>JAUYWH010000024.1:17034978-17121194 GCA_034779795.1 Ctenopoma multispine
TAAAGTGCCCTGAGATGACCTGTGTTGTGAATTGGCGCTATATAAATAAAGTTGAATTGAATTGAATTGAATTGAATCTGCTGGTGTACAGTGCATTCATTATGTTTAGATAGAAGATCAAATTAAGCACTCTGCCCCTGAACAACAAAGACGCAGCAGCAGTTTTTTTTTCTCAGGCAGCCATGTATTGATATATTCCTTTGTGTTTCTGTTAATCCTCTTATGATGAATTTGAGCTAATATTTATATTTCAGTTATAATTAAATTCAGTGCTGTGTCATTTGGAAATTGGGCCAAACTCTGATGTGAATAAATTTGTTTCCAGACCTGAGTGAGAATATTCTGGCCAACATCCATCAACTGCCCCCACTGTCTGTAACTATAACCTTTCTAAAAAATCTCAGGAAGTACTTTGCCCTGCAGAGACCATTTTTAAACCTTGTTGACCTTTTCCATGTCATCCATGTTCACCGACTCCACCCCTGTGACAATGCCAGCAGGGCAGGAGGAACAAGAGCCACAGGAAGGAGAGGAGGGGGAGTGTGTTTTGCATATTTTCAGTTGGGGGTCCGGAAAGCTTTAACTGAATCCCCTGTTGTGTGCCGGGGAAATGAGCCTGTTTTTTTTTTAATGACTATCTCAGGGTAATATGTTTTGTTTTTCTTCTAGCCATGTGAAGCTGTGATTGCTTGGAGGGATCCCTGTAGATGTAGAAGACACAGGGACAAACACAGCCTCCTAGATACAGTCATCTGTGTCAGAGTGGATCAGATTAACTTTTCAAAAGTTCCATCACTTAGATTGTTTGACATCTTTCTATCTGCTATTCTCCATTATCGAAAGCAGACATGTCGATAATAACCAGCCTCATAGCACTGCACTGTGCTTATTATGCAGCATTCATCCAGAGCTAAGCATCATGCCTATACATGGTGGAGATTATGAAACATGTGTGTTGAGTATGACTTTCATCATCGTGGTGGTCTGACGGTTGGTTCCACAATTATGCCGTGTTGTTACCAGAGATCTGCTGGGGCATTAAAATCTAGTATGTGAGCCAAACCCGTTTTCCCCAAACATCATCCTGCAGCCCCTAATAAACAGGGTTGTGCCTGGAAGCGCTAAATCACTAACTACCTTTAATCACTTTAGAATAATGCTTAGCATGTGGATCCAATGTGCGCCACTGCTTCAGGCAGATCCCACTGATTCTCATACATGATGCTGTTTGAAAGTTACGGAGGGGGAACTTTACTGCACAGCAAGCACAAAGTTATAATCTCTCGCACAGATAGCACCATTCACAGTGGTTACGCCACTCTCTATAACCACAACAGTAACATTTCCCAAACTTTGACCATCCAGGCCACCGTCCATTCAGCCAGGCCAAGTGACCACAGATTCAAGGACCACCGGTGTTTAAACAAGCCATATTTCACCAGCTTCCTGCCAACCTCCCACAAACAGCTTAAAGTCTATGGGCTCTGCTCTCTGGAGTTTGTCTATGGCAACCTGACGCCATGCCACATCTCTCCATCTAGAGCCATGAAAGACTGGCCTCCTGACAGCTCCTCACAACACACAGCCCTGTCCCGCTCTGCTTTTAGCCCTGCTGCGGTGAGCTGGACCACGTCTGGGGATAAAAGGCTGCCTGAGTGTTTGGCTTGCAGGCGATTTACACGGACGCAAGGGTGATTCATTCTAGCTTTGCACAAACAGAGCTCTGTGTACATTTCACTGGTACTGGGCTTTTAAATCAACAGTGGGAAACGTATACATTAGGGCACTGGGACTTACATTCTGCTCCTTCACATTCAGCTGGGTGTCTGCCACACACGCATAGACTCTTCGACACCTACAGGCAAGTCATACACACATAGGTGAACACTTTGTCTCTGTCCATCTCAGACAAACACTCACACACACGACATGCCCCAGTGTTTATGTCTGAGACTGGTTTTATGTCTGTGATTTGTCTCCTCCTCCACCTCTCTTGCTGGGAAACTAAATGTGCTAAAGCTGCACTGTGCCAGTTTAGTTTAAATCTGCATTAAGAGGTAGTCATACAGAATGCAGACCAACCTACAGAATCCTAAATCCTCCGGTTTTATCAACGGTCTTAGGTACTAAAATAAACCATCAACATAATCCAGATATAATAAGGAGGCACGCAAACATCCAGTTGCCTGAGCAGGATCATTGTTTCCATTCCTGTGTTCAAGAAAATGTAAGATAAAGCCAGCTATTTTATTTTCCTCTTGTGTTCACACGCAAACCTTTTTTTTGAAGTCCTTTGATTCTATTAATGGTACCTTTGATTTGCAGGAAATCAGATGTGAATCAGCAGTTTGGTATGTGAAGCTGCCCCCCAAAACACCACTTCCACTTCAAATTATGTAGACCATAAATAACTTCAAGTCCATAGAGAATTCTCACCTGCAGCAGATCACAAAAAATATGCCGGATCTAAGTGATAAATACTAACTTACCAATTAAACCTTTGTTGTATATATATATTCATTAGAAATTATATGCTAACACATAACATGCTGCACCTCAGCATGCTGCAGTAGTTTCACTGTGAGGTCGTCAACTTCTCATCTAGCCACTAGGTGACACCACCACCTTGGTTCTGGGCTCTCTCATCCCTGTATCTCTGTGGACAACACACATTCAAAGTATTTCTTTCTTTACCCACTTCCTTGACTGGACAGTGTCCCAGAGAAAAACACTATCAGTGACAGTTTTAAAAGTGCTGTAATCACAGATCTGAGTAACTGTTTTGAAAATAGCTTCTGCTATAGTTACACCAGTGTTAGATCCTGTGAGTTACACTTTGAAGTAGCATAGCTGACATTGTGTACAACCCGTTTTTTTTTGACATTTTGTTAATTTCTTTAAATCCATTGTTTACATTAATTAACCTCATACCTCAAAACATTTGTACAACGGATCCACTGAATGTGTCCAAATAAAGACTTCTGGTGTGCCCTGGGTCTTTTCTCTCACCTATCTGACAGGCTTCAAGTTGTACTGTTCTGGTATCAGCAGTGCTCTGTTTTTGTCAGCTGTGGCCATAGTGACAGATTTCAGGCCGGTCTGACTCTGTGTTCAGTCTGAGCCTAGTGGGTCTGTCATTCTGTCAGCCCCCAAGAGGGCATGCAAAGGACTTAATGGCTTATGGTGATGTTTACTGAGCTCTATTAAGAGCAAAACATTATTTAAGTCAGCCTTGGTTAAATATAACACTAACTGCTCTCATGTGTCTTGTAGGTTTAGCACTTTCTATCACAGCTGAGAATGGAAATGTTTGGATGTTCAGGGTGTGTCATTGTTCTCCAAAGGAAGCACTTTATGGCATGTTTAGTTCTGTGAGAGGTCCATAAGGAGTGATGAATTCACTCAAGCAGCCTGCAGTGACTGCACAGTGAAAGATTTATATCTTTATAAGTCACTGTAGTTTGGGTTTAGTTTTAAAACTAAGTGAATCTATACATATACCTAAAAGTGTCAGGACAGTGTAGCATTAACACTGCCAGAGGATCAACTGAAGAGAATTCTCAAAGTTACAAGCTATTAAAAAATGAAAATTCTAAAATGTTTTGACATAACTGTTCATATCACTAAAATACTATACTCCACATACTTTTCATATTAGAGTTAGCTGTCATGTTATATGTGGCCGCGGTGTGCGACCACATTCCCTCCCTCAACAGCACTTTTGACAGCTATGGAGCCCTGCAGTGGCGACCAGCAGCGCCGACCAGTTGTCACCAAAATGACAGGCGACAGCTGAGTCCATACATCTGGAGGCCCCTGGGACTCCACATGTCCTCACGCCCCACGTCTCTGACCGAGTTTTTTGAGGAACGGAGAAATCGGGTTCCTCTTGCAACACAAGCAGGGAAAGTGAAACGTGTCTCTTTGGAGATGACGCTGCGTAAAAGCGCAAAGCAACATTGTAGGATGAAAAAAATGAAAGCCAGTTCGATGACGCATAGGCTACTAGTGATGGATGTTATGTTACGTTATGTTATGTTTATCATCATGCTCAAGGTGCTGTGTTTTTTTTTTAGCCTAATTAAAATCACAAAATCTGGGACAGATTATCCGTATTAGTTTTTTATCACAACATCGGTATTGTAGATTTACTTTCATAGCGTAAAGACACTGTTTAATATTAAGAAAACTCATACATTATTTAGAAACTTAAAAAAAGACACAAAAATAACTCTGTCCACTCACCCTTTAAGTGTTCAATCGCAGTAAAATGGGTATCCCGAACCAGTATTCCTGAAGTGAGAAAAGCGATTCACGCTGCGTCTCATTGGCATAAGATGAAAAGTCCAGAGAAGGTGAGACTCTGTGCCGCAAAAGTGAACCCAGAGCTGTGAGAAGCGATAAGCCTAAATCACAGATACTGACTGCATTGAAGCTGAGAGAGCCTGCTCTGACTTACTGTCACCACATCCCAGTCACTTCAGCGGCGCACGGTGCGCTACGGTGCTTCTCTCGGCGGTCACAGTGGAATGACATTAGCGTTGCTCCCCGCCTATTGGTTTAAACAAGAAGCCCCCACCAATCCTAGAGAGACGGACCACTCTGGAGCACTTTAGAAAAATGCTTAAGAAACTTTGACTCCTGCTATTGCGGGGTTTAAGGAGAAGTGTTTGCTTAATTTAAGTGCTGGAAAACTACTTAATGGGTTATTCTTCCTTTGTTGCCTTTACCTGGTTGCCTTTACCTCTATGTGAACTTTTGCCTTAATCTAAGTCTATATATGAATCAGTAATTAAACTTTGACAACGTTTTTCTAAAATATGAACTGCATCACAAATATTAATCAATTAACCAACAAAGACGCCATTGCACCTCCACTTTTTCACCTGGTGAAGAAATATGATCTTTTGTTTGAAAACCTATTAGAAATTTTTCACAATGTGCTTTATATTCTCCCATACAGACTGTAACACTACTCCTATTTACAGTAGGTGTTGAAAGGTAAGTCTATATGCAAACACTGAAAAGAGTCTATTGCCTTGCTGTCCATTGGGTTAGACAAAGTGTTCTGGGATGATCAAAGATTTGAAGAGAATAGCCACCACCCATAAATCGGAACATGGTCATAATACAGTAAAGAGTCAGACTGGTGTTGCATTCAGGTTCTGAAGATTTATTTTTATTGCACCAAATCAACCCAGTGTGCTACAGCTATCATATCACTACAGTCCTGAGAGTTAAACACAAAACTTGTGGTTTTTTGCTCATCAATTATACAAGTCTAAAGCAGCTAAGGTGAAATTTTTGACAGATGAACCCTGAAAGAACTCTATGTCGTGTTGTGATCCTGATAGGGCCTTTGCATGAGATCTTGATATTGAGAGTGGCGTACACCCTAACAACTGAACCATACAGAATTTGGATTGTTTTTTGTACAAGATATCAAGATCTTAAAACATCTTTGAAATTCTGTTTACTCTCGCTAAAACAACATTTAGAAATCTGAAACATCCATGTGACAAATGCATACATTTAATTATTTGCCCTTTCACCTTTATGGCCCACTTGCTCACTAGAACAGATGCTACACCTTCAGTTCACCCAGGTTACGACCCAGCAATGGTCACATCATGTGAATGCATCTAAAGTAAGAACAGGTGTAATGTGCTCAAACCTGCCAGTCACTCTCTACACAGCCTTGGCATTAATCAGTGGTACACAACACTGTGCCAGATCTTACACTGAGCAAATGGATATAAGAATTCATGCTCATCACAGTGGTAGCTTTACCTCATATAGGCCAGGTAGACACAAAGAACAGGTTGAACTAACTTTAAAATAGTTTGCTTTATTGTCTTTAAATGAGACAGGTATAATTTTAGCACCAGAGCTAAGAGTTTTAGAAGCATTTGAAGATATTTGACCTAATTCTGGTCTATATTTTCCTAGCTTCAGATTTCAAATTAATCTTTTAAAAAATAAAAACAAAAGTAAAAAGAATAGGAAAAAAAAAATGAAACCAAGTTACTAAAGCATTATGTTGGGTTGAGAGGCCATAACATAAAGCACATCTTAAAGAAAGACAATTATAAACAAAAGGGGTGTGAATGTCAGTGCTTCCCAAGCTTGAGTGCTGTGTTACAGAGAGCATTTCAGTCCACTAATTATTTTGAGAAGCTTTTTGCCTTGGACTAGAATGTTTGACTGGCTAGACCTGAATGTTAAAGCCTCTCAGTCATTTATCTCATCTCTCTTCAGAGTTGATATCCAGCTTATCTAATGGGAGATTTATGGTGGTGTTGTAAAAGAAAAAAACAAAAAAAACAACAACTCATCATCACTTGCATGTTTTTGAACCATAAAGATGCCCAGAATACCTTCCAGTGTGCGTCTCACTTAATGTGGCATTTGACATTTTCCCCTTTTGGTTTTAGCAACATACGATCTGATTCTGATCTTTTTATACCAGCTGCAGTTCTGGTAAAGAGCTGAGCGTCAGGGGATCAGCTAGTCAACAAACGGATACAGTTTTTCTCCATCACAGCTGTTTTGTATTTGTTTTGCTGTCTGACATAGCAGTGGTGAATGTGTTGGTTGGTTAAATCATCAATCCTTTTAAACAGGCTCTGTAACCCTTGCAGCAGGATATGCGTCAATTAGAGAAGATGACACTTTTTTCGATACAAATCAATACATTTGAAAGTTTTAGCTGTGCAGAAAATAATAAAGCATTTGTCAAAGTTGGGCCACTAACTTGGAGACCCAGTTTTACAAGCTTATTGGAATTCTGTATTCAGCTTTAGTGAGTCTCATCTGCATCTGCATTTTATACTTATGAAGTGTAAATGCATCTTGCTGAGTAGTAAAGCAGTAGTGTACATTCAAGTTTTACTACTACAGTTGTTTGACATATGACATGTCTATTTAGCACCTCAAGCCACCAACAGTGATGTAGTTATAGCTCTGGTTGTCAAGCTAGGTGAGGATATTTGCTGGAGTGTTAGTGTGGTCTTAATCAAGTGGCTTGTTCTGCCTTTCATGTTTGCTCTACTTTTTATGGGTGACTGAATGTTTGTTTGGACTGAGCGAGTGGACATGAAGCTGCTAGTTTTGCTGAGATAGTTAGATTTATTTTTTTTTTATTATGCAGGACATGGCTTCCTGTAAACTACTAGAATATTTTGGAATATTTGAGAGATACAAATGAAACAGTGTCTACCCCAGAAACATATTCCATGCACATTTTCCCTCTTAATTCATTGTATGATATCTGGTAATTATTGTTGCTGGGACATTACTCTTACAAAGAGATAAAAAATAAATCCACATTGAGGCACATTTAAACAATTCAAGAAGGAATTCTTTGTCTAAAGGGATCTTGTTTCTCTGAGTTTACACAGGAAATCTCCAATCCAAACAAAGGCAGGAAACAAACAAACAAGTCACTGGGACAGAGGCTGGTGGCTGAAGGCAAAGGTGGAACCAGTCAACAGAGCAGCTGGACTTCTTGAGTAGTCACCTGGCTACTGTCCATACTCAAACACTGGCGACCAATTAGGGGTCAATGGTCATCCCAGAGCCCCAAAAGGCCCAGCTTTGCTCAGTCTGTTGACTTGAGTTGTTGTTGGACAGCTCGTCACAGATTGACAAATGGGATCTCAATGCTAAAACAAACAGTTTAATGCATGACTTGGAAATACAGTGAGTCAGTCAGATCCTGATTGGTTTCCACTGTTTCCTTGGTATTCCATGAAGAAAGGCCCTAACAGACTCCAGGGTGGGTTTAACACAAACTGAGGAAACAGTTTGTTGATCAATCATTCTGTGAATATCAGACCATTATAAATAATGTTACACATTAGGCTTGCTTGTTTCTAATTGTCTTTCACTCAAGCTCTCCCAAAATAACTACAAAAACACAGAAGCAAGATAAGGTTTGTTTACTTACAGCATGCTACTAATGGAATTGTCACAGAGTAAAAATAGTAACCAAATGCTCAAAGGAGTATTTGGTGGCTCCTATTCATCACTTTAAGCACATTTATATGGCAAGAGTACTCTTCCAAAGTATTCTTTAGATAGAAACTGAAACCTAATTGCAAGAAATTATGGGGTCAACCGTTAGTTTATCCAAGAAATAGTCTGGTATTTCATAAAACACAACTTTCTATATCTATTTTCTCAACATCAACATTTTTTTCTTTATGCTATAAACTAAGCTAACTCTCTCCTGTACGTGTAATATTAGGCCATTCAAACATGCTCAGTCTTTTGCAGTTTGCAGGAAAACCAGGGAGCCGGGGGAAAGACAAACACAGGAGTCTTCAACTGAGCCATGCTGGCAAACTAAATTTATTCCAGTGCATTATCTTCCTGTCCCAGTTTGGCCGATGAACTCTGCTTCTTTTTCTCGTGTTGGCAAGTTCACCTGCTGAATTTTTCACACTGTTCTAAATGTTATGCCTCAAACATAAATTGTAAGAGGATCAGGATTTCCGTTGCCTGTGTCTTCCTTTCACCTTTCATTCTTAGCCCAGACATTGCAATGCTTTTGCTATTAATTCCTCAGCAGTAGACTGAAGCTCCTTCAGGCATGCTGCATTCCCTAGCCCAGTCTTCTGTCACCTGTGAGATAGTGCAGAGCACACAACCTGCATTACTATTAAGATTCCTTATGTTACCTAGATAAGGAACATAAATGGACCTCTGCTTTCTCTCTGCCTCTACTTTCCTCCTTCCTTCCTATTCCCCACTGCCTTCACTAAAGATTCTTGATGCTCCTGCACCAGATTTGCTTCATCTTTCTCCCTGTCTGAGTTTTCAGACCATGTCCAATTGTCAAACAAGCACACACTGGCTCCGGTGTTTGGTTTCTGTATCACTATTGGTGGTTCTTGAATACTGGACACCCCAGACTACAGCCAACATCTCCTGAGGAATCTCTCCCCAGCAGTTATTCTCGTTGAAATAATTTGGCATTAAGCTGACATTGCACAGAAGGGTATTTTTACAAGTACAGATATATGCAGGTTGTGTTATTGCATAATTGCAACTTGTTGGGAGAACCCCCCTCATTTCTACATTTAAAGTAAGACTTTAGTAAGTAAGTAAGACTGGGGATTGTTGTGGTGGAGAAATGTTGCCTGGAAGCTGCTTGCATAAATTCTTACCCTGCCTGTATATAATCCCATTTCAGTATGATCCTCTCTTTACTTGGCAATGAGAATCATTTGCAATGGGCTGACCCAGTGGACAGCGTCTGTTTCCCTCATAACAGTGACTATACATCTTCAACTACAATCCAGTGCAGGTTTCAGCAGCACTAGGCTGTAATTTAATGTGTGCCTGTGGAATTCAGCACTGGGCCATATTGCTTCACTAAAATACCATCAACAGCTTTGTTCCACCACAAAAAAATACATTAAAAAAATGAGGTCAGCCGCACTTCTGAACGACACTTTAAGTGTAACACATTACTTTTTACAGACTTGTTCGGTATTGAAAACCAGATTTACGGTCTTGCTTGTACTATCAGCACTTGCAGGCATAGGTTTCTGCATTTTACTTCAACTTGTGGCACCATGATTGTGGAATTTGCTCTGATGAAAGGTGCCTTTCCATGCAAGGCTTTTTCATGCTGTTGTAGATCAGTATCCTGAGGATCATCAACCTGGTGCTGCGCCAGTACAACTCTGTCTGCACCTCTGCAAGCCAGGTTGATGGAGGAATGTTTTTTGGGGGGGTGGGGATGGTCTTGGAAAGGTAGTTTCTCGAAAGCAGTCTCTCAGAGGAATCTGACCCATTCCCTAAATTCTTTGCTAGACAACCTGCTTCGGAGAAATGTGTTTCAATTGGAAAGGTGCCGGTTTGTCACAGCTCAGCAGGGGTTTTCAGTTACTCTGGAAAACTTGGGACTCTACACCCCTTTTCACATTCATTTAAACTCTGCTTTCTCCCTCCCTTCATCCCTCTCCCTCACTCCTTCCAACCCTATGTCCCATGGAAATGCGCCATTGGCAGATCTTTATCAGCAGAAACATCCCAGCTCAGACTCGCAGTTTGCCTTTGTTTTATTTCACCGACCAAGCGCTGAGCCAGGATGAGGGATTTGCGTGTGCTTCCCTTTTCCTTCTTGTAGTGTAGTGTAGTTGTGGTCCTGACAATCCTTTTTCAATCTATGAATGTTGCTCTGGATGTTAATAACAGGCGTCCGAGCCTGGCAGACAAAGTAATGTGGTCAGGGTCAGCCACAGATGGTTGCGCCTGTGGACGATATAAACAGTGGAAATGTCAAAACAATCATCAGACAAGTAAAAGGATAAGGAGACAAAATACTGAGAAAGGGAGACAGAAAAGGGGTAGAATTGATGAGCAATAGTTCACAACAGATGGAAACAGGCATTACAAAGAAGCCAAATATACACACGACATGGCAAACACATGAACTGTAGCCTGATTGTATGTTAAGCTGTACATAAAACCCGAGACTGTGGTCAGGAAGTGTCACCTTTCATCCCGTGGGCTGGAGACAAACAGGTTGAATGAGTCTATGAGACCAAGTCCACCCATCTACTCAGGCCTCAAACTACACTACATTACCCATAAATCACAGCCACGCTGCTCCCTAAAGGAAGGAAGTGGAAATCAGATTTACTTATTTCTGAGATTGTTTCCTGTACTTCTTTTCAGTTTCAGTTCTTTTATTGCCCATTATTCATTACTTTTTATAATTAATCAGCAGCAAATCCACAGTATTCATTTATTTAATGATGTCCTTACAGAAGTTTGTCAAACCTCCACACTTACAGGCTGTATTTGAATTTTGTATTTATGAATACCTTTATACAACTCTTAACTAAACTAAAGAGCTCAACAAAAGTTAAGTGACTGCTAAAAATACCCTTGGCTAAGGTTAGCAAGCCCAAAAAGAACACACCACATGACTAAGACCTCTTTGGAATTACCAGGAGCTGCATTCGTCTTCCTCCACCTAAAGCTCGAACAATAAGAGGAGCACTAGTCTCTCCAGACCAAACTATATCAACTCTCCATCAAACTACAGCAACTGAACAACCCAACTCCAAACTGTAATGCTATGACTTAATTGATTGACTTGTAATCTCATGCACGACTTGCTACTTGAAAGAATAATCACATCAATATGTTACATGCTCGAAAAGGTTATAAATAAATAATTTATTGACACAAATTAAGAGGCATATCAACTTATAATCTTTTATATTGTACTGTAGGTGTTTTTTTAAGCTAATATTATTTGCTCAAATGCAGATCAATATGAAGAACATTTTCAGTTATTTGAACAAATTATGCTGTTGTTTTTCTGGTGAGGACAGTTTCAGTGTCAGAGCCATTAACATTTTCTTAAAGTTGTTTCTAAACCGTTTGGTTCTTTCATTATTCTTGAGTGCTACTCTCATATTTGGGGCCGGTGTATGCAGTGTCCTAGATGTGTTTTTGCCAACAAAATAATCACCAGATGCATTATTTAAAGGCAGGATCACAGAATAGAGAGATGTGACACACCCCGTTGCACCATCTTTCAGTCTCTGTCTCTTTGGCTCACTTTCTGTTCCATATGCATCCAGACACACACACACACACACACACACACACACACACACACACACACACACACACACACACACACACACACACACACAATTGCATCAACTGGATGACTGGAAATGTCTCCTCACAAAGACTGTCAATCAACACTTCCCTAATTAGACGCACTGTATCTGTGCGTCGTCTGCTTTCATTTTGGCGTCTTTGCTTTCAAAATGATCTGCGCCTCTCACTTTGTTAGAATTTAATGAGGTAGGGACAATGAAAGAAAGCTGGACCATGTGTCATGTGTATGGCTTATGTGCTACTTTTAATGATCAAGCTATTACTATTGTCACGGCACATCATTACCATTTCCACTGTGCGATTTCTATTGTACACTGTTCTCATTAGAAGGGTCACAAGAGAGAATTCGCATCTTAAGCCTGAAATAAGCTAACCTGTGGCCTTTGGGGGACTGAGCTGTCTAATTAGCCAAAAAGAGGACTTTCTCCTGAGACCAACTTGTAATAACATACACTTGACCCTTTGAAATTTGGAAAACAATCCAACACTTGTGCCTGGCAGGGGATTAGTTTAATCTGATATCCAAAGAAACGATCATTAACTTTGATCCTGCATGTGTGTGTGTCTGCGTGTGCATGTAAACAAACTCAATTTTTACTCCATCTTTTTGAATTAGAGGTGACTATAAGCGCAGAGTCAAGTTGAAGGCCACACTGGTCCTTTAACAGACTGTCTTAATTAGGTAAATGTGTTCTGGGGACAGATGATTGCTCGAGACTCAGGAAACACTAGTTTGGGGTCACTCACAAATGTCCTTGTTTTAAAAGAAAAGCTATTTTTTGTCAATTAAAATGAAATCAAATTGATCAGAAATGTAGACATTGTTGTTATTAATCATGTGTCCCTGTGTTTATAAGGCCAGCTGATCATTAGAAAACCCTTTTGCAGTTATGATAGCACAGCTAAAAACTATTGTGCTGAGTGAAGAAGCAATAAAACCGGCCCTCTCCATGCTAGTTGAGTATCCAGTGCATCTGGAATCTGGAGTTTTAATACAGTCTCACAATGGCCAGAAACAAAGACATTTCTTCTGAAACTCACAGGCACGTTTTCAAGGAAACAAGGATTGCATCACTGCATTGTACACTGCACATCTGTGGGAGTAACAGTAACATCAGGGATCATCAACCTTTTAAGTTTTTTCAAGCCTGTCATACAAAAGAGACAGCAAGCACTTAGAGTTTGCAATAGCTGATCTCTGAGGAGCTGTCAGGGGAACAAAAGGTGTTGCCACTCACAGGTGTAACATATTGTCTGTGTATACATCTGTCAACTGCTTTACTTCTCTGATTCAAGTGCTTATCCATCAATTTAATCCAACAAGCCTTCACTGTGTCCGGCACAGTCAAGGCAGTGTGGAGTGATTCGAGCACCCAGGCGACCAATAGCTAGGAGCAACAGAGTGTCTCATCAGCTTAGTTTTTCCTACTTCAGGCATCAGGCATTTGAGACACTTAGCTATGGATCGTGTGCACAGTCATGCAGACACACAGCAGAGCACACACACAGCTACACGTTCAGGTCACAGAGGTTATGGTTGTAGTGTCGGAGCTTCGTCCATCACCGTGCATATTGTCTGTCACCATGATAATGGGATGGGATTTAAAAATATGCCTGCAAGAGAGAAAAATAAGAGCTCTCGACAGCCCAGATGGAGGACGCTCGTTTAAGTGCTCACATTTTCTGCAGACAAATGATCCTCTTTCAGCCAGCACTGAAACAGCAATTGAGTTGGACAATGGGGCTGATCAGACCAGCAAGAAGATTTAAATGCAGAGTAAACTAGGATCATAATTCATTGTCAGAGTATACACATTGTTCTGGGTTATATTAGGCAACCATTTATTCCAGAGACTGAGCGCAGGCCAAGAGAAGATCACGCTGCAAAAAGCATATTAAAATTCACTTCTTTCTAAAAAAAGGCTTAAATATTTTTAGACTCAGAATAAAGTTACCTATTTGGTTTGAAGTCCCACAAAATAAAACAAATCAGCACTAACTGGGAAGTTGCAATAAAAAAAAATCTGCAATAATTCAACTTCTTCATATGAACAATGCGTGACAATTGTGTAATGTGACATTTCAGTATGACAGAAAGTCATGAACGTGAGCAGAGGAGGTTGTACAGAACAATCATCATTTCTTATGATGAGATACAAAACAAAATGCAGTTTTAAAGCTAATCATGTGTTTCTGTTGTTGTTGTCACTTGTCAAAATTTGTACATTTCAGGCACTGTAAATGGTGTATTAACCACAAATGATCACAGGTCACTTGCATAAAAGAAGAACAATGTAATCCTTCAGTTATAATAATGTCATCACAGTTCCTAAACTGTACATACAGTAAAAGGTGATTGTAAATTTTGACCTAATGTGAAACATGACTTCCCCTCAGGGCAGTTACACTCTGGCGAGGAAAATGAGACTTGTTCCAATCTGTTATTATGGTAGTACCACAGAACAATGCCAGACATATGTCACTGTGAATGAGACATGCAATGATGAGTGGAGTGAAGCGCTGTCATGAGTGCCCACATAGTTTGAGACATGAGTCACTCTGCAGACTGTTTGCTTGCTGTGCGTTCTCATCCTCATCTGACTCGCTCCTTCGCCTAAGTAGGTGTCAAGAACTGTATTTATGGGGCAAATGAGGGTTTGTGTGTGTGTGTGAGTGTGTACAGACACAAAAAGAGACAGACAACAATTTAAACATACAATAGAGGTGATTGTGTGTGAAATGAATGCCGCAGTGTTCATTGTTATTTGTTAAGCCATCCTCCTGGCTTAACTGCAGACTTTAAAATAAGTTGCTACAATTAAGACAACAGCACCATACCGTAAATGAAAACATGTAAAGTAATATTTAGTTTTTGCATCTGGATATTAGCCTTTGAGTGAGTCAGAATATTAGTATAAGTTAATAAAGTGTCATTGTATAATCTATGATTTAGTCTAATCTAAAATAGCTGCATGAATCTGTCCAAGATAGCTCATGTTGTGCATAATGAAATACAAAACACAAAGTATACTGTGTCAAAAAGACAAATTCAAAACACATCAGTGTTTGACAGTCTTTACCGATTTATGTTGAGTTTATTCTCTGAGGATTTACACCCTTTGCCTGAGCACAAACCGCAGCTGAAATACCCCAAAATGATCCAAACTGTCAAGCAGTCAGTGTCACTTCAAGTTGAGCAAAAAGAAGCGGGACTGTTCTCATTCTCCTTTGCTGTGCTTTAATGGTACAGAGAAGGAAAAGAAGAAGAAAGAAGTGCCAGAACTGTATCATCCTTGCAGGAAATCACAATAATTAAAAAGAATAAACATTTTATTCTGCTAGAGAGTCATAATGATTCCTTATGGTTGGGTTTGTGCTGGTGGTAGAGGAGGGGGGGGAAGGGGAAGGGTATGGGTGTGGGTCAGCTGTACAAAAAACTAGCTGTCTCCACGCTACAGTAACTTCTGCTTTTGACATGTGGAGGCCCTGGGTCCATCTATTTTCCCCCTTGACAACTCAGCTGCTCATACAGACATAGGAAGGTAGACAGATCTGGTGTATGCTTGCTGCTTTAGTCATAATCTGCTGCATTTTTTTCATTTCTAGAAATGTCTGTTTTTGTTTTGTGATTCAGTAGTGTTTCTGTACCCCGCCAGTGAAACACTTCCATACCTGCTGCTAAACACCTCACAGTGCTCTGGGTCCCACAAGATGCTGCACTTTCAGATGCTCGAAAACGTTTGTTTTTAATAAATAAAGAAATGTAGCTTGCATGATGCATGGTGAAGATTTAATATGCAGAAAATTGGCATCACAGTACTCACTACAATTATAATTATTCCAAAATACTACGGCAGTCACAATTACTTAGAAACTGAACCAAACCAAAAACACTGAACTGAACTCCTGAAGCTGTTAGTTTCTTTGTATGTCAATTAAACTACCCGAGTTAAGCAGAAAAAGAAGAGCGGTAATAAAAAGTATCCTCAGTGGGCAAGTTGGCCCATCAAAGTTTTGTTCCCTATTACAGAAACCCTCCCTTAAAAAGGAGCCGAGGGAGAGACTGCAAGAAAAACCAGGATGAAATAAGAGATGTTGCAGTGCAGATGGTGTGTCTTAATACATGTGAGCTCAGTGAGCTGTGATAAGGGACCGTGTCTACTTTGAGCCCAGAGAACAAGCAATCCCTGCTCAGGGGGCTGTGCAGCATCTGCAGTCAGAGATTAATGGATGACAATGAGTAGTTGGTTGACAAATTGGATGCCACCAATGAGTAATGGCAAGTAAATTGTGAAGAAAGAATGTGACATGAAACTTTGGACTCAATCATTTCCAAATGCACTGGAGCATTTGCACAATTATAGAGAAGGGATGTGCTTGATGGCTGAATGGTAAATCCTTCTACTTTGCCATTGTTTAGGAAATACACATTTGCTTTTATTGTCCAAGTCCAAGACGTAGACCAGCAGTCAAACAATCTCCATGAAGCGTCAATCTTCCGTGCTTGTAATTCAGACCAAACAAATGAATTAGAATTAGTGAGGTGCAAATTTAACTTTTATTTTGTTCAGAGCTACGAACGATGTATGCTCCTGTTACCATACTTTAAATTACGCTAAGCTAACTTAAAGCCTGATGGCTGTAACTTCACTTTTAATGAGTAGACATGTTACTTTTTGCATCTAACTCTCAGCATGAAAGACACTTTCCAAAACTTCATCCCATTCTATTCATTTAATGATTCTGCTGCCACCACTACCAGCATAGCCTTAACCCAAATAAGTGGATACAGACATGTCTTCACACTTTGGATATTTTGATTTTGCACAAGACCATGGAGTGCAGACTCCCTCTCGTCATGCAATAACTGAACTTGCATGGTGGCTTTGCCCCTCTATCACGTTTGACAGTAATCTTTCAGTGTCTTTGTAACTATGTAAACACAACAATCCAGGGCTCTGAGTGAGTAAAATGCGGTCTGAATCCAATCTCTCCTCACACTGGGATCTGGGGATACTGTATTAATAACTACAAAGACACAAAGGACCATGCTTAGCTAGCCTAAATGTGCAAAGACCATAATACGCTTTCGCTTGTGCTGAGAATAGTTCTGTGTTCCCCAACACCTTTCCTCCTGACCGGCGGTGTTGCAGCTAAAAACATAGCAAGGGATTGAGTCATATGGTTTCACTTTGAGGAATATACTTTCCTACATGCACTCTATAAAGCTCATGTTTCCATTTTCGTAGGTGTGGTCTTGTATTTAGGTCACAACAGAACTCAGGAGAGGAATTCCCTGTGTATCCATGTGAGCGAGGATTTTTAATGAACTGCTCAGTGATTGAAATGGGGCAGCTCACTTTTACATGAAAGCACGAATGTTACTGCTTTATTTGGGGAACAAGAGGCACATGCCTGAGTACATTATTCTAAAAAGAAGCAGGGGAACTGCTCTTAGATGTCTGATCAAGAATCTGCAAAATAGTTTTTCATCTGTGCAAAAAATGCATGTATGGACATTGAGGGAGGAACATTAACATGAGTTAAGGCTGGCAAGTGTGTTAGCAGTTCAGTCATAGCTCCCACTCATACCCCAGGACAGCTTTCTGTGATGAATAAAGAGGATACTCCCGGATCTGGGCCAGTCATGCTCCATAGTACTGTAGTCTCTGTCCCAGACAGCCAGACAGCTATTATCAAAAAGAAATAATTTGAAAGGCCCACAGAGAGTAAGCAGTGTCATTAAATGACAAGTTTGTTTGAACAAGTTTGTTACATCCCGTATTTTACTTTAGTGGTATTTGACTGTAGCAGATTTGGTCTCTGGGTATGTAAAATGTAGGAGAAAAAAGGAAGGAGTGATTTCATGACTTCATTCTGCAGAAACGAAGGATATTCCTGTTCTTCATGTGTCATCATCCAAGCATCACCTTGCTACAATAAATGCTTTCCAAACCACTTAACTATCAGCAGATGTTAATGTTGGAAAAATGTTTCTCACAAGACATCTCAAATAAGTTCTCCTGGTATATACCTGACTGAGTACAGCCAGTAGTGGACAAAGTATCAATATCTGTTTCTAGAATAGAGGAATCAAGAGTACAAGCAAAAACTTCTGTTATAAGTAAAACTGCTGCACTCAAAAAGTCAAAGGTAGCAGAAAATATAGTATAAAAATAGCTTAAAAACAGTGTGACGATTCTTTAGCCCTTAACATTCTGGCAGCATTTGAATCAAAAATCAAGGTAAACTTATTTTAGCAGCTTATGATAACAATGGTCTGAAAGTAACTTTTTACTACAGCTGTAAAATCATTAAATAATTCAAAAATAATTGTATTAAAATGTATAGCATTTCTGAAATGTGAGATTACCTGAGTAAAGCAGTACTTCAAAGTATTACTTTAGTACAATACTAGTAGTGCAGTAGTTTCATTCCACTACTGGATACAGTTAACTGTCTAATTGATAATTAGCTCATCATCTGTCTGGTGTCACTGTGCACCCCATGTCACTTGCCTAGTTTCGAGTCACATTAGCAGTTTTCTGGTGTTTGTGCATGCGCAGGCACTTTTCTGCATGTATGCACGTGCTTCTGTTCGTTCGAGCTGGGAGTGTGGATTAGGTCTGGCTCTCGTCAGCACATGCCGGACACAGTACTCTGAGGCCCTGCATTCATTCCATGTTGTTTTTTTCCCCCCACCTTTGCTAGGTGCACAAAAAATGTTTTCTCAAGTCTCTGCATTCCTGCAAAAAAGTGCTAGCATTTACTTCTACACACACCTGGATCGTGGCTGTTCATTTGATACCTAACATTTTTCTATTATGCAGCACAGCCCCAAAAATATGCACCATTTCATCTTTTGCACTAAACCAGACTGGCACACAGGACAAGCAAACCAACTGTAGTTGAAGTTTTATCAAACACATTTATTTATTATTAATATCTCATCGATGATATATGATGTTGAAAATAGCTGATTTTTCTCCCCTTGTTGAGGGGCTCTATCACTCTGTTAGCACTATAAACTGGAGCAGGAAACATCAGTGCTTGTAATTACAGTTTGATACAGAAGGTAAGGAAGTGAACCGACATTCCTGATCAGAGCTCAGCCTTAGTAGAAGACTCTCAAGACTTCCCTCCAGTCCACAATCATTCATTAGCCTTTCATTCAACTCAGCCTCAGTTTGATCCTTCTTGAAATAAAGTTAGACAGATTTTCAGAAATGACCAGTTTTCTTCTCCTTAGTAGACAACCTTGGATTAGGATTATTTTACCACTGCACCATAACCAAGCGCTCTGCAGACACAGATTCACCATCAGATTTCATCCAATCTGATGAAACGTTGTTATTCCATATGGACGCTAATGACTCTGATGGCCTGTTCCTTTGATCCAGATGATATTCTGACATTCTGGGATCAGGCAGCCGACAGAAAGCAGTTGGCATGCTCTGGCACATCCTGAATCTGGCCAACAGATTGTTTCAGCTCAACATGTTGTGTCATCTCACAGCACTGTTACAGGAATCAGACTTGGCTGAACATCTCCTACCCTCAGCAAACCATACAACCATTTATTAACCGTCCACAATTATACTTGGATTGGATACTTGGATTTGGTCAGGTCACATGGAAAAATCCTTGTCTGTGTGGTCAGCGTGATAGTCACACTTTTTCTTAATTTCATCTGCACAGATTTGACATGTAATCTTCAGACTTTGGACCAGGCCCGGATTGGCTAATCGGGAGGACTGGTAGAGTTTCCGGTGGGCCGGTCCGTTTTTTGGCTGCGAGGGCCGGAGTCCCTAGCTGCCTGCACTCACAGCAGTCGCTCTTTTTATTCATTATTTTACCGCAGTTCCACTCTTTTTATTTATTTTCTCGCAGCCCCATGAGCAGAATGCAGCCTGCAGGTTAATGATGACGTAATTATCATGCGACTCCCACAACACCTTGGTCAACAGCAAAATCAGTTAAGAGATACACGAGAGATGAAAAATGGATAATAAAAAGCGCAAAGGTGGTGCTGAAAAGGCCAGAATAAAAAAAAAATCTCTAGAAACTGACACGGCCAAATGCTACTACTATACTAAGCTGAGAACGTCTCAAGAACTCATAATAAATTGTTACAGTTTTGGTGATCCTCTGACTTTCCATGTAACACCACCATGAGGTTGAATATAAGCATGGTGGTATTGCCACTGTGACCATGCTAGCATGCTTACGCTTGCATTGAGCTCATAATAACTACCAGACTGCCTATAGACTGTTAGACTGATAGACCATAGACTATACAGTCTGTAACTCAACAATATGATGGAACCCGTCTCTACTGGAAACCTTTTACTTACTCTAAAATCTTAAATTGCATGTTTCTACAGTTAATAATGTTAAACAGTTACAGTTTATATCTGTCTTTGTCTTTTACTTCACTGTAGAAAAATTCAATGCATTTTTGTCTTTCATGACAAGTACACAGAAAGTCATGAACCCCAGGACTGTGTTGTGCGTTTGTGTTAAATGAGCATATTTACTAAATGATTTGAGTGATTGCTGTAGGATAAAAGGGTATATGTCTCTGCATATCTTATTGCCAGAAGCATGCATGACTGTCTGTCCTGTAGTAGGGTAGTTGCCCCTATGGCACCGAGGATCACACAGGCAACCTCATTCCAGAGAGATGCGCTATACTGACGAGAAGCTGAGATTTTGGCACCACCCATACAGCCCTGAACAGGGCAGGCTTTCAAAACAACGTTGCCTGTTCCATTTCCTCTCAGTGATGGTGTGAATTGTGGACGCTGAACAAGTATCCTCTGTCCTAGTGGCAGGTTACCGGAGGCCAGAACTTAAAATTTCACTGAATATGTCGTTTTCATTCTCCATACCTCAGCTTCGTGACTCTTCAACAGAACACTTTGAGTATGGAAGCCTAAAATACATTCCTTTCTCACAAGACCTTAATATGATTCACAGCTCAGTTTCCTGCAGACATGTGCTAGCACAGTTTTAGCTGGAGTATTGGTCCAGCTTTAAGCAGAAGGCTCTGGGCTTCTTTGTTGTGGTGGGAAGCAGCACTGCTATCCCAACAGAGATCTGTCGCATGGATTTTGGACTGCAGGAAAGCAAACAAGAGGGGCTTTCACATGAAATCCCCTGTACCGGTCGCTCCTGTACCATCACACTTCCCCTATACCCTACCCAGCAGAAACAGATCATATCTTTTCTTATCATGGGGGTAACTTAAGCCATATTTGTTTAATTCCATCATTTGACTGCCACTGTGCAGAGGCAACAGTGACTCATATCATTATGTCATATGAGCAGATAGAGAGAGATACATAGTTGATACTCTCACTCAGTAAAGCTTAAACATTTCCACATGCACCTCAAATGTGTTAAATATTGTATATGAAAATATCACCAGAAAGCTGAGGAAGACGAGCTACTTCTCCCTTTAACAAGAATACATTTAAAACATGCACTTGGCTCCATGAGTTGGACGAACTATTGAAAACAAGCTGAAGGCAAAAGCGCCAGCTCAGAATGAAGGGGTGATTACAACCACACAGACTTTGGCTTAGAAGTGATGGATTGTTTACTGCCAAGAAAAGCAACTCAGCCGAGGAACAAGATAATTTTGACACGCTTTGAACAAGTCTCTGGCTCTTGTGGAACAAGCTATTTACTGACCAAGTTTAATTAAGAATAAATTGATTTCAAGTTTTATATGGTTGTAACTTGGATGAACACAATACATAAAGCACTTCCGAGTTTTCCCACAGGATATTCTCCTATATAATATGAGCCCTTCACAGCTATGTCAATAAGCATCTGCTCTGGCCAGAATAATATCTAAAACACAGACATAAGTTTGAGTCGTTGTATTGGGGCTCTGATAAACTTCTATGCTGGGGTTGGCTTGTTTTTCAGCAAGCAAGTGGTTGATGTAAAATTAAATTATTCCAAGCCTCATAAGTGTGAGGTTGACATTGCCCTGAGGTCTCTGTAGCGCTGAGTCACATAGGCACAGAAGCCAACGTCTGCTGCTGGGCTCCAAACCATGGATGGTCTGGTCTCAAAGCCACAAGATTCACCGCTCAGTGAACTCAGTGCCAAAGGGTCAGGGGTCAAGAGCCCAGGGCGAGGCCACAGCCTTACCAGCTGAGAGGTAAGCTTAAAGATCATACTCAGCATCTGATTTGTGAGGTTTACATAAAGCATGGGTGGGATTGTTAAACAAAGCTGTTTATGGCATAAGTGTTTACCTGTGTTCTGGCTCTGGAACATAATTTACAGTCTATTATTCTGAAAACACACAGGATATTATGTAACTTTAATTGTCCCCACTGCATGATGAAAACAGATTCCTGAAAACACACTCGCTTTAATATACATCTAGGTGCACATATAATATTGAAAACTTTCAAACAAAGCACTGGTGAAACGCTATTCATCTTTTTAAAGAGGAATATCGACAATAAAGTGGCCTATTGCAAATGTTGTCGAGGCTTTTTGAAAAGCGCTCTCATAACGCCTGCTGACCCTGAGGTAGAGTAAACATTCCATTTGGCCTTCATGACTTGCCACTAATTACCCAGACTGCCCCAGGGCCTTGCTCACTGCCTGGCCAGCTAACTGGCTGGGTAACTCCTTTTACTAGCTAACAGATATATACAAAGAAACGTGCGTGCATTTCCTAATGGATTTACGCAAAGTGAATTCACAAGAAGCTTGTAAACTCACTTTCATAAAAGTCAGACTCAAAGCAAAGGAATTCTCTCAAACGCAAAGCAGCTTGTGTGTTTTTTAATTGATGTGCTCAGCTTGTTCCATTCTTGTCAACTATCCACAAATGTTTTATTATAAAGTATGTGACCTCTATCCATCAACTAAGGGCGCTGCCACATTAGTTGTTGGAGCTTGTGTGCCTCCCTGGATGATTTTTTTAAGGTGTGTTGAATGCTCAAGGGTGCTGTGGTAGCAGTGGACATTACTGTCTGCCAGCTGGGACAATGGATTGACACACTGATGGCTGTTTCTGCTTGTACACACACACACACACACAGGTCTGGTTGTCCCGGTTTGGCTCCACTCCCTCATTATCTGTATAACTGCATGTCTGAGACCTTTAGTTTAGTGGCCAAGCCAAGTGTCCACAATGCAGACACATATCTCTACCATGGTAGTTCACCTTTGGGACATTAATGTATTTTCTATCTTTATCATCTTTATTCTGATTCGGTTATCATGTTCATTAGTTTTGGTGGAATGATAAGGAATAAGGAACCTCAGGGTGGCAAATCAAATCCCCCTGTAAGTTCAAATTCAAAATTGGTTTAATGGAATAATTGTAATATTGGCAAAGCACTTTATTGTAAACCTTGTGCAATCATTTAGCCTTTTCCTCCTTATTTCTCTCTCCCACACACATAATTCTTTGCCTCTGGCTACATGTATGGTGATGTTTTACATGTCTGTCTGTGTAAGATTACGATTCCCCTTGAGCAGGTGATTCACGATGGGGAGGAAACAAAGGCTGAATGAACACACAGAGAGGGTTCTGAGAGAGAGTGGCCAATTGCTTTGGTCTAAGAGTGACTGTGCACACAAAAAACCCTGAATTTGCATGATCTGTGAAGTGAACATCAGTGAGTTGATTTAGTGACAATGACATGAATGATGAGACACAAAATGAAGGACCACTAAAGGGACCCTTCAATTAAATGCAACATGAGACTTCATTAAAACAACAATAACATCCCTCAAACACACAAATTTCCTTCTATTTTAAGTTGTTTCAACACAGCAGCTGTACCAGCCAAAGAGAGTGACCTGATTTTTAGTGGTAAATGAACGTGTTGTGAGTTTGATGGATGTGTGTTTCCTCGAGAGCACCAGCACTTAACATAAAACCATACATCATGTTTAACTGACTGGGGTTAGGCTGGAACTTGATGATAATTAAAATGCAAAGTCGTGGCAAATGCTACGGCAACAAAGCCCCACAAACCTGTTACATCGATTAGTGGTTTACTAATAAACTAAGAATGTGTGAGCCTGTAAGAGTGTTTACTATCTGTGGATCATCTGGAAAAAGGTCTGGGTGTGAGAAAAGGAAAAAAAAGAAAAAGCACCTGTGGTGGGACACTAAGGACTTCAAGTGTAATTCTATTCAAAAATTTAAAAATCAGCTTAAAATCCTTTGAACGAGTGATATAGAAAGGCAAGTTACTATGTGTTTTAGAAAGGGGTTTAAAGGGACTACGGGAGACTGCAGCCCTGAATGCAGGTACTGTTCACACAAGGCCCTCTCTGAATACGTGTTTACTCAACCAGTCACATGTTCAAATCTTAGCAGAAAAAGTCATATTACCGTTTTCCAGACAGATTAACCCCAAGATTCAGGGTAACAGCCCTCCAGTGCAGGAAATTCCTATTTCACATATTATGAGGAGTCATCTTTGCTTTAATCTGTGCTGTAATGACGTCTGTGAATGTACCCTGTGATTTCAATGAATATGAATTTCAGCCATTTAACTCTCATAGATGGAAGCGTTTCAGACATGTTCTATTTTGTGTATTATGTACATGACTAAAGTGCTGAACCACACACATACATTTACAACCCTCTTTAATGGAATGGCAATAAAAAAATGTTCCACTTCATACAGCCTGTTTAATGGTGAAGCATAACTTTGTGTAAACTGTATCCATCCTTCGGCGCAAAACAGAAAGGCCATGTGAAGAATAAAATAAGTTTGCAATGATTAGTTCTACCAGTGAACAATAAAGATTTTTCTAGAGCTCATGAAGAAAGTCTGATAGGGTCCGTTTTCCATGCCTGTGTGCACCCAGAGTCTGTGTAAATAAAGGGAAAAGGCTGGTAGGGCCCTCTCAAGGCTTTGCTCTCTCTTCTCAGACCTTATATGGAGGCTTGCTGATCAACAGAGCAGTCGCTAGGACATTTGATCCACAGAGACAAATGGAGAGCACTTGCACTGGAAACAGTGGGCAGGAAGGCAGTCTGGGGGAGGGGGAACTAACATGGTTAACCATCCTGTGGATATCACTGACATTTCCAGTAAGTTTAGATGAAATATGTAAATGGGGTGATTGCATCTGGACTTAAGTATTTTTATTATGTGGAGTCATCCCTGAAACTATTAATTTTACTATTAATGCGAAGAAAGTTCAATTGAAAAAATCTGTACTCTTACCCAATGACTATGTAACTTGCAGGATCAACAACCAAGAGTTGATGATTCACTGAAGCCTGAAAGCTGCTGGGATCCGATCGTGCTGTCAACCTCGCAGTGACTTCAAGACGAAGAGGACATGACAGTTCTCAAGAGTTGTTGACAGGAGAACTGACTTTCAGGTCAGGCTGGGTAAGGATCATCCATACAGTCCAAACCTTTGCAGTAAAACAGCTGTTCTTGAACGTTTCTTCCACCCATCTTCGTTTTTCCTGTCACTCACCCCGCTGAACAAGAGCTGAGTCAACTCCATGAATTGGACACTCCCCCACCAACCGCAATCCCAGACAGTTTACTGTTATCTCAAGCTTACATCATCAATGAGAGCTTAGACAGGACTTGGATGATTGCAGGGTGACTGTGAGAGCCTACTTGAGGGATTTCTCAGGACATCTGTTTGTGAGAAATACTCAGGTTTCTCTGTTGGTGGTATTTTCTTGGCCACACGTTGATCCTGAGAGAGCGATAGCGAGGAGTCTGATCATGCAGATGCATGCAGGGTTTCAGCTGGCACAATAGATGCACTAAAGCAAGAAACGCCAAGCAAGAGATGTAGGAGGTAAGGGAAGAGTTGACCACCAATTGCAAAGCAGTGAAGCGAAACATTACACATTAGCTCTGTTGGTTCACCAGTTAGCTTGGTGACCCAGCTCCCTTATCAGCGTGTGTTTTGATCACTGATCACTCAGTGGAGCCCTTGCAGGTTTCACATCATATGAGCCCAAGGGGGTGAATACCTGTGATGCAGAAATGCTGTGAAGATATGGTGTTAAGTGAGTGACAGTGCTGCAGTGCAGCTGTGCGGCTGGCAGACCTGTGTTGCAGATACAGGTGTGTGGACCAGACCACCTACAGTTTTAGCTGAGTGGAGACACTGTTGAACACCCCTCCCCATCACCAACCCTACTATACCACAAGGCATAAATGGTGCAGGTGTACATAGAAGTCACCTACTAGACATGAATTTTTCTACCTCAGTGTGTTTTTCCCCACATTAAACTGTCTGGAAGGGGTTCTCTAAACTATAAATGCTGTAGCAGACTACTAATATGTAAGCACTATTTTTAGAAGACAAATTTGTTCATTAAGGGCTAATAGGGGTCTGAATAACAAATACACTGCCTTGTAAGACTTAAACCCATTAAAAGATGTGAAAGTCATTTGATCTTTTTCCAGTGTAAAGCTCTGCTCTGCCCTGAAGTCATGATTTACAGAGCAAAAGGGGCCCTTGGTAAACAGAGGGAACAGACGTACAGCTCAAGGGCTCCTTATTCATCTTGCCATCCCGAGGACACTGACAGCTGGCCTTCGTGATGGGACAATGAGTCCAAGAGGAGCTCCAGCAGAGAGACGCTGGCCAAGGGCCCTTTCTGTTACAGAATGGGACTCTCTCTCTCTAATGGGGTTGAAGTCCTAATCCTTCTCTATTCTCTATGGCATAGGGATTAGCCAGACAAAGTTAATACACACACCTTCAGGTTAGAGACCAAAGGAAGATCCCTGCTCTGTGGCTTCTCAGTCTGTCCAGTATTTGCAAAAACCAAGTGGCTTTCACTGCCCTCGCTGGCTGTAACCAGAGGGTGACCACCCTTTTGAAAAACCCTTTGTGCTGAAAGAACAGATTGTCTGACCCGTCCCTCTGCACTTTATGCGTACGCATTTTGCCACCACTTAACCCCTGAGCTAGGTCATGATTGAGATAGAATTTGCATTCATTCACCATGAAAATATTGTTAGAGTTATGTAAACAACAGCATAAATGGAGCAATTTCACAGCTCACACCGCTGACCCTTTAAAGGAGTTTTGTTTGCTGCTCCTCAGCAGTATATAAATATTCAATTGCCTGTTAGCCATGGCTGCTGCTAATCCTCAGCAGAAGTTGCTGCCAAGTCGGAACATATTTGAGGGCAGCTGGATAATAAATCATAAGAACATGAACACAGCTATATACCAAAGAGCTTGGTGTTTACGCCTTTTGTTCTGGTGTGATGATTGTTGTGACAGCAGGCCTTGGTGGGACAAAATCCTCTAAGAACTTCCAGCTCTGTGTACTGTCCACGCTTTGAGGCAAGCAAGATGAAAGAACAGCACCAGTCATGGCACAAAGCATTTATTCTAGACTGGACAGTGTTGTTGTTGTCGTATTTGTTCTATTGTTGAAATCCTCAAAATTGGCTGATGTGTGTTTACTTTTGCTTTTGATTGTCATAATGTAACTTGTAACAAGATCTGATTCGGCCAAAAGCAGAAGCTTGTAACTATTTTCCAGGTGAATCCACAATAATCTCAATCCTATAATATTTTATATCTGAAAAGTTGAAAATTAACATTCTCAAACACTTTACAATACAATAATTAATTCAAGCATGTGGATACCAGTATGTTGTGTAAGTGAAAACAGGTGTCCAGTGCAGTGGCTAGTCTGGAGACACACACTGTCTACAGTATGTCTGAATCCCCATGTATGACATTTCAAATATCTCTTATCTGTAACTCTACTGATCCATATATTACTGCTTATTTCAAATAGTTTGGATATGTACCAGGAAGACCTTTTGGTATCAAGGGAGATTTACATTTTAGGTACAATAGCCAATTTTGTTTTCTAGGACAAATACAGAGCACATATTTTACAGAGAAACACTGCGGTGACACTCAGAATACTGTGGCATATTTGTGTGACATTCAGAGTTGTACATTGGCGCCTGTGCTCACACCACTGCTGTCAATCATGTCAGATTGCCAGTGACTGAGCATGTGTTTGCAGAAGCGCTGTCAGCCACAATAACATGTTTACACTGGTGAAAGGAAAATCTGTTGGGCTCCTACAGAAAACAGGCACGTTTCTGCCTAAAAGTCAGTGAAAGATTTGTGATTGCTGAGTATTTTTTTACGAAGTCAGATAATCGAATCAAGTACGGAAGGACTGTTACAGTGAACGTTAACTCTTAGCAATGCTCTGTCCCTATTCACACAGCTATTTCCATCTACAAGGGATCCTTTACTGTTGCCTGATAAGCACTGTCTGTCACTCTGTTGATGGCACCAAACAGGATGAAGAGAGAGAAGGAGTTATATTCTTTCACCTATTTTTCAATGAGACAGGTACATGTATAATTCTGCAGTTCTCTTATATACCATTAAGTTACAAACTGGAAGACATACCACCACTTAGGCTTGAATTGAGCACCTTTTAATTAATTTGCGGATTGTCCATTGGTTTTACACGGTAAAGAAAATCTGTTGAATGGAAATGATCAGGGAAAAAAGGAACAAAAAAGGGTAAACATTAATAAAAGCAAACCTTTAGCTTGACTTGAACATAACCTGGTAATCCTGACCGAAACTAATAACAAAAATAAGCTTTAAAATCTCCAATTTTCCTCCAGCTCAGACTAAATCTCTCTTCCTTGAGTTCCATTCACCTCTAAAATAAAAATAAAATAAAACAGCTTTAAAGTCATCCCCGTCATGGCCCACTTCTTTCATGGTCTGTTTGCTAACATTAACCAAAACCATAACTAGTGGTTAGGAGAACATGCTGGTCTGCAGATGTATGATAGTACTGGGCAAGCCTGAAATGTTTCATATTGCACCTGTCTTAGAAAATGGCACACAGTATCCTTGGTTATAAGGCAGTATTTCCAAATCACAAGTCCCACCCTTCCAAATAAAAACAAAAAAGCATTGCTATTTGCTCGAGAAAGTAGTCTACTTTGGATGCCTGAATCTATAAAGCATACCTCTCCAGGTATCAGTGGAATCTGTGGAATGACTAAACACCTTGTTGAATTCTTAGGAGATCTCTGATGGTAATCCTACTCAGATAAGATGTGTCCTATCATATCTCAGCTGACATAAAGAATAGCTCCATTCATCTTTGCAATGAGTAGGATTCTATGCAAAGCTGAGTGCCCCTGCTGACTACAGTATCCATCACTAGTTATTAGGACTTGATTGACCAACTGACATTGCCTAAAATGGCTCTAATCCAGGTAAGGTTTGATTGCTGATAGAGCTAAGCAATTTAATCCTCTATTCCAGTGCTCTGTCTGGCTAAATGCGCAACATGGGCTGGCAATAAAGAAGCTCCAGATTTGGAGGGCCACAGTGAAACCAGAGCAACCTCCATCTCCGAGCTTTGTTTATTACTGAGGGATTAAGGTATTGCTATGTTAAGAACAACTGTGATCACGACTGCTGGCTCCTGGAACACACAAAGGGTTGAGCATAAGCCAAGGCAACAATTACCAGCCGACAGACGGTCATTAGACAGAGGGCTGATGTCCAGACACCCCCCCTCAACCACAACCAACCAGGACTTTTGATGATATCAAACCCACCTCCACTCCTCCAAATGATACCAAGCAAGTCTTCCTGATGCTAAGAACAACTGTGTCAGACTTCACTGAGATCCAACATTCCCCACAACTAAAGAAAAGAGGAGTGGCCCAACAGGATGTGTCCAGGGTGGGCCAGAGTGGGAGGTTGTGAGCCTCCGGGTGGTTAGGTCCATGGAGAGCCGCTCAGATCTGGTTCTAATGTGATGTTATCTCTCTGCTTTGCTTAAATGTTTTGCTCTTTAGTTGCCCAGGGGACAGTCCGTTGACCTAAAATAGATGCGGCTTGAGTAGGCTTTGTTTTAGATTTATTACAGTTTTACTGTAAATGTGATTTTTATAGTCATTCACTTAGAAAAGCAGTTTGATTCTCTAACTGAACAATGCTATGTAAGCAGAAAAAGAACTTTATAGATAGATAACCAAATGTGAAAAGATGAGCAAGTCATGCAGTTAGTTTGTAAATGTCCATGTAATTGTACAAGGAATCATCATCAAAAAATTTGATCAACTCTACACTTTTCTCTGTTCAGTATGTTCCACACTCACATATTCTCAGTGTCTACGTGTATGTGTAGAGATGAAAATACTTCCAAACACAGAGGAAGCAGTATAGTAGAGAAATGAGAACAGTGTTTTAGATTAACTTTACTACGGTGATACCCTGTCTCTGCACCTTTGAAGACCTCACTGTTTTGTCTAGTTGTAGGATCCAGTTACACAAATGATGCCTTTGCTAAGGGTCACAGGCTCGCTAAGGCTTTTTCATATCAAAGACAGCTTTGACTTAAGTTTTCTTTGTGGCTGTCTCCAGTCGTAAAGTGTGTGACAGTCTAAATTAGAACATGAAATCAACAGGCCGCCCTTCGACCCTTCTGTTGCTTTTTGCCCTCCTGACCCCAGTTTTGCGGTGAACTAGGGTTAGTCACCAAATGTCTGCAAGGTCAGAGAAAGGTCAATGTACCTGTAAACAGAGAAGTGGAAAGGGCCTAATTTCTGTTGAGAGCCTGATAACATTTGACTTTTATTAGAGTGTTGAGGATCAGGTCACTGTTCTACTTTTTCTCCATCTTAATTCACTGTGTCAGGACAGCGAAAATGGAGGACAGCAATCGGTTCAATGATTTAAGCTTCAACATACATTTGTACAAAAATATTATAAGTGAACTGGATCTCCCAGCAGCTCCCACCAGCTGTGTAGCATTCAGAGCACCCTGCCAATTTTGCTTGTTGATCAACCAGCTTACAGAGCATGTTTGTCTGTTGAATGTGCTTGTGTAAGGTCTGTAGTCCCCCAATAAAATTCAAACTCAGCAATGTTTGTCAGTGACTAAGCAACACTGACAAAATGAACAACACTTGCTTCGGGTCTGATTATGCCACAGAATTATTCAGTCCCCACGTTCTCCACTTGCACTGGAGTTATTGCTTTCAGCTGATGAGCACCACTGATCCCCATCCCAGCACATATCAACAGGAAACATATCAGTAGTGAGCAGACCCACATTGGTTTGGTTAAAATTGAAGATCTTTGGCAGGAAAAATGCAAATAATAACTTTAATTTTATCCAGGTCTCCCACAGAACCACAAAAGCTGACAGTTTAACAAAGTTTGAGATAAATAAAGTGTCTTGTGACAGTGGTTAATCAGCAGCTGCAAATATCTTACAATACCTGTCATGTCTGGGGAAAGATAGGGGGATTTTAGGAAAAATAAATGACTTCCATGCACAACACTTGATGGGTCATTATGCCTTAAACTAAGTGTCTATTTAATTCAGTTTGATTCCAGTCACTGCTACTGGTGGATTGAAACTTGTTCCTCAGTGACAAAAAATTTAATTTAGACACCGAGTTCAGCGGATGAGATCTCACACACACACACACACACACACACACACACACACACACAGATTGTTAAGGGGCTAAGAATCAACATTAACATCATGTTTCCATGGCAAAAAGACGTGCTGTGTCACTGTCCTCTACTGCCCCCCAGTACATTCCTTCTGCATTTGCCCACAGCGCCATCTGATTGTTGCCTGTTTTTATCATTTCCTACAACTGTCTCTATCTGTCCTAGCTACCACCACATGGAAAGTTTTGAAGTCATAGTCGTAAACCCAACAACAATTTGCAAACTTTTACAAACATCTCCCGAATTTGATTGCATTTGAGTATCTTGAGAGCTGTAGCCTTAGACACTGTTCATACGTTTGGTGTCCACACGCAATGTTTAGTGAAGGTTTTTGGGGAATTTTAATAACAAACACACCAAGCTGTTAGTATATAAAACCTCTGTTATCCTCAGATTATCCCTGAACTTGAAGTTACCTGTGGCTGGTCACATATTGCTGGCCTTTCTTTCATTATTATTCCAGATTAGAGACGGCTATCATTCGTCATTAGTTTTGACTATAAATGGCAGGCGGAATTTTATGTGAGATTCACAGCAGTGCTCATATGACCTAAATTCACAATCATATCCAAAATAAACTGAAAATCTTTACAGCTGCAGTAAAATAACTGCTGCACGGATGTTTCTAAATAATTCTTTTCCAAATAGGGGATTTCTACTTTTCCCTCCCTCTCTATCTGCCTCTCTCTTCTGGCAGACATGCAAAGTGAAAGTGTGGCATATCATTAGATCAGCAATGGTTGCAAGGCCTCTGCCCCCATGGCATGTTCAGGCTTTACAGCGAGACCTCGCTTATCGGAGACAACGCTGCATTCCAGTGCAGTGCAGATGGAGTTTATCAACCCTCCATCGACAAGATTTACTATTGCGCCCACTATCTTTTGTGATTTGTAGGAACAACCCACTTTGAAATTCTCCCATTTACCCATGCTCCTCGTAACACAAGGCTAAAATAGGTTGGAGAATATGTTTGGAACACTGGAACACATTCTTTGAATGGCAGATTATGCATGATTCGATGTCAAAATTGATTTCAAAAGCTCAGTTTTCATGATAATGATGAGGAAATCGGCCTTTGATAAACACTTCTTCTCTGAAACATCAACTGGTAAAGTTTTTCTTGCATACACTTAGACTCTGAAGTTTAGTCTAAACAATACAAGTCACCTTTTTTCTCTCTAAATTACTTTCCTTTTTTGAACTTTTCGAGATCGCAGTCTGCCCTGGAAGTCACATCGGTGTTCTTGAACTTTTATTTTGTGCTAGTACATCAGGTCATTAAAGCAATTACTGCAAGAGACATATCCTACCTAACCTATCATCTTTCAACTCATTTATGCAGCCATCTGGCTCCCTCCATGTTTTCATTTTGCCCACCAGGAAAACAGAAGCTTTAGTTTTTGAGGAATGCTTGGCGAGGTTGGTGCTGCAGCCCGATTACAACCACTGAGTTAAGGAGCACAAGGATTACAAGGAACTGACAGAATAGCTTTCTGCCCGCATTAAATTAAATCCATTTTTCTGTCTCTGTGTCCACTGGCTGCACAAACTGTGATGTCAGGAAGAGGGCATGATACGGGGGTGCTGTGAGCCTCTTAACCTACATGAAAGCATCATGGCTGAGCGGAAAATGTGACCCCTCCTTACTCGTCTCCATATCCATATTCCACCAAATCATTTGAAGTTAAGCTCGGTGTTCAATGAATCTCTGGTCTGAAAAGATAACACATACTCTACAGGAAGTCTTTAGAAGACCACTTCTCTTTGTGGGATTGGTGATAACATTTTAATAGAATATACCTGTATTTAAATTAGATGAGCTGAAATATATATCACTGGAGACAAAATGCATATTTATGCAGTCAGTGTTAACATTTTTGTAACATTATGCAGAGGAAAGTCAAACTGTGCATTTTATTATTCTAAAATATATATTCCACATTCTGGGAGCAGTGGGAGTGTCAATTATGAAAAGTAATTTAAGTTTTCTCAAGCTTTTTAAATGACCTATTTTAGAAATCAGTAGTAAGGTGTACTACTCTGGAGAGAAATGTTGTAGGTGTAAAGTAAAAATACAGTCCAAAAATACATCACATTTTTCGCAGGAAACAACAGGAAAACCTGGATGTTTTTCCACATTAATATCGAGAGAGCTGGATGACATTGCATCTGATACAGGCTAATCTCTGGAAAAACTCCATCCCAGTCTCCATCCTCACATTGAAGACACTGGCCAAACACTTCAAAGCATTGGGAAGAGAACAATCAGTTCAAGAATTACTGGTTTCCGTTTGGCTTATCCTCTTTGCTGTGGAATTTCTTGTATGTAAATAGCTGTTTGTGCGGATTTGATCAGTTCGGACCACATCCAAACATTGCTCAAGCCAAACTGTCTGGTCTAACTTACCAAAATCAATGCAACCTTATCATCAAACCAAGAACATAGTCTTTCTATTGCTTTGTCAGAGTCAACTGACAGACCTGACCAACAGCTTTATCTCTTGGATGTGAGCAGTTTTTGATCTCTTGATCTTTTCTCACATGTGAACCCACATCAAAGACCAAGCTATTCAAAGAAAGTGGAGAATAGGGCATCCTGTCTTCGTGTGAGTTAATCCAAGCCATGCAGAAGCCAAAGAGGAGAACGAAGACTGATGGATGGCCTGACGTGCAGACATATCTCTGGCTTTGCCAGACGTGGAGTACTGTGAAACCTGTGTACTCCACCACCGCATTCAGACCCTTTGTTTAAGAATCTGTCACTGTGGTATATTACAGCCACTTTCATGTTTGTCTTATGTTCAGAGTGCACTTTTGTTGATCTGTGCATCTGTGTAGCTTCAATAAATATTTTCAATTCTGAAAATTTGGAGCCTTTATTGGAGAACTTCAGGTGATTCATAACTTAAGTATTGAAGGTTAAAAATTATAAAATCAACTATGTTTACCCCTAAAGAGGACAGGATACTAGAGAGCAGTAGAATGACAACACAGGTAACAGAGTTGTCATCATTGTGAGGGTGACGGGCTACAGGAAATCACAGTGCCTGGACTCAGTTTGCCAAGAAATATGGCATGCAACACCCACACAGCCATTACATACATGTTTTAATTCTAACAAAATATAGATGGATGAAAATATTATGAGGACCAAACAGACTCAAGTCAGCTTTGGGTTTTTCTTGTGTACAACTTTGAGTGTGTAGGTTTATACCACATTTGTTTGTAACAATGAGTCAAACTATGAGTATACCTAACCAAGCATGCCACTTGCAAGATTTTCACCCTTAAATCAAAAAGCAGACCACAAACTTTTCCTCTTTCAGAAGTGAGATTCACACTCTCTAACCTGAAAGATTAAAGCACCACTGACCCACCTTCCTTTATAAACTCCAGCCCTAATTAAAGGGGCAGGTGAGAATGAGCCACCAGGTGTTAGTCTTTACACACGTTTTCACTAATGAAGCAGCACAGAGTTCTGCTTAGCATTACCTGTTAGTTCATCAAATAAAGGGAACGTCTGAGAGCTCAAGAACATAAAGCAAATCACACACGCCTTTCTGAAACAAAAGGTTTTACTGTGTTTATATTTGTACGTGTGGCTGCCTAGATCACTGGCTTTTCCATTTTAAATGTCACCAAGATCGAGCACTTCACTGTTTATAGAAATATCAATAACTGACATCATGTTTCCTAACTTAAAACATGATGGTATAAATTGTATAAAGAACAACAGCTAAAATTTGATGGGGTTATTCAGCTAGCCTGCCTGACAAGCAGTAGTCCCAGACTGTTGAGTGCAATAGACCCTAACGAAAATACAACTGACTGTGTGTTATTGTGGGTTGTCAACGTGATGAAATTGTCCATTTTTCATTGCACTTTGTCAGGCTGCTATTTCTCACTTCCAGCTGTGCAATGATTAACGTCTGTCACACACTGTACTTTAACTTTCTCAACAGAGTCATTTAGGCAGACATACAAGCATTTAATCACAGCCCTCCATACCCCTAAACCTTCACCTTTCACAGTAACTCTGATTACGGTGTTGATCGCTTCCACAGTTTAACAACATGAATCTGCATACAGACAATTATATCAAATTAAGATTATGATCGTTATTTGTGGAAAAAACATGATGCAGAATATAATGTGACAAACAAAAGCAGTAAAAGCTGAGAAAAGAAAACAGGGTTTCGACAGAAGTAATTAAATGCAAAACAAGGGGATTAAGGGGAGTTTTTATCTAATCAAAGAAATAGCGCTAAAGAAGAGAGTGTAGATTAAAGGACCAAATGCGAAAATCACTCAGCAGAGGAATGGTCTTTGTTATTACATCCAGGTTTGGCTGCAAAAATTAAATGAAGAGAATTAGGAGAATTAGCCAAGTAGAAATGAAACAACTGCAATCTGTGGTGAAAATTCAAGTGTTTTCCAACAAACTTTAACAGAGTCAGTTTTGATTAACCAAAAATCTTCTGATAAAAACATGCAAATAATTTTTAAGGGATTGTTTTAATATAAACTTGTGGGGAATGTAAATTTTCTCATTATCCCTAATTATACATATCTATTATTAAGGTAATGTGGAACTTGTGATTAGCCAAAACTACGTTTCACTTAAGCATTGTCCCGTTTTCATTGGCTAGTTGGGGAAGGCAATAGAGAGCAGGTTTCCTGCAGCAATAAAAAAACAGGAAGAGGGGGGACAAAACAATCTGTCTTAGTTATTCAAACTTGAACTCCAGCAGGTTGATGGGAGGTTGTCTTTGGGGTCAGAGTGATTCCGCTTTATGCAGGACCCTTACGATTAGCAGATATCTGGTCGGCCTGGTGAGCAAAAACAGTTTGACCTGAGTCAAACAAAGATGATAAAAGCCGCTTCTTCCTCAGAGGCGGCTCCAGAGCACTTAACAATGATAAGCCACAGCCCACTTTGTGCTTCAAGCGCAGCCCCCTCCCCTGCCACTAGGACTACCAAAACCAGACAATTTAGAGACCAGTGTAATGCAAGAGGAAATATAAACTGTGATCTCTTGAACCCTGTCAAAAGAAAATGTCTGGCTTTTGTCTCTACGTGCATTTTGGGGAAGTAGCATGAGCGACTTTAACTTGCGAGGACTGTGATCTGTAAAATCATTCAAGCATGCTTTAATGTCAGCAAGGGAGAATGGGAAAAGTATAAAAGAGCTTTACAGGATATGATTGGACATAAAAATGACGTATATGTGAAAAAGATTCCTCTCTCAAGCAAAGTCTGACAAATTGTTTCCTTGTTCTTCAGTTGGTTGTGTGGAAGATATGGAGAGCTCATTTAAAATTGGCCTTAATGACAAACTCTCAGTGTAACATGCAGTACACTTCCTTAAACAAACAGGACTGAAACGCATTTATTGATGAAAGACAGACTCACAAGTTTAATTAGAAAAAGTGCATTTTCAAACTGAAACTGAGGATACATTTGACAGCAATGAAAACAACACACGGCAACAGGCAGTGTGATTGACACGGAGTAAAGAAAGGATTTTAAAAAAAATCACACGTGAGATTTTGTAAACAAGACGAATTTTAATGATCTCCTTCCCATATCTATATATCTATATCTTCATACCAAAATGTGAAGCATTTGGCTTTTTCGTATAATGCAAACAAAATCCCGAGGTTAATGGGATAGAGACGTGTGAGCTGTGTGAGGGGGATTATGCAGTATTATGTAAATGAGGAGGCTAATGCTTTGCACAAGCTGTAGGCTGATGAGACTAATTCTGGTGTCAAGTAGTGAATGAAGTTAATTGGCTTACATTATGTAAATGTACGTATATGTGTGTCAGTTAACTTTTGACCTGTGTCTGCACCCGAAGCCTATAATCAATTTGAAAACACCTTTTTTTCTGGATAGGAGTAACAGTTTTTAATGAATTTAATAAAAGCAGCAGCAGACATCAGGCATCATTACTACACAATGTGTGAAACAGTTTATCATGGGTGATGCGACACACGTCATGTAGCAATTTTTGATCTTTTGGCTTTCTGATCCCTTGAATGTCAATGATGCCAAAAGGGTTTGCAAGTTAAATGCACAAATTTCCATGTCATAAGTTCTCCAAAGTTGCATGAAAGTTCCCTGGGGATTTATTATTTTATTTACAGTATATATACTGATCTCCATTCCATTGCGCTGAATTTTAGGCCATTGTAAAAAAGCTTTCGTTCATTCAGTTCATACTGTACCAGCATTACATTGACTCTGAAGAACAGGAGGAGCCACCCAGACCCTCTCATCCCCTGGGGACATCCAGAATCACAGCCACGTCTGGTGAAAGTGCGAGTCAAAGATCTCACAGCCAGACTGTTACACCTCCATCTGGGCCACTGAATTAAACATCAGCTCAGCAGACGGGCTCCCTGCCTCAAAGCTTAAGGACCAGAAACGGAGGCCAATTAACCCATGCCCAGTCTATTCAGACCCTACTTTGTAGCCAGTTAAGTGGGAATATTACAGAAGGGAATCAAAAGGGATGATAAAACGGTTGGATCTGATTTGACATTAGCCATACAGTGATGACCAGGTCATCATGTAAACCAACCCAAGAGCACAAACAATATTTCCTTCCAGAAATGTTAGTAGTTAGAATAGGGAAATCCTGCCTTGACGTAAGATGCTATGTGACATTTTGTCAGTATGTCGTCAAACACTAGTTTTTACTAAGTACGGCTTATTTCCTAGTGCTCTCTGACGTGTGTCTAGTATGAGGAAATCCATCTGCTGATGAGAAAAGGACAGGAAATGCATTGACTGAAGCAGTAGTGAATTGTATCAGGACACTTGTTTTATTCTATTATTCTTCTACTAACAGATGGACATTATCACAGATGTGCCCCAATAACAAGCTTCCAGTGCTACAGCCTAGCTACTATTAAATGAATCAGAATACTAAAGAAGACTTATAATTTATATATGTCCGTGTGTGTGTATATATGTATATGTGTATATATTTATATAGTTATAGTTTAGTTAGTTAAAATAATCACGCTCATTGTATTGCTTGTTGTTGTTTATATAATTTGTATTTTATAGGCAAGCTATGAAGCTATGAAGTATTAGACATTCTGCTTTCCCCAGTATGTGACTGGGGAAAACATTTGTAGGTTAACAGGATGTAGACTCTTTGATTGGTTGATTTAGCCTTCATGGACTGGTGCCATGAGTGTCCCCAAATAATTTGTCCAGGATTTATCTTCATCCTGCACAGGCTGTAAGTATTAGGACGGTGATATGTGTTTCATTGTTCTGGCTCTGCTCCAGAACACTGAATTTGAAATGAAACACCTGCTTTGAGGTTAAAGTGCTGACTTCTAGCTTCAAGGGTGTTTTATAGATGTTCACATTGATACTGGATGAACACTGTATGACTTTGTTGCCTCTGGGGGAGGGGAGTTATGAAAACTGATACAACGTCCACATGGTTTATCAGATCTGGATGTAAACACCCTCAAGTTAAGCATGAATGTCTGTGCTTTGGAGGGCCGTAGATAGCTCGAAATAATGTAGATAGATACATGAATTGTTGATACATACCCTTTATGGAATTACAAAGTCAAAACAAAACTTTCCTAATACTTACAGACACTGTACAGGCACTACAGTTACCAGGGACTCGTCTGTCAGGTTTGGAGGTCCCAGTAAAATGTCATTAAAACCATGCTATGGTTTTAATAACATATAAAATTAATTAGCAGCCCTTGCTAACTAGCCAGGTACCCAGAGTTGATATATAGAGACAGTGACAGCATCTCCATTGAATTTATAAAGACTTATGAAGACTTCAAATACTAACTTTTGCAGGATATTAACATTGTGTTAAAGCAGTTTAGCCACCATTCAGCAAATTAACAAATGAAAAGACTAACTAGAAAACAGACTAAATGTTTTCATTAATTACCTACCAGAAAAATCGACATTTTTAAATTTTTATACTGATAATAATGATCCTGTTGTGTTGTTAGTTACATGAATTGTGATCCATTGTCATTTTTTGGCCCCCTGGCTAATGCAGCTCTTCTATCTCTATGGTTCTGCTGGTACTGAGGCTAGATACTGACCTACTGTACGTTGTGGACTACCTAGCAGCAGTTGCTAATTAATTTAGAGCCTTTTGTCAAATAATATTCACAATAATGTGTCGGACACAACATAATTTTCTTCTTAATTAGCAGTGATTTATTAGTGAGGAGAGATTTATTAATAAGGTGTTTATTCTGTCAGAAACCTACAGGTATTGTAATGAAATGCAGATGAAATTATAAATAAAAAAAAACTGAAATATGTTTTTCTTCTGCCAGTGCATTGGTCTGGTGCTGACACAACTGCAGTGAGTGTTGAAGGGGGGGACGTGACGTGAAAAGCTGAGCTGTGAAATCCTTCCAGCTGACACCATTGCATTTCAGTGTTCAAGCAGGTTTTGTTGCCAGGTACAGTATTACAGACATTGATCAAAAAGGTGAAGAGTTGGGAATGGCCTCCTTCTTTGACTCATGTCAGCTATGATATAAAACATAAGCATACCATATGTCTGCATGCCTGGTTTTAACTTCTGTGAGCCTGCTGCTTTCAACTTGCACATCCAACACACAACCATATGGGCAAAGTACACACATGTTGCTATTTGAGAGCTGGCAAGGAAAATTCTCAAAGATATAATCTTTACAACATTTGTAACTAGGAATTCATTGCATTTGGCTCTCCGTACACCCCCTCTGAATAGCTAACATTTTATATCAATCTATTTCCTCAGGGTAGGAAAAAGTGTAATGACAGTGAAACTAAAAGAAACAGGTGTTCTACTTGCTATGGGTTTCTTTGAAGGTGCTGGGAGCTCCAGAAAGATTGTGAATCACTGCTAATTGCATGAAATTATAGTTGCGGGTTGAAAAAAGTGAACTCATCCTAACGTAGCTTGAGCCAGAAGTGTCATAGTAATACTTTGGAGGGCTGTGGATGGCATAAATTATGGAATGATGGGCATTTCTAGATGTTAACTGCACAATGATGCTGGTTTACTGGAAATGCTGTAGGGGATTTACAGAAAGCTCACTTGATTATGGTGGTTGGGATAGGTTTCAAAAGCAAATTGTTTATTTAATAACGTGAAAAAATGCCAGCTCAGTTTCAGAGCTAGCAAATAAAAAAACAGATGAAATTTAAATGAGTTAAAAATATGTGCAACATGGAGGAGGTATGTTGGATTAGGCCACTGAGCCAAATTAGGTCATGGTATGACTGAAACTGGCAAAGTAAAATACTGTTGGGCAGCTTTTCATATGAAAGTTCTTCCCTGAAGACAGGACTTTATTTAATTTAAATTTCAATCGACGGCATAGCCACCATCGCTAATTAAAAAATACACTCCCTCTGTAATCGAGCTGCTCAACCGAAGCCACCAAAACAAAAGCATTTGTCACAGATATTTACATGACGTGGTGCCCTCACGTTTTTCAGTTGCTTTATCAGAAAAGGCAGCTGTGACTAAACCAATTTCAAGTAGACACATATAAGTCATTTGTATTCTTTGACAGACAAAAAGCAATAAACAGGATACATAATGCAAAAGCCTGCAGGGAAATATCAAAGTGAAGATAAATCTTAGAACTTCTTTCATATCATTTCACCCATTTCATATATAGTTCTGTGTATATTAAATTGCTTCTACGTTGTACTGTGTATTGTTGCCTGTGATGAATTTTCAGAACACACATGCCAGTTTTAACCAGCTTGGGTTATTCATGTAGCGTCTTTCAAATTGATGTCCATTCAAAGTGTGAGCATGTGTGTCTGAGATGTTCACATCTGCAGTTTAATGTGAGCCAAGATTCTAAATGTGCACAGGCTAAATTAATTCAAAAATGACGAGATAAAGCATACACTGTATGACATTTTAGAATTAAAATGTCAGCATAAAATGTCCCCCCCCTACATCTGTGAACGTTAACACATCAGAAACAGAGTGAGCTGCATTTTCACAATAACTTAACTGAGCTAGATTTATTCATTATGCCGAATATGATGCTAAGCAAATGTCAAGGAGTTTTTAGTGGTTTGCTCAGCAATATTTTCAATACAGTAATTTTGTCATCAGACCACACTGGGAATTATTGCAGTGAATTACGTAAATAAGTCACATTTTACTAAATATATACTTTTTTATACAGGAGTGGAAAGTAGGCACATGACTCTGACTCAAAACTTTTTCTTGTCTGCTGGGAACTGAAAGTAGACTCTTGGCTCACAGTGTTTCCTTCCTACTGAACATTTTACTTCTCTTAAAGAGTCATTTCTGTGCCAGTTATGTTCTGTGTTGTAAACACGAAGACTGATCTTAATCTGGCTGCTTCTCAATCAGGACTTGAAATCCCTAAAATAACTACACACAAGGATTTTTATTTTCTTTTTACACAATTCAGCAAGGATACCTTGGACAGCTTAGAGGACACACATCATGGGGTGTTTTGCTGCCATAGTTGGTGTCATCTTTCTGTTGGGATTCTTCAATCTCTCAGCATCAAACAAGGTTGTCTGTGATATCTCTGCTACAGTTGGGCAGAGTCTGACTCTGCCTTCTGTCTATGAGGAGCTGACAAACACAAATGGGCTGTATTGGACTCATAATAACACACCAGTTTTCTCCAGAGAGCAAAGCAGAGTGACTGTTGGAAAGGCAGAGGACATCTCTCAGAATGGATCTCTTATATTGAAGAACCTGCAATTCTCAGGTGCTGGGACTTACCAAGCAGATGTGCTGATTTCAAATAACAGAGTTACGAAATGGAGCGGTCATCTCTGTGTAATGGACAAGTTACCTCAGTCAACGATCCAACCTAAACTCACTTACATCTGTGACTTTAAGTCTAATACTGTTAATCTAAATTGCAATGTACCCCAACAAGAGGGTTTGGTGATCTCATGGACACTGGGTAAAAAGACATTACCAAACGAAACAAGACGCACACTGCGAATACCACTGGCACAGTTAAAAGATGAAAACGTCATGTGTAGCATGGAAAACAAAGCCAGCAAGGAGAATAGCAATGTTGTTCGTCCAACCTGTAAAAGTTCATCACCATCACCCCCAAAGTCACACTGTTTTACATTGGTAACCATTGCGGCCGTGCTAGCAGGAGGAGGGGGTCTGATCCTGCTTCTGGTCATTGTTATTATCATACTCTGTTGTCACCACAAACGTGCAAAAGCCCAAATGAGACGCATGAATAAAGTGAAACTCAGTTTTCCTTCTCTAAACAAGCAACAGTCTGGCTCCATCAGCCCAGACTATGAGACTATGCACGCGACAGAGGACTATGCGTGGCCGAGCCCTAAGCCTTCACCGAGAGCCTGTTACAAGAACGATTCTCAGCTTGAAGGTCAGACGTTACAGCTATCCACAGCTGCTGAGGAACAAAAACCTTCACCGGTGCCAAAGCCAAGGACGAAGATCACCCAGACATCATACATCTGAATGTGCCTCTGGTTCCACCTCAGGAACTTTAAGGAACTAATATGAAAAACCTGTTTGTACTTTAATAATTACGTTGTAAAATGGAGAAAACAAGTTGAGAAAGTCTATTTTTGTAACACAAATATAATGTAAACACTTTTTTTATCAAAATGCAGCAAAGTCTTAATTTTTTCTGCAGCTTTAAACGTAATATCAAGGCTTATCTGTGTTGAAGTTTTGGCTTTTATCGTTTTAAGGTGTTGTTGTTGTAGTAAACTGTGAATGAATTTCAGCCCTGCATGTTAATGATGGACTCACGTGTTTTGTTATTAAGGTTTTAAACTACGTACTCTGTGTATTTCTATATTATGAATAAAGCAAATTCCACAAACATTTTTTTGTGAACTAACAAGTGTAATACATTAAAAGTTGGTTATGTTCTATATTTTCTCACTGTCAGCCAATCTCATTAAAAAGCTAAAACTAACAAAGCATTATTATGTCTTTCAGCACTTTCTCACTTTCTTAACACGTGTTAATACATTTCTACGTTAAGTCATTTAAATAAATTTCTAAACCAGCTGGGCACTGTGGTTTGCAACAGTATTTCGAACATGGGTAAAGTGTTTTTGTTGGAGGAATTACATACACATTTGAGGCTCTAACGAGTGTTTACTGCACCAGGATGGCGCGTAAACTCTAATGACCATACTCGTGATAATGAGCGAACATTAAAACAGCGTGAAGGACTAATACACCATTTCCGTGTGCATTCACTGAAATAGAAATGTGTGTTGACAATATGAAAAATTTTAAATATTGCCTATTTTTTCCTTTGAGTTGTGTTTTGTAAATGCTAATTGGTGTGGTATTCAAACTGTTGTATTCTGACAAAAATGATATATAAAAAATGTCTGAGACAATTTGTAGTACAGTATGAGGGTACGTGTTCAATTAACTGTTTTACAATTTAAACATGGATTTTGCACGTTAGCATATTTGATCTGTGACAAACACACTTGCCAAAAATTATCTTATATCTCATATTTTTATGGAAAAAACTGTGTTAAGCAGTTTATCTGTGTCAAACACAGCACTTTATTCCAGCTTCATGTACATGTCAGCATTCCTGCACTTATTAAATTGTGCTTGCTTGCAAGAAGTTATTAAAGGGAAAAAATCAATAGAGAAATGGATTAGCTAAGGCAAATATCTATTATCTCCAATGGGTAAATGGTAATCCACACTTGAAAGTGTTTGTTCTCTCGCCTAATTCTGTGTGACAGCCACATAATGGAATCCCCCTGAGCGTCATCTCCTAAAACTTACAAGCCAATGTCATCTTTTGTCGGGCCCCGCTCCACTCCTGCTTGCTTTACATGACTGAAATTTCAGTCCAGCCGGCAGGGATTTGGCAGTAAAGCTGGTATCTGCTCCTGGAACAACGCCATTTGTCTTTCTTGAGAAACACTGAGACTTGGCCGGCAACACGCAACATCACTTAAACTCAGCATGTAAATACGTGCATATATATACAGTACATAAACAGAGCAACTGGCATGCATACCATACATAGGCATACTGTATTCCCACATACAGTACACACACACATGCACAGTGACACACAGAGGTCTGTATTTCATAATTCAACTTAACGAAACACATCTCATATGCCTTTGCCAGATCTGCCCTGAAAAATGGAAGGGAAATACATCTGAAATGTGTTTAATCAGTGGCTCTTGGAGTCTAGAGGATATACCCTTTTGATCTTGGAGTGTGTGTGTCCAGGAAAAGGGTCAATTACCCATGGAAAGTATTTATACTTGTGTCAGATAATTTGTACTACAGTTCTCTCATTGTCGCGAGCTGCCAAGTCTGATGAAAATACAAACGAAATCAGAAAATCAAAGGTCACTGAAAATACAGAGATGATTATGACCTATTAGCATTCTTGAACCAACTTAGCACTATCTGACCTCAGCTCTTTTTAAAAGCAGGGAGTTAGTTATGATCTTACAATCATTTCCTAGTTTAAAAAAGAGAAAAAGAAAACACTGGAAACTCTGGTCAATCGCTATTTAAAATCAAACACAGATATTACCACTTTGAAAAAACATTTGTCTAAAGTAATAGCCTTTAAAGTCATTCAGTTTGGAAAATGCCCAGGAAGCCAATGCTGTAGTCTTGCTGAACACATGATATTAAAATGGTGTTAAATTTCTTTTCAAATGTCTCATATATGGGACATTAAATTCATAGGCAACATATCAGCCCTGTTTATTTTTTCTCCTCCATCTGTACACTTCACATATTTTCACACTTTTTTTCACACAGCACATGCAATTTGAGGACTGGCCCTGCTCAGTCTGTGGCTGTCTGCAAATGGGTTTCACAAATTTGCTGAGGAATCAGGCAGCACTGTTTTTGTAAGTAGAGGCAGAATACTTTCCAGATCTCAGCACGATTTAACACCTCACAGAGATACCGGATATCTGGGTCTAAAGCAATGATCAGTGCACAGATGTTTGCAACTGACATTAGACTCTAAATTGACAGTGGTCTGATTTGTTATAAGATTGATTCTTTGAAATGAAATTGTATTATTTTGCCTTCAATCTGATTGCACCAGTTTCACTCAAAGGTCCTTGCTAAGTCTAAGTAAGTGCTAGCTGGCACATAAGTAAGGTGTTTTATGACAACACATCCTGTGTTGGCAAACTTTGATTCTTTGCTACGACAGCAAACAATGTGTGTTTCTTTGTCATGGTTACACAGCTAGTTTCTTGTATCTCTGTTATTATTTATTTATTTTATTTTTATTTTTTATTACAAAATTTCTGTAGCAGGGCAGTGTCTCAATCTGTCCCTTGCACCCTTGCCAAATCCTCTATCATGTCTACTTTGACATGGTGGAAGAGCCTCCTGCAGAGACTTATTCTGTGAAAAGCCATGACAAATAGGCTTCCGGCATGTCTCTGATCTGCAGTCTATCAATTTATACTTTTCTTCATGGATGACTGAAAGTAGCAAAATCACATGTTTTCAACAAGACGTTAGAGGAAAAATAACATGATGATTGCTTTGACAGCTTTGAGGAGTTTTGGGCTGACTTTTGTGTTTTGTTGCTAAGTCTTGCTAATGCCAGCACTTCTAAAACAACAGTTCATTAAATGTGAGTTTATGAGCCTGCTGAGGTCACGGAGTAGAAATCCAAACACACATATTGTGACTACAGCTCTGTGTGGTGGCCTCACTCTGTTAGAGGAGCACAAACATAATTATTGCCTTAAAACCAACTTTGCAGAAGACTGTTGAGAAATTGTTAGTCGAGGCTGCATGAGCAACAGAATGCATGTAACAGTCAATGAGTCCGTATCGTGCGTTCAGTTAATGAGACATGGAGGTCATACAAGAAGTAAAGACAGACAAAATCAAGGTTTAGTCCACACCGAGATCAAGCAGGACAAATATTCTCAGCTGCTGTTCTGAGCCAAAGAGCCAGGCGTGTGAAAAGAGAAAAGGCTGGGTAAACATCAACCTTTTGTCAGACACAGAACTAGACAGGAGAACTGCTGCCATTTGTAGCCGGTAAAGGAATGTGGCAGGACCAAGGTCTGGAGACGCAAAACAGAACATCACTGCTATTAACGGATATTTTAAAATCATTCAGTGCAGCAAAGAACTGCTCTAAATGTGGTATGTGGTACAGTTTTTAAAGACACTGTATGGATCCACTCCAGAGAAACACTATTTCCCCACATCCCACCCACCAGTCTCTAGCAGCAGGAGCTGCTAATGTGGCAGCATAGACTTGATCCCTCACTGGCTTCCCATCCTTCATCCAGTCCTATGCAATAGCTTAGTTTACTGACACATGGGTAGGAAATATAATAAGTCAAACTGTAAATTTTGAAGAACTCTATGCTTGATCAGAAGCAAACTCCTTCTTCTCTTCCCTCAGTCCATTCTTTTTACGTATCAAGATGTGATTCTGCGCAGAAGAGATTTTTAAAACAATAAAATAACAACTTACTGCCTAATTAGAAATATGAAGTGAAACACCATACACAAATGTGAAAATAAGCCTACAGCTATTTTTGCAAACAGCCAAGTCTTAAGCTTTTCTAAATATTGTTCCCATTTATCCCTGAATATATAATGTTGTCACTGAAATCACCAAGCTCCATAAACTGTAAGTATCTATTATTATTTTTGTACTGGTTGAATAAAGATTGAATTATACTTCATTTTGCACTTTTAGTGCTCAAATATCTCAAATCTCTCTATTGCTTCACTTAGTGTGATTGTGGTTAGATCACATGAGAGATGTCTGCAATGTTTAAAGGGTGCATTACAGGATGGTTAATCTTGTTTGTTTGTTATTCTTCACCAGGTGTATCTCACAGCTTGTCTCCATCTTGGGCACTGCTAAAGAATTCCAGGTGAAGCTCCCATACAGGGGATGAGTCTAAACAAACATTCCAGCAGTATCAGCTGTAGACAAAAGAAAGGAGGAAAACTCCACTCCACATATGCTGTAAATGAGGCCTATCATTTCCACTACAACCACAACTCCCCAATAAAAATGCTTCTAACAGCCAAATTACCCATCCGTGGTCTTGTACGTGATATAAATCAGATGGAAGAAAAATTCCACCTCTAGCTCTAATAAGCATCTTGTGTGCACAGATGCAACATTCATACAGAGATCAAACATTTCTGTAGCATTCTTGGAGCTAACGTGCATGTGTGCCAACACAAAATTACAACCTTGCAAAAAAAAAAAGAAGAAACAACTCAACACCCTACTGCTTATGATGTACATTCTGCACAAAAAGATTATTTGCTTTGACATGTAGGGAAAAAGCATTTAAGATGATTCGCCCAGATAGCTATAATACCATTTGAGGAACACCCAGAAGAGATAATTTGGATAGTTTGAAGCCTTTGTCTAGGTCTGCAGGCCTATCTCCTCTCAATGACAGGGACCCCTTAAGCTTTTTTTGTGTGTGTGGATTCATGCAAGGATAACAGCATGTCAGTGAAGGGCCACGCAACAATAGTTCAAGATGAGAGAGGTGTAAAGGTACGACGGAGAGCTAACAACACACGGTTTTGCTTTGGCTATGCTGCGTCTATCTAACAAAGCATCAACACAACACCCCAATGGCCTCTCTGTGTGGCCTCGGTTTCTTCAAACGTCTTTGAAAGGCACTCAGCTTTCTGCCATGGCCTCACACAAAAAAAGCCTGCCTTATATGACCAAAATAGATGAGAGCATGTCTGTTTGCAGATTATTTATCACTGCCATGGAGATAAACTGGTTAAAATTAATTACTCAAAGAAAAAAAGAGGAAGCACAAATTCAAGTTGCACGAGGACAACAACAAATATTCCACTACTTCTAAACACGAAGGAAAAAACTGAAATCGCTACTGCACCACATATCATTATTAAAGTGTGTTTAATGTGTGAAGAGCCACTAATTATATGTCATGTTTAAAGTGTATTTTAGTGTATTTTATCTGTTAAGTCAGATGTCGTCACAGAGATAGATAAATAGAACAATATTAGATTATAATACATTATTATGATTAGTAATTGTTACAAATAAAGATCACAAATCTCACAAACCAGTATTCAAGGGTTAATTAGAATACATCTAATCGTGTGTCTAACAAGTCGTCTGGGCCAATTAACCAGAGTCAAATCTTGTCCTTATGGCAAGTGACAGACAGTCTGGTCAAAGTGGGCACTTTGTGCCAGTGAATGTATCACAAGCAGCTGGGCGGTGTAAGTCGTTGAGCTGCGGTACCATATGGAGCGCTAAAACTGAATCAAAAATCCTGCTGCCATCGCTGCATGTAAAATGCTCATGAATCTTTGGTTTCACTGTCTGGGCCATCCGTTTACAAAATGTGAATAATGACTAGTGTTAAAGACAGAATACTTCAATATGAGGTTTCTTTTGAAAACAACAGCGGGACAGAAGGTGGCACGGTTCATGCTTTCTGTCAGTATGAAGACTGATCAGCAATAGTCTGACATGAAAGCAGCCAACAGTTTGATTTATTCCTTGCTGACAGAACATGCGATTTCTCACAGAAGACAGATTCTCGTCTTTATTAAAAGAAACATTCCAGACCTTAGCATGAGAATACAGGCTTTTAAAGCAACAATAGTAATCATCTCAAAAAATGCAGTCTTCCCTCTCAGGAGCAGTGCACAAGATTTGATTCTAGGCCTTGATCCATGTTCCACATTTTATTATATTTAATCCATAACAAACCTCTGTGCTCAGTGTTTGCACATCTGCAGTTGAAACACACGTCCAGACATAAATTTAATCAGTTGTAAATCACATCCCTAACTGAACCTAACTCACATTTATGGAAGTCTCAAAATCATAACCTAACCCCACTATGCTTTAAGTGTCATTGCATGAAATCTCTCTTCTCTGGTGCTGAGTGTCTGACTAAAGATGTAGTTCAAAAGAAATATATGCATGTTTGAATTTAAGTACGCTTCATAATAAAACACAGTGCTCTTCATATGGCAAACAGGGTCTGAAGAGCTTTGTTAGAGGGTAGTGTTGTGTGATAAAAGCTTGTCAGTGGCTGTTGGACTGAAGTAGCTTTGTCTGTGTCTGAGTAGCACCAACCACGAGACAGACTGGAATGATGCCTCTCTTGCACCTCTAACAGACACATGCTGTCTGTAGCCCAGACAGGAAGACAACACAAGGTAACACAAGACAACATGACTGGCTCTTATTTCGAACAGATAGACACATGGGCGGAGATGTTTGGGGGTGAAGAACATTAGTTTTTGAGAGCCTTTTGAAGGACGAATAGCTGGATGATAGTAGGGCTTTCTTGTGGGTAAAACACAATCACACCCTCATGCAAAGAAACAACCACTGATAATCACAACAGAAGTTATTTTCACTGAGCTGTAGTGATAGAGAGTGTGCAACCAAATGTGTCTAGGATTTTTCCATTTTTCTCTTATCCACAGATTATATCTGTCTTTGACAGAGGACAGCTCGTCTACATGTCTCTTGGGTAAAAGAAACCAAAACCTATTATTTAGTCAAGCGCAGAGAAAAAGTGGTTTCAGCGAGCAGAGGACAGTCGAAGAAGTGATTGATGTGAGTTAACTCTGTCAAATTCAGGGTTATGGGTCAGTGCAGAATGGGACATAAATCACTTCCAAATGGTGTTACCTACCTAGACTGATCAGGTTCTTGGCTCTCTCCTCTCCGTCCACGAAACTCTGGAATATCTCCTCATTCAATAAGCCATTTCAGTGCAGTAAAAAGTTCAAATAAAACTTTCACAGTCATGTTTTTTAAGTAGTGATTTCTCTATCTTTGAGGTAGAGCACTTTATCTGTGTTTGAGCTGTTTTTTTTGTTTTGTTTGGTGTATCACCTTTTGTTTTTAAAGTGTATAATTGGGTATGGAAAAGAAAATGACAAACAGTAACCTGTTCTGAGCTACCTTTTTGCAAACTTTCCCACTGAGCAGATGTGTCATTTCTTTATCACGCCTCTATAGCACTGAAGGAACAATTAAGAAAATTGTCTGCATGGTCTATTGTCTGTGTCATCACATGACAGGATGTGTGTGTGAGTAACTGTATTGTACTCTATATACCTCTAAATGCCTCTTGGTGTAAAACACTGGAGAACAAAGGCAGCATTCTGTTAAAAGGTTTAATGTGGTGATGTGAGTCTTAACAGTGTGTAAAAATCTCCAGAAAGCTCATATGATTGGAGCGTTAAGCTGTTAAAAATAATTAGCCCTCACCCCACTCCCCCTTCTGTTATCGAAGAGTCTCGTCTGCTGCTTTCACACACAAAAAGACCGACCACAGCTCACAGCTACAACCGAGTCTGGCCTTTGCCTCATTCATTCTAGCTATGCTGACATGGGGCAACATTTTCCAGGCTGCTTAACAGCCTCACATTTTACAATGGGAAAGTATTTTCAGCAACAAAAACACTGCCACTGGCCATCATGTGTGCATTTCCTAAATGACCTACAACAGACTTTTATGACCATTTCAGTGAGAGAACTACTACTAATTACTGTCTGTGCAGATTCCCAGATTCATCCTAACTACTCATTACTGTTTGTGCAACAAAAAGAGAACTTTAACCTCAATAATGGCTACAAAACATGACTTGTCAAAAAATACAAGGGAGCCTTGACAAAGATCCTGCAGTAGATCGGAAATTCCGTCAGTGAACGTGTTCAGTTCACTGCTCGCCTTAATGTGTGAATCACGCTAGAGTCTCATGTTCACAGATCAAACAATGCAAGCCCATTTTTCATCACGCCACATGTGCATATGAGCTATTGGCACATTCTTGCAAACCCTGGGGGTCCAACACCAACCGCCCACCCCCTACATACCTCCTCCAGTTGGGCCATGCCCGTCTCTGACAGCATACCACTCCCCCATGTGCAGTGAATCAGTGGTCAACTTTGGACCTTATCCCCCACACATCGCATGCAGCTGTTACAAAATGGACATTCTAGAAATGTAATACAAAAACTAAAAATGACCTCATTCAGTCTCAGCCAGTTAAAGTCAAAGCTGACATGATTTTCAGAAGTGCTGGCAGCCAGGCTGACAGGACAGTCTGTAATACCCAGAAGGCAAAGTGCCAACAGCTTCAACCCACACAACTACTGATAGTCCATTTGGCACAGGTAAAATCTGTATAATCATATGTAGTTTTCATGGATCTTGAAGCAGACATGGTGCATAAAAAGATGAAACCTATACTGTTCAAAGCCAACTGTTCCACTGCATGTGTGTGTGTGTGCAAGTGTAAGGTATACAAGGATTTGAACTTGTTTAAGCAAACTATTGCAAATCCAACAAGCTTCCCTGTGAAAGTCATTTCAAGGACCAGTGAACTAGGAAACTGGATGTTTGTGCTCACATTTGCTTTTATAGCAATGTGTGCCGCTCTGCAGGCAAAATACAGAAAAAGGCTGCAGAACATCAAATATGTGAAGCTGGAGAGAGTGGATTAAATCCACAATGTATTAGTCATCATTTTATCCACTTCAATCAATCACCTTTAATACACACAAACACACACACAGGTGATGGAATAAGCACTTTGCAGTACATATGAAGAAAAAAGAAACCTCACAAATACCATAAAGGCAGCGCCTGACTCAATGTACAAAGACAGGTTTGTAGGAATTACTAATGAAAAGACAAAAAAATAATTTGTTTTTTTGCTCACAAGTCTTGAAACCATACCGTGAGATAAGGCAGTGGTTTTGTAAAGCTTTACCACCATCTACTGGTCAGCAATAAAATTGCCTTGTGCGCTTTAATTTGACCTCATCATATAATCATATTTCCATGCTCCATTAGTGCAAATGCCAAAGTGATTAATTTTAAACTATAATGAAAATCAATTAAATTATAAAGCAGAATTTCATGAAATACAATAAATCATTTGTCTTACTCATCCTTTAAGGCTTTTTTTAGAATACATTTTGCAATAGAATAAGCACAGGTGTAAATAACTGAGTGACTCCATTCATTCATGCTGGTTCACTAAACACATGGCTAAAGGGGAGTGATTGTTAATGTCAGTAGAAACACCTGTGCTTTTCCTTTATGTCTTTATGTGTGCTCTAACGTTAAAACAACAAATATGAAAACAATAATGCCAAGTTTAAGAGTAAAAAGCAGCATTTTTCTTATTTGTTTTAGGCTTTTTAATTATACAGCATACTGCCATGTTCATCAAGAATATTCTTTGCAGAATTGTACACAGAAAATATTTTTTTTTATCAGATAGGAAAAAACATTATGGTGAAAATGTGCCACTCTGTTATCATGCTGACACTCTTTCAGCAGCAGCAACACCATCATAAACATGTTTTATGCACCCAATGGGGAGTTAATATTCAATATAATAAAAACGGAAAAACTTGATTCTATTTCTTATCACACTGTCCAGGAATATGGACATATCTATATTTCACATTTTTCAATTTCAATTTCAAGCTATATGAAGGTTTAAATTAATATTTAAAAATTGTTCTTGGATGTTCACATATTCTTCTATTTAAAGTATTAAACCTTGTTTGCTGTAAATATATCACAATACATTTCTGTATGTTCACTCCTGTAGTGCTCAGGTCAGTGGTCTACTTCTCTCACAATCATTATTAAATTTCAGTTCAGTGATGACACACATACCTAACACCCCGTGATAACATGAGGTGAGGTCCTAGATCACTAACATAACATATTCCTGGTGATTGTTGACAGATTTCTTCATCATTCTCATGCACGGTGGGACTGTAACATCTTGTTTCGTACACTAGGGATCACTGTTGGTTCAGTTTGGCACATGTTTCACTGTTCACCATTGTGAAATGAAATGTGCTAAATGTTTAATATGCATTTTTGTGACACATAGTTATTAATTCATTGCATTAGCCGAGTAACAAATTCAGGGATAATGTTGCATTGTAGTCTGTCAAAAACAGATCAGTAAAATCTTTGAATTTAATTTTGAAAATCCTCATCAGACGTAACCTTTCCATAATAATAAGATGTGATAAGATAAGATTACTTAGCAAGCAGGCTGGGGAATCTTTTGCCTAACTTGTCCATAGCCTGGAGAGCCTGGAAAGACCTCAGCACAGCTTGGTTTCACTGGAAAGCTGTTTTTTACAGAAGTTGTTGTCGTGCTTCAAGACTCTTCCAAATCCTGAGATTAGATTTTAAGAACCGAGGCGGGCTTCTGGCAAGAAATCAAAGCAGCTCTTGAGGGACTATTGTATCTGTTTTCATTTAATTTACAAAACTCTGAGCAATGAACCCTGGAAAAGTGGTTTGTATTTAAACAGTTCACCTTTTGCTCAAGTACCTGCATCTTTAGTCATTTTGGTGACATAATTCCTTCAAGGGTACTTTCCACCTGTTGTTGAAGTTATCAAAGCTTTCTGAGAACTTACCTCATTCTTTACTTTGACATTAACCACTCGATGAGTCATTGGGCAGTTGACAGCTTCAGCAGTTTCCAGATTTCAAGAATATGTGTACCTCTGTAAGAAATGGATGTAAAGGTATGTTTCTCTGTTTATGTCTCTCAAGTTGAACTAAAGAAACTCCAGAAAGTCATGTTGTGGAAATGCAACCTGCACCTCTAAGTGAGTCCACATGGAATCACAATGTGTTGAGCACATCACCCAACACGCACTGATCTGCGGCCCTTCTTGCACACAAGAGGAACTTCGCTATGGTGATATGAAAGACTTAAAATAATCTTTTTAAAATAATTGTTCTATAGGGCACATTTAATATTAAATTTAAAAAACTATTTAAAATTAGTATTCTTTAAATATAAAAATTATATATACAATTATGTAAATATAATTATATACATATAAATGTTTTATTAAACTAATGTTAAGTAAAATATTTGCTAAATGTGGGGTGTAAATAGAAAAACAAATCAACTTGTCAGTCAGCTGAAAAGCATTTTTAATTGTTACTTATTTTTTAACAGCATTAGTATAGTAGCATGACAAACAGTATTGGTACAGTTAGTGACCATAGCACCAGAATCAGTCATTTCTTTTATACAGGATACACACGTACTGTAGGTACATATGATTCTTAAAATATCTTTGGATAAAGCATGGCAAACAAGCACACGTTCCTCTGTTCCGTACCAATGCCAAGTCAACGTTTAGCACACTGTTTACAATTCAAGTATGAATATTAAAAATACACATATATCATAAGTTACACATTTTTACGGTTGTTACAAAAAAAAAAAAAAAAAAAACAGGATTACATTTCTACAAAATGTATGGCACATAGTGCATCAAGTATTCTTTAAATTTCTGATACAGACCTCATAGCACAATTGGCCATCATAAAATGAATGATAGCCAAAGGTTTTCTAGCTGCTCACTGACTCATTTTTCAGCCATTCTTTAATTGAAAATAAGCTGCATTGTCTGAGAGGAAAATAAATCTGCATCTATATTCTAACTTTGGTTAAAGCTTAACATCAGAGAAGCAGGATGTTAGGCTGCACGCTGTAGAAGTGGTCATGGTGAAAGTAATTTGTGATGAGTTAAGCAACACACAAATGCAGATTTCCTCATACAGTCGTTTATCTGGCGACGCTGCCGCTAGTTTTTCAGCTACATTAATAAGAGGACCATGACTTTATAGGCAGATGCTTACATCTGCTAAAGAGACGTAAACCAAACCCTGTCAGTTGAAAAAAGCTGAAGCATTGCTGCAGCCGAGTATTAATCCCAAAGCCAGTGTTTTCCTTCTCAAGATCAGAGGTAATTCCAGTAGTTCAAAAGCACCATTCGAAAGATCCTCATTTAGTTAGTGGTTATACACTACAAATAATAAGCTAATACCTTTTTTTTTAGCAAAGCAGACCATGGATAAAACACATCAGACAATGGCTTTTCTGATGGTAGTAGTCATTGTACCTTAAAACAAACATATCTACATTTCAATACAGAATAAATATGGTCAAACAAATATATTACAACACATATCTCAGTAGAGTATGGGTGATTATGAGAGGTAGGGGTTGCAGGTACCTACAGGAGGCTCAATGGAGAGTGTGAGGTGAGACACCACACCTGATACTGTGTCACGGCGGAACAGATGAGAACTTCTCTGTGTGACGTAATTAAAGAATAACACTAAGACAATTCTGAACAATCTTCAGTGGCTTAAGAAAAACGTTTTCACTAGTAAATATTGAAATATTTCAGCCTATCAATTCCTAACAGCAGTAGTGTTTATTTTGTCTCCATGATAGTCAGTGGACTGTCTATCCAGATTTCAGTAGTTTCGCGAAATAGCGGACAGCAGACAGCGGACAGACTACAGACACACAAAAATGAAAAGTAAAATTATCTGTAGTTGTTCTAAGGGCTCCTAACATTCTCCAAACGGTTGACATCTGACATAAGGGAGATCTGGATTGATATCAGTAGTTAAATGTAGCTTACTAGTTCTAGTACTTCTAGTCTTCATCTCCAATGGAACAGCTTGACAGGAAATAAACTTGTTAGCGAGTTAAGCTAACTGGTTACTGGAGAGCATTTCATATTAGTTTCACAAATAAATGACTGTAAATGCTGAAATGTCAAGCTGTTCTATTAAACAGATTTTTAATATCAGCCTAATGGTGCCATGCTGTCGAACAAAAACCATTCTTTACAGTCCAATCCAGTGTCTGTTGCGCTTTTTTGTACCTAGACAATTGCAATAACTATTATTGATTATTACATACATTCAGTATGCTGATTTCTATGTATAATGTCTCAGTGATTGCAAGGCAATAATATAAGTGGCAACTTAATGCTTCGAGTAGTTGTATATATAAATATATATGTACCATGGACGGTAACATACAGTGTAACAGGATTAGTTCCAGGTACTTTGTAACATCTATTTTAAAGAATACACTTCTTTTCACAGAATACTTCTTTCTTTCTTTGAAGAAAGAAGATACATCTGTTAGTATAGTTGACGTCCCTGTGTTTGAAGTACTGTATCCCTTTGCATGATACCAAAAAAATGCCTAATAGCATTTTAGGTTTCAAAGCGCAAATGTGTTTAATAGCTATTGCCACACTGCTGGCAAGCAAATAGACTAACTACTCTTAAGAGTTGGCTGATGAGGACCTGACAGTTGGCCTGTAGTACCGCACATTATGTAGTGCCCTGTATGTTTTAGCTGCCATTTGGGAAGTGGGGATGTTAATGCAGGATAATTACTGTTAAATGCTCTTCCGCCACACTCACAGATGACTACAGGCTCAAACAAATCACTTTTGTTGTGTGTTTCTGGGCTACAGTCTTCAAAATAGATTTAGGGGTTTGGTCTCTGCATAGCCCTCAGTGGACTTGAAGGAGTAGGCCATTGTGAGGCTGGGGAATGCACTTCCCACAGAAACCACCACAGCGACCATAGATTCTTGTTCCATCCTACAGACAGAGACAAATGAGAGAGGAAATAGTGGGCAAAGGGCAGCTTTTTATGCAGAGAATATGAGCTTTATAAATGTCAGTGGGGATTCTTCTTTAGTGAATCAGGCAGAGCTACTTCAAGATCCAACATGTGGCACAATAAACTAAATATTCAGAGCAAAACACATTGACAGACACAAAGGCCACAAGATATTTTGTAAATAGTTAGCTTCTTACCTCAGATCTGTGGACTTTGACAGAAACATAGTTGCCCTGAGATGTCCACTTGGTGGCCTCAGACACTTTGAGGCCAGTGCCAATCAAATTAATGCTGAACTGGCCCTGAAAACACCACATCACAATGAATGAGTAATTGCAGCGTGTTCTTTCAGAACAATTACTCGATCAGAAAGGTTGAGCGTAGAAATCTGCAGAAAACATGTATGGAAATAACTGAACAGCAGATCCATTGTGCTGATGAGCAATTTTAACTATTCCAGCAAAGCAATAGACTTTTTTCTTCCCAAAGCGCATACTACCATTGGATCCAGGGAATTATATAGAAAATCAGTACATATCGCTGCTCTTTGACTTTAGGCAACTGAAAAAAATGGAAGACACAAGAAATACACATTAAACATTCCCATGAGGCTACAAAGTACAGTTTCACTAACCTGTGGACACTTGGCTGCGCTATAACAATCTCCTGCTGTAGCAAAAGGCACAGGTCGACCAAGAAGGGTCTGGGAAAACTGAAGGTCTGTGACTAGCAAACAGAAAATAAACACATTTAGAGTCACAGTGTGCAACAGCAGAAGTAAACACAGAGTGAAGACAGCTGCTCAAAGGTAAATAACCACATAGAATTTCACTGCAGGGTCGATGCCACTTTACTGTCACTTGACCAGATGTTGCACTCTTCCTAAACCACTTTACCAGTAAAAGGTTCTTACTGGGGGGTTCAGGTTTTAATGGAAAACCAGTAACAAATCCAATAATCAAATCAGATTTAATTTCTTTATGGTTATTTAAGTTTTAGGTAAGTTTGCATCACAAAAGTTACAAATAAAATCATGTTAAATAATTAAAATGAAATAAAACAGGAAAGACTTTTACCTAAGAGTTTTTTACTGACAAGTAACCAGATCCAAACTGATTCCAATCATAGTATGACGAGGTGTATCATGCCTAAAAGTTAAATCATTAAGTAAATCAAACATTTTGAATTTAATAAATCTATCTGAACCTTATTTCTGTGTCTATTTGATTTAACTTTATTAAGTCATTTTCCGTTTCCGCTGCATTGTCACACGTTTATCACGACCAGTACCTTTTCCTGTGCTCCCTTCACTCCTGTCTGTACGAAATTATGATAAAGTTTCCAAGATGCACAAACAATGCCTCTTCATTATCTTCCCCTTCATCTTGAACTAGTTACGCTTCCACCCCACGCCCACCCCGTCAGGACCAAGACCAGGCAGAGAGAAGAGAATGGGAGGATGTGTAGCATTTAATCCAACTTCCCCTCCAAGCACATACACACACAGTGTACACTAATCCACGTACCCTAATCAAAGGCATACTTGGACACAACAGGGAAGATGGAGCTGACTGTAATAATAAGCAGAGGAATATGGCCTGAAGATGTGTTTGTATTAGATTGTGCGTGTGTCCGTGAATATGTGATTACTTGCATGCAAGTATGATTAAGAGATGCAACTACATGCATGAGTGTGTGCACTTGTATTTTCATGTGCTCTTGTGGGACCTCGCCGGAGAAAAGATGTGCGAGTCAGCATCACATATTGTCTGTCGGTGCTTGAGAGCAGGCACGCATGGCTGTATGTGCGCGCATACACATTCCTCTATTCCCAGTCTCACGTGTTTGTGCTGAGAGGCCCAGTTTCAAGTCCTCGCCTAGTGATGTGAACAGCGCGATGAAAGGTCATTATCTTGATTTCAGAGGAGAGAGTGTGGGGAAATGCAGAACGCACTGCATTTGGACAGCCCAGACTTTTATAGGAGGCCTTATTGGCACTAAGGGACTAAGGCGTCTGAGAGTTAAAACAACACTGATGGTGTGGTCTCTTTACAGCAGTGTAAGGAAATCATGCAGTAATTACGTACTCATTATCCTCAGGGAGTTCAAGTCCAGACGAACTTTGTGGAAGAGTGTGTATCCCGCTGCTGCGTAGTCATTCCGACAGTTGCAATCTTGTTTTCGGCTGCCGTTATATGGACATTCAAAAGGATTCAGCAACCTATGTAACAATGACAATGAGTGTTGCTGTAGACAAGAATCTGAACACTCCTATACATTTTATACACCTGGTGTTACAAGCTGCACAGTAATTTTAAGTACACAATCCTGTACAAAGCTACACTGATTCATGTGGTTATAAATCATCACTGCATTAAACACACCTGTGCCCATACACCTCAGAGTAGTTGTCTGTTTGACCGCTGCGCAAGGTCACATACTCTTTTGGGAAATCAGTCTGCATCTCAGCACAGTAAATCTAAGGACAAGAACACAGAGAGAACTGATTAGGAGCCTGTGGGAAAGACGCAGGTTTAGTCATTATGTGTGCAAAAAGAGTTCTGACAGAACAGACACACCTGTAGTATCCGGGACTTGACTTTGAGATAGTATTCCCCATCTATCCTCACACCTTGTCTCATCTGCACCTCTCGGCAGGAAGCAAACAACTGGCCTGTGGAAATAAGTAAGGAAGAAGAAGGTTTAGTGAAGCACCAAGGAAACAAGACGTTTTGACGTTAAACACTGCCACAGCTTTTTGAAAGTCATGATATAAAGCTACTCTGAAGACTCACCCATAAATCTTTTATCAAGAAATGGCAAAATGATTGCAAAAGCTAATAAACTAAACACTCCTATGAGAACGGACTGTAACTTGGCAGTTGTTTTTTTAAATGAGAGCTTTTGTAAATGTTTCATTATGTGTGTTGCCTCCTCTATTGTCCCAGAGCTCATATCATGTTGATTAGCTGATTAGCATTAATTCTTGACCGCAGAACTGGCTGTCATCCGAGCATATCATTTTAATTTCACCAGTGCCTGACTTGGCAGAAGCCAAGTCGGGAATGAACAGTCCAGTGCGCCAGTACTAAACATCGAAATGTGGGGAAGCAAACCTGCGAGCTTTGGCCCAGTGCCGGGTTTAACAGCACTTGCATGGTCACAATGAAGGCTGCACACAGCCTGAGGTATTCTGACAGACTGTCCACATCAGAATTTGTAAAAAACTGCTGACGGGCTATTTATTGTTCCACTAAGTAATTACTCCAAGAGGCTTTAAGTGGAAGTCACTGTTCTGCTTAATGTGTTAAAACAAAGAAAAAAGTTGAGTTTGTGTAAACACAATCAGATACGCTCTTGGTTGCCATATAAGACACAGTCAATTTAATACCATTATGTTGCACATTCCATGTTGGCAGTAAGCTCAGAAAGTTCTACAATATGGCAGAATCTTTGAGATGATGTATGTACTTCACAGCTGGACAATTTACTTAAAATTTTTGAAGACAGGAGAGGAGAGGAAGACTTTGACTCACATTCTCTGTCTTGACATGCTGCTTGAGACTCAGGTCTTTCAGATGGACGGCAGTGTTTGGACGGTTGGCCTTTTGAGGTCACACACTCCACTCTACGCTCCATAACTCCTGCCCCACAGGTCTGCGAGCACTGGCACACGCATACACACAAAATTATTCCCAAAACACAGTAACAAAACAATTACTAAATAAGCTGCAACTAAATCTAAATCCACAAATGAGATTCCAGAAGTGGAAAATGCACAAGTCATCAAAATGTTTTGTGTAAATGGCGATTAGCTGGAGAGGATTGCTCAGTGCCTAACAAGCTCTTTCTTTTTCACCTTGCTCCACGGGCCAACTTTCCAGTAGGTTGTGTGCAAGCAGTCCCTGAGGAGGCATGGCTGGGTACCAGGAGGGTGGGGCTCACGGCAGTGGGTGCTGGCGGAGGAGGACTGCGAAGCAGTGTACAGGTGCGCAGACCCGAGGGAGGGTATCACGGAGCAGGAGACAATACGTTGCTGGAAGCCAACACCACAGCTGGCAGAGCACTGAGTGACACAGATAAACATACACTGATATTTGCTAGTATAGACATGATTAATGTTTGCACAGAGCAGTAATATCAAAAACAGAAGTGTAATTTTTCATTCTGGGTTTAGTGGTACTAATGTACTATTAATGACTTATTGTACATGCCTTAAGCCACCTAAACACTGTGAAATGTCCACAATCTTATGAGTCTATTGTTCGACACGCCGTCTGACGTGAATCTAAAAAACTTGGGCACAACATCATGTTTGATATATGTAAACTGTACGATGTTAACACCTGCTGAATTGTGGGCTATGATGCCAGTCAGTATACACATAAAAATCATCAAATACAACATCTACTGTATGTTGTATGTGTAGTAAAAACAAATCTCAGTCTTCTCTTCTTCCTACCTGGGACCACTCCCCTGTGATCCATACATATTGGCATGGAGGTCCCTTGCAGGGATGGCGTGACGGAGGCTGGGATGATGGCTCACAGTAATCATTCTGGACGGGTGTCATCCCCGGATCCATACACCTCACCTTTCTGTTTCTCATACCTTCTCCACAAGTTGTGTTACACTGCAAAAAAAGACAGGGGAGAAGTCAGTAAGTGCACGGAAGAGTTGATAGAAGGGGGTGCAGTGTTGTACTTCAATTCATTCACTTCTCTGATTCAAGCTTTATGGACACTTGTTTTGATTTGAAAAGATTTACCCGAGAAAACAAAATTGAGTGTTGTGTGACATTGGTATAACACTGGGCAACACTAACATAATCCCAAACATGTGCTCTGGTTGACAATGTTGCCATAAAAGATAAAAGTTAAGCTGGTTTCCCCCAAGGGCCAGTGATAGTTTATAAGAGTATTTAAAAAGAATGCTATGGACCAAAATCCTAAAACTAATTGATGTGAAAAGTCTGCTGCATGTGGAGTTTATGACAATTCTTCTGTATCTTCTGAGAACAGAGAAGATTTCACGGCCAAACTGTCAAAGAAAGGAGGCTGTGAGTTCTCGAGGCAACACAGACAGGAATCTGAACACTGCAAACATCAAGAGAAAACAGTGTTATGTCCCTACATGGTGCCCCTCTTTCATGCTTCACTTTCAAGGACGAAGCACAGGGCATAAAATAAAAATGAATCAAGAAAAAAAAATTGTTAGCATGACACAGAACAGTGATATTCAGCAGGACGAAAGGGGATGATGGTATGATATACTGACAGATGGTTATCACTAAAGTCCTCGACTGACGCAAGAGAGCAAGAGTACCTGTCGATTTAATGGTGCAGAGACAGAGAGAACGCGGAGATCTTGGCCAATAAAAACCTTAATAAGATGGTTAAACATCTGTACATCTGTCTCACACTGTGAGACTGAGAGCAAAGAAGGGGGGAGTTGGAGATGGGAGGAGAGAGAAAGAATGAGAGTTCACTTACTTCTTCCCATTCACCAGGGACCCAAGAGTAGTGCATGCATTCTGCAGACTGACATGGTTGGGCAACAGGAGGACGCTGGTGAGGATCACAGAGATCCTCTCTGACACGCCCGGTGCCTTTTAGCCTGCAGTGAACATCTCGGTTCTGAACTCCGACTCCACAGGTGACAGAACACTAGTAAAGCAGACACAAAAGACACATGGACAAAAATAACTAAATGGAAACACAGTTTGACATTTATTTTTGTATTTCTCAAGTTTCTCTTTTAGTTTATTTGAAGGGGCCATATTATGCATTTTGTATTTTAGTTGTAATTTCCCTCTTGTGATGATAGCGGTACATATTAAACAACACTGAAGTTCTAAAAGATGAGCTGAATGGTTGTCGCACAAAAAAATAATCTCACATGTCTGTGTGCTCTGAGCATGCTGTTCAAGACTTTTCCGAGGGTTCCCAAGACTTTCTCTGTGTTATATGAACAACTGTTGTCATGCCATAAACGGAACCGCTTCCACACAAATTATACAGTTGCACCCACAACCTTGGGTTAGCAATACAATTTTTCAATCACTCTACTCAGGACTAGCCATACTTTGTGTGTTTACAGAGAGATCGGTACAGTACATGTTGTACAGAAAATATGTTTTTCTGTTTTTTTTTTCGAACTATCAATTGTCCTAGACTCGTCAATCAAAGGACTATAAAGTTATTACAATATGAATCTGGACAGGCATGCATGTGCATTACAACATCACTGGTTAGCAGAGGCAATTACTGCAATGCAGTAATTCTACTTACATGCATGTTGTCTCAATGTATCTAACACTGAAAGGTTATGTCAGATATTAATATCTATAAACACTGGCTAACATTAGCCACCATAAACAAATGGTCATACCATACTGAGTAAGGCTGTCTGAACAAATTCCCCAGACTGTATTTAACTGAAGGTTTCATTTGCAAGAGAAAGACTTGTGTTATTTGTCACAAGATTTAAAATTGTTGGTTTGAAAATGTGACCTGCAGTCTCGTCATTGATGCTTAAATGCTCAAATTCAATGTACTTAGTAAATACAAAGCCAGTTAGGTGTTTCTTTGTGAGCTATATATCTGTGGTCACACAAAGGTCTGCCTCAAACATGTCTTTGATGTGCTTTGAGAAGCATACCTGCATACTGAGGAAGCACTCAGTAAGGCCTGATCAGGCTGATTTCTCTATTCAACTCCCCCGCCCACCAGACCTCAAAGAACAGTGCCAGGCTTCAGTGATTTCACACGGTCAGAAAAGCTGCACATTATACAGCGCGTATATCACATTTCCAGAAAACTGCCAGATGTACAATATTTGTGTTGTTCGTTTCTCACACCAATTGCATGTTATCATTGCACAATATGTTTAAGGTTAAAGCCTTGAATGTATAAAGAGAACATCGGAAAAAGGCTTTTTCAAATGTTACAAAGACTGCAAATAGAACCTGCTGGTAAAGTTATAATAGCCACAGTTAAATGCTACAGCTCAAGATATTTGTTTCTGCATTACTGCAAATTACCTTTAACAGGGATGTCTCCCATCATAAAACCCTGAATGAACAGCTTCAGACTTTAAAAATTTCTACTATTATTTTACACTACTAATACTGCATGTATCTCCCTTACCTCTAGTGGTAAATAGCCATGTAGATAATTTTGCATTTTGTCCAGGAGATAGCCACCCTTGACAATAATGAACTTCATTTCTACTGTTCACAAAATGAATGACTCCCATTGACAGATTAAATTTTAGAAATGTGTCAATCTACAAAACATTCATTTTTTAATTTTCAAAAAATAAGTATTTAGTGTCTTCTGTAAAAGATAATAGTACTGAATTTCTTTTGTATGTTTCCAGTGCTCTGGGCAAACAAAGTTGCGCTTAACTGCATTGCATCAGGGTGGAGGCAGATATGTCAAGTTAGATATCTGAAAAAACATGAACAATACCCACCAACAGCCTACTTAAAAAAACACTTTTTTGTCATTTGGAGCAAAAAGGGAAATCTGATTCTTGTGTCCTTAGCACAATGAGTAGTCTCCCACTCCCTCCGCTCCACTAAAACGTTGCCCATTTCCCTTCCGTCAGAGGTGACTGATATCTGTGGAATAACTCAAACAGTGGGTGCTGAGGTTTCAAAGTTGTCACATGCATGGATATTAAGATATAAAACATGTCTTTATGCTCCAGTTGAGGATTTCATGGTTGCTGGTGGTATGTGGAGGAAGATGATTGCTTCCAGATACCAGAGAGAGAGAGAGATTGAGAGGGGAGGAGGACACCCTAAGAGAGTGGGGAGTGGCAAGAGGGAGACATGGGTCTTTGTGGACCTTTTGGGATTTTACGCTTACTTGGAAATAGGGAGGGAGAGGTTAGATTTTCATACAGAAGAAGAAAACCTTTTTTAACAGTATTTTAGAATATTGGAAAAATATCATTTGATGGGTACATCCAGAGAAGTCTAAGTCTAATATTCAGCTGACACATCCCTCCACAAGTAACAAATGCAGTATTTCTGTGTTTATTCTGAACATACATTATGTCTTTTCCCCCCTGGGTAATCTAAAAAAGCGTGACAAAAACCATGACAGAACATCCTTCTTCTCAGTCTGGCCTGTGACATGTGGAAAATTTGGTTCTGAACTTTTTCTTCCCTGTAGGAGCTCAGCATGACTTTGAGCCAAAACTGTTGCGGCTGCATGCATAAGGGTCCATGATTACTGTGATCTCACCCCATGGTGACTCTTCTTTGCATAGCCTTTACTCTACCAGTGTCTAGTTGCACTAGCGTACAAAGGGACAGAAACTGTTTTACTGTAAAGTGTCATTGTGACATCATCTTTTCATCTGCATGAGCTACACCTCTGGATCTCCACATTAAAACTATTAATAGGTCATTTAGTTTATGTGATTTACATCAACAAACTGTTGTGTGCTGTTCAGCACTGGTTTAGAAAACGTTTCTGAAGAATAACTTATTCTGCATAACGCTGTTGTAACTACAACTATTTCAACATCGGAATATTTATTCACTTGATTTATAAATTTCAAGTCCTCTACATACACAGTTTTGCAAATCCAGCCTGTGCTGTGTAACTCAAATCAGATGAAATTACACATTAGTCCTGAATAAGAATAAACTGAGCAGTGATTGAACAGGTGCTTGGCGTGAACATGTCTTACACCTGTAAACTCTGGGAAGCATTTGGCTGCGTTTGTGCCTCTGCTGCAAGAGTTGTGTTTTCATGGTCCCAGAGAGGATACTTTGCAATCTATGCAAGATAGTGCAAAAAGGAAACATACCCCACTCCACTTGTTGGCTTTCCAACTGGGGCATCCTTGGGATCGACAGGCCTTCTGTGTGCGCGGCCGTGGCAGATGACTGCAGTGTTCCTCCTCTATTTTGGTTTGGTTCTGATAAACACAGGTTATCTCCCGCTGCTTGGTCCCCCGACCACAAGTCACTGAACACTGGAGAGGCAAGGGGAAGGATAGATGGGTGTTGGGTGACAAGAAAAGAAAAACATGTTATACAAGTGCAGTTGATGTCCATAACTTTGAATCACATTAAAAGTTACACTGACTACTGTTGATAGTGTAGTCTGTTGAACCAGGACATTGTTTCTTAAAAGACACTTTGCGTTTGAATAAAACAAAAAAATCAATTGACCTCTGGAGTGGAAACAGAAATTGCAATCCACTGCATGGCTTGATACTGTTACCATTCGTGTACTCTAACATATACAATGTAGTTTTTGTAATATAGTTTTGGTAAATTAAGCCTTCATAGAAGAGAACACTGACACACAGCCAAGGAACTAAACTATGATGTGCATCACAATGTTTATCTCTGTGCTACATATACAGGATTTAGACCTCAACACTAGAGTACTCAGTGCACCTAACAGCATTTCATGGCAAACTGAGCGCGCTGTAACCAATGTCATCAAAACAACTCAAATAGATTTGGCTGAAACCTTTTCTCAAACACTGATGGAACACAGCCAGCTACTTAACCTGTAAACAGGGGAATTACTTATGGAGCTGTCGTGAATGGCAGAGGCTTAAAAAAGAGAAGAAAAAATGATGTGAAGAGAAACATAGATGCGCAACGACATAATCATCTGGTACCAATAAGGAACCTAGAAATACTTCAAGGAAAGCTAGAGTGAAGACAACCAAGAAGACATAGAAAAGACACAGTAAATAAAAAACAGACATCATGGTGAAGCTCTGAGATAGTAGATGAAAATAGAGTCTTCAGTGCCCACGAGGACAACAATTACAGTGCCTGCTATTTCTGTGTGAGTCAGCACCCCTATACAAAGCCACTCCAAAAATGGGGTCTTGGACTCAAATAGACACAAATAGAGTTACATTTTGTCTTAGCATATTTTCCAGTCCAGATAATGAGCATAATATTACATTGTCCACTAATTATGATCTCACAACATTGCATAACACCAAACACATTTTTTTTCTGTATGCTCATGGTAATGATCATATTACAGATACAACAAAAAGAAGCATGTAACTTCACAAATGTATTTGTGAATCTTTATTTAGGAAACGTTTGTGGAAGCCGAAACTTTTCTAAAAATTCTACTGATCAAAGTTTGAGTACCCATTTGAACCCTTTTAACAAAGTCACCTCCTGCCTTTATGTCTTAAGTGTGGTGCGGGTGCACACACGCATCATACACATTGTAATTACCAAGGCATTTTAAACACAGGGCTGGCTCAGCTGACAGAGAACATCAAAGCTGAGGTCAAAGCTGAGCGACTAGTCCTGAGCATGGCAGATTCACATATCCGCTGCACACTCACAAATGATAACAGAACTCCCTCTACCTCAGACAAGACCAGAGACAAGCAAACATGTTGGAGGGGGTGGGGGTGCAGGGGGATAGCCCCTCCTTAAAGCTGTAAAAGCAGGAGGAAAAAAAGAGAGAGAAAAGAGAGGAAGAAAGGAAATCGTAGCCATACGGGCTACGCTCCCCCAGCTGAACTGTATCTGCATTTTAAGAGAGAAAAAAGATGCTATATGGCAATGTGCTCCTCCCATTCTGCTGCCAACCTCATCTGTCAGCCATTAATTAATCAGGGCTGGTAACACAGAGCACAGAGAGCTGGCACAGTGCGTGGGACCAGAGGACAACTTCACCTCTGAGAGCAACAAGAGGGCAAGGACTCAGGGACCTCTGCTTCACCAAGCTACAGCTGTGCTGTTTCACTCACCAGCACCCACTCAGGTAAGACTACTCCACTTATCACTTACTTTTAGCCACTACAAGAGTGACAAGTTATTATATTGCAGTTTTTGTCTCTTTTTCTGTCTTTATAAAATAGTTGTGCCTCCATTGCAGTGCATTGTAACTTTTGCTTACGTTATAATACATGTACTTTTTTACTTTTATTTTATGTTCATTTTTAAAACATTAAAACGTGTCTTTCTGGGGTGTCAGTGTTCTGAACAGAAGTTAAAATCCTCCAAGTCACTTTAGCTTAAAGGAGAAAAAACTCTAAATCAGTGGGTCACATGTTATACAAAACACCCTTAAGACAGATTTGCCTCCCCACATTGTCCAAGCAATTAATCTCACATGATTAGGTGGTTTAAATCTAGTATAATCCAGGGACATTCATCTGGGCATAATGTGGATTACTATAAAATGAAATGGCTTAGCCACTTCAGATTTGGCACAAAGTTGAAAATCAGTCAAATGAACAACTTTTCCATGCTCAACACAACATCTTTAGAGAAGATCTTCAGTGTGCTATAAAACATACATGTCTGATTTTACATTACATTACATTTAGAAAATATTATTTTATCGAAGCAGATGTCTTACAATAACCTACAATAACAGAAAAAACACACTGGTATTAGATACTTTTTCACCTATGTCTTTGTCTAGGACTGGCAGGCGGCAGCCTTAAGATGATCCCACCTACTGCTTTACTGTGAACAGGTAAGACAATAGGACACAGAGAAACGGTTTGGCATGCAAGAGAAACTCAACCAGAGTTGAAATATTTGTCACTCAATATGGCATTCAAACAGCTATTAATGTACAACATCCTTGCAACGGCTTGTTCTGTAAATGTGTATTCATTTGATCTGAAGTTTAGCATAAAAATATTTATTTCTGTGAGAACTTTACTTTTACTAATTATTCATTTGATAATCTTTTTAAGATTCTTTCAAGATGGCGCATGACTATATTGTTTGACAAACTGGTTGCAGCTTGTTCTAGCCACTATGATAATGCAGTAAATATGATATAAATCAAACATAATCTGCACATAGGACCACTGCCAAGCTAATATACCTTTAAAGTTCAAAATCTATCTGATCATCTAAAAACTTGCAATATTAAGCATGAAAACTGCTAAAAATCAGGCCAAGAAATGACAATTTTTTGTTGTATGTTTCATATACTGGTTTTAAGCGAGACCATATCTTAAAACACGAGAGCCAAGGTCAAATTCCGATCACATTGCAGCATGCTCACAATGCAAGAGGATGGTAATACCAAGCATATGGTAACTGTAGTTACATAGACTCTTCAAAGGAGCTCAAAGCTGACCCAGAGCAAGAACAAACTTGCAAGTACTAAGTGTAAGACTAAGAAGGGAGTGTAGAATTATACCCTAGTTGTAAGATACAGTATCCTTAAACTAATGATCATTTATGATATTAAATTATGATGGTAAATATCTATACTGAAAATCAACCAAAAAGCAAATGGTGGCTGGGAATTGAATCCACATTAAGACAATCTCTTCTTTAAAGTCTGATTAAAGGTTCAGATGAGACAAAACTGGAGATAAGAGGAAGGAAGATAGAAGATCAAGGAGCATTCAGGCTGCTTTTCTGTTCTCTGTCTTGTTTTGCAGAGAGATTTCAAAAACAGAAGTCAAAACATCACATGCTGTCAACATGGGAACAGCTGGTAAGAGCGGAGTCATGGTGCAGAGGAATGTTAAGAGTCATAGATCCATCAAGCTAAAATAACCACCCCCTTGTGAAACCATGCACAAGAGCTGAGTGAATTCCTAATATCTACGTTCATATCAATTCATATCATCTTTTTTTCCTGTAACAAATCCTCAAATTTCACTATATTTATACCTCCTTTATGTTAATTTGACATAAAGAAGAATTTGCAAATATATCAAACTGTAAAGTTACAGCAACTACTAATGAATTTCAGATGTGACAAGTTGATTATGTCACTGTATGCATCCCAGAATGCAGATGATTATATTATATGGAAATAATTTCCTGTCTCTGTCAATGCAGTTCCTCACAGACTGTCAGCTAAGGGACCAGCTGCGTACTTCTGAAACCTAACAGCATATTCAGCACTCCATGCCAAAGTATAACTTTGCCATTTAAATAAACAAACAGTTGAGCAGGCATATACAGTTTCTTCAACACGGTTTCCTTTTTAAGTCAACACCCTTCAGAAAAGGTACGCTAAGCAACCATAAGTCAAAACGAAATGACAAAACAGCCGAGTTTTTCCCGTCTGTCTAAACATTCCACTGGGAGCTTTTTCCATTACAGCCCTATGTTGTACAGATACATTCAGCACTGTTCAGACGATTACTATTCTGCAGATGGACTATAACAAGGAGTTAAAAAAAAAAAAAAAAGATAGAATACAGAAGATTCATCATGACCAAACCTGAAACATACCAACTGCAGAACACGCATAAACAAGTCTAACTCCCTCTTACTGCTAACTGTTACACTAGTGGTTTTCTGATATGACATAGCAATGGGGAGTGTGGGTAAGATACGTGGAAGGCTCTGCATTCATATTTCCGATAAAAGCAAACAATCAAGAGTTGGAGAATCACATTTGTAACCAAATTGATTTAATCAATGAGATGAAGGGTTTTTCACATAAATAAAAACACCTATCCATTATGCACCCTGTATAACCGCACATTTCTTATACATTTCTAGTAAAGCTACAGCAAAAGGGATTTTGAGGCAGATTTACAACAGTTCACAATATCAAGGGTAAACGTAGAATTTTTGTTTCAGCTCCCCAGATTAAACAACGAGTGTGTGTGAATGTTATCTTTTAGTAGCAAGAAGAGAAGGGAGTGAAGAAACAACTTTGATGACTAGTGCATCAGACATTGACTGAAACACTGGAATTTCCTCACATCTGTGAACCAGTGGCCCTGCTAACACAGATGATGAACAAGTAGAAACAGACCCGACAGGTAGCTAACTTACTTGGAAATTATAGCACATGCAGTCAAATAGTTCCATGTGAGTACAGCTCTTTGTCTACAGTTTATCGAAAAAACAACGCAGTCTTATAAGTTGCAGTTGAAGGACTATTATCCCTCTGTTACTGAAAGCAGGCTACAACACCCTATCTATCACCATCTCTCTTATAAGAAGGATAAAGCTCTTTGACAGGGATGTTAAGTCCAATAAACTCCATTTCACCCCATCAACTTGATAGCATGGACAGGCCTGAAGAGGACCAGGCCCCATCAAATCTGAGGTGGTACTCTCATGTGAGAAGAACACATGAGCCTTCTAAAGGCTTAAAACCACTTTATAAATACTTGACCAATGTGTTGAGGAAAAGCAGACGCTCTGTACTTGTGTCAAAGTGTGGCCATGTTCCCTATCATTCGAAGGGCTTGGGGAATACTAACCTGAAATGCTTCCAGACTTTCACATTGTGTCTTATCTTATTTCATCTCACTGCATCTGCTCCCAGCCTAGATCACCCACAAAATAGCATAAACCCTTACTAGGTTGTCTCCTCTCCTAATTTCCCCCCAGTGTCATGCACAAATTCATTGTGGTACAGACAAAGCTTATTCCTTCAGACGGAGCTTTGCTACGACAGGCACAGCATCAATATCCTATTTTAACTGCTTTCTAAATTGCAACAAATTATCAGAATGTTTGTTCAAGTGCCAGCAAAAAACAATCTACAATAGCATGTGTAATACATTAACTTGTGTTCAAGTTATGCAAATGCTTGACCTAAAAGAGACTCTTGTCCCCGATGTGAAAGCCATGCTGTGATTCAAATATTTTGAATTTCAAATGACATTGCATGGCATCTGGTTTTCTGCCTCCCAAGTCTAAATGGTTTGCCAAAATAAGTAGACCATAGTGCTTGACTTTTAACCAGCAAATCCTCGACTGAACTATTTAGCTTTCTCTCAAAGACCAAAATGAAACATTATCTCCTAACTTGCATTTAAATTAAAGCCATGACAAAAACCAGGGCAGGACCTTCCAATCACCACTTCAATTGCTCACATTCGACTGGCATATGGGCAGTATCACGAAACACAAGCCCAATGATGTCACGACCAACTGACCCCAGGGTGACAGGTTTGCAGAATGTTTTTACCCGCTGCCCTCAGGCCAGAGTAAAGTGTGTCAATGTTATGCATGTGGATTTCATTTGAAACAGCATGATTAGTTCACAGACTCCATGAGAAACCCGCTCTGGACAGGAAACAGTATGTTTATGTTAGCAAAAACAAACAGGCATGAATTACTAAAATGGTCCCTCAGTTGCCAATTTATCACACATGGCCTTATTGTTGCTCCTTGTACATGTTTGACATCAACATTGCTTTTAAAGTAATTACTATTAGTTAATGATGTTTACATTCTTGATAGTTCATGATCAAGTGTGTGTCTGCTACTCATGTTTTGTGCAATAAATGTGATGATTGTTTTGTGTCTTTTTTTTATATGACAAATAAGTTTCCATGACCTGTACTTTAAAAATAAATATAGTCTTGCCAGTATGTATTTATTTTTAATTTAGATTTAGATTTTCTGCCAATTAAAAACATCCTGGGATGTTAACAAACTGAAGCAGAGACTCAAGACATAGATTTGTAAACTCATCCTAATATAAAACAAAGACAACATGCATTATTCTCATTAGTTATGTTAATCAGGAAGCTGTGCATGTTTAAGAATATGACAATATACCATATGTCATTATTAAGGTTAGGTTTATTTACAAGAATGTAGCATAACACTGAGATATGAAAAGAAATTAAATATTAAAGAAATAACCTGACCAAAATGCTTGTGCCATGATGGTTTCTGTGGTTTAAGACATTTGGTAGCTTGATTCCTAAGAGATAATTTGGGGCAATATAAAGTCTTACATACATTTTGCTAATAATATATGTGATATATTGAACATAATACTGACATTCCACAACATGAGCTACTCAATATTTTTGGTGGGGAAATGATTTAAGCATATTCAACAAAGAAAAATATTTTGAGGGTATTATTAACAGAAGAAGCGATTTCCTGAGGTAAGACGCAATCTGAAACCATGACAAATATTTGACAGTGTTATGTATTTGTATTATTTATTATGTAATACAAATCCCCACAGACTACAGTATCACCCACTGATAAAAACAGCATCAGATCATACTAAAAGCTGCCATTTCACCAGAACAATATAACATTTCTGGGTCTCTGAAATGAGATATAATTTAAATATTGATATATTTAACATCAATACTGATCTAAGCCCTTGGTTAAAGTTTAGTAATTTTTATGAGCACTGTATTCACACTTCTTTACATAGTGTTACATATTAAACATATTATTAGTGTTAAATAAATGCTTCACTACAGCTGATAAATTAGAGGTTTTATATTTTGGAATCTAGAAATATGATATTTTAAGTTGGTTAACGCATATAGTAAAGTATTAAGCTAAATTACTATTATTCCCTTACAGAAAAACACCCTCTCCAAATAGCAGGACTATATGACATACAGTCACTTTTTAGATCTTGCTTTTGGATCTCTTAAACTATTGCCAGGAAGCATTAATACCAGTTCTTGTTTTAGTAAAAGTAGTACTAAGTTGGTCTCCTGCCAAATGCATTACAGAAAGCTCCATTAATACAATGGTAAACAGATGTACCACCCAGCGCCCAAGTTTGATTTGGCCTGTATATTTTCTCCAGGGAGATTCAAAATAATATGTTAAAGTGCTTAAAGGGAAAAAAAGCCTGCAATGTTTTTACACTACATTATGCCAAGGTATGTGGTAGGTGAAGTACTACAGATATTAAGTATACCCCAAAAGACATAATTACTATGAGTTACTCAAAAAGGCCACTTAACATAAAAAAGTCAATTGAGGGTCAAATACCAAAGTATCACATAATGACCTACAAGTTTTTTCTGTAAACTATTAACAGTAACATATCCATACACATTATATGCTGGTGTTTTTCAAAAACATATTAGTAGTTAGTGTAAAGCTAATTGATATGTCCCAACAAAACTGTTTCAATGTTAAAGCAATAAAGACTTTTTCTAATGCTACCATTCTGAATGGTGTGTTGTGTGTTATTTTGCTTTCTGTTCCGTCATAGGAGATTTATTTGACTTATATTTGTTTGTAACCTTGAAAATAAGTGGTGCTCTTTCTTTACAGTGCAAAACAATAAAAAAGTTGTTAAAGGTATATTTCTGTATTTTGTTTTTCATTACAATTCTGCATTGAGAAACAACACATATTTCACAGTTATGGTTCTTTAATGTTCTTTACAGTGCTAAAAAGCTAATTCAACAGATTTATGTATTTCTGCATGTGAATGAAATAAATAGCAAAAAGAACAACAACGAACCAAAGTATGCAAAATGAAGTAGAGTTGCTCTCTTGATTTTATCAATGTTATACCCCAGGGTTAAAATAAAAAATAAACTGTGGGAGTGAAACTGCCATAGCTGAGGAGTTGTGGTTGTGAGTGACACAAACAGTGAGAAAAGCAAAGAAATAAATAAGGAGACTGCAGACATCCTCGCCAGAGAGGCTACACCAGAGTGCAACACCTCACCTGAAATATGTGTCTTTTGCATTCACTAAAATGATATTCATAGTTCTTATATGTCACTTACATGTTATCTGTAAAGCTACACAGGCACTGGATAGTGTCTAAGTGCCAAACTCACAGTCCAACATATACTCAATTTGTATAAGGCAAAGGTACGGCAGATCTTGCAATGCTGTAATTTACCTGGATAAGTTACTAAGTTATCACAGACTCCTACAACTCTAAACCAACCTTTGCATTGTTTTAAGGAAAGAGGTAACACGATTCCCTCATTAAAGTAAATAAGCAAGGCTGTGTGAACGCGACCTGTCACCTGTAACCACACCAAATAGTGATGTCAGTGTTCTGACACATGCTGCCCTACACCTCTACATCACTGCAGTAAAGTCACGGGTTAAAGCACTGAAGGTCATCAAAAACTATATTATAAACTATATTGTGAGCTGGTGTAGTGAACTTTTACGGCTACTACAGGTTATAAAAATGTTTGTGACTTATTTAGAAGTGTCTGCTTATTCAATAAAATGTTGCCAAATGTGCTTATTGGTTGTCTTTAAGTTGCCCTTAAATTAGCAGTGGCTATCTCGGGTCACAGATTCACATGACTTCAGGTGTATTTCTGATTCTGGTGTAATGATAACAAATGGTGCCAAATAATTCAAGTAAAGTGTTACATCACTCTAAAGTGAATCAGAACTTTAACTCTACAATTTAATCTATTGTAAACAAATAAATAAGTTTCAATTGAAAAAAAACAAACAAAAAACATCCTTCAGAATTTCCAAAACTGGCTAAAGGAATAAAGAGACTGCAACAAAAAATATACCTTAAAAAAAAGAGGTATCTGTGTGCTTAGGTTTGTTTTATGGACATTGATAAAAGCTGAAAAAAAAATGGCTCAATGTTCAACGTGTTTACTGCACGGTTTTATGTTCAATAAGCTGCACTGATGCTGCCTATTGTGCGATTAACAGAATAAATAAATTCATTTTAAGCCTGAAGACAAAATAAAAACGCTCATGCTCACGATACCAATGCACCATTACATAATGTAAAATTAAGAAACACTTATTACAATGACATTTAAAATTGCAGGTTCAGTTTCAGAGAAACTGAATTAAATCTGAGATTGATGTCCTTCCACAGTCCAATGCTCATTTCTATGAACACATGGTTGACTTACCCAAAGGAGTTAGAAGTCTCTTACTTTAGTTGGATTTAAAGAAAGAAAAGTTAATTTTGAGGAAAAACTCATCATTAAAAATACAAATGAAATATGATTTGAAAATATTTTCTTCTGTACAAATTGAATTTACTCAGAGATACGAGAGGTCTGACTAAGAGCACCAGCAAAAATATTAACCGTTCAGTAACGTAAATAAAATCATACTGTACAAAGATACATATACAAAATTGTTGCTGTTCAATAAAAAACATAATATTGACTCTTATACACAAATTTACACTTGTGTACTTCGGATACAGGGTGAAGACAGCAATAACAACAAGGAACATTTACTTCACGCCCCATATATGAAATAAATACTTTCTAGAGTAAATATCTAACATTGTTGGACAACACTGTCCTGATTTATAGGTTTTAATTTGAAGCCTTGGCCCTGAATGAGATCCATGTGTTTTTAATGATCCTTTAAGTGGAGCAGCATTGTGTGTGTTTTTGTGTATTTTTCCTTTTTTTCTCGATTGTAATCTGCACCATGCCACTGCAGGGCCCATCCGGGTGGGCTGTGGCTGACGAGCCAACATTGGTTCTAGATACGCAGCGTTTATGTTAGAACCTTCTACAGTTTTAGGCTACAAACTCCCTATACAGCTCTGAAGTCATTTTAGCATACATCGTGTCTACTCACAGTTACATGCTCTCAGTGGAGGTTGTTTGAGTGTTGAAGAAACAAGTTAGTACTATCGTACCGGCTTCCATGGTTGGCGATGCCAGGAAGCAGAGCCTGGGCACGGCTGCAGGTTGCATTGCTCCATGTTGGGTGGCTTGTCCAGGATATCACAGTTGTAGTCATTCATTCTCTGACCATTCGGCCTTTGACACACGACCAGGCGAGTCTTCCTTCCTCCACCACAGGTTTGGGTGCACTGAGGGTGGAAAACAAAAAAATAACACATAACATTTTAACTATCTATTAAAACTTTTTATCATTAAAAGGTGTTTTTCTCATGTGGTCGATTGTGGCGCTTTGAAAAACTTCCCTGCTGAAGGGTGAAATACAGTCCAGCATTAATAAAAGTTAGCAACACTTTCCAAGATTCACAAACTACAGACCGGCTCTCCCTCCTTACTTGATTATGTGTGATGGCTGCAGACTGCTACGTATTTACATCAATATAAACTGGTACCAGCTCTCAGATGGACTTGCTGTCCTTCGATACTTTGCGTAGTCGAAAAATGCCGACAGTAGACTTAAGGCTTGTTAGCCTTTGGATAAAATCACTGCTGATGCAGTTTGGTTAAGACAGTTACTCAACTTTTAGTGCCTATTAGCGTTAACATTTGTTTAGCCTTTTTTGATAATGATGCTAAAAATGTGTGCAATATGCAGTATTCTCCAAATACTTTAACAATTTAGGCATGTATGTGAGAAAATATTAATATATAATATAAATTAATATAACTGTTATAACCATTTCAACATTGATATCCTTTGACCTAACTATCCTAAAAGTTCTTTTAGATACAACAAGACATAACAGACGTAAGTCTGTGTCTAGTGTGAGAAACGTAATAAGGTTTCTATTGAATTAGTGGAAAGTGTATGACAAAAACCTGTGTTTTGAACTCTAATAATGACCTCACCTCTCCCCAGACACCGAAATTCCACAGAGGGCAGGGCCCAGAGTCGCAATTTTTGGACTCGGCAGGTTTGACTCTCTCATCACAGTAACTATTGCTGTGTCCATCAGCATCTTGACAGACCACCACTCGTCTCTGGAAACCTCCTGCACAGGTACTGGAACACTGCAGAGTACAAATAATATTTCTATGAGGACTTAAACACATGAACTCACAAATATGGTTTTACTGTAAGGCACAAACTCACTGGGAAACAAACAATAAACCTAAATATACAATATGACCACTTGTTTGCGACGGGAAATTTAATTAAATTTATGTAAAAACAAGCTCACAACATGGTTCTTGTACCCCATCTAAAACTCAGATGGGGTACAAAAAAAGAAGATATTTTAACTGTTCTCAAACCTGGACAATACAGGTGCACATACACAACCATACAACACACAACATGTTACTCTGAATTTACCTGAGACTAACCAAGATCCAGCTGAACTCTTAAAAATGGTCTTCCAATGATGGAAAACATCAACCCATAAAGGACAGTCTCAAACACTGAACAACACAGTCTTGAGCAGAACAGTAGGTACACTCTGCATCCAATTAAAATGACACATCTCCACTGTCGATGGGAGTGAGTACATTCAGAGCACTATGTGTGAGGGAGGACAGCACAGAGTGAGCCTCAACAGCAGTGCTTCCAGTCAAGTTGATTATGTGAGACTTAACAGTGTACTAGGTTGAATGCCTCTGAACTTAAGAAGCAGAAGAATGTTTTTCCTCATGGCTTTCAGAAAAATAAGAAACCTGCAAAACATGTATCTTCTTCTAGCAAACACCAAGTTGCTCACCGAAGTAGAGTAAAAAACAATTAGTTTGATGGACTACAGACATTTTGTTAAGTGACTTCTGCATGAAAAATGAAATGCGAAATGCAAAAAAAAAAACATGACCACAAACTGAGGGTGAAAAACCACATACCATAAAATGACTAAGGAGAATTAACATGGATCCTACTACATGTACAAATCTACACTGTGCTTCCTATCAGGTTCTGATGAGGTCTGCTTTACACCTCCACCATGACAAAAATAGTTTTTTCCACTAGCGTTGGTTTGCCATAATGTGATTGTGAGTACACAAGGGGATTCCCATGACAAAACAGATGCCAAAATTGTAGAAGTGATACTTAAGCAAAAGGTTAAATGCAAATAAATAAATAATGATAAAAGGTAAAGTTGCCAAAGGAAAATTCTACCACGTTTTTGCTACTTTTCAATAGTTTTTTTTCTTCTTAGTGTTTCTAATCTCTATCATCTTAGTTACACAGTAACAGTATGGAGTACTGGCTATGTCTATATTTACACTCACTCTGTAGTCCTTACTATGCGTGGCCGTCTGCCCTTGGACATGAAAGTATGTGCTTGCTCACCATCCAATATGTTTACAGAGACCTGCATGCAGGCCTTCCTGAAAATACATACTAGTAACCATCCTGGTCATACATAAAAAAGTAACTAAGTATTTCAGGTGCTCCCTGTTTGGGTTCGCCACAGCGGATACCTCCGCATACTCATTTGGCAAGGATTTTACGCAGGATGTCCTTCCTGACGCAACCTTTCCCACCTGGGGAGGGGAAGGACCAGGATAAATGCCTACTGTTCTAACCATTGCACCAACATCCCAGCTATCCTGGTTCTTATATACATATCATTATCCTGGTAATACATAAAAACATTTAATTCTTCAATGCTTTGTCTATGAAAGTTTGGCTTTGTGTGTCAATTGTTTTTTTAAAGTTTTCTATGACAATACAAAATACGTCTAAATTATGCTGTTTTGTCACAAACATCACAAGCTGAGAAAACATACTGAGCCCCAGGGTCCAGTTCTCCACTGGTTGTCTGCAGAGGGCACATTCCAACTGCTGTGTCCAGGATGACGTCCTGGGTCCTGGGGGTATCCGTAGGGCTGGTCATTGATGCGCTGGCGATGGTAGCTAGAGGAACAGGGTGCAGCAGTACACTCCTGCTCTGTCGCAGGCCTTTCATCTGGATCACAGAAAGCTTGGTCCACTGGCTGGTGGTAATTAGAGCAGACCACCTGCCTGGTAGTTCTTCCCACACCACATGTCACTGAACACTGTGTCAGGGGAAAGACCAAGTATGTTGAAAACAGATTTGAGGGAGGGGGCTGCTAACTTCACAATCAAACAATAATTTAAACAATTATCCTAGAACTATCATCCATCGACTCTCTGTTCTGAATGTTCCCCATGTTTGGAAAGTGTTGTTTTCTTTGATTGTTCTCATGTATTGCTTCATGATGTTTTCTGATGTGAAACCTCATGAATCTGTAACTGTGAAAACAGCAGGACTAGAAATCAACTTGATATATCATGAATGTAAGACTTTCATATTAATGTGTATTAGAAATATTTAATTTGCGTTTTTAGATTTAAAATGATGTCAGTTCATATAATCATATGATTAAATGCCACAACAAAATCCATTAGTCTTTTTATGACATTATTTCCTGTCACACTGTGATTCACAAATCAAGTCTTAACAGACAACAGCAGTACCAAATGTCAATTTTGTTTTAGGGGGATTTTAAGATTGCTGGAAGACATGCACGATTACTGCAGACCACTGAAGTGGAAAATATCTGTATTTATTGCAAACATTGTTCGATGTTTTACTCACAGGAGACCATTCCCCTGCACGCCACTGGCCACACGGGCTGAAGCAGGTAGATGATTCAGGCGGGCGGGGCAGGTGGGCACAGTATGATTCATCAGCCACTCCTCCCTGAGCATCTCTGCAGCTGACATAACGTGCCTGCTTTCCCTTGCCACAAGACACAGAGCACTACAGGACATGCAGACACAGGCAGAGCTGAGATAAACATTTGTGTCATGTGGAATGTGAAAAATGTTTGTATTGTGGTTTTAAAAGTGATGCCATTAACTGCATTGTGCTCCTCCAGACTCAAAATTATCAGCACTGTTTAGAAAATGCACAATGAAAATGACTGGTTGTAAGTTCTACATAATAAAATTTTTGCTCAATTTGGCAGGTTTATTGTACCTGTAGTCAACATTTAATTACCTACAATTATAAAGTTAAATAATACGGTGAAATTGTGAATGTATCAAAAATAGCTCTCATATATAAATATATACAGTGGAAAATTCTGCATTCCCGGTTTTCTCATTCATCAATACCTGTTGTAGTGAGAAGACTTTGAATCACTTCCCCTCAAAAATGCAAAAAGCTCAGCTTATACCGGATGATACCAACTATAAAATGTGAACTGCCTGAGACCTCAGTTCTACATTTGTCTAATTACACAATATTTTGCTTGTTTGCCTGATTGTACTTTCTTGCAGACTAGTATAATGTGCTCACGTGCAACATTTCTTTCATGAAAACTCTATACCATAAATTATTCACATGGTATTACAGATATGTTCAGGACTTTCTCTACAGTTGTTGGTCTCCTGACATGACTCCCTAATCAACTTTCACCTGCTTACTTTGCTGTACTCAGGTCATCTCAATGGGAAAATCATAGTAACAATTTCTCAGGGGATGAATACCTAATGCGATCAAATGGCTCCAGTTCAATAGGCATGTAAATATCCATGTAATATCAATGACACTCAGGATGGCAGTTTCAGTGGTAGAGGAAATATATGTGTAATGTGTATGTGTATGTCCACACTGGTGTTGGCTTCTTTGACATGTGAGCTCACAACAACTTTTAGATTGACAGACGAGGTTCAATCTTAGAAACTGTAGACTCGTGTTTAGATGAAATCTGGCTTTCATTTGCGATGAGTAACAATACAAAGTACATAAAAGAGACAGAGGGGCCTCTCAGCCCAGACAGTGGAGCCTGTTTGTGTGCATGTGTGTAAGCAGGGGGTAAAAGCGGCAGTGCCAAAGAGGATCATGGTCTTGTGCAGTATCTACTATCTGAAGGAATGTTGGTATATACGATAAAGTTTAATATGCCAACCTAGTATTTGTAAACACGTGCAGGAAACCCATTGTTACTGGAGTGTGGTTTCTTTCTATTAAACACAAACGCACACCCAGAAACACACGTATACACCCACACACTATATTCTCACATGTGGTTTCAAAGTCCAGCAGATAAACTCCCCTCAAGCAACACATAAAGAAAGCTGAAGACAACTAACTGTTTAATAAAGACTACATTGCTTTTGTATATTGTTTAGATTGTTGAAGATACACCTACAAATTTTAATCTGCTCTGATTGACCCAATAAACCCTATTTGTTTCCTTACTGCAGTCCAGGAGCCATATCGCCATTGAACCAGGAGGTGAGCGGAGTTGTCAGGACGAGGCGTGCTTTGTGCCAGAGAGGCCCATGGACATGCTGGCATCTCACAGTCCTACAAATACCAACACACAAACACAGTATAATGAGCTGTTAGTCATACACAAGCAGTTGAAGCAGATGGAATAATTATACCACAAAAACAGCAACAACAAAAACGTGTTTTTTTCAGTTATGTACATACTGGTTGAAGGAATCTCCAAAACTCTTCTTATTTTCACATTCCCAAAGATTGTATACTTTATTTGACTATCAGAACTCCAGTATTAAGAATTCTTACACTTAAACCCCTCAGCTAAAGTTCACTGCAACCTTAAGGTCCGCATTAAATACTCGACACGGCATTTAATACTTTTGATTTATGATAAATCACAAGAGCATCTCACTCCATGTAGGACAAAAACAGTGTTGTCAAGTATGGAACTTATGATTTTCTGAGTTGTTAGGATAGTGCGTTATTTCTTTTTACCTGGCTGTCTCTGGGTCTTGCTGCAGCATTGCAGTTTCTGTCATCTACTGTGTCACCATAGTCCCCCAACACACACCTTACAGCTCTAATCTGGTAGCCATGGCCACAGGTCACAGCACACTGAAAGATAAAATCAAACACAAGAGGAGAGAAGCCCAGTCAATGACAAGCTACCTCAAACTCTAAGTATTTCAAGTTTCCTAAGTCAAGGTCCAGCTGAGCAGAGCTTGAACAAGACCTTGACATGTATAACCACATAAGGACACATAGATTCACATACACACACACGCTGTCTCAATTCGACCTCTAACCCAGTTCTTAACTCACACACAAGGCAATCTGACTGCATTTAGGTCCAACACGAGAATAGAGGAAGTGCCATGGAATAGGTTTATTTGAGCAGCAAATTATAATTACACATGCATTAACGAGCCAATATATTCCAGCTCTGTAAATATCAGTATATGGGCACAAGACCTAGATGTGTAAACTAGAATACGAATGACTAAAGATGCCCATTCATACTTGTTTCATTCAGTTTGTGCCTTACACTAACAGTTCAATCTTTACAGAAACATTTTGAAACTTAAATGACATATGAAGGCATGTAAAGATGTGTATGAGAACACTGTGGGTCAGGTTTAGTCTGACAGGATATGAGGGCAAAGTGAAAGCACAGGGGAGGAAATGGCAGCTGGAGTCAGAGCACACTCCTCCGTAACTCACTTGTATATCAAGTTACACGCACACACAAGAAGTTGAAATATACACTGTCACTCCTACACACCACATTCTTTCTTTTTGACCACACACACGTGCGCACACACAGAAAGTAACAGATATGAGTCAAACTCCTAGACAGCAAGCCACACATGAAACCCATTTCCTCAGTCAAACAGTGCATCAAGTCACCTTGCCCCAGTGTTTCCATGTCTTATCTGTGTGTGTGTGTGTGTGTGTGTGTCTATGTGTGTGTGTGTGTGTGTGTGTGTGTGTGTCTATGTGTGTGTGTAGGTCTCACCACTCCCCAGGCGCCAACCTGCCAGGACGCACACTCGGGCAGCTCGCAGTTCCCCACAGTGGGGGGTTTGCTAGATGGATCACAAAAGTGTTCACTCAGCTTTTCATCACCAGCTCCTATTCTGCAAGACACTTGCCTGTGCCTCATCCCTTTTCCACAAGTCACCAGGCACTGGAAGGTGGAGAAGGGGATGGGGAGACAAGAATGATGGTGAAAAAGGTAAAGAAAAAGTGATTAACATTGAAAGAGTGCATGAATGTGTTGCATAAGGACATTCAATTTTCAGTCTTAAAAGTTAGTGCGACAGTCGGGGCAGAAATAGGGCTGTCAACAACAAAACAACTTTTAAAACAGTCCCCTAAAACAGTCAACAACATTTATGTCTGTGACGGTGAACAAACTATTAACTATCTAAAGCAATTATAGTAAAACATGAACCTCAAATATAAACTTTAAACACGTAGGCATTTTTCCAAAATTGTTTAATTGCATAAGTGTATTATGTTCAACAGCTCTGCATGACATTACTGTGTATTATATTACTATTAGGTCCTACTATCTAATATTTCTATTAGAGTGTGTCTCTGTGTGCTCATATCTGCATGCTAGGTGTGTTAGACCCACCTCACTCCACTCACTGATAGTCCACTTTGGACATGGCTGTTCGTTGCAAGCTTCAGTAACCACCCTCTGGTACTCGTTGCACTCCCTGTCCACCAGCCGTCTACCCAGGTTGTTCATACAGTAAGACTCTCTGCTACGACTCCCATGTCCACATGTCTTAGAGCACTGTGAATCAATCAAGATCAGCTTAATCAATCATATGTTTTCATTTATTTAGTATCCATTCAAAATGTATTATTTACAGGAATGAAATTACAGTGAAAGAAAGAAATCTATATATGTATATATGTTTTTAATTCCTTTTTAAAGTGGTTCTAAGAGAAAGAAAGATAAAGTTATTTTTGTTTAGCACAGTAAACCCATTAAATAAGCCCCTTTTTGTGCCAGATTTCCTTTAAAACTATGCTTTTCACGTAAATCATCTACTAACCGTACCTGTGACCAGGCACTGTACTGCCAGTTTTTTAGCAGACAGTCCCCATGGCAAGACTCTCTGCTCTGAGGTTTTGAAATGTCTCCACAGGCACTAGTCTCCATCCTTTCACTTTGTCTCTTTAACAGGCTGTACTTCATACACTGAATATCCAGGCTGTGGTAGCCTGGACCACATTTAGCTGAACATTCACTCTTTCCAGCAACATGCCACCTGTACAGAAAGAGATGCAGAAAAATGTTTGGCATTTTATGCTCTCTCGGAATTGATGCTGAGAGTGTACAGTGTGTGTGTCTGTGTGTTTTGTGTGTTAATGCTCACCTAACCTCACAGTCAGTGTTGCAGGGCTCAGTAAGAACAACAGAATGAGGTAAATGTTCACAGCGTTGGTCTGACACCTCAAGGTGATCACTCTTACGCACACATACAACCTTTCGCCTCCGCTCGCCTACAGAAACGCACATGCACAAGGAAAAGCAAGGTTCAATTCAGACATCTGGAAGACAGTTCACTTGCCAAAATATCACATTTCTTCACCTTTACCTAGTCTAACCAGTTTTATGACATCCACTCCTTCATCATAGAGCCTGAGAGGTACAAGTTGTTTTCAGACCCCACGAACAAATAATCAATTTACTGGAACCCACTGTGCACTATGACCCGCTATGAGCCTGACTAGTTTGTTTCTAAAAGGAAAATTTGAGGGGCTTATTTGGGTTAAGGGCCAGGCTCAGATGAAAGCGTCAGACAATATGACTGACACGCTGGGGTTGCCAGGAGGGGGATTTATGGGAGAAGGAAATGAGTGACTAAGGTTTCAAATCCAAAAGTTTGAGTATGGTAAGTAATGCACTGATACTGTAACATGATTCTATGAAATAAGAGTTGTAAAAAAAATTATGGTGCCTATAAATTCTATATTTGACTCAACAAAAAACACATGCATCTAAAACAATATTTTTTTTTCGCAAGGTCAAATATCGTAAGATAGCAATAAGCCTAAAAGTACATGAATATGTACTTATGCTTGTATTACAACTGTACAAAAGGTCTGTGATAATTTGTGCAACTGCAAAGCCCTTTAGAATTCACTAAACCCAAACAGAAATTGTCATATTCTTCATGTGTGGCTTACCCTGACAGATGCGGTTGCACTCGAGCCAGGGCCCTGAGGGATCCCACACAAACTGCTCCCTGTGTTCCTCAATGGGTATGTTGAAGGAGTAACGGACATCTGGGTTATAGAGGTTTCCCACACACAAAACCTGTTCAAAAAAGGGTGAGAAAGGCAAGGTCAAAAGACTTAACAGCACTTTCTTTCTTGAGATACAGTAAATCTCTCTAAGTAATTACATTTGCAAAAATAAATCAAAAAGATGTGAAGATCAAGAATGTAGCAGTAAGACAATAAGCAAAGGGGAATAATACACACTATGAGTAAAATAAAAAATTAACATACAGTAAATACAATTAATAATAAACAGAAACTTCCTCTAAACCTGTAAAATGAGCTCCTCTTCAATGCGCTCAGTGCAGTTGATACGCTCCACTTTTGTGTCTGAGCCACTGTAATCAATGATGGTTCCCTTGAAGGTGATTTCCCTTTTGAACATGGCCACTACAAAGTTCCCATTCAGGAGGAAGTTGGATTGGCTATCAGATAACGCTGGAATAAGAAACAGATAGATTAAAAAAAAGAAAAAAAAAGAAAAAACAAATGTGACCACAAAATCCTAAACAATACAAAACTTAAAATGTAAAAGAATTCAGAGCAACTGAAGCAGTTTCTCTCTTTTGGAATTGAGGTTCACAAGATGTGGCATTTATTATTTTAGGTTTTACATTAAAATAAATAGTCTTTGACTTGCTAACTTATTGTTCTGAAAATGTATTGTGGCAAGGTTTGAATGTTTCAACACTGGTGACACAAAATTGCAGTTATTTGGAGTCAGACTCCGTAACTCTTCTTGATGACTGACAGTGTAAACACAGGATCTCCACTGACTGCAAATACAAGTGCATAAACATACACACACTAATATATACAATGCATAAGTAATATACAAACACACAATCAAATGTACAAAGTGAACACATTCAGTATGAACTTTAGAAGAAATTTAATATGCAAATGTATATACAGTGGCTTGCAAAAGTATTTGGCCCCCTTGAACTTTTCCACATTTTGTCACATTACAGCCACAAACATGAATCAATTTTAGTGGAATTCCACGTGAAAGACCAGTACAAAGTGGTGTACACATGAGAAGTGGAACGAAAATCATGCATGATTCCAAACATTTTTTACAAATAAATAACTGAAAAGTGGGGTGTGCGTAATTATTCAGCCCCCTGAGTCAATA
>JAUYWH010000024.1:17126898-17169296 GCA_034779795.1 Ctenopoma multispine
CACACACACACACACACACACACACACACACACACACACACACACACACACACACACACACACACACACAGATATAATAGCCAGAGAGGTACACAGGAAAAGACAAGTGCCAAACCTATAACTGATACACTGTATACAGTATGTGCGAATATGATATGTTTTCAAATAGTATGTTTATTATTTATTAAATATTCAACACAAAATTAATCTCACAACAATAAAAAGCTAATGGGCTGGTCTAGTACAGAGGTGTAGTGGTTAGCACTAGAAAGATCCAGGTTCTAATCCACACGTAGCCAGGTGATTTTCTGTGTAGAGTTTGCATGTTCTCCCGTGTCTGTTTGGATTCTTTCCGGGTACTCCGGCTTCCTCCCTCCTTCCAAATACATAGAGTTAGGTTAACTGGTGACTCTAAAATTGCCCATAGATGTATATGTGAGTGTGACTGTGTCTGTCTCTATGTGTCAGCTCTGTGATAAGACTGGCAACCAGTCCAGGGTGTACCTCTCGCCCAATGACAGCTGGGATAGGCTCCAGCGGCCCTGCAACCCTTAAGAGGAGAAGCAGTTAGGTTAATAGAAGGATAAATGGATAAATAGCCTATGAAAAGTATGAGACATAATATAAGGCGCCTGGTAGCAAACAGCACACTAACCAACATTTGCCAAGAACTGCTAACACTTCTTTCATAAGCAAAGCATGTCAGGCCCATTCCCCTTTGTGTGTAACCAAATCCGCTTCTCAATAGCAAAGATATCGGAGGGTCCTGTTCAGTGAAAGAATGCAGGACAAGACGGCGTCTGTCTGGGTACATAGCCCGACGTTCTGGGCATACAAGCACTGTGAGTATTGGCACCATGATAGGGAAACTCTAGAGTTGTGATAACAAGAGGAAAAAAGTTCATTACTGGCTTGATATCAGGAAGTTCAGCTGTGTATCTACCCAGGTACCCAGGTTTAAAGCTGTGACATAAAAAAGGGATGCTCTTGTGGACACCTCATCTGTGGTATTAGTTTGGTAGTTGAGGTTGATGTTCAAGTTGCCACCTCCTTTTCCAGCTCCATCCACATGAGACAACATAATTTCAACAGGCCACATGTCTATTTTACTACAACTATAGTCATTCAAACCTTTACTTAAAAAGTTAGGAATGCCTATTCTAGAACAGACCACATTGAATATTGTCTGCTTTACTGGGTTTTCATAATTACTAATTAACCAGGGAGGATATCAATCAAAGTCATATGCTGGATAAATGCTTATCTGCTGTGTGTCTGGCCAGTTTCTGTCCTAACATACAGTAACTTCACAACTTGCAGCCATTACCTGAGATGAACACCTGTAGAAAGTGCAAACACATGTAGTACAGAGAATTTGGCACCACTGCCTCTAATGTCCTGGCCCACTTTTGATGTGCTTTACACAACTACAGATATAATGATGGAGTGTAACGTTTGTGCACAGTTATAGAGAGGTGTTAACACCTACAGGGTTTGGACTAAACAAGCCACAAACATTTCCATAATCCAGACCTGGCCTAAATAATGGACCCAGTCCTTCATCCTGTCTGATGTCACTAAACTTGCAAACTGAAGTCACGGACAGGTTTGTTGGAGCACTAACAACAGGCTCACAGAACAAATGCATGTAATAAAGCAACCACAAGTGCTAATCAATTGGAGTTCATGAAATTGTCAGTGAAACACATTTTCTGTTGTATATTAAAACTTCTTTGTCTCTGCAAGGAGCTCCTCCCCCCTTAAAGAGCCTTCCCCCATCTCATATTAAGAGGGACTGTTAACCTGGACCTGAGGATCCTCTTTACAGTCATCTATACCCTAGACGGCTCCAACAACCAGGCTGTGGGACCCAAAGGCTTGTCAAACACAAGGCGGTCTGTCTGTCTGTCAGGGAAGGCCAAAGCCTGTGTAAGCCTCTGAGGCATTCCACTCCCCCCACTGACACACTGTGTTTACAACCGTTTTTGTTTGGCTTGAAAAGGTGATGTGGGTGAAAAGAAAGGAGGAAAGGGGGGGGGGGTAGAAGGAAAAAAACATCTGTGTAAGATGATGTATGTGTGTGTGTGTGTGTGCTCGCGGATGTGAGCTTGCACATAGATGTGTGTTTGTTAAGTGTAAAAGTGATCGCTCAGAGGCATCTGGGGGCCACGCTCACTTCCAATTAGCCTCTCTTTCCAAAGTGCACAAACACACACTTGGAAAGCGGAAAGGCAGTCTTGGCAAAGCTCAAACAAGCATTAGACATCGAGTATTAAAAAGATTGTCAAAATTTGCCCTCAGTTAGAAATGTGGTGAGACATTTGAAGGTTTTGTCAGAGAAACCTGTCCAGCTGTGACTAGCATGTGTTTCAAATTAGGAATCTCACATAGACACACGCTGACTCACTGACTCCTTGCAGGACATGTGCACTACACATAAATACACATAATGTAGCCAGAGAGACAAATAACTTTTGTTTTTTTTTTCTCAAATCACCAACCAACTTAGCTATACAGCCACAGAGAATAGCCACTAGCATGCTAACACTGACATTAGGAATAGTATCTAAGGACAGCAGCATCTGCTCAAGGCTCTTCAGCTGGGTGGTTTGGGCATTAGCACCTGTAATTGCCAGGAAACTGTTGCAGTGAGCACCTAATTTCTGCACCCAAGCCATACATCACTGCAGGAATGAAAAGGTAGAGGCTTGGTTTTAAAAGTTCACCGCTCTTTCATTTTGACAGCCATTTCCATAAGGCATCACCTTTTATTTTGCAACGTTTGTCTCATGGTACTGAGTTTGAAGTTCACTTTGGCCTTGCCTTGTTGGGAGTTTCTGTACTTGCACTTTGCAGTACTGCCTACAGTTAAATCCAAAATAATGGAACATATCAAGTTGGTAAAACAAGGCTCACTGTTGTCGATTTTCATTAAGGCCAAAATTTTATTTTACGGATTTCTTCAGGCAGGTGAGGAACTGGAATTAAGTCAGTGACAGTTGTTATTATAGACAGCATTTGCACAGACTCATTTTCAGTCAAGGCGTGCATTTTTTCCCTGTGAGTTCCTCTTTCCCATGTGTTGAAAGAGTGTGAAGGCAGGAGGAAAAGAAATGACCAGAGGGAAGATAAGACGAGCAAAAGACAGCAAGAGAGACAACATGATGCAACCGTGACCCCAGATGACCTCTCCTTTTACTATATCCTCTTATTTTGCTTCCTAACTTCTTTTTCCACTCTCTGTGATCAGTCCTTCCCCCACATGTTTCCAAGAAGTTTAAGGGTTGTCATTACAGTGAATAAGTAGTTTGGCCCTGTCAGGTGTTCCATTCGCATGCACTTCAAAGACACTTTTACTGTTAGTTTTTTTCACTTATCGTCTTCTCTGGACAACTACTGAGATACACATGCATTGTAAAATTCAAAAGCTACTCATTCATATTCTTTAATAAATTTAAATGATTACATGTAATGGAAATGACACCCCATTTAGAATCATTGTCCAGCTCTGCAGCTCTTCAGTAATTTTACCCTCTTTTAGTTTTTTAATTTCTCCCAGGGGGGCAGCCCAACAAGCTTTAAACACATTGTCAACATATGGTCAGCAGATTAAGTTAATATGGGAAACATGTTAATAAACAGTAATTTAGTCACACACTGAACAAACAATATTATGATTTCTTTAGTGTCTTATTTGCATCCACCTTATGAATGTATGTCCATGTATCTATCAAATTATTCTCTATGTTCACCAGCAATAAAAACAGTTATTATGTTGTGGGATTTAAAACCCAAACAGTGAATTAAAAGAAAAAACAAAAGCAAACAAAAAGAACACTGAGCCATAACCACTGAGCAGAGTGATATTTCTCTGTTGGTGAGAATTACTTTAAGATTTATCGTACTTTAAATATTGATAATGGCAGCTTTAAGGCCTCTAAAGTCTGCTCTTATCAACCTCGTACTTGTGTTTGGGTCTCCAAGTTGGTGATGTTGCTTAATCGACTGCAGTGCACCTGTGATGCTGTCTGCAGAGTTATCTGGCCTTTGCTCCTAGTTTTTAACAGTCTTTCCTGTGGGAAACAGTCCCTCAGTTGACTGTTGAGTAGACGTCATGGCTGCTTTTCTGACGAACATGGCTTGCTAAAATGTGGGGGTTACAGGGAAAGTTTATTAAGGCAGCAAACAAAACAGGCTGGACTACTACCATGTCTACTAATGTTGCTCATCTGGTATTGTTTAGAGACAAATATCTGATTAAGGATTTCATTCAACACATCTGGATTCAAGCTTTGTCCATAATAGAGCCTGAGCATTACTTACCCCTAAATGGCAATAGAATCAACTTTAGTAAAGCCAGATAATTTTATGTTCTAGTAATTTTAGCATTTGTAAATCTCACCTACAAGGAGCAAGGGAGCACTCAAATGTGTTCACACATTAGTCTAATACACCTAAAAGTCTTCTCTGGTTCAACTATGCTTACATATTCATCCATGGGAAAGTTTTCTTTAAGGAGATTGTGCTTGTGATTCTGCAAACAGCAGAATGTCAGGACAAATGGTGACACGCCCAAGATGGCAGACACTGAGGTGTCATTTGACTTGATATCACATTACAAAACTTCATACAGACCGACAAGGTGAGCAACTACCAGCAACTAACTAACTATCTCGTAATAATTAACTAATTTCCAGTGAATATATCAGAGTATTCATATTTTCAGCAATTTGACACTATATTATTGTAATCATGGCAATACAGCTTTCTTCCTCTACATTAAAGTTTCACTCACAGGCTATTGGAGAGTAGTTCCATCAGCAAACTATGTGAGTGCTAAAACAGCAATCCCCTTGTTAGCCCAAATCCAAAGATATGTCTGCGATGATTGCAAATCGAAATGCCACATCCTGCAAATGTCCAGAGATTAGCTGAGAGTGACACTGATATCCGTCTCACACTCACAAGCTCCTGTATAGGCATACACATACACACACACACGCACCCCATCCAAGCATCGTACGACAAGTCTGTCAGGCTGCCAGGAAGCTCCAGCCAACACTCACCGCCTTCGCCAGCAGACTCAATTCTGCCCTGGCTTCACTTTTCAAGACCTCACTATCTCAGTCTAATTGGCTGAAACCAGAGCAGGTCGTCATTCTTTTCTGAGGAATGTTCTGGACATAAAAAACTAATTCCCGTTACTCACTCAATTAAACCTTAATTAATAGTATGTATGAAAGCTTTTGGGGTTTTACACATATTTAAAAGAAGGTTAAGCAAGCAGTCGTATTGAATGAAACGAAAACAAGTTCCCAATAAATGGTTTTCAGGAAAACTTTCAGACCACAATTAAGTTGATCATAAAACTGAGACGAATAAAAACAACAAAACATCAGTTTATTCATGCTCAATTGCCGCTTGTTTCTTTTCAACCAGCCACTAAACAATGTTGTGGTGAGAAGAAGAGCTCTTTAGGGAGATCTTCAGCATGTAACATGGATAACAGGTCTTATTGTCGATGCTGCCTGGCACCAAATCTACAAACACTGTGTACTCTGCATGTACTTACACTTAAAGTTAGGTAATTCTGCACATACACACCCAGGCAGGGTCCATTAGAAGAGTGAGATGGTACAGAAAGGGGGGGGGGATGGATAAGTAGAAACAGCAAAGGGAGATGTAGGGGAGAGAGGGTGGTGGTAGTATTTATAGACAACAAGTAATGGGATGCCCTCGTTAATGCACGGCCCACTGAGCCAGATGACAGACGCGCCGCCAAGAGGTCATGTGACCACATTACTCATGCCGGCGCCCTTGTGAGTGGACCCATTGAGCAACAGAGATGGAGTGAGTGAGAAAAAAAAAGAATAAAACAGGAGTGAAAGAACAGAAACAGTTACAGGAGAAGGGAACCGAGGGGGAGAAAACTCTGTCCATCGCGCCATTTCAACTAAGCTGTGTACAAACTATCTTCTTTTCATTCTTCATTTAGAGGACGTGCTTCTCTCCCACTTTTTTGGCACTGACCTCAATTATCCAATGCGGTCAGAACTTTGTTTCATAACCCAACAGAATGAACCAGAAAACGCAGGCACAAGAGATGATGTTGCTCATGTTTAAAATATGATAAGTTTGTCTTAATGATTGTATACGATCTTTAAAGGAAAGATTTCTTAGATAATACCTGCTGCTAGTTTTTCTCCATAGAGGCCATAACTGTAATCCTCCAGATCTGAAACCCCCACCTCACAGTTCTGCAGAGATCTAAGAGCCACGAGCTTCACCTAAGACCCTGTAAAGGCTCAGACCTGCACTTCATAACTTACTTTGCAAATAAGTCATGAAGCAGGTCAGGAAATTTGGCAAAAAATTTTGATAGAAGCAGAATATTAAGAATGTCTAGGAAAAGAAAAAGACAGACTGGAGCAATGGAAGACATACAAAGTAAATAACAATATTGATGCAAAATAATCTGGGTTTAGAGATTATCAAGCCTTTGAGGTCGGAATAAAGATGAACAAAAACATACTAGCACACACAGAGAAATACCACATAAAAGCGCTCTTGTAAGGGCAGGTGAGTCTTGGTGCAGGTCCCCCTCTCTTTCAACCCACGCTACTTCAAACAGCCCCCTGCATGAAGATGAAACCAGGGCCTCCCCACTACAAACAAAGGTGGTGCCACTACTCAAACACACAAAGAAATTTAAGAAAACTATCTATTTCTTCAAAAGAGAACAAACGAGAGACAATGTTGGTATGCTGATTGGTTAAACCACTTTGGTCCAGACTGAAATATCTCAAATGCTGTATAAGCTGACTTTTATTTATAGATTACATTTTGAACCTATGATCAAATACCTGTCAGCTCTACTTTGTGTTTAGTACTACTTAGTAAAATCAGCTTGATAACACAGTAAACTACAATGTTACAAATTACAACTGTTAAACTGCGTATTGTTAGAATCTTAGTATGTTAACATTACCACTTAGCTCAAAATACAGCAGTTCTTTGAGCTAAACACAGACTCACAGTATAGGTACCAGAGTTTAGAGTAATGCGATTTGGCAGTCAGCAGATCTATAGATGGCCACAAGTTGAAAAGTGCCTAAATGTGGTTAAAAAGTAACAGTTGTGATACTATAATTTAATATTCTAACCACTCCTAACTACAAATGTGTACATGTAACTTTTGTGTCTTACAAGTTATGACGTTTTAATTTAGATGCCTTGGCTTTATGGAATCTGCAAATTAAGACACACACTTGCACACCAATGACGGCAGTGCTGCCCCGCAAGGCGCTGGCCTGACCCACCAGGAGTAAGTTGTAATTCAAGGACACTAACATGTGGAGATGGGAGGAGCTGGTGGATTATGGAGTGGCTTTCCAGCAAACCTAAAGAAAATGAATGTGAAGTAAATAATTAAAGATTTTAATAATTGTGTCCACTGTTTGAGCTCAACTCAACTGTCAAGAAAAACTACAGTACATCAGTATAATTTGTACCTTTAGCCCCAGAGAGTAAAACAAACTTCACATGCTTTCCCACTACTCGTTGGTCCTAACTTAATCTTTAGCATGATGCCTAGGAGGAGGATTCTGAGATGCTTGATAAGTTCAAGTTAACCTACACAGTGTCTCCTCAGCTATTTCTGCCAAACAAAGGCTGAGAGTCATATGGAAGATACTGTTCTGGGACCATTATTGTACAGTCCGGTTGCTGTAGTTAAATTAAGATGTTAGCTAACCACTGTTACCCTTTCTTCACTCAACATAGTGAGGAACAGGTCTACACTGAAAATGACTCCTGGAGTGCAGTGGGTTCTGAGTAGAAGAAGATCCTCCTCCTCTCTCTCCCTCTCATGCATGTTCTGAATGCTAAACACCAGTCTACCACATCCTTATGCCCCTGCACCTCCTCCTCACTCTCCTCGTCCCTCCTTTTCTCCCACCTCCTGCTCTGCAGAATCACTGATGTGAGGTCTTTTGTAACAGCACTGGCAGATCTCAGCCTGGGCTGTGTTACGGTCTGACCACTGACCCACTCACTCGCCTTTTCAAGAGGTTTTAGGGTCATGGGTTCACAACAAGGTGACTCAACTGTGAATGGCGGGCGGCATCCTCTTTCAAAGGGCCCACATTTTCACCTTTCCCTCTCTCTCCCTCTTTTTCCTTTCTTCTGTCTACACAGAGAGGGGGAGCAAGAAAAGAACTTCTTACTCCCCCTCTCTTTGCAGCCGTTATTTCCTTGTATCCTCACTGACTGACCCTGTCGTCTCAGCTGTAATTAGCATAACATCCCAGAGAGAGGAGAACATGAACGCTAATGGGGGTTGGGGACCCGTAACAACACTGAGGGTAAAGCATCAAGTTTCTAACTAGGGCAATCACCTGACCACATTTACATGGATTTCTGCAAACAGAACACAGGCAGGAGAGTAATACATGATAAATTATGACCTTCTTTTGCTAGAGGAAGTGAACTACAAGAGAAAGGCATTAGAATTCAAAGCAGCATTGCATGGGAGGTTTGGCTTGGGTCAGTAATGTATTTTTTCTAAGATGTATTAAGGTCAACTTTAACAACAAGTTAGCTTTAATTCGAAAGCAGGACTAAATGCATTCATTGTTGCTACACGGCAATCTGAAACAAATATTTCAATCTAATCCTTATTTGCATTTAAAGCTAATTCAGTCCGGTTTCACAGCTGCTGCAAAGAATTCTCCATGATTTTGATAAGGGGCAGTTTCATTGCATAAAGGTAATTCATTGTGATATTGTATGGCAAACTGCACAAAAAGACCATAAGGAGTGTCTTATGTCCGATAAAGACGCATTTCGTCCCACTATGCTAAGATTGAAAAACATTTTGGTCTGCTGCTCAGACTTCAGACTTTTCAGAAAACTTAAAAACTAGAAAAACCGTAAATTGCGCAATATACGGTACACAATTGATTTACAATATAGTGATTAACCTACATACAATATAGGTCAATCCCTATTAGTGTTGCACTATTCATCTTGTACTCAAAGAGTCGTTCTCTCTATCAAACATCCTCACTGTGGGTGTTGCAACCTTAGTATCCAAACAAATAGCGAGACCTAAAGTGTCCTGTAAAATATACCTCCAAAGCCACCAGCCAGTCTAAGGGGGCCTGCCTTTCAACAGCTGTTATGAAAACAATCCATTAATAAGTAAATATAATATAAACTACATTTTCATTTCAAAGTGTGAAAGTAAAATAAGTAGGTTTGACAAATTAGTAAAGATATTAAAAAATTCAAAATAAAATCATATGTGTCTGACTTGCTGCTGTCAATAATACTTGTGACATGACTGACTGAGACATATGCACATACAGTGTAGTATGACTAATGAGCTCCTTTTATGTGTCGTTTTTTTTTATGTGTAATTATTTCGTAACTGAAGATGCGATCAAGTGTCTGCTGCTGTGTCACAAGCTTAAAATTCACACCACTTCTCTCAATTTGGAGACACATACTGTATCAATGCTGCAGCTGAGTAATGACCACAGTGATCTTTTAATGTCAAATAAAAAGAGATGTAGAAATATACAAGTGTGGGGACTTACCATTCCATGTCCACAGTCAGTGCCATCGGCCAGTGGCATGTGCTGTGTGCGACATCCTTTATGGTCCCCCTCTGCACTTGTACACCAGAGTCTCTTGCACTGTTTCTAAGGAAAATAAATTGAACACAAGAAATTATCTGTTTTGGCTGACTTGACAAACAGCCCGTCTATTATTGCAAGAGTCTATGGGCAAAACACAATATAATTTATTTTGTATTTCATCACTTATCAGACATGTGCAATATGTATTTCAAATGGCTTAGCTTCAGATTTCAATTAATTGGTGTGCCTTCAACAAAAGGCTGAGATACTCTGCCTCTTGGTATGTTGTTAAAATGCATGCATACCTTCCTCGTGAGAATTTACAGATGAACTTACTCCACATTACATTGCAATAAATACCTTAAAAACAGCACACAATACAAACTATAGTTGCATTTTTGCAATAGAGATGACTGCTTTGTACAAATATCTTCTGTTCACAAAGTGTGGTATTGCTTGCTTTGATAGCAAGCCAACTTACCATATAGGGACAAATTTGTGAACCAGGTCCAAACATCAGTTCACACTGTTTGTTGGCATTGTAGATTTGACCAGCAAGGAGAGTTGGCAGTTCATATGTCCTGCCTACAGGTTCATCTAGGAGGCACTCTCCATATCCTGTGCTGAAAAAGTAAGAATGTGTACGATAAATGAAGTGGAAGCATACAACCGCACAAGTCGGCACAGACACACATGTGCACTAGGCAACCTTTCACGGTATGGAAATTATTAATAATAATAATTATATAAGTCAAAAGTAAGAACTTAGTGTAATTGTCCGCAATAATCCTTTGATGTGTTTTTCTTCGTGGGTGGCCTGTAAAGTTAGCTAACATATTGATGCCACTTCCTCTCAAGGGTCTATTAGTAAATGCTGTCACAATGAAACTGAGTCTGGCACCAGACTCCTTACATATGGAATAAAACAGTATTTTGATAAAAAATCAAAAGGATCTGCATGCTAACCACATTTTATCCAAGTTCTATTTCTCTGTGCTGAAGACAATTCAGAAACATGAAGTGTCTTGATTAAGTTACACAAATCCGTGCCAGTACCAGCACAGCCATATTATGACAAATTGTCCTGGACATCGGCCACAACTTGACTCACATCAGAGTAACTACAGTTGGACTGAATGTATGTACCAGCACTATACTGGATATAAATTCATCAGCCTTTACGGTTTTGATAAGGTCCTAGTAAAACACGTTAGCATGGTGAGTCGATCGTTAAAAGAGCCCTTCTTTTTTGTTTACTTTTGAAAAAAGAAATTGGTGGATGAGACAGGTATGGATGTGTAATTGCAACATGTCTGCACCACAATGACAAATTCCATTCTGGATTGAGTTGCTAAAACACCTGCTCCGTACCGCACCAGCTGATGTGACAGCCAGTAATTACACAGGATTACCGATACTTTGTTTCTTTCCCCTTTCATTTCAAGCCATAATGTAAGAAACTGCAGCAAACAGTGCTAAGTGGTAGGGGAATGATAGTATAAGAAAAATAAACCAGCAGTGGAAAATACTGGGAATAAAACTAACAGTCTGTCAAGGAATCATACCAACAGGCCCATAGTGTTTTTCAGCAGTTTGTCTAATCAGTGTCCTAAAAGCTAATGGGATGATTATTAAGACAAAGACAGATAAACGAAAAGAGAAGGGTCCAGAATGCAAGAGCATCAGTTGTTTGCATTTGAGACTCTCACCACATGAGACTCCACACCTGGCACCCATTGGAAAGCTTTAAAGTACCATAAGTTTATTTATAAGATGACTTAAAGTTGGCTGTTTTGTGCTGTAACAGACTAAACAATAATAGTTTCCATGTATACCATATTAGGTTTCAGTCTACTTATCTCAGACTAGTGGTTTTTGCAGAAGGTTAAATGACACCAAGCATCCCTGCACTGTGTTTGATCAAACAGCTGCAACTAAACTGCAGCAATGCTATCATGTCAGCTTCATGTGTCTGACAGCATGTAACGACGACTGAAAAACGTCTTCAGAGAGATTCAGTGCGGGAATTCTTTAAGCTGTTATCGTGGTTAGGCTAATTTTTGAGGTTGCAGTGAAAAATGATAGCCCTTGCCCACTAGTAATGACTATGAGGTTTCAACACCCAGGGAACACAACAATTAGTGGGTGGCAACAGACAAAGATTTGCATTTTACTTTTATATTGAATTTTAAGGTTTAAATTAAACAACACAGCACCAGAGAAGGAATGAATGGTTGCTTTATGTAGCAGTTGACACATAATTACACTGCACGACAACAAGACACTTTTCATGAGCTTTCAGGTGCGGGAGTTCAGTGCATATTATTAGATCAGCATCAGCGAGATAAAAGGGACAAAGAGGGGAATCCATGGAAGCCATTAGAAAGGGATGTTTAAGAAGTGCCGTAGCATTGCATTTTAGAAAAGTGTAAAAGAGTGGTGCAGATTGAATTTGCTCTTCAGGGAAAATGGGCAGTCAAAACACTGATGTACTTGACCAGGTCACTCCACTGAGCAGGAGTGGCACTGTAGACATGCTAATTTGAATCAATGCTCCTCATTGTTGGCTGGGGACAGACTTCAAAAGGACTAGGACTACACTCTCAAAGCCCTTTCCCACCGCTTCAGCTCCTACGCTTGAACTTACTTAATATCTGGATTGTTTGTCATGTATTCTGTATGCTTAAAATGTTAAAATTTAATCACAAATGCATTTCACATTTACATTATATTATTTCTGTTTTTTGTGCTGCAATGAGCCACATACAGAAACCCAACACAGCCATCATGGTCCAACCCAAAGAATGAAGAGATTCATGGAGACTGTCCCCATCTTTGGCTGAATGTTCCGACCACTCAATGTTAAGGTCATGACTGGCTGGAAACTATGTGAAACACAAACACTCGTATGAGGCAACACCAATCGCTGCAGTCTTGAGATGCATCTGGTCAACAAGGCAATCCTTTGTAAACGCCTCAACAATTAACAGAGAAAAGGAGACAAAGATTAAAAGGGTCATGTCCAGCGAATATCAATTATAACTGATATTGCCCATGTTAGAGGGATGCCCTTCACCATTATCAGTGACTATGGCGCAGTTTAGGACTTGTTAAAGAGCTGTTGCCCCATAAGTGTTAGTGAGAAAAGAAGCCCAATGACTAGATTACTGATTTTTTAGTATCTTGAAAGCAGGTCTCTGTGTGAGTGGAGAGACAGCTTAGGGGCTGCAGAAGATCCATTACTCAGGTCAGGCAAGGACGACCCCCAGATTCAAACAGGAAATAGTCTTTCAACACCAGGCAATAACAACTCCACACAGTTTACATTGTGCTGACCTGTCTACAGAGCACTATGAGAGACAGGGAAGTAGTATGTTTAATTGGCTACACCACACGTAAGGTTAGCGATACACTGAAAAAGTTATTGTGAACACATGAGATTTGAAAAGAACTTGATTGGTATCACTCTCTCTTCCATAAGCCCATAATCAGTTATTTACTTTGATTGTTTCACACTTTACAGTTGTGAAAGAGAACTGAAGATACCTACTCTAGAAACTCTGTTATGTACTTGCGACTGCACTTGGACCATGACCAGGGATTGGTGTCGTAGTTGAGGGTGGGAGCCATAACATGATACTGGTGCTTCACGCCTGCCTCGCGACACTTTGGGCTGTCATCATGAGGCATGTTGAACCTGATGCAGAGAGGGAAAGAAAAGGAGGCATCAGATGTGGAGAGAGAGATAGACTATAAAGAACACATCCAATTTGATTATCTGCTGATTATTTAGTTGTAGAAAAAAAAAGTTTTCATAGATGATCTCTACAAACTATTGCTGTGGGCAGCTACAGATACATCTATGAGTAAAGTCACAAATGCCTGTCTCCCACATCTGTGCTTCTGTTTGCATCTCTTTTTCACTTCCAATGTTTATAGAGTGAAATCTTCAAAAGGTTTAAATAAAGCTCCAACTGGCCAGTAGGTGGTGCAGCATTTAATGGAAAATGCAACATTTTTTTATTAGCATATAGCATATATCCACTCTGCAATAATGGACAACATGTAACTGACAATCACCTTCAGCTCACTTCTTAGATGTGCATCAGTGCACATATGCATGTTGCTCTAGTGTAAAAGTAAACATAAGAATATAGATATTCTATTTGTCAGTGTCATAATTAGAGCTGCAACTAATATTCTTTCCATTTTCATCTACCAAGATGACAAAACTCATATGTAATCTACAGTAACACAAAACACAGAAAAGCTAAAAATAGACATTTAATGAATATAGAACCAGATTATGAAAACACTTAATAGTTAATCAATTTACTTACTGTTTTGGCATTAGTCATAATAAACAATAAAACAAGAGACGTAACAGACCAACAGCTATATAAAATGAGGTACACAGTATGGCATCTGCAAAGCAATAAATTTATCCAGGCTGTCTACAGTTGGCAGGCACATAAAGCAAGTTCTTTTGATTCTGTCTGTAAGACTGTAGTACAATAAGGATGTCCTTTTTGTGCCCATTAATACATGTGCACCCATGTGTGAATGTGCTACATGTATTTATATACACAGGAACCCGTGCAGCTGTATGATGTCTGAGATGTTTATAACAGGATGTACTACAGATTTGGGATCTGGGCTGTGGCCGGGGTAGAGTCCTTGCACAAACAAGACGTAGCATAGCTGGCACCAGTCCAGCATACACTCAGGGAATAATTAAGCCTCTAGCATAATAATGAACTCCATGTACACACACCAGGTTGCTGGCTGATAATGGCAATTGCATATCTGGTGTAAATGTTATTTGCAAACATTTCTGTGTTTCTTACTATGTTGCAACATGCAGACTTTCCAACAGAGATGTCTGACAAGTTCCCTAGAGTTTGTCTGCTTAACACGTTATGATGATTTAGTTGGTCCAGACTTGAAGAACACTAATGTGGATATTGGCTTGAAATCTCAAGCCTTTTAGTCTAATTGGTTTATAAATCAGCCATTTTGTGGCTCTATGTTTGGCAAGGGACAGATCAATAGAGTACTACGTTCATCACTTAATTACTGGCATCCTGAAGGTCATAATTTATTTTTCCATCCCTCTGAACTTCAGTAAGACAAACTGATTTCTGTGCTGAAGTGACCATAAATAACTGTGAGAGTAAGACATACTGCTGGAGAAAATTCCTGCAGATCGCTTTACATAAATAAGCCCTCGGCATTCGGAAGTTAAGTTCAATGGTGTAGCTTTTAGATTTTAAAAAGTCCAGGTCCAGACTACCAACATATTCAAAAGTCAGGAGGATTTGTGATTTAAGACATTTGAAGCCTCGGCCTCACCTGGTGACAAACTTGGAAAATCCTTGTATGTGTCACCTTTGAACAGCTATCAAGTGGCCTCGCCTGAAAATCTTTATGATGGCTATTGGTGGTCACACATCCTCACAGTCATCTGAAGAGAAACGCCTTCTATCCATTAGTCTAAACCTTGCTTTAATCTGCAATGGTCTTGAGAGGATCCCACTACCTGACACTGCCTTTCCCAGAGCATTAAACACTCTTGAGAGCTTACACCTGTGAACATAGCAATTAAACACGCCAAGAGGCCGAGCCAAAAGGACCTCCAGCGTGAAGTTTAAACGTTAAGATAACTTCATGCTACAAAGGGCTCATACCGTCATCCACCTGGCCACTGCTCTGGTCTAATTTCTCTACTGAAAGAACGAGTGAGCGGGACAGAGAAAGTAGAAAGAATATTTTTCATTCCTTTTTCATTTCATTCACAAACTCCCACTGACACTGGCTCTTCTTAGTATCTGCACTTATGGACAGAGAGACCTCGAAAGAAAATCTCTCACTGACTTTTCACAGTTACACTTTGTGAGCAAGGTGGGACAAGGAAGAGGAAAAAACAGATGCATCAACTTTCTTGTGAATGCGAGCAGGCTGAAATGTGAAAGGAGAGCCAGTGTACTCAGCTTGTGATCTAAACCTAACAATGCCCCTTTAATAACACCATAATTAAATGAACTGAACTTGATTACATGAAAGAGGTGGTAAAGAGTGATTTACCATAATTTGCCACAGGTGGATGTTTAAAGTAAACAGGGCCTCACATGAGACAGAAGTCATGTGTTTTGTCTTTTTTTTCCACTCCACACATGTGGCAATATTTTCTTGTTGTGAAAACACTCTCTGGCAGACAGGCATGTTGTGATAACATAACTTTACTTATCAAAAACCAATGAGGTCAGAATTCACCTTCTTTTTCTTGCCATTCTGTATTTTGTATTGTTCTTAATGTAGTGTTATTTTCGCCAAACAGCGTTTATAAAGGTCAACGTAAACGTCACTCAGCTTTTATGAACACTGCTACTGTGTGCCAACACACGTGTGCCGCCACAGAGAGCATGTAAATATTAATATTGGGTGTAATATTAAAGACCAGACAGCAAAATAGTTAAGATTTTTAAAAATACATTCTTACTAACCTTTACTCTGCACTTGTAATCCTCTTTGGACAAACCTCTGACACAAACAGGGTTAAACTCTTAAGATGTACAGTAAGGTATTATAGGTTGGCATGTTATTAAAAGTTGAGTTTTCACTTTATTATGTTTTGCACCTGTGTCTGCTGCGCCCTGCATGTCTTGATATAAGAAGGCTTTTGTTGGTCAAGGCTGGTTGTGAGGGGTGAGAGAGGGTGTGTGTGAAAAGTATGTGTATGTGTGGTGAGTTAAGGGGGGTGGGCAGGATTGCTTCAGTTCTGTGCTGCAACTTACACATGGCCAAGCTCATGAGCAATGGTGAAAGAGGCACTAATTCCATTTTCCTCACTTATGGAGCAACTCCGGTAAGGGTCACACATAGTCCCCAGCTCTGCTAGACCTACATGATCATGTACATACACAGAGACAAACATACATAAACACAAACAGAAACAATGTTTTGATTTTAAAAAAGGTACTATTTTTCTGTTAAAGGCAATTAAACCATGAAAACTGTTCCATGAGAGATTAGCACCACCACTGACTCCTGCTATTCTCCCTCTTTCCTCCTGTCTCTACCACTCTGTTCTGTCACTATAATATTATTAGCTGACAGCTTGGCCTAAACTCATTACTGCATTTATGAGCTGTTAACTGAGTGGAAAGTTCATTTAAAGGGCCTGAACTGGAAATAGTTTTGCAAAGAGAAAGGCAAATGTTTACCCAATGTATCACATTTATCTTTTGCACGGCAGATGTCTTCCCTGAAAACAACAAAAAAATACAACACGGTTACTTTTTCTTTCAAGATAATTTTTCGTGAGCAAGTTGGTTCTGCTTTTCAAGTAAGAATAGGAGATGAGCATGTACCTTGTAATAAGGAGAGCTGTGTCATGGTGAGAGGGATGGCTGTCATCCTGGACATTCTGGCTCTGCTGCCAGGTGCAGAAGTTGTGGAGCGTTGCGGCAGCATTAAAGCTCACAATAGGTCCTTCCTGTTTGAGGTGAAACACAAATGGGGTGTTACCAATAAACTGGGTCTACACGTAACGATGATTTAAGGTGTCGGTATATTTCATGTTAAAGAGCTATCCTGCATTTTTAACCTTTCTTTCTGTTCTTTTGGTCATTCTGACATTATTGGTCACAATAATCGCAAAATTATACTCCCACCATTGTAGAGATAATATAAGAAATAAGAATGACTACAGTTTTCCAAATAACTTTGTTTTACCTATTAAGAATCAATCATTCATCATCATTCAGGTGTCTAGGTGTCTTACTATAACTACAGTAATATTTGTCTGCCAGGGAGTATTCTCCTGAGATATGAGACTGACAAGGAAGGCAGTGTCCTTTCAAACAAACCCCACAGTGAAAAGACCAGGGACACCTGCACTGACATCACTCATATCAGAGGCCTGGAGACAGGTAGCATTCAAGACCCTGCACTCACCTGTTCATTGTGGATGACGACTAGCTTGACAATCATGATGTTGATGAGGTTTCCTACGCTGGGGTCTCTGTACACCGCTGCTACCTATAACAAAGATGAAACACAGAGACAAAAAATGCAAACCTCCACTAACCTGAACAGGCAGACAAACTTAGAAAGTATAAAGCTAGTCTTTTTTAACTCAACAGTTGGAATGAGAAAGTACATCTGTTGCTTTTTTTAGTTAAGCTCCACAGGGTTTAATCAAAATAGCAACAGTTCATTGAAGTCAAAAGAAAAATGTCTCCTTCAGGGTAAGTTTAATCAACAGGGTATTAGAACCAATTACAATATCTCCACAGACCTCAGCAAAGAGGAAGCAACTAAAACCTGTACCCAGCAACAAATGTGAAACTTCAGCAACTTCAGAGCCCCTCTGTGAGGACAGAGAACGATTCCCTTGGTAGTTTTCCCCTCTGCTTCTCTTGCTTTACTCGTGCACCCCAGTCACGGTTGACCAGCGGTCTCCTGAGGCCATGTGCAGCCTCCTGACAGGAACTCATTAGCCCACTATAAACATTTAGCTAGTCTTAGCCCTGGGAGGAGGCAAATGTGGTATAGGCCTGTCCAAGTAAGTAAATGAGCCTGTCTTTAACTCCTGTTTGTCCAAATGTGTCACAGAGCTTTGTTTTGTATGCTGTCATCTAACGTATGTATAAGTATAAAAACCAAAGGTGAAGGGACAGCAGGCTACACTACACTACAGTCCCTGCTATGTCAGCAGAGTCAGGTATAGCAAGATTAAAAATGCTCTGTTCTACCTAAAATTGCTCATTATGAATTTTTGGCTGGTTTGGTGAAACTTTGGCAAAAACAAATTGACAGAGTGTGTGTGAAAGAAAAAAAGAAGAAAAACATTGTGATGTTCCTGCACTACTGGTCTGCAGACATAAGCACAGCAGATCTAATGTTTGGCCTGGCCTGATATATTTAACATTGACTGTGTTAACACTTCACTGACAATCATTACTCCTTTACAAGTTAATGAGTGTTTGGAACTTTCTGTCTGCCATACTGATGAGAGACAGAAAACACCTTAGAAACACCTGTAGAGATTTTTGATTCCAAATGTGAAATTCTATTATCTCAGAACATGGACACATTCAGCCAAAACTGATAACCCCAACCACTCTACTCACACCAAATTATCTAATTAAACTTCAAAAACTATCTATAATTTTAAAAACATTATTTTACTTACTACTGACATGATTGTTAGGATGTAGTGCTCCAAGTTGCGTCCATGGTGACGCACCATTTTGGCATCCGCTGTCACCATCAGCTCAACGTAGCGAGGGTAGGAGAGAAAACGTTTGCGTCGGCGTAGGGATTTTGGGTGTGTGCTGTTAGAGTTGATTTCATAAATCTGTTGATCCTGTATAGTGGCTCTGAGAGAGTCTGTGTCCTCCCCCACCTCCCCCCTGCTCTGAAAAGACACTGGCCTCTTGGAGTCCTCTGTTTTGAAAAAGAAAAATGACAAGAATAAAGTGCCAATGTGGACTAATGAAAATGCTGACAACTGATTTTATCAGAGAGCTTGGTACATATACAGTTAGGAACCACGGATTTTAGCTTAGCTGAATTCCATTAATGCAACAGGACCACAGACAACCTACCTTAACAACAAATCAAAGATATTTAACACCAGATTGAATTAATATTCTTGAGTTAAATGACTTCAACAGCAGCATCAGAAGGTAAAAGAGATGCAGGACAACAGCCATATACTGCATATACTGCATATACTCCTGACATTCTCTCAGCTGAACTGCACGTGTTGAGCTGGCTATGAATGATAGATTCCTTCACCATGACAGAGTGAAGTTAAAAGAGGGAGACAGAAGCAGAGACACAGGAAAGCTCAGAGCTAGGAAAGCATGGACTTGTTCTGTGGAGGAAAAGAAAAGAATGATCTGCAGAGCTTGTGGATGCAACTAAACTGTAAACCTAACTACATGTACATCCTGTATGTTGTTTTCCAACAGATTGTTTCTGAAGACTGTACCCTGACAGAGTTTGGAAAAAGAGGTACAGTCAAGCTATAGATAAAATGCTCATTTTGTTTGGGACACACAGCTGTAGAGTCACCTGTTACTGACCAGCAATCCACCTCTTACTGAAAACCAAATGAAACCAAGAAAATCTTCTTAAACAGCATCAGTCAAGTTAATGATAAACACATTAAAATCTTTGGCATTGTCTAAATGTCAGATTGTTTCAGCCAAGATCAATAATTTAGTAGCATTTGATGCATTTCCATTGCTTTGTGTTGAAACAGGTCATGTGAGGACAGGCTATAGCAAACAGGTCATTGTGTTGTCCAGGACTGCAGCAGAAGCAGTGTTTATCTGAATGTAAGTTAAATGTCAAATGAGTAATAAATACATTTATTTCAATAGTTATAGGATTACAAGTGTTTTACAAGGCTGAATTTGAATCGCTTGAATATAGTGTTTCATACAGAGTTTCATTGTCTTCTGAAAAGTTCCAAGTCAATCTTTCCAGACAGTCAGACAGTGAGAGATTGTGTGAAACTGTCAGAGAAAGGATAACTTGTTGAGTGGTCTGAGATTATTCAAGCGATGCCCCCAGCAGGCACGCGAGGCAGAGCGTGACTCCCTGGCACAATGGCACGCAGCTCTTGCCACCGTGAGCCCCAACCTCATGCTAGTGCCAGCGTCCAAGTCAGTGCCAAGTCCATCTGTGCCCATGCACACAGCCCCAGCAGCTGGGCCAGAACAGAGCTTTGTATTTTCCAGGAAAAATCTCTCTGGGGCCAAACCCACTACACTAAACCCCTTTAACAGACTCATCATTGCAGACAGTCTGACATCAAAGGGATTATCAAACCAAAGAAGAGTATGTACATCTACAGAAACTGGTATTAAGAGAGTAAGATGAAGAAAGAGCAGAAGGTGGAGGTGAAAATATGGTCACTGTTATAATAGCCTTTGAATCAGTGCAGATTAGCTACACACAACATTTCCCAAATCGCCTTAGGGGCAAAATCCCCCTCTCACTAGGTAGTGAGCTGCTACTTACACCATGAGAAGACAGGGTTGACAGCTCTGACCCTCTGGACACACAAATGTATGACATCACTCTCTGGGCACTTGGCACCAACTCAACATCAATATTACCAGATTTGCAAACATCAAAATGTAATATATTGATTTTGTTGTTAGACTCCAGCTCAGTCAAGAACCTAAGAAACCATTCTCCAGCATTTCTTTATAACGGAGAATAATAAAGTGAACCCTGCACGGCATGAGCATTAAGCATTTATAAACGCTGTCATTTTGTTGGCGCTAGTATACATGTAGTTAAAGCAGACCTATAGCACACTCACATTTCTGCTCCAAGACCTATTTCACTTCTAAACTTGTAAATAATTTTATCATCGTGCCAAAAGATAATCAAACACAGCACATATTATGAACAATGTTTATATACTCACTCAATAACAGATGTAATAGCTCAGTATGTGCCACACATATTATTATTATTGTATAGTATATATTTGCACATATTTCAGTTATGCTTAAATGTTTACATACGTTGTTGTTTTGTTCTTAATTTCCATCATAGATATTAGTTATTTTTTATAGTTTTAGTTTTCTGTCAGCTGTTTTCTGCATCAATGCCAAGACCCCAACAATATGGAACACACATTGAATTGAAGTGTCCTCTTTCCCAGGTGCCAGTTAAATAGAGAGTATACCTTACACTGAGTATTTGCGTCAATACAAGGTCAGACACACAACTCAAGAGAGGGTAAAAAAAAATACAGTCCTGCAGACAGGAGCACAATTAAGTGCAATTCTGTGGCTAGACATGAACAAGCAATTGTAGCTAATTGTTGCTAGTAAAGAAACCTTTTAAACATGAAGTGGCATCGCATTTGACCTCAGTGAAAGACAGTGGGTTTTGTATACTTACCAAGTTTAGTTGATATTTGCAGTTTGTGCATAAAAGACCATGGTGGTCCACTAAAAAATTTGTCTGGAGTAGCAAATCCTCACAAGAAATTAAATACTATTTATGGATCTTAACACTACTGGCCAATGGCCTAGATTTTTTTGAAAAATTATGTGAATATAGCTTGTACAGAAAGAAAAATTGGGACCCAAGTAACTGTATCAAATTATAGAAAAAAAAGAAAGTTGGTAATAGTGTGACAATCCAATACAGTCAATATAAAGGACGTCATTACAAAACCATCTGTCAAAAAAATAAATAAAACTATCATCCTGACACAATAGTTTCAACAATATTTTGCTTTGAGTTAGCCAAAGCAGGTCTGTTTTGAGTGATGCCTGGATTGTTAGATGAAAAACAGCCAGAGCTGCTAGCAATGACACTGACGTTGCACTGGCCACTATCTCTTACTGGCGTACCTCAGTAGGGAACTGTCACTCACCTGTCACCCTCTCTCACCTCTGACTGTCACCTATGCCACCACGCAGTCAGTCTCTGTCACTCAAGTTGCTCTAACCATGCTAATCAGCAGCCATCTGTTAACAATGCCCAGACAGTAGACAGTGGCAAAAAATAGTCTCAGCTGGAATCTGTCACAGGAACTCTCAAGACAACATAACACATTGGGTTCAATAGGGTTGATGCCTGAGGGCAGGCAGACACATGGCAGCTATTAAAGTTATAGACTGGCTACAGCCATCCAGCCCTGTTTAGTTTAAAGTATCTATTTTCTTAAAATCAGATGTCAATGACTGCAACGGACCATATTATTCACTGATTGTGCGGCTTCTGTCATGCAGTATGAAATGTGAAGCAATGATGGTACAATCAAAACGGCAGAAGGGAAAACCTGCATATTAAAAAAAACTAATACATATGTCAGCTCAAGACTTGCAGTCAGTGCAAGAAAAGAAAATTCATGTTTCAACTCATTTGACAAAATACTAACAATATTATCTTGGAATTCCAAAAATGCCATTTCAAGGGACATTCGAAAGACAATACAAAATTCAATTTCAATGCACGTCAACAGGAAGGCAGTGAGTGAGAAAGCTACTGTGGGAGAAACAGGTGTAAAAGCAGAAAGGCGGACAGTTAAAGCTTGAAAAATGGCTGGGGCCTCTGCCAAGGTCTGGAGCAAGATCGACAGGCACATGCAGCGCAGGCCAGGACTGCTCAAACATATGAAGAAAGAAACTCCTTTCTCCATTCCTCTGCACTGCCCGCTCAGCAATTCCTAATACTCAGTAGGATACTTCAACCACTGACAGGCCTGGGAGTTGACATCCACTCCTGACAGATGTAAACAAAAGCTCACAAGCAAACCACATCTATACATGCACACAAAAGCCCCAAAACAAACTTTTAGTTTAGCAACAATAGATATTTCCTGGAATGGGGGATGTTCAGTCTCCCCAGGGGGCATGAGGGCATAGAGCAAGCCTAAGCCTTTTGGCCTAAAGGTGAGAAAGGTTGTCTGAGTGATCAGCACCCGTCCATCACAAGCAGCCTGACCACCTTTCCCAACCCCTATCATGAGGGACCATGAGGACGGCCTAATTCATTCATAGTTCTGACTGAATCTCAGTAAACACGTCAGCAAGCCCAGTAACCTCTAGGAAGAGAAACTTTCAAGGTCACATCCACCCATCGAGTGAGTGACTCCAAACAAAGAGGGAAGTGAGGTTATAATCAACAAGTGCATCCATTCACATACAGGAAAGCGCACAGGGAGAGCAGGCAGTGATTCAAGCCAGCTAGTTCAAACCCCATGCGGGGGAGGGTATTTTTCCATGTAAATGAACCCATTGACAAAACATCTCACGCTAGCATTTGAACTACCATGTATACACAGTGGGCACCACTGGGGGAATCGTATACATTGATTGTGGTGTGGGTCAGGGGGCACAGATGTCTTGTGTGCCCATGATTGTCGCATCAAAGCCAGTCACTTTGCTGTCCCAGCTTTCCTCAGTTAGCCATCAAGTAATCAGATGAAATATTGGGAGCTAACAGCGGAACACTGGAGTTTGGGTTTTTAGCTGGTAATGTTTGCTGTCAAGCTGTCTTTATTCAATTCACTTTCCAATTCAGACAAAATATGACAACCCCACAGCTTGAGACTTGTAGCCAAAGACCATGATGAAGAGACACCGAACAACTCTCCAAGCCCCCCCTCTCTGTCTTGTCTTCACATGGATTTTAGAAAGCACAGCAGAGAAGAATCTGCCCATATCTGCTGCAGCCCTCATCCTTGTTTCTATCTCTATCGAAGGACGATGTAAGGATTCACATGCAAGCTCAAAGACAGATACCCTGTAGTATGTATCAGTAAAGGTCGGATCTGTTTTGTGATTTGGGCTTCTTTCATAGAGACTTTTAAATGTCCAGGCATGAATGATGAATGAACCAGGCACAATAATGCACTCTGTGACTTTAAAACATTAATCACCCACTAAACAGCTATCTACTCCGAAGGTATTCTAAACAGCAGAGAAGCCACCCAGGTTGGCTGACAGGAAAAACATTTTCTAAAACAGTTTCTAACTGATAGTCAATTAGACCTTATTTCACAGATTGTACAGATTATCTGGCATATCCTTAAACTTCTGACTTGCAGTCTTAGTCTGAAATGTTGCATTTAAAACATATTTAAGTCACATGAAATTAGCAGCACATGCTGAGGTACTTATCAACAGCATATCAACAGTGAACAAAAGAAGCTGAAGACAGCTCTGTGATGACTGCTGAAATAAACATTTTCTACCAAAGTAACACTTTAAAAGCCCTCATCATTGCACTTTGACTTCTGACAGTTAAAGGGTAGTGACGGCACACAGATAAAAAAAAGAATTTGTATGCGTCAGAGATGACACATTCAAATTAAAAAATAAAATGTCTTTGTTAAATCCATCTTTGTGGATATATAGCCTTCATCTCCTTTCAACACATTTTCACAAATATGTGCAGATCTGCTTTATAAAACACAGCTTTGTTGTTTTAAGAAAGATTTTTTGTTCTAGGGCACAGTAAAGAAAAAACCTCATGAAAATTAATAATCTCCACTTTGAGTAAATCAGTCTTGCAAAACAATATCTTTATGTATGAGAAAGTCTGCCTGGATATGACATTGGATGCATTGTCGGACATTCTGCGTGCCCATGTATTTAAAACAAGTTAGATGGTTAGCACAGGTTTGGACCTACAAGGTCTTCAAACTCCAAAGTCCCTAAACTGCCAAACCTCTGAGTTCTCTAACAGTCATCTTTACAGAAACATGAAGTACAAAAAAGGTGGGAAAAAAAGGAGGCAATAAGATGAGTGGCCCTGACAAAGATTGCTTCCACCACTCCTCAGAAAGGAATCTGTCATCCTGCTATCATTTATGATATCATTGCATTTTGTTTCCTAGCTTGCTTAAAATAACAGTCTATGAGAGCTATATCATAAACTGAAATAAAATGCATCTTTTCTGTTAACCCCTGACTCTCAGTTTGTTCTGACAAGTACACATTGTTTTAAATATACAGTCCAAACATACTGCTCCTAAAAGATCCAGGGCTTCCTCAACTGACAACAATTCTACTTGGTGGTCCGTTGTCTGCATTTTCTTTCTCTCAGTAATTAGGCTCTGGTTAGAAAGTCCATATTTAGACACTAATTCAGTTAGATGAGGAACATAAACAGGAGGCAGAACCTGTAGGAATAGATATACTGTGCAGACATGTAGTAAAGTAAAAAGAATGGAAGAGCTACAAGGACAAGACTGCAGAAGCTAGATGTGCACATTTCTCAAAGATTTTAACCCACAAGTCCAAAGTCAAGAGGCAAATGTCCAAACAGAAGAGCAGCAGCAGCAACTATGAGTGTTTTGCAAGCAAAACGACACGCGCCAAGTCAGTGTTTATATCTAACCTGCTACTAGCAGTGTGTACTGCACTCCTTTCCATAAAAAGACAGGACAGCCCTGTTAGTCTTGGCTCAGCGTGGCCTTCAAAGAGCCCATTTATCGCCTCATCTGGTGAGGGGCCTATCTGATAAAACTGACGCACTGCAGCCTGGGACACTTCACAGTCCTAACCCAGCCTACTGGTCCTTTTAATCCTCGTGTTCATTGTTTACCTGTTGCCCTTTGATGAAGCCCTACAGGTGTCTCATCCACAGCGGCATGTTCTCCTATCCCCTACACTGAAGGAGTGCATTAGTTTATAGCCAGGATGTATCTATATTAAACAATAACTGGCTAAGACATAAACAATAATTGAACAACTAGTTTTGGTCCATCAGAACTCAGGGGTCATTCAACAAGCCTATGCTTACCTGGTTCTTAAGCGAGAGTATATTTAAAAGTGCCTCAGAGTGGGGGTTGAGAGGCCCTCAAGATTTCTCAGTCTCTGCCACACACACACTGAGTAAGTGAAAGGGCAAGGCATATTAAGGAGGTATTGGCCTGTGCTCATCAGGTCAATCCAAGTTCTTTAAAGTGCCGCCATACACAATAGCCACCACCAGGCAACAATGGCTGGGTTCAGACGACAAGCAAATCAAGCAGTCTGCACATAAAAGATTTATTGCATCACACAACAAAGGCCGCCCACAGAGCTCTGTGCAAGGACAACTCTAAGGCCTTCCATCATGGTGAACTCCACTCAATCACTGTGCTTTATCTTGAGGGCCTCTCCACCACCCAAAGACTTCTAGCATAAAAATTCAAATGAAACTGGGGTAACTTTCAAGCTGCCTCCCAAGTAAAAAACTTTTCTACTTCTTTTCATTGAAACTCCAAACTAAAAAAATAATTATTCTTTCCCTCTAAGCTCCTGCCACATATCTTGGACTGCTCCATCAGAACATGAGTGAACACACTAAGAAGTGCTGTAGCGTGTTTTGCTTAATTAAGTTTTCAATAACACCCCTTAATCAAGGCTGCAAGCCAAAATCATGACTGAGTATAATTTACATTTTAGTACAGTGTTTAGTGCCATGGTTCAGTAGGTGAACGCAGGTCATCAGGGGATGAACGTTTGTGAAAGTGAGACAGTGGTTACAGGCAGTATAGTTAGGCAGTCTATAGTCTGTTACCTGAGGCAGCACAGGTCTCTGTCTTGTTGTCGGTTTTTGAAACCTTCCTCTTACTCTCATGTCGATAGACAAGATGAGGTTTGTTGTGCTCTTCATCATAATCCTCCCCCACAGCATTTAATAGAGGCTCCAAGAAGAATTCCCCATGTTGTGTCGTAAATGTTCCAATCTAGAGCAGAAGAGAAAGAGGTGTTAATGATGGCTTTGGTACGACGGATGCAATTGCATGTGTAGATATATAACTCTGAGTGTAGGTTAATTGTATAGAAAAGGGGTTGTCTTCTAATTGTAGTTATTCTGTTTTGCCCCTAAGCACCACAGTGCACGTTGTGTCCATGCTTTTGAACAACCTCTGCTTTTTGACAGATGCATGTGGAAAGAACATGCTGACTCAAAAAGGTCAGAAAATTTATAACAAAAAGAATCAAGAAAATTGTGAGGTATTCAAGCCTTTTATATGTTTATTCGTGCACAAGAATATATTCATCATTCAATAACCCATTTCAAGCCTTTATGTGGTGGCTGATATGTTGGCTTGCTTGTATCTATGAACATGTATTTCCCCTCATAACCCGACACTGGAAGGAGTGACATCATCATACAGACAGAGCTGCTGACAGAGGAATGCTAATATTGATTTGGCAGTTCAGTTTATCTAAAGCCTCAGTAAAGTTTCTTTACTCACTCAGCAATGAGGCACAATGGTGTTTGTATGGTAATTTCATACGCACACTTAAACAGGAAATTAGACACTGGAATGTTATCTTTAAGGCATTATTTCTCCACAGCCATTGCCACAAGTGACAGACAGCTGAAAATGGAAAACAATTTGGAAATGGAAAACATGTACAAACTGCATATGTACCTTTTCTCACCACCTCCACCAAAGTAAGAAGTATTAGTTAGCTTGCAGGTAGACACTATTATTCAAAAATGCTACAGGTATTGAGCTAAAAATACAGAATAGAAGCAATTTCTGGAAAACTCTGAAAACACCCCAGAGACCACAGCCCTCTGCTCTGCACACTGCTAATACTGTTCTGCAATTTTACCGTCGCAGCACTTTCTTCAAGTGTTTACATATCCATGAACAAAATCAATCTTAACTCACCATTGCTTAACTTGGAAGTCTTTTTTACCCTAGAGGAAGACATGACGATGCATTGTTGGTCTAAATAAAGATAAAACTATTAATTAAGCTAACATATTAAGCTAATTCATTGATCTATCCCCTATCTTTCTGTCACTAAGTTAAACAGGAGCATATACATTCATTACTATAGACAACTGATAATTCCATGTCCACCCATTAATTTAAATTGAATGTCTTTGGAACAAGTGAAGAAACTGATAGACTCTAATACAATAAAACAAATCTAAGATTCCCCATTTGACTTTACATGCAATGCTTAATTTCTCAATCTGGATTTGCTATCAACATTCACTTAAAAGCTGACTGTCATTCTGTTTTGTCTCATCTTATTGTGAGACTTCAGACTTTCATCTGATTGTCCCTGAGCAAAGATGTATTGACTTTTTAAAATAAATTTGACAATGTTGCAGTCTTACTACAACTGCTGTGTAGTAATGTAAATGTAATAAGCGATTTATACAGTGAACCAAATGCTAAATGTTTGCATGTATCTCGTAAATCACGATCTGTAGAGAGGTAACACTAATTAGATGATTATGGTTGAGCGTTTCTAAAGTTCTCATGTGGCGTTAACAGAAGCCTGAACAGACAAATGCTCCGTTTAGTCAGTGGAGGGGGCTTCAGCGTTTCCCAGCATTAGCTCAGCAACACATTTGGCAAAGGTTTGGACAGACATAATGGTTGCTGTTCACTAGTGGGTGCTGAACTGGACCTTACAACTGAGAGACTCCTATTTGAAGCAAGGTCACACTCATGACATGGATGGAATGACTGTTGGCACACATCTGTTTCATTAAATCCCACAAAGACACTGTCAAATCCTGTGGCTGCTTGCTGAGTCATTCTAAAGTGACGTACAGTTGCAGTCAATCTCTAAAGTTAAATAGGACATAATGGTGTCACGAGCCTGATATTTACACAGAGGTACATCACTTGGTGCAGGAATGAAGATAGCCTAATTTCTCAGGACAGGCTGACTCGTCACACACTTCTATTATGTGTGTGAACTGAGAGACAGAACTCCTTCAGGAACTAACATTTCCCACAGTGTGAGCAATCCTTAAGTTCCCCAAACCTTGTCTCCTCTTCACAGCATTTTTCCTCTTTTCTGCCCGTCACAGCTCACTCTGAAAAGGCCAAAAGCTCCTCACCCCCTCGATTTCCTCTCTGGGGACAGCTTTGAGCAACTCTGGATAAAGGGGAACCTGCTTTTTCTAGAATGACCACTTTGTTTTTGAGCTTAATTATTCCTTAATGACCTCATCTCAACAAAATGTGCCTGGCCATTAAACCCTAGTGATCACATACGGGCACATTTATGACCCAATAGCCTCTGGTGCAGTGTTCATTGTCCTGTCATTCTCAATGAGTGATGATGTGGATAAGCAACAAAGATTGCTTGAAAAGGATGCAAACATGTTTGGATAAGTGAGTCATACATCAAAGTTGGGCAGAGGGGCAATTAAAAGCGTATTATCCTGATAGCTGCATTATACACCGTGTCTTAAATTGCTATACAAACATGTAATGTGATGGTCTCTTTGAATGGGAGTAATCCTTACTAAGATGTGATAAATAATCAATTATAATCATTATGCCATGTTTTAAAAGGAATACAATCACCACATGCATTGTGGTGAATGTATTAGTTCAATCTACTACCTCAGAGTGCAATTCTATTTTGTGTGATACTATCCTGGTACTGTACACAATGCATCTAAAATAAGAATTATGTCACTGATAGGGGTTATGATGGGATGGAGAATCCAAGGCTATGGTCTTCCTGTCTGTGTTTTAGTGAGCCAAACACCCCCACCACACAGTGTCAATGCCAAAATCCAGCTGGCGCAACTGAGGTCAACCCCGTGCCCCTGCACCACTAACCTTATGTGACCCATGAAGTCAACCCCTTCAACAGTTATCATATTCTCTCACACAAGAATCGGCAAACTAAATAACTTGGGCATCAGGATCCTCATATGGAATAAGTGGGCTATAAACTCATTATCTAATAGCTTAATTACAGTCCCATTAGAAGATATGAAAAAGGGTAATAAAAAAAAGCAAGTAGTTGTTATTGACAACATATATGAATATATACATCCATTAATCTATTACTTCATTAGTTTGTGAAAAGTGAAATGAAAATTTTTAATCCTCACTTAACAACTTCTGATGTCCAACTTGCCCTTCCAAACACAAATATTTTCACTTTTACAAAGCAGAAAAAATAGAATCAGGGAGATTTTCTTGTAACAGCAAAAAGAGAAAATTGCTGCATGGATATGTAACCATTGTGTGTGTGTATTTTGTTGATCTTCTAGGACAGTGTGTATTTTTTGTCCTCTACCCGCATTAGATCTGTCACTTAAAACAAACCCTAAACTGAACTGAGCAAAGATTCTTCTTGTGCTAAAGAGTAGAGAGGATGCTTTTTGTCACGTCAAGCCCAGCCTACTACACCACCCTGATGACCTAACTGCACTACGTTTTAGCAGCATCTCCCAACGATGCATGGGCACCACGCTCTCCTCCTCAGTGACATTAGTCCAGTAACACTTGCTCTTCTTACACTCCTACACACTTCACTTCAGCTGAGAGTTATGGAGGTATGCATGGATGGAATCCACTGAAATGGGAGAAAGTGATGAGTACTGTCTGCATCGCTTGATTAAAGCGCCTGAAAAATGTTTGGCTTAAGCGTAGTGAAAAGTCAATACTCACAAGGCCAGTGCACAGGCTGAAGACTGCTTGATATTCGTTCTTGGCGTTGACGTGTCCACGGAAAAAGCAGTGGCGCATATCGCTCGGGTCATGCAAGTGGGGCTTCGTGTCGTTGCTCTGTTCCACTCCCAAGTGTGTCACTGTGTAAGCTGGGGCGATGAAGCCGGAGTCGGCGGTCAGGTTTAGATGAAAGCGTTCCCCGAAAGCATCAATCCTATAGTGAACCCGTAAACCCGACAGGTCGTCATTTAAACTTCTCCGTCTCCTTCTATAGTGCAGTTCGTGTGGAAATGATTCTCCGAAGTCATTCACACGGACCGGGGTGATGATTTCGTATGATGACAGCTGCTTGACGAAGCTTTCTGCAAAAACGTCAGAGAATGTTGTGATTCACACAGAAAGTGGCGGCTGTGTACTATGCATCACCCTCAAATACAACAGGCAACTGTTGAAACACCCTCGTCGTATCAATTAACCATACTCATAAATCAAAACAAAGCGTTACCTTGTTTCGGATGAAATCGGTATTGCAAAGTTCCCTGGACAAATGCTGACAGATGACACATTAGTCCAACCAGCCAAATTGCAAACTGCATGATTTCCTCCGCGAACAAACCCAGGCTGTCGTCTCCAAGGCAGTACCCTCTAGCTCTCCCGAGCGGCTCCCCTCTCCCTCTCCTTTTCCCCCGGCTTGTCAACAGCAACAGGTCGTGGGATCCGCGGAGGCTCTCTGCAGCGCAAGTCTTGCAAAGTGCACTGGCCTCATCGCATTGCTAAACATGTATCCACTACCCTCTATAATAGCGAATTATTTATGACACATTCATCCCCCCTGACAAAACGTTGCTGCCTAGTGTCAACTAGAGTCTATACTGAACGGAGGAATCAGTGTCAAGTAAGCTTTCCCTTAACCATCCCTACAACACCCCGTGCACCCTAAGCACTCATCAAATGCGAAGCAACGCCCCTTTTGGCCCACGATCCAATGGTGAGTGCGCCTCGACTGCAAATCTTTAAAATCAATCACAGTATCAGAGGTGATGTGAACGCCAACTACAACGACAAAATGTTATATAGAATAAATTATAAGAGCAAAAAAATGATATATAGCTAGAACAAAGGTAATTTAGAAATAGTACCTCCACGTTTGGTCTAAAGAAAAGTCCAAAGACAGGAAGTGTCGTGTGTTCACATGCACAGTGCAGACCCAAACTAGGTGACTGTAGCTTGGAAATTCAAACATTAAATTGTCATATTTATATGCTCAACTTCTCTTCAACTAGCAACTCTTTGTAGGTGTACCTGATAAACTGGAACCCAATGTGTAGCAGCTTCTTTCATTCTTATCTGGACTGTTATCTATAATATTCTCACCATTGGCTGCACAGGTAAGGAATATGGTATCATGTCTGCAATTGTAGGCCTGAATTTAATAGCATTTAGTTTAATCCTATTGACAACATTATGCTTCAGCCCTATATTATGCCTCTAATATACCTTTCATCAAGATTTCCACTTTTATAAATGTGTCGACAGTAGTATGTAATTACAACTAGTGGGAAAATATTAGGAAATCAAAGCACAAAATAATTAGCACAGAGAGCATTATGAGCCATTCTTCACTGTCAGCTATTGGACAACATAGACTTCCTTGGCCATGATGTGGTCAGCTTCTCGTTAATCATTTGGGCACATAAAGTCTTACAAAAAGTTGACGGACATGTGAAAGGAGTCTTGTTTTACATGTCTTTTGAAAACTAATGTCACACCACTGTGGGTAATTAGACTCGGTAGGCTCACCGGAAACACTTTTTGATCGTGTAAGCTCTTTCTCTGACACAAAACATCTAGTCACCAAGTCATGGCTATTACTTTTTAAAAGTCCCTCTCTCACTTCTCTCTTTCTATCTTTCTCTGGCTTTCTCCGTGTGAACTTAGTGGTTTCATGAGCACATTAAGCTAAAATCAGTGTGGTCAATGGTACACCAACCGCATCCACTTTTTAATTATGTTTTGCTAAATATCAAATATGGTAGTATCATCAGTGCCAGTATGTTGGTGTTCACAACTACAATACATATAAGACTTTTCCACTTGTCTTCCAATATTTTATGCACATTTTTATCCAATGGGTTATTTCAATTTAGAGAGATAATAGTCCTTGAAACTTCCTCGTCACTATCAACGGATTAACTAAATGTGGACACATCTGCTACGGCAGACATCTGGAAACACACATTCCATTTCTTATAGCTGACAGCATTTACAAAAGAGTGGACGCATGTGTAGGCTTGGGTTCAAGTCTGGTTTCTTAAGCTGCATCTGAATTTCAGAGCTTCTAGGATAAAGTTATTGTTATTTGGAGTAAAACCTCTCCACTGTTACTCCCCTGATGCGTTATTCATTTATTCCCTAAGCCTCCTGTGATGCTATTCATCCCACTTACCAACTGTCACTGTTCTTTCTTCATCAAGATCTATGTAAGAATGTACAAAGAAGTTAAATTTGACAGGAACAGAAAACAGCTGTGAAATGACCAAAAGGCATATTTACACATTGCTTATTGAAATGGTATATCATTTGTGAAAAAAAGGCAACAGTTTACTAAAGTTACTAAAATAGTTTGATAAAGCTGTAGGCATTTCCAAAATATAATCTTTTCTAGAACCAAAAAAAGGATAATTTCGAAGAGTCTGTTTTATGAAAATGTGGGTTATGGGAAAAGCATTCTCAAAAGCAAGATACATTTTTGAGGGAGTGAAAATAATGGGAAATCCCAGACGTGCAGCTTTCCCATACTAACAACCATTGCAGGAAGGTTAACTTTTGGAGCGTGTGCTGAACACAGGTGCCAAGGCCTGTAGCTATGACTTTAACTTCACTTCACCCAGCTAGCCATTAACTAGCTTTTGTCACCTACGGCACATTTTAAAGTTATCCATATGACTGCCCTGAATAGCTTGTTTAGTGTTAAGTGTAGCTTGCCACATACTCATTAATTTTTTACAGATGCCACAGTTAATGAATGAAACATCCCCGATTTAAGCCAGATGTACCTAGTCAGTTCTCTGATGATTCAGTTTCTGCTAAGGGGCCTCTAGAAATGTTCAAGAATACTTGAATTTGGAGTGTACTGAGACTGCAGTGCAGTAAGCCCAATCCATCTTGATCATATGGATCCATGGTTGTAATGAACACTACAATTCATCAGTTCCAACAAAGCTGGTGACTCTTCCATTTCTTATATACCAGAAACAGGAAATCAGGAAATTATGCATTTGGTAGCCCCTTTTGTGCACATACTGAGGTCATTGCTTCAGAGATCAAATGAAAATGTCTCAAAAAGTACTGGCAAAGGTTTTTTTGGTTTCCACATGTGATTCATCTCATTGTCTGAAACAAGCAATTATATATCCTGGAATGACCCTGTTCCCTTCTTGGCCCTTGGCCCCAGCTGACATTTTGTGGTCAAGGGAAAGGGGAGGTTGAGGTCTGGTGAAATGAGGACTAATGACACATCACATAGATGTTTAACATCTATCCACATAGATGTTTAACATCTATTTGTGTTAATATAAGATAAGAATCCACTATAGCATTAACTTCTTCTTAGATTATATTAGTCAGTTGCTTGATGTTGCTCTTCTTTTATCACTCTTTCCATTCACCCTAACCGACTGTGGTCTTGCACCATGGTCATTATTCAATATTATTAGGCCTGCTTAAGATTTCTTCTGTTAAAATGAGTTTTTCCTCCCCATCATCATCACCTAGTGCTCATTCAACAAGATTTGTTGGGATGTCTATATAATTATATAAGGTCTTAACCTTTGTAAGTATCTTGATTTCTGTGAATTGGTGCTATATAAATAAACTGAACTAAATTATTATTATTACTGTGTGTGTCCATTTTTGCTGCATGCACATCTTCAATAAAGGAAGGAGCTGTTCTAGGTACATGTGGGAAGTGTGGCTAAGGGTTTGTCCCATCATGGGAGAAAGCAATTGTGGTAAAGCAGGCGTCAATAAAAAAACATGCATCAAGTTGGATACATTTGTTTTCATGATTTTTGATGGTCAATGATACTTATCCTGAAGGGGTTAGGGTTAATTTATATTTTTTATTACACATTCTCAATTCTTTTCTGGTTGACATGATTTCACTTCTAGGTTTCCTTGTTTGAACCTTTCCTTGTTCAAAATGTTTTTTCTCTACTCAACATTTTGTTTTGGCATTAATTTAGGCCATAATAGCAATATACTACTGTTACTATATCGTCTCTGGAAACAATCTTACTTTTCTAATTGAATTAAAGAGTTGCAGACAATATAAAATGATTCGACAGTGGTATCAAATAGAGTTGACTGACACATTTGAATACATTAACATATTGGTTTTGTATGACATATTTTATAAATAAGTACAATTAAAGTAAAGTCACTAGTTTTGATAAGTAAAATCAAAACTAGTGAGCTCCTTCAGATATGTTTCACTGTACAAAGTATCACTAAGTTAGTCCTACAGTAGACTCTAACGAAAGGCAGCAGTGGAAGCTTATACACTGACACGTCAGGTGATTCATCATCTAGGGTTCAACCTCCCCTCCTTCTTCTTTACCCAAAACTTGAGCAAAGCTCAGGCCTGAGAGCTCAAACAGAGCCACTCTCCCTCTCATGGTTCAATTGGTTTGAACTCCCTAGTCATAACAGTGATCTATACCTCAGGGCCTTGCCTTTACCAGCCACTCCTTGCAGTGTTGCAATCTCTGCTTTCTTTGACAAATATCTGCACATATAAGAGGCCTCCTGGCCATGGGTTGTAAAATGATCACGGAGAAGAGAACCAAAGACTGCAGTACATCACTGCATATTGTTGTAGTTGTGCTTGACAACAACTTTATCATGACAATCCACAGGGCTAAGTGAAATATTATATCTATTAATACGCAGCAGGTATAGTGCTGCAAAAAGATAACTCAAGTTGGAGACTGAAGTTTTGTCCTGTACTATAATCTACATGGTGCAATGTTTTCAACTAATTTGAGGATAAATGAAAAAGTCAGTGGTGTGTAGATAGCAGGTTACTGTGTCACTGAAGGAGTTACCATAACATACTAGTCACACCTCCCCTTTCCATCCCATCTCTGTTCCCAACCTCCCCCGTCTCTGACCGTTCAGGTGGTTCTCATGGTGCACTGATCAAGGAGCTCGGCCACCTGAGACTTGTGTTGGCTTGCACTGCAGATTAAGGCACCCCCTAAATAGGCTTCCTCCCCCCCATTGCCACAACGAAGCTCCATAAGCTGCTGAATTCCAAGTGCCCTTTAAACACAGTGATCTGTCAACCTCTTTCCTGCTCCCATTGAGTGAGGCATTGTCTGTCTTAGCCCTGCAGACAGCTGTAAAACAATGTCAAAGCACCACTCTCTCACCACCCTCCTGAGTACTGTCCCATTGATAATCATCATACTATAGTAAAATAATAAAAAAGGTTGGCAGAAAATAAAGATTCCTACTTGCTGAAAGAAATGAAACAAAAAGGTTTTTAATTTTACACTGTGGTTTACTCTGGTAAACACAGTTGTGTAAATAAATGATGAGGTCTTCCTGTTTTGACAAGTACAGATCCTGTATTTTGACATCTTCTTTCTCATAGATCACTGTTTATTATTGTACTATTGAGGTCATTGCATCACAAGAAATAGCAAGAAAAAGCTGGAGACGGCACAATCACTTGTATTTTTCATTTCACAGACCACAGAAGTGTGACTGCTTACCAAGGAACAAATGAGAAACATATTGGAAACTAAATGATGAGTAAAGAAGAGAAGAGTTCCTAAATAAGATAAGATAAGATAGGACTTTATTGATCCCACAGTGGGGAAATTAGTGTGTTACCACAGCTCAGTACAGAAAGCAAAGAGTAGAACTTAGCATACAAAAAATTAATAAAGATAATATATATATAAAGATAAATATTTGGGTCCAATCGTAGACCTTTTGATGACAATTTTGGTAAGATTAACCTCTGGGTCTTTTTTTTTTTAACATCAAGTATACAATGAAATTGCATTGCGTCTCTGGTCGGTGCAGCAGTAAGAGCTAGAAGAAAATTGTATAAAAATAAATAAATAATATAAAAAAAAAACTCAAAAGTACTCAATTTCAACAAATATCTACAATTGTTCAATTATGTGTACACACACATACATACATTAACATGTATGTGTGTTATATATAAGATTTGTTGCATATGCTCTATTTTAGATGTGACTGTATGGCTCTAGAACAATACAGTTTGTATTATATTGTTTTATATTTATATATTGTATTTGGTGTATGTGAACAGACATTTGTTAGACAAACACAAACCTTATATTCTTGCTGTGATATCCTTTCTTGTCCACCCAGCCGCTCAGCCTTTCCTTTGAGAAAATCTTGCTTTCACCTACAAACAATAAATAGCATTACTGTAGTGTAGTTATATTATGTGTGCTCAGAGATATAGGGTAATCATACATGATGATGTGATAGTTTTTTATACACTATATATACGACTTCACAGATTTTTAGCTTGCTTGCTATGGGTTTGCATGCATATGAATGGCTTTACACTTCCTTCTGCATTCTAGATGAAAAACTCCTCCAGATAATACCATTTGGAGGAGTTCTGGAGAAGCATGTTGCCTAAGATACATAATCATCTGAACTGAAATTCAGTTAGAAGCAGAAAAATATTTTAAGAGAAATGGAAATTTAATAAAGTTCAAAGACATGTATCCCCCAAACTACAACCATAGGTTACAAAGTGAAAGTCAGTGTAGTTACTGAGAGCTCAAAATAAGGTGTGTTTCTTGCTCAACATCAATGTTACACATAAATGTTATTATGAGTTATTATGAGTTTAAACAGTATCTCCTTGCTACTGACAGCAGCACTGACTCAAGTGGCATAAAGCCAGCACACCAAACACACCATAACATACACTTATGTTTTCAAACTTATGCAACTTTAAATTCCTACAAAACCCACAATATTATTTACTTAAGCAAATAATGAATCCTCAGGAAGCTACTGAGCACTAATATTTTAGTTGCTTCTCTGATGCTACCTAATTTATTGCTGCTAGCCAGCTAATGTTTTCTCTAGACTAGAGCCCTGCTGCTAGCTAGCTCGATAGTTAAGGTTATTGCCTGTCTCGCGAATATTGTACACTAACATATTCAAAAGCACATCACCCACGTCAGTTTACCAAATTACAGCCTATGTTCAAACCACACTTACTCAGACATTTGTGTGAATGTGACGAGATCGTTTCCATTGCAGTGATGTTGATCCGAGGTCTTCGCGCCGTTTTTTAAAACTTTTATTCCCGTCATCCCACATTCCTGTAGCGTGATTCTGAGCATGCGCACATTAATAATGGAAATCCTATTGTGAAGATTTCGAGTATGCGAAGTGATTCACTCCTTGTTTTTATTCTGTCTTCTGCTTAGATGATTTTAGATTTTAAAATTTAAGATATTTTAAAAATAAAAGATTTCTTTATTTTGTAATGATGATTTAAGAGTTTGGGGTCCATGCTTTTCAGACGTAGGTTATTTATTTATAGTAAATACATTTCAATCAAAATGGGTCAGGCATTTACAGTATAATATTTTATCACGTAAATTAAGTATATAAATTAGCATGTAAATTAAGACAAGGGCGGATGTGGATTAGGAGGTAGAGCACTCATCTGCCAGTCATGGAATTGGTGGTTTGATTCCTGACACTGAACCACAAGTTGCCCCTGGTGTGTCAGGTCAGCTGCATGGCAGCTCTGCCATCAGTGTGTGTGTGTGTGTGTGTGTGTGTGTGTGTGTGTGTGTGCAAATGGGTGAATGAGAATCAGTGTAAAAGCCTAGAAACACACTAAATAAATACAGATTACTTACCTCCTTGGAATTGTTAGACTAAATTATTACTTTACTTTTGTGTTTACATTCTCTGTTAATCAGATGTTAACTATCTACATAGTTAAAGCTACAAAGACCATGTACAGTATTTGAAGAAGTGGCTGCCTAAATATGTAGGCCTACACAATAATGAGCTGAAACGATAATCCACTTTTCTCCATAAACTCCGTCAGGTGATAATTATGTGTTGGTTCACAACAAGCAAACCCTTTACACACATGGTAGTGGTATACTGTGCATGTGAATTGTAAAATAATTAGATTTATGGTTTTGATATACTTAATAATTCCCAAGGGAAAATGGTTGTGGATAGATTGTACATTCAAGGCTCTCGGTTCAGGGTACAACTTCATGTTCAAGCCCACTTCTGACATGGGGCCAGAAATGAAATGAACCACTGACCCTGTGGCTCATGGACAACTGCTTACATAACTGAGTCATAGCTCAATATGTCTATAATTCACACATTACTGAGGGAGCAATAATACGGTATGTTATTAATTTAGAAATGAGTGTGAGAGTCTTACTAGGATCAGTTTTGTGCCACCCAGTGACTGTTAGCAGGGGACTAATTTAAAAAGTGTTCAGTACATATTAAGATTTCTAGGACCAAATTAGGCACTCTTGTATGCCTGTTGTGTTATTTGTGATTTCTCAGTTGATTCCCTTAAGGACCAGTCATTTAATTTGCTGTGAATCTGCTGTTTTTCATACCAGCAGCTGTATAATTTTTTTCCACTGCTTGTAGGGACTAAGGTGAAAAGTGAGTCTTAGTCTTCATGCGTGTGTGTTTTTGGGATAGGGCCAAGTTGTGTTGTCAACAGGTCTGGTGTCATATAGACCAAATTTAATGCATCACATGATTGTGTCATTTACTCTAAAACTGGGAGACAAATCATGCAGTCAAGCAACATGAGATCTTGTTTAATGCTATAACTGACTTTAAAAAGATAGGCCCAAATGGGAGATCATAAACTGTAATACGACTTCATACTCATAAATATTACACAGACTGAACAATGATTTAAACCGAAGCATTGCAAGTGTTTCACTCCCAGGACATATCCACTGTGACTCCACTCTCCACATAACGCCTGCTACACATGTCAGGTGACTGTCCCTGAGTGATTTGGTTTCACTCAGTGTATTTCCTTTCTGCAGTTGTCTGCAGGCAATCATGTATCCATCTCTGCGATAGAAATAGAGGGTGCTAATTTCTTCTGACATTTTTCTCACATTCCACATCAACAGGTGGAATCCTCAACTGAAACAGGGGATGAAGGCAAATTCAGCTTTTCAGTTTGGGAAATGTTTGGGTATCAAATGCAAACACTTAGTCCACCCAGTCCACCACATGATATGATATGTCTCCATATCATCACTGAATGCCACACAACTCAAAAGCATGCCTCATGTTTTACTCAGGTGAAGATTGTACGACCACAATGCAAAAAAAATCTGACCATTTCACTTTACAGGGCTTTGCATTTTCTAATGTTAGATAGTGGATTGATTTGGTAGTGGTAAGTGGCATGGACCACGCCAGAGACAGCTGCCCAGTATTTGAGATATTAACAGCTGTGAACTTTAAGCAAGCAGTGACTCGTGAGATTTGATGACAGCCCAGTAGGGGATCCTTGGATCTTTCTTCTGCTCCACTTATAGTATAAACACAACATCCCGGAGTCTGAGCCTTGTGTGTGAGATCATGGGTAAAGATGGTGCAGGTCTTTGCTCTTTTTTCTGTTTGTTTGAGTGAGTGTTATTACTGAGCACTGTTGAGCCCATGTCTTACTGTCTAAATCCTCTAGTTTCCTAGACATATCACACCGCTCACCCTCACTTCACATCAACTCAGTTGCAGTCTTAAAGGAATAGTTCACCATTTTGGGAAATACACTTATTTGCTGTCTTTTCTAAAGTTAGATGAGATAATTGATGTCTGCACATTAAACTAAAGCCAGAAGCCAGAAACAATTTCCCTCTGAGAAAACAATTTCCCTCTGGTATTAATTAAGTGTTTTGAATCTTGAAGGCTATTATGTTAGCTTTGCATACAATTAAGACATTATTGTTTATATGAATTAAACCAATGAGATAAAGTGTGTTCAGTAGCAAGGTGGATTTTTTAAAGTAGATATGGAGTAAAAAAGTAATTAAAACAACAAGTTTGTTATTGATCTAACATCTAATTCTGGGAAAGACGACAAACACAGTACGTTTGTCTCCAAATTGTATTGTAGGTCTCTTTTACACTGCCCTTCTCTTGCAACTTTCTTTTCTCACTCTCTCAATTGAATCAGTTGCAAGGGTTAACAGGCTTAGTTGGACGTCTCAGTACTCAGTAGGTGGAAAATATTTTTTTCCATTTGCTTCATAGTTGATGGCTTCATACCACAGTATGACAACCATTGTGTTTATATGCACAAAACACACACACACGCACACATACACACTTCCATGAATTTCCTGTTCCTGTGTCCTATTAGCACTCAATTTAGCAGCGGCTATGGTGAGGATCTATTTTCACACTAGCAATTCAGAACCAAATTAAATTTCCAACTACACAATATGTTTGATTTTAACTATAACCAGGGTTTGAGTGTATCCGTAACTGCTCGAGTCATATAAATTGTCAGCTGACTGGTAATTTCCATGCTTTTGACAAGAAGAGATGAAATTAGAGGATAAAGTAATAACTCCCAAAAGGCCACAGGAGGAACAACTGCTGCACTATTTGTGACCTGCAACCAAAATAACAGTGAGGTCACAAGGGGAGGAAATAGATAACACCACCCATGAGGGGTTTCTGCTTCCATCATAGACACCCAGTAAATTCACTTCACTGGAGAAATTCTGCAGACTATTTGTGTGTATATTACATTGAGTGATAAATGATAATTCTCTGTTCAAAGTTCAGGGTATGTTCACTCTGGGTGTGGTAACTCTCTCTTACTATATGATTGTTTCATAATGATTCTCATATTATTACATTCTGTAGAAGAAGGAAACCAAATGAGAAACAGAAGCACCTCATTCCAGGATATATAATAGGAAAGCAAGTACTTGCTGATTAGAGACAAAGAAAAAAATAAATACAAAAATAAAATTAAAGAATATTCCACTATTTAATGCCCTGCCTCTTTAATGGCTCTCTATATAGATCCATCCATCCATCCATCCATTATCAACCGCTTATCCGAGGTCGGGTCGCGGGGGCAGCAGCCTATATAAATATATCTATATAGATGTTTTTCTTAAATACTACTACAGTGTTTCATTCTACATACAGAACTATTTACTTAGATTAGACACAAACTGTACACACTGTTTTCTCTAAAGGTGGAGTAGTGAAATTAAATTTAATTAAATTTTATTTTAAAATTACAAGTTCACAAGTTAATTCCAAAAGAAAACGCACGGTTAAACTAGTATAGCCTGCTATATATTTGTTTCAAAATATTAGTTAAACAAAGGATAAAAAATATTCAACCTGTTGACTTGGTTGATTCCCTAAACCATTAGCACCTCAGTTAATTACAGTACATCAGCTACTTCTCAAGGCATCTGTATTATGAACTGTCAAGCTCTGAATCACTCTATTTATGTCAAACCAGTATTTCTTCATTCAGAGAAGATTGTTTGTGTTTTCATGGCTGTCATTAAGAATTAGTTTATGTCTGTAGTTAGCTCAAGTAGTGTTTTACCTAAAATAATTCAATTCAATTCAACTTTATTTATATAGTGCCAATTTACAACATAAGTCATCTCAGGGCACTTCACAGTGTATGGTTTAAGACCTTACACATTATATAATATATACAAATTAATGTAGAAAACCCAACAGTCCCACTTGAGCAAGCACGT
>JAUYWH010000024.1:17169396-17181042 GCA_034779795.1 Ctenopoma multispine
GCACGTCCTCCAGGGACCCCAAGAAGGCTGGGTACTCCGAACTGCTGTTAGGCGCATAAGCGCAAACAACAGTCAGAATCTTCCCTCCAACCCGAAGGCGCAGGGAAGCAACCCTCTCGTCCAACGGGGAGAACCCCAACGTACAGGCACCGAGCCTCTCACCCATGGCAACTCCAGAGTGGAACAAAGTCCAGCCTCTCTTGAGAGGAATGGTTCCAGAGCCCAAACTGTGCGTAGAGGTGAGCTCGACTATATCTAGTCAGTACCTCTAAGCCTCACGCACAAGTTCAGGCTCTTTCCCCGTCAGAGAGGTGACATTCCATGTCCCAAGAGCCAGTTTCAGCAACCGAGCCCTGACCACGCAAGCCCTTCTGCCAAGACAAGGCCTCGATCCCAGAAGGGGGCCTCGATCCCAGAAGGGATCCCTTGCAACAGGATTGCAAAAAGGCGTGGTGCACAGAAACACACACACACACACACACACACGCTTCACCATTAGGGTATGATGCTTAAAATAATAGTTTGACATTTTGGGGTCTACACTTATTACACTTAGTTAAATGTCTTAAAACAAGGAGTCAGTTTGCTTAGCATAAGTATGGGAAAATGGATGGGAAATGGAAAGTTCCTTCCAAAAGTGACAAAATCATACAAGCACCTCCAAAGCTTACAAAGTAACACATTTGTTTACTGTACAAAAATGATCAAATTGTTCCTTTTATTTAACCTCAAGTCCCAAACTCTAACCCTAATATTAGATAATCATTCCAATCATTCCAATCAAGCCCTAAAGAGAGAAAAAATTAATCTATAATGATCTAGCGTCAATTAATTAATTAATTAATCTTGTTTAGAACAACATCCCCCACTTTGAGATCAACCTACTCCTCTTACTTTTGTTATGAGTATATGGTTCTTACAAAGACATACACAAACAAACACACACACACACAAAATTGCACTGTGTTTAATCTCTGCTTGAGCTGACTCTGTCAAAGGGGGGTTTCAGCGTGCTGAGGTGTCTTTGATGAAGACCTGGTTCGCCCAGAGTGAAAAATGGCAGCTCTCAAAGAGCCCAGAGAACTTTCAACCACAGATAACTTGGCCTCAGAGATACTACAGTGTCTAAAATTAGTGTTGTCAGAATGATTCAGGATAAGAAAGCTTGAGATTTTACACTGCACACTGGTAGTTACTTTGCTGCCACTGCTGCCCTGTGAGTACAGTGTGTGTCTGTGAGTGCAGCAAGATAGTAGAGTGCATGGGTGTATATACTGCTCATTGAAGCAAAATTAATCCACACATATGTTCCGCTTATTTATCTTTTATGAATTTTGAGGCAAATTTCTGCTGTTGCCCCAACAAAATCTGCCTCAACATTAACAACCTCTGAGTCAAAAATCAGTAAGCTAGCTTGGCCATCTGTCCTTACTAAAATGGCAAAATTTGTGATTTTTATTATATGGCGCCACTGCTAGATGCTGCGACTATAGTAGACTTTTAAATCGTCTGGAAAATTAGTAGGAGTCAGAAATACTGCCCTGACCTGGTTTATCTTAGTCGTAATTCCTCTTTTGTAAGAACTGTTTCTTTTCCTGGAGTCCCCATCTCTTGTGGTGTCCCTCAGGGTTCTCTACTTGGCCCTCTGTTGTTTTCAACATATTTACATGCTTTCATTAATCATATGCAAACACAAAATACTTATTGCGATGACACTTGTCTATGTAAAAGATCATATCTCAGGAATTATGGCCTGCTTATCTGACATAAAATGTTGGATGTCCCAGAATTTCCGTCTACTGAATGACACCAAATCAGAAGTTATTTTATTTAGCCCTCCTAACTTGACTGTACATATTATAAAAAATATTAGGAAACTCAACAATAACATCAGACACTGATAAAGGCTTTTATTTTGTCCCCATGTCCACCACAACAATGGCAGTTTCCTGCAGCCTTTTGACAACAGAAATATCAGAGGCTCCTTTTTGTTTCCTCTTTTCAGAATACATGCAGCCAAGAAAAGCAAATGAGTCAAAGGAAATTGGTATCAAACTGTAATCCACCTGTAATCCACCTGTCCACTTGCACCTTATCCTGAGACGTGTATCTTATTTAAACATTTTATGTGTGTATGTGAGTTTGTGTTTTTGAATGTACATGTGATTGTGTGCGTGCTGTGAAATACAAATGGATAAGATTTATGTTTGGTGCAACAATATCAAATCTGACGCCACACTATTGTACGAGACTACTCTTTTACACAACTTCAAAAGATGCTATTTTAACTAATCTAATCTTGATTAAATACCATACGGAAGTTCTCAATTCTCCACACATTCATTTTGAATTACAATTGTATCAAGTAGTCCTGATAACAGATATCACATGGCAAAGACCAAACTGATATGAACTAGTATGAATGTGCAAGATAAAGTAGACGCACAGTTCTTTTGTCCTTTTCATTGAGCAAACTTTCCAGATTACAGATTTCTAATCCAAAACAGACACTGGGAATTGAAAGCTTGAAAATGAAAGTATGACAAATCTATCAATCTGTGATGTCCTGTGACATGTGTCAGCTATGACATTAGATAGTTTAATTTCATTGGAGACTCACAAGAGAATGTTCAATGCCTCCTTTCTCCCCACCACCTACATTCACTCTCCAACCAAAGGATAAACAGACTCATGAGTCTGTTTCAAATCCAAAACTGTGTAAATCCTGTGGCATGAGTCCATGAAGCAGTCCTGGGGATGAGGATAGTGTTTGGAGGATTAGCTCCAGTCCAGGTGGTCTTCATTTACCCCCATACCACCATCAGGGGGCTTTGAGCTGCTGTAAAAGCTCAGCACGTGGTCAACACTTCATTGCTGATCTCCTATCCATCCACTTTTTTATGTACATTTCTGCACTAGCCACCTGAGTGATGTGGCTGGTAAAACACTGTTGAATCTCTATTAATCAAGATGATGGACTGCATCTCTCACCATGTTGGCTCTGTTTTACAGCTGTGGTATTACATTATTACAGCTAAATTACAATGACTGATGTAGAAAAACAAAGCAGACATGAATACCTGCTGTTAGTTGGCAAACTGAAATGGTTTTATCTTTTGTTAGATACTAATGCAATGGCATCTTCTACTAACAAGAAGAATAGAACTATAAAAGCAATAAGAACAATAATGCCCGGAAAAACATGACACGCACATGTCAAACTTACCCAAATACACTATGTCCTAAACTATACATGTCCTCCCGCTCTTTAAATGGGTGTTCCAGATATTGTTCCTTGGCTAGTCTGAAGTTGTGTAAACAGGTCTAAATGGCAGGGAAGCCGCTGAACATCTGAGAGAAACTCTGATCAAAGACACCTTAACATGCAGCTGTGTCACTGTCAGTACTGTGCATTTGTGTGTGTACGTATGTCCCACAACGAGATGACAGACATAGATCTGTGTGGTGTTCCTTCAGAGAGGCCCTGTTGTATTTCGACAGCCTCTGTTTGCTCAACACGAGCTATGGAAATCACGCTCACCTCACAGAACACCCTTATTCTTACTGGACCTGAGACTATCATATGTACTCAAAAAAGCAAACCCAATTGTGACATTTTAAAGAAACACTGGGAACAGATCTTTCTGTTTTTACCAAGTGGACAAGTGGTATGTGAGTGATGGACAAATTCTCAGGTAAAGGTTTTGTGAGTTAAAGATACTTTAATCCTCGACACCTCTTGAGCAAACAAAGAAACGGAGAGAAAAGAAAAAGGAAGGGTGAAAGGGAAAAAAGTTGAGGGGTTTGAGTTCAAGACAGCTTCCCTGCTCAGCAAGAGCTGCCTTTGAAAATCCCTTGAACAAAAAGAAATGGGGCAAAGTAAATGTCTTTCCGGGAAGTCCAAACTCTGGAGCATTTTTGCAGATTATTGTTCGAGGTGACATTGCATGAGAGCTATTTTGGCTGGGCTGCTTCCATGCAGTTCAGTCCCGAGGTAAAGGGACCACCCATTAGCCTTGTCTGAAGAAATGCCTATTCAGTCTCTGTGCCTATTCACAGACCTGCCTGTCTCTCTGGGCTTGCTCCTGGCCAGGGACTGAGGCTGGGGAGTGGGGGGGAGGGTGGCAGGCTTCCTAAAATCAGAGATCTGGAGAATGAAGGCAGGTTGCTGTGGGTTGCCGAACAGCCTAGAGCAAGCCAGAGTTGAGGGGTTCTCCTGCTGCAGGACAGCATGGCTTTGATTTGCCACTCAGCTCCACAGTCCTGTCCTAGAACACTGGGACAGCTAAAACCCCAGAGGCCAGGCTTGCTGAGAGGAAAGGTTAGCAGTAGGGTGGGCACATGTTGTGCATGGTGATGACAGTGACACTGACAATGATGGGGGGACAATGTGGCGGCAAGCAGCTGTGTGGGAGGTGACAGTGGGGTGAGGAGAGAGGTTGAGTTTTGAGGGGCTCTGCTAACAGACGTCTTGGACTAAGTGTTGGAGTGAAAGAGGGTTGGCTACATTTGTGGGCCAGTTTCATTTGTGCAGTTAAGAACTTGGTAACCATAGAGAGTGTGTGTGTGTGTGTGTTTATACTGTACTCTTGACCGTTGTATGTTGTATAAATATGTTTGAATGCATAGATCATATACCTAGGCTTTTTTTTTTTCAAAAAGTGTGGTTGTTTACAACTTTGATATTAATCAATTACAAGACAATGTTTGTGTCTGACTATGTTGTTGTCTGTCATTTAATAGCTGTGAAGCTGTAGGGAAACTTAAACAGAGACCTTGTGGCTTCAGCAAATGGGAAGGAGCCCACCTGAGTTCAGCCTCATACGACTTGACAACATGGCTCGCATTATGAGAGCTGCATAGCTGCATAGAGAGATTGAAAATTTATTCAGATAGTGTGCATTAAAGGGAATGACCTAATTATTTGACTCTCCCCAAGAGCGAATCACAAATAGACCCCCAACTGTTTTTTTTGGTATATTTTACTAGGAGTCCAAAAGAAATTGAATTTTGCAAAATGCAAAATTGAATTGAATCCTTTGACAGATTAGAGAGCTCTGTGAGGTTTGGCATTAAGCCATATTACCCTGCAGGTTTGTGTCCCAGCAAATGCAGTTTACAGTGTAGTGGGCTGTAGCTTCAGTCAAACTGAACTCGCTTTGATGATCAGTATGGCACTAAGAACCAGTCCCAAGGTAAGAAAGCAATTTTCATCTTACAAAGACATGCAGTAGTAAAGTGTGGATTATACTGATTTCCACCTGCAGCAACAACTGCTCTGTCACAAGAAATCTTGGAAGCAGACAGGACACGTAGCTTTAAAACACTTGGGCATGGGCCATAATTGTGTTTCACAGGATGTGGACATAATGTGAACAGAAAGATTTTAGGACTAACCAACAATACAGAGCAAAACACTACGGACAGTTTAAAATCTGTCCTGCAGATTACAAAAATGCACTTAAATGTCTCTCAGATTGCAGGAGAAAGGATGCTGCAAAGAAAGTCAGGGATTTTAGCATGACTTTACTGAACTGCAGGGTCAGCAAGGGCGTGTGAAATTAGGTTATGTGTGGCGTCTTTAATGCTACATGCCAACACAGCAGAAAAATAGCCAGTCTCACTGCAGAAGAGACTCCTAACACAGAACACCTCCCATCTCCTTGAGCTTGATGGGGCCCAGAGAAGGAGCCCCTAGAATGCTGATAGCTCCCCCTCCATTCACCAGCGCTCTGGTTCATATTTTTGCGGAGGTCCATTGACTTTCTCCTTTTCAGTCTCCCTTTAATCCCTGGGTCTGTGTCCTCAGTGGCCCTCTACAGAGGGGCTATTATTCAAGGCCTTATTACTGCGCCCCTCGCGGCTTATCTCCTTCCTGGTGACAGTCTTTTCAAGCCTCTCCCTAATGACCTGGGGAAGCTCACATGCTCAACTTCCCAGGGCTGCGGGGCCCCGCTGATGTCAGAGGGGTTGGCCCCCATGCAGGGGCTCCTGGTCCTTCCAAAGAAAAAGTGAGAGACACGTAAAGCTCCTGGTACAGCCACCAATGCATTCACACTATCCATGCAGCCCCTGTGCCCTTCTCCTCATGCAGGTGAGCAGAGGTGGGTGCAGACAGACAACAGGGTGCACAATAACTCATCCTGAAATGAGACCATGTCTACATTAAGCTGGGTAAATCTGTAAACACATTTTCTTCTCTTTGTTTTGGCCCTCTATCAATACTTAAAAAACATTTGTCTCCACCTGAAACTGAGCTCTCTCACAGCAGATTCTGAAGTGTGTAAATATGAATAATAATGTTTGGCATTATACGAGATAAACTGAGCTCTATCAAAATGCTATTATCTGGACACCCTGAAAGATGGTGGCAGTAACACAGCATTTCACAGTTAAAAACATTCACACGTATTTGTCTGGATGGACAAATACATTTTATTTGCTTGTTCCTATATACTGTTCTGTGTTGTTCTATGTAACAAAGACACAATTCATAAATCCTTGTAGTCTGCTCAGTATAGGCAATGATCAGATGGAACAGGAAACAGTCTACAAATTCTTTTTCACCTGAAGCTGGCTTGGCTGTTAGTCCTCCATGCATGCTCAGTAGGAGAATTACCCTTCTGTGTTTTAATGTGGAGAGAGGTAAATGGTGGACACATGTTGTTTTGGCACAAAAAACACATTTCAGAGTGTAGCCAGCTTAATGTAGACAATGTTCCTCAAAGATAGTGTCTGTTCACTAACTTTCATGGTTTTATTTGCCACGGTGATAGAATGACATCAATGCCGAAGAAGTTTTCTTTGTGTAAAGCAGCAATGGTCAAGTAAAATGAAAAAAATCATTAGATGTTAGATCCAAACCAAATGTTGCTAATTCAAAAGTGGTCTGCTGGCACATGCTGTGTTGCATTCTGTACTCTTATGCCTTGATTAAAAGTCTGCTATAGCCAACCATTCATCTTTGTCAAAACAAGTAAAGGGATTGCATTTATATGAGTAATAGCTTTTAATTCTACTAACATGGATTTCTTGTCCGAGTGACTCAAAATAATAGATCCCCAGACAGGACCTCTGTTTCTATTCAGTCGTACTAGATTGCCTCTAACTCCTTTCAATGTGTCCAAAGCACTGCATTACAATATACAGCAAATGTCATGCAGAGGCTATTGACATACAGATACCACCAGCTGTTTACAGCTCAGCTTGTTCATTCACATGCAATTTTTAATCATGTGAATGCTACAGGAATCAGTGAGGAGGAATGAACACTCTTTTAGGTGTTTGTGAGTGAACACGGTGTTCTCCTGGAGCACCTTCTAATTATCTTTCTAATCTCTTTACTCAACCCTGTGGTGTCTTTGGAAGAGTTCGAAAAGGACATGGTTATCCATTATGCTTTCTTCTGAGACTTCACCCCAAGACGACTGCAATTCAGTTATCAGAGCAGGCACACTGCTGTCTGCTGTATACTGAGATCCTGGGAAATGTGATTCAGGTGTCTTCCTCTTTCACATGGCATGCAGGCCTGTCTCCCTGAGGCCAGGGGGAAACGACAGCGCTTAGTGTTTGTGTTATAAACTACTTAAGACTCTGGGAAAGCATGTTGCACTGGTCCAATTAAGAAAGTATTGTCTTTAGTGAGGGTATTTACAGCACAAATGTCTGGAGATAAGGTAAACCCTAAGGAGATAATGCATGAGGTCTGAATGAATGAGGTCTGCTGGGTTTTACCTGTGTCCCTCTGCTATTTCTCTTCCTTCATATAGCCCTTTTTAGTATTTTTCTTAGGAGCTGTGAAAATTTGAACAAGATATTCAAGATATTCAATTTAAACAAATAAATAGAAATGGTGATTTCATAAACTTAGATTCAGTTTTTGTCAGGTATTATTCTGGCAATTTCAACAGGACAAAAAGTAGTGAGACTAATATTTAAAATTCTATATTGCGAATATACCCAGAAAATACCACTGTACACATGTCCACTGTAAACATCCATCACAGTTTACACTGTAACATCCAACTTTATCTTACAAAACTGAGTTGTGTGCACGCATTGTTTTTAAATACTGTATTGGATTATTACAAATACTTTTGGTGCATTATTAGTCAATTTTATGTCCAAACAAAGTGGTTTACACACAGTAACTGTCTGACTAAACGGTTTGTTTTACTTGAGAAATTAACATCAAACCATTTTACAAGAATTCATATAGTAATTATATTTATAGAGTACATCTGGGTGATGTATAGACATAGGGGTGTAATTTGTTTGTTCTCTAACTAAAAGCCAAATTTCCTGCAAGGTAAGATATGTGTTCACAAACTGAAAGATTCTTGTCAGCAGAATCTGTGGAATCTGGAAAGCCTTTCAGCATAGTCACTGATACACTTTAACCCTCCGTTTTGAGTTTTCATCAGCACTTTCAGCCAGGCCTAAACCCACTTTTAATCATGGCAATACACTCATCTCTCCTGCCTCCATGAACAAGGTTGCGGAGAGGACAGAACAATGTACAGGCACAGGGGTGAAGTGACTCAGTAAAAGCACCAAAATCTTTTTAGTGAGAAAACAGTCCACACCTTAAAACCTAATCAAATAGCAGGTCAAACCAACCACACACACATACACTCTTCAACAAGACATCTCTGCACTGGTGAAAAGAGGAGGATTATGCTTTGTACAAGAGTGGTAAAGGGGACATCATATTAAGACGAAATCCATTTAACAATTAAGTCACTATAGTCTCGTACAGTGTCCCATTTGTAAAATGAGATTAAAGCATGCAGCCCCAGCATCGGAGGCTGGATTTATAAGAAGCGCAAGAAGCGTTATTTTAGCAGAAACAAATGTTCTTGTTTATGGTACTCACACTTTATATTTATCTTTAATCTTACCTGGTAAGAAAACATCTCCAGGAGTTTTTTTTTTTTATTAGCACTAAACTTCTTTTGTTAGCATGAAAAGTCTGATCAGTTTTCAGTAAACATCTTAAAACTGCTCATAAATAAAACTTAGATTCAGTTTTGTCTTGTCTTAATCCTGACAAATCAGGAGTATTTCCTGAGATCAGACACACAGTCGTACTGTCACCTGGAATGGACTTAACCCTTGTGCTTATGGATCCTAACAACTCAGTTTAGCTAAATAAGACCCAAACTGGCATCAGAAGGAAAGCTGGAGAGGAGGTTCTAAAAATAATGGAAAGTGTTTTGACATATGGGTTTAAGTAATTATTGGATTTAGATAAGAGGGGAATTCCATCTGATGTGTGGCAAAGCAAACAAAACAAGAGATTGTAAATTATTCCCCCAACAGTAAGGTTCCACTGCAGCCTCGGGGTGGGTGCAGCACACTCACATTACATCATAGAGGTGATCACACATGGAACAATGGAAAAATGCATGTTGGCACAATGCTGTGTAACCTCCCTCCCTGGGAGGTCAGCATCAGGACACAAGGATTTTACTGCACATAAGAAAAGTGTGCTCCTTTAGCCTTTAATTTTTTTTGGTTGAATCAGTTTGAGATTATAGTAAACAGCTAAAAATAGCGAGTAAATTAAATGATTGTAAAGGAATGAATACATAAGCATTAAATGCTTTGTTCCTGTCAATAAACCAATTGACTCAATTTGTTCCACATCCTCTGCATGTGTTTGCTCTATAATTAGAAATGTTACACCCATGTGTAACATGCAATCATTGCGTGGGTGACACTGGTCTTTTTTTCCAGATGCAAGTGGAGACAAATGCAGGTTTTGACATATGATACATAGATGTGCAGACTGGCATATGTGAAACTCAGCAAAAACGAATTTTGCAAACTGTGTGCAGTACTCCTGTCAACACTGTGTAGTTTAAATCTGATCATTCTGGTTATGATGTCTGTACTCTGTTTCTCAATGAGGGGTGTCCACAGATAAATAACTCCTCTCAGACCAGTCTTCCTTTAGAATTGCCTACATTTTGAATGGTTCTGCAGTTCAGGATTCATATCCATTATAATAGAAGTAGAGGACAAACAGAAGCAAGTCATTGAAGGATGAGGTAATGGATACTCTGTATACTAATTATAACTCTATCCCTCAGGTGGAAGAAGGTAGTTCTAGAGATTTATTTTGTATAAGAGCTAAGGGGGATTCCTGTTCATCGATGACTCAGAGATTCCTCAAAGTACTACTTGGAGCCAACATCTAGAGTAACTATATGATTAAATAACATATACATGATGTTTTTGGTCTTGGATAAGCGGTAGATAATGGATGGATGGATGGATGATGTTTTTGGGCCCAAATAGAATAACATCTGTCTTGTCTGAATTTAGAACAAGAAAATTACAGGACATTCAGGCCTTGATGCTTTAAAACAATGCTTGAAATTTGACAAAGTGATTTGTCTCATCTTTGTAAATAAATGGGTGTCCTCTGCATAGCATTACTTCAGTATTATCATTACCTGCTACCATCCCTACAATCAAGCATGGTAGTGGCAGAATCATGTTAGAGTTTGACACACAGCAACACTAAAATTCATTCTGATGTGCTTCTGGCCACAAGATAAGTGCAATATTCCCTCTGCTTTTAGTTTTGTCTGCACCAACCCCTGGTACAAATTCTTAGCTGCCATATTTTACACACTGTTCACCAACTTATGACTTATTTTGTTTGATATCTGGAGTTGGGCTGGTATCTTGCAGCAGTTTTTTTCCCCCAAATAAACAGGGATGTGGGGTATATTAGTGATATACAGGTGATTTTTTTAATTGAAGTTCATAGGAGGTTCTCAAACAGTTCAAAGAAGTCTGATGTTCTGTAACATCAATTTTGTCCTTTTCTATTTGTACAGTCCAAATTATTTCTGTCTTTTCCCAGTTGCTAATCTATCTAGCAACAGGTCAACATTTATCTTCAGTCTGCCACAGAGGGACAAAGTACAATCCCTGACCTTTAACCCTGTGTGTACCATTTAAAAGGAGATAAGAGATAATGACACCTCTTCAGACATTGCAAGAAATCCCTCCTCTGTTACCCACAGCCATTATAACTTATATATGAAGCAGACCTGAAACTCTTCCTCTTAAATACTGAAACATGCTGTAAGCAAATGTGCTAACCTTTTCCTTTCATCACACGTAGACTATCTGTCCCATTAAAGGCCTAGTATCTGTCTCTCCATCAGTTAACTTTGGCATCTGTCTGAAACACCTCAATTTGTCTTCTTTATGCCCGAGGACCTGTGTTGTGGTTTTGTGTTCATGGAGAGACTATAGGTTTACAACAGCCAGTAAGCACTCCCAGGTTTAGTGACATCAGTGCCTGTATGTAGCCATCAGTTCCATATTTATTTTCAGCCAAAAGCAATATTTTTAACCAAGTTACTGAGTTAGTGTTCAGTAGTGAGATAGATACTGGTAAAATCTACTAGTTGCTTTAACAATGAAAAATCATTTTATGTGATAAATCTGCCACTGTTATGATTGTTAATGGCATAACATTTCTATCTATCTAAAAACAAACAAACATGGAATTTCCCGGAGGAAACCTTCCCGAGGGATTAATAAAGTTTATTTCTATCTATCTATCTATCTATCTATCTATCTATCTATCTATCTATCTATCTATCTATCTATCTATCTATCTAT
>JAUYWH010000024.1:17181142-17192071 GCA_034779795.1 Ctenopoma multispine
CTATCTATCTATCTATCTATCTATCTATCTATCTATCTATCTATCTATCTATCTATCTATCTATCTATCTAACATTGGAACGATTGACAGCCATAGTGGCATAGCGAAGGAGGGCTGGGTTCAGCAAATGGTTAATTGTCCCACTGGTCCAGGAGGTCTGCTGAGTTATCTAAAGCTCCTGCCTCTCATCTGACTTTCCCTTCCTGTCTTGCCCCTTTTCTAGCTTTAGGAGACACAGAGAAAAGTAGGTGAATGGTGCACTATAGAGAGCAAACAGAAATATCCACCTTCATTCAGACGTTATGGCATCTGCCCTCGGTGAATGACAGACAGGGCGTGGCATGGGAGGTTTGGGATGAATGTGAGAGTCTGTACATGTGTGCATGGTGGGTGTGGGGCGGTTAGCAGTGGGATATAGGGGTACATATTGGACAAACACTTTAGGTGATCTGTCAGTACTAGAAAGGAAATGACTGACGATAGTCTTAGCTCAGCCATACTTGGGAATTTTTGCTCCAATGACGAGTGTTAAAACAACTTCTGCAAACAACTGCAAAACCCAACACTTTAACACCTCTCTGAAGAATTGTTAGTGTGTTACAAGCATTTTGTGACATATGTTTACTGGTTACATCTCATGGATATTGCACATAATAAAACACACTTTATGTACTGTACATTCTGCAAATTGTATTATTTGCAATTATTTTATTGCAAATTATTTTAAGTGTACAACTTTGTATGTGTGTCTATAAAATATTCATGTATTCACATCCAGTGCATATAATACTGGCAGCAATGTATGCAGCAATTCCATATATTTTTAACAAATAATAATATCATACTTTATTCTGTCAGTAATTTTTACATGAACAACAAAATATTTATTAGAATAAGTTGCAGATCAGAGAATTCTGGGAAGGTTTTGTTTCTCCCAGTGACTGCAGTAACCACCAGACCTGTAATCTGCGGGACTCCGTTTTCCAACAGTGCCACAGCCTGTACTTGCAGGTCTCTCCGCGGACTCGGCCTGACACTTTACTTCAGCGAGCACTTCTGCCTCCGCTTTTGATCTACTCTTCAATTACAGCATGTAGCAATCATCTCCACATCCCAAAGATGGTGACTGAAGTTAAAAGGATTCACACTGATAATTTACCAACACACTCGACTATGCTGGGCAGCCACATTTCAGAAAGCTGAGCTTAAAGGGAGTTTACAACTTTGTTATTTTTGATCCTTTAATCTCTAATTGTAGATATGTATTTTTCCAGTTAATTTCCATGCCCTTCAGTAGTGACTGCACTGGGATGCGTACTGTAATAGGCAGAACTACAAGCTGTTGTGTGTTTTGGTTTATGATGACATCCTCAGATTTACATGACAGCTAAGAACTCGGAAGTGGGGCCCCTGTTCCAAACATCTACAAACCTTCCTTTATGTGCAAGTTTTTCCAAAAGTAAAAAAGTGAAGCATGGGTGACATGTAGTCTATTGACTCAAGTCTGTTCTTGAGTGAAACACAAGACCAATTTAATGCACATACACACCTACACGTACAATACAAGATAGGATCAGCATATTTGTAGGTATTGCACATATGGAATATGTGATCCTCCCAACCATTGCCACATTTCAACTTTTGTAGTTTGCTTATCAAGTTGGTTGAGAACAACAGTTTATTTAGAATACCTTTGCTTTGGGATAAGAAAACATGTTTTTATGTCTCTCACTTTAAGCTAAAGGTGCTCTTTGGTGTCACTATTTGACACAGTTTGATGGACTTCATGGCCAAAAATAACTGCCTTTCTGGGCATCTTATACTGATGCTTAGAATACATTTAGTGTCAATGTGTGAGAACCTGAAAAAGCATAAGTATCTGACTCCCCCGATGTGAAAATGGGCTGAGAATACAGAGCTACAGAGCCTAACCTGTAAGGATCCACACCCTCTTATTGTGCACAAAACTGTCATATTTAAAGTAAAATGTTTCCAATTCTTAAACACTTAGGATTAAATGAATGCCCTTGGTGTTAACTGTGAAACCTCCAGTCTACTTAAAAATATTCTGACTTACTTTTGTAGAATTAACAACACACAGTAGGTGAAAGTTAGCATCTGTGTCCTGTGCATCTTAATTCAGATCCTTGGAAGTCGGGATTTGAAGAATACTTCAAAAAAATTTTTTTCTTTCTGATTCAAGTCTTACCTACCACAATGTGAACTTCCAAGGTTTCATGGTTTGGTTCCAAAGTGACTATCCTGACAATTATTTAAAGTACTTTGACTTTGCTAAAGCATAAATGTTTGAAGTAGTAAACTTTAAGGATCATCCTTCAATCTGGCAACACATATCTGTCATTAATTGTTCTCAATTTAAGGTTTTTGGTTTAATACCATCAGCTATTAAATGACTCGTGTTTATTACTTACAACTAAAAGCTCGAAAAGCTAGTCAGCGTTTTAAAAAATTTACTGTAGGTTTCTACACTTCTTGTGCTTTTTCTATCAAAATGTCAGATAAGTAAACTAATAATGTAGTAGATGTGTAATGGTAGACCGTCCACCATTGCTGTGTTTAATTCAACCATATAAAAGTCTGTGTGGATTTGCTTATTCCTCCATATCATCCACAGCCACCAGTATTCTAAGCCATTCTTATTTATAGTCCACTAAACACTGTTGCTAAGAGTTTTCACTGTGGATAAAGGATAGAATGACTCAGTGTTTTAGGTGTGCTTTGTAAGAATGTGCTGGGCGTTAATAAATGCACAAAACAAAAAGACTTTGGGTTTGGACACCCTGGAGGGATGAACTGCATGATAAACACCCATAATCTTTGCTATAATGAATAGAAACCGAGCTTCTGTGGGATGATTATGTGATTAATGATTTGACCACAAGGAGAACACAACCCCAAGCTGCTTAGAAGTTGTGACTTGGATACTAATATTTTCTTTTGTATGACTGTAATTTATTTTAATTGATTTAGCAAGTTTTAACAGAGGATGCTACTGAAAGAGAACATACTGAATTATTCATCCACCAACTGATTTAACAACTGACTGAGATTGGTTTTCTATAATAGAGATTATGTTTTTAATGTGTTTGTGTTGATAGCAACAGGGCTCTACTTTAAATGAATGTGAATTAGTATTGTACATTATGTTTGTTTTACATACTATTGTAGCCACCCAAAAGTACACACACAACTTTACAATAAAGCTACAGTTTTAAGTGTGTATGTATCAACCCCTTTACTTTTTTTTTCTTACTGTTTCCTCTGTGTAGCCTTAACCTCATTCATCAACGTGTCCTGACATGTTTTCAAGAAAAAAAAGAGGAACAAATAAGGTGGAGCATTGTTTTATAGTTTCAAGAATTAACCACCTGTGGTGGTCTTTTGTCATCTGTGAGCTGAGCATATTGTCAAGCCCTCAAAGCTGAGGTCTAGACCTCCTTTGAAGTTTCAGGGACTCGTTGTAAGACATCCACTCCAGTCACCCTTGGCCTATTTAACCAACTAAAGACTGTATTTTTAAGTGTATTATAGGGTGACAATATAAGAGAAAACGTATAATAGAGAGATCAGAAAAACTTAAACAAATTAGGAATCTGTAAACTATTTAAAAAACCATTGTATGTAGAAACCTCAGCAGATTAGTGTCTCAGCCCACCTGGTGTTGAAATACTCTTCACCTCTTTAAATATCACTAAGAAAGTTCCTCTCAAGGGCTTTGGCATTCCTCTTGGAGACTTGCTTGGCACAAGTAAGAATGAAAGGAGACCAACTCAGATGTCACTGACCTGACCCTTGACTTTTCGCTGGCAGTGAATCAGAGCCATTGAAAAAGAGGAAATCTATCAATTTTCCTCTCAGAATCAATAGATGAATTCACTAACAAGTCTGTTTTTTTGTTCCTTCCATTCATCTGTGTAATGAGGTTCCCACTTGCTGTTTAATTGCAGCTCATGTTGTTGGTCTCTTTGTGACTGTGGATTAGCACTGATGAACGTTGGATTACAGGGTCCCTGCTGAGATGTCAAAGGGCCACGGTGGGTCCTTTCACCTCAGCCCGTAGTGGAGCAAAGCATCAGTCGCGAGGTACCATCAATGATTTCCATTAAGTAGATCAGAAGGCCTTTTCAGTATTCAGTGTCCACTGAATGTCCACATATGTGGAAGGCCTCCTATTTCCAAGAATGACTCTCCAGTTATATCTTAGAGAGCCCACACAAAAGGATCCCCTATCAACATCTGGATCCAAACAATGGAAGTTATAGGCTTAACAAGAGCTGTGCAGCCTATAGACCACACGGAAGTAACGTAAAGTGTGTACATTACAATAAAACCTTCTCATTTTAAAAGAGAAACAAGTATATATGTGAAGAATGGAAACTATGACAGCTATTTTTGTTGTCTTCTGTCATTTCCAGACTTTCGGAACAGCAGTCCCCTAGACCCACCGTGATACCACATTAACGCCACATGATAGCACAGTGGACTTTGTTGTATTATACTTGTTGTCTGGTATCTTTTCTTTCATCTATCATTGTGTCAAACAAACTAAACTAAAACCTAAAATCTTGCAGACAACCTGTTAGTGTTAAAGTCTCAAAATGTTAATAAATTCATATTTAAGCAGAACAGAAGCAAGCTAAAAATTTGTGTCTATGTGTCTTTCCATGTTAAATTCAGGTGATGCGTGCATGGCTCTGCACTGTTTGACTTGTGGCGCTTTGCCAGCTGCCGCACTATATACCCTGCTAACAAGTATCCTTCAAGCAATGCAGATACCAAGGGAGGGTGTCGTTTTTGTTCTCATGCTAGTGCGCTCGGCTGGACATATGATTTTGGGATTGTGGCCAAAGACTTTTGAGGAAATATAAAAAGCTGGAGGGGATGGGAGGGGAGGGCAACCTCCTGCAATCACACAGTGTCGATGACCACTCAAGTGCAACACAACAGCAGGCTGCCACTCAAGATGCTGCAAGATCAACCCTTCAGAAGTAAACTGCTGATGAGCTGTGGAGGCATTTGAGTGTGTGTGTGTGTCTGCGTGTTTGTGTAAGTGAATGTTTTTCATAGTTTCATGGAAAAAACTAGGCAGGCAAACAGCTGCTTCACATATTTTTCTGAATGTGCAACAACCCACAGAAGAAAAATGAGGAGCCAATTAGAATCTACTGTTCATAAATTAGTACTTTTAAACACAAAAATGACTTTAATTTCTAGCCTCACATTTAATGGACCCCTAACATTTGTAAGCTCTGCACAAAATTACATTAGTTTTCTAAGAATGTCAGCATTTGGCTTTTTATGTGACTTTCATGTTTGATCCATATCCACTTTTCTGCATGTTTAAGTATGTTTAATGTTGAACACATTGATCAATTGTGAACAGCTGCAGACTACTACTGCCCTCTACAGTTTATGTTACGTACGTAGTTCCATTGTCCAGCATTCTCCTTCAAGCACAATTAGCATTACTAAACTATGTTATAGTGTGATAAGGCTCTTAAATGCAACCATAAATGTTCTGAAATCATAGTGTTACCCTCCCTGGCCTAGGGGTGTCAGGGAGAGGTGTGCGTGTATCCTAAAGCCTGCAGGTGGCTCTGTAGTCAAAAACAAAGAGGCACAAAACTTTAGCTGGCGTTCAGCTTGGCTGCAGGATTTAATCTGCACCGCTGGCCTCTATGACCTTTTAGGGTTCCTCTCTGGCGGTAAGCGCCATCTAGTGACCTGTTTAAAAATGATCCCTGACACAGTGTTCACAGCAGAGCACTAAGTACATGAATTTTGCACTTACAACAATAACAACACAAAAACAACAAAAAATATTGGGGTGTCTTATTTTAACTATTGTAATACCTTTATGAACTTTATACTCCATCATTTTTAACAGTTCTACTGCATAACATTAACTCTATGCCTATTTACTTTTAACCTTTTACAATAGCATTAAAACGCATTCTAATACAAATGCTCATAAAATACTGTTTGCTCCCTGGGGCTTTCTATTAAAAAAATACATTAAACTGGATCAAGAGTGTCCCAGTTTGAGAGGGGAGCCCCTGCAGAGAACTCTCAATGTCCATCAGTGGTACGCTGCTAAAAGCTTTGCATGGACAAACAGTGGGTATGTATACATACACTAAAGCTCCTCTATTCGACCCAGATGCTTTGCCCATACCCCCTGTTGCTCCTCTCTGTCTCCCAAAGTGGGCCCTCCCATTCATTAGTCTCATTTGAATTCCAACACTGGAGACCTCTGATGAGCAGGGTGAAGTGTTACACTGCATGACAAGACTGCTAATTAATCACAGCAGCTGTGCACATTGCCTGTGTGGTGTTGACTTGTGAATGTACTAAAAATCTGGTAGTTTTTATCTAATGAGTTGAATGCACACTCCCTTAAGCCACTAATGGCTCAAAGCAATACATGCAAATATATTGTACATCAAAGGATACTTTGCTTTGCCGTCTAGGTGTACGTCTAATTACTTTCTCAAACCCAAAAAGCGGTATGCACAGAGTAGAGGTAATGATAAATACAAATTCAGTTTATGCAAAGAAAGCTAATATTTGCCCATTAATTCCAGTGTCTGTGATACTATCATTGCATGCAAGTAATAAGATGCTCCCTTTCAAAAATCCGAAACATTGTAAACGGCCCAGCCTTTTTGAGATGAGATGCCAGAATAACACTTACCTGACATAAATGTAATGCTATTACATGAGAGACACAAACTGGGGTTAACAGACTCCCTGTTTCTCCTACTTTATCCAGTACCAGCTCTCACCTTTCTGTCCTTGTTTACCATGGAGGTTTCTTGGACATCATATGACTTCCTCTGATCACTTCCTCCACCTGCAGCGTTTCTCCCCAGTGATTTAAGCCACTCTGGCACTTCTCCTTCCTTTGCCCTTGTTCCCAAACGGCAGGGGACCTCTCTTTCTGCTTGCAACTTTCCCTACCTTGTTCACCTTTTTCCTCACTCTCCAATCCTCCCATCCTCCTTCTTTCACTTTCTTTCATTTTTATCGTGCTCCCTCACCTCTATGTCTTAAGTTTTTTTCACTTTTCTGTTTTGCACCTTCATTCATCTGTTGCAAAATCTGCCTCCCACTCACTCACTCTTTTCTGCCTCTCCTCTCCTTCCCTTCTCCTCCACATCAGCTCATTCCATCTCCCAGCTCACCACACAAGAGCCTAGAGTTTGGCCTTGCTCCCTGTCTCTGCGTGTGAACTGTGTGTGCAGTGTTGGGATCCTGCCATTATGGTTAGAAGAGGCATGTAGGAGATAGGGACTTCAAAGAATCTACTGTGCACAGGTGTGAGGGCTATACCACACCAGCAGATGCAACGACATAAACACACACACACGCAGACAGACAGACACACACACACACACATTCTGCATTAATCTGAAAGCTCGGAATCCTTGCGGCTGCATGTCCCCAAGAAAAGTGGAGCTTATTTGAAGCCCCCCCCCCACACACACACACACACACACATATGACACCAATATTACACATAAATGCTTATCACATTGGGCTTGTGTTGAAAACTCATAGTCACTTACCAAGCACACACCATCACTCTCATCAAGCCATATACACATATAAATAACACTATTACACACAAGTACTGACACACACATAATTAAACAGGTTACATCACAAAAGTCTGCTGATGTACCGACTTTAGACTTGTAAATTCATGATTATGTGTTTTTGAAAAGTGGTGTCAAATACCAGGAATAAAGAGAATTCAAGCACTTCGCTAACACAATTCTAGTAATGGCTCTCATTATGCTGTACCATACAAAATAACTTAATTGCTGTTTGTTTACACATGTGGTAAAGTCTCCTTTTCATATAATTCAGACCATGAGCATGGATTGTCAGCCGATATAAAAAGTCCATTAAAGAAAATGAAATGTCTATCTTAGTTTATGACTCATTAGAGAATTACAAATAAGCTTTTAAAATGAAGTATCGTGCTCAGTGTCATCCACTTAGCCCGCAAACATAAAAAGGCCCACTTGTGACAGCAGACTCTATCAGCTTAGATCATCTTATGCTTATCGTTTGTATGGTTATAAAGTGAAATGTAGCTCAGCTGTGAAAAACAATACAAAAGTTGCTTGTCATCATCAGCAATCATCAAAATCAAGAGAATTGCTTTTGCCTGTGACGCCTGTTGATGCATTAGTGGCGACCATATGCTTTGGGTCAGTGTTTCCACAAACTTCATTCTGTGGAAAACAACAATCAGACACACCAATATTATTAAAAATTTTCATCAGTTTTTAATTTCCCTTTATGTGTTCAGATCGATTCCAGATGACTTTGGATTGTCTTAGTCGACTTCTTACATCAGAAAATAAGTTTTTGTTTTATTTTGTTGCAATCATTTGGTAGACACATTTGCCCAAAGTCACTTTTAACACAATAAATGCATTCATCCTACACAGGAAGAGCTAGCTGCTTTACCCAAATAATGACAACGATGTCTGATCACTGAGGTCAATAGAAAGTCAAATAAAGTTATGTACATTTCAGCCTGGGCCAAAGTTGTAGACCTGCAATTAGTGATTGCTATAAAATTTGGTAAAGACATTCGCGTTGACTTCACGACGAACTCTAACGACAATGTTTTATTGATATAAAACATGTTTTATTGATATAAAACATTGTGTTTAGTGCCAATTAACAAATGTTAGCATGCTACCTCACTAAATTAAATTAAAATGGCGCATATGGTAAATATTACACTTGCTAAACAGTAGCACATTTATATGTTCATTACATTGTAATGAGCATACACACATTACCACTTGGCTTGCTGTGTGGCTGTAGAATTCTAGTCTTCTTTCATGTGCTCGTTTGGTTTTAGTGTTTGACTTTAATGGTGATTCACTCGAAAAAGATATTTTCTCATGCATAGTTTTTAAGTATAATATTATTCACACAACTCACCACTCCACCCATTAATCGAGACAGTCAGGCCCGCCGGTCCACATGGAAGTGATCAGAATTCAACAGTGTAAATAGCAACTAACACACCATAAACAAATCAAGTATTGGCAGTGCACACAGAAAAAAATAGTACTGAGCACAGTGGAGGCATCCTCCATTTGTTTGCATCTTTGCAAGCTGTGTTTGACACAGGTTGGGTGTGATGAGTTTGTTTTATTTAGCTTTAACAGCTGAAAGAGAAGAAATGTGAGAGATTTTTCCTTCCTTTGCTATGTGTTGATGCACTGCTCAGTGGCTTTAGTTGAACTAAGTGCTCTGCACAGTGAGTAAATGTTTGGTGCTTCTATTCAGCCAGCAAGAGAGAAAAGAGAAAGAGAGTGAGACGGAAAAATGACGAATTTTCAGTTAATGAAAAGAGTATTGCAGATGGTATGTGCACATACAGTACCTAACCTGCACCTGCAATAGGTTTGAAATCAAGTGTATGGGCCTCCCAGAAAAGTAGAGACCTTTATTTAATAGCCATTACATAAATGGCCATGATTCAGTGTTTATGATGTTCAACAGTCTCACATAAGTGCAATGTCTACACACACACACTATCTATCTGTGTTATGACTTTGATTCATCATGCTGCATTGAATTAAAATGTTGTAAAGGATGCAGTAAAAGGGCAAAAACTCTGGTTCATATACTTTTAGTATATGTATATACTATATGTAAAAGGTATAGTGTTGATTTGTCGCACCAAATGATGATAAGGCACTGAAATTCACAGTTTTCAAATTAGCAGGTAATGTACTGGACGTTTGTAGCAAGGTAAAATATCTTGGGTATATTATTACTGACAAATTGATTGATGATGATGACATCTCTAGACAGTGCCGCAGGTTGTATGCACAAGCAAACACCCTAGTGCGCAGGTTTGGTATGTTCTCTTATAATGTTAAGATATGCTTGTTCAGAACATTTTGTACACCTCTGTATACTGCACATTTGTGCTTTGAGAATTCTACTTAAGAGGCCAAGGTGGTGTAGTGACAGTGAAATGTTTATGGGTGCAAGAGTAAATACCTTACAAGCAGTTTTAAGGAATTTTATGAGTTGATTTATTTGTCTCTATGGCGTATTTAATGCGCATAGTCTTGTCGTTGTTTGCTGGACTACGAGTCTGTAATAAAAGTATCCTATCCTATCAGGAACTCTTAACTCTTGGTTTCACAGTGTACAGTTCCTTTGTTGTCCAGTAGAGGGCAACGTAAGACTGAAGACATACAAAGTGCTACAGGATCGCAGCTTGTGTTTGTCTTCCTGCTCCACGGGCTCTGAGAAAAAGACAAAAATCACAGACACAGTCAGAGTCGTGAAGCTGTGCTCTTACAGACATGTAGAGGCGGTGTGTGTACAGACGGAACCTTTACCCCTACGAGTTTGTTTAACTTCCGCGTTGTAGGTGGAGACTTTCAGTGGGACAGACCTCCCGTGTTACGATTAGGGAAGTTGCCTAATGTCGGAAACAAACATTTTCCTTAACTGAGAACAAAAATATCAGTTTGTCAATGTCCTGCATTTTTGAATACACCCAGTGGAGGATAATTAACGCCCACAACGTCTCTGCACGATTCACGTCATGTTAATGTAACTGCCAGGTTGTGTCAGTATTTTTATTCCGTACAAATGAGTAATTCAGTAACTTCCGCTACTTACATTCGCAGCCTCAGCTATAGTTTACGTCGCAAGCTGTCCTATTTTTTGGACCCTCAAGACAGATGGAAAGATGTTATTGTGTCGATCCAGAAGCCAAATGGGGAGCTGATGTACTCTCAGCATCATGTGAGGTAGGTTATGATCTGTAGGTGCAGAGTAAAGCTATCTATCTATCTATCTATCTATCTATCTATCTATCTATCTATCTATCTATCTATCTATCTATCTATCTAT
>JAUYWH010000024.1:17192171-17221671 GCA_034779795.1 Ctenopoma multispine
ATCTATCTATCTATCTATCTATCTATCTATCTATCTATCTATCTATCTATCTATCTATCTATCTATCTATCTGTGTCTTGTCAGGAGATTTGAAGGCCTTGTTGCACAGGGGAGGAGTCCCACAGAGGAGCTGCTTAATGACTGGGGGACCATCAACAGCACCGTGGGTGAACTTGTGGGCATTTTGAAGAGTCACGAGTTGCTGGCCGCTGCCTGCGTTCTGATCCCTGGTATGATGTGTAAAATCAAATCTACAATCAATCCCTTTTGTTGTTTTCAAATGTCCCAGTGTTGGACGTTGGATCAGAGTATTTGTATAGATCTGGTCACGAGGGTCAGTGATTTTGGAATTTAAGGCATTCATTACTTACAGTTATTTATCAGGGAGTATACAAAAAATAAACGCTAATGTCATGCAATACAAAAAATACACTCTGTGCCTTTACATTTAGTTGGTAGCTACTTTTTATCTCTTGGACCTTGGTAGGTAGAGAGAAAATACTACTGTGTCATAATAACATGCGTTGCACTACCTTAAAGCGAGCCCAGTTATCCCTGGGAACTGAGGTGTAAACTGAGGCAAACACTTATTTTAGCTACTAAAATGTTGCTAATCGTCCACCACTACTAAAATCAGTTACCTTCATAAGTGGCAGTGAGAAAACTGAGTCTGAATTTCAGTAACCCCCCCCCCCCCAAAAAGATTCATAAATTGACATTTATTAGGAATGTATTGTATTTGTATTGTATTTTTCTTATCATACTACAAGGGTTTACGTGATATAATAGAAATCTACAACATAAAACCTGCTATATTGTACTGAATATTTTTACGATAAATTACATTGGAAGGTGGTAAGTTGATGATTACAGTGGTACATTAGTTAGAATATAAATGACAATAAATAACAAACTTTATTACATCAATTTTCCTCACAGCATGATTGTGCACTCATATCCAATAATTTTTTTGTTTGTTTGTTTTTTTTTTACATTTAGAGACGGTGGGAGAGAACAGCTCAGCAGAGAGGCAGCATGCGTCTCCAACAGAAGAAACACATGATGCCCTTTCAACCAGGCTTCTGGAGGAGGCGGAAACACAGCCACCACCTGTCAGTTCTATTCTGCAGACACAGATTCTTCTGGAGAACAGTGAACCAGTACACTCAGGTGGCTGCGCTTCAAAATTGCACAAAATTGTGAAGCATAACTGGTGCACGTGAAGTTTAATCTGTCACAGTTTATCATATTTTAAAACTATATATATATATGTTTTGTTTATATAACCTACAACTAAGATGTCAAATCAATGAAAATAAGTAAAAACTTAATAAAATAGATGGATAAAACTGAATAAAATAGAAATCTAGTTTCCAGGTAACAAGATTGTTTCATCTTAGTTCCTGAAGACAAGCAGCTTCTTTGACAAATTGTGATTTCCTACAATTGTCCAGCAGTTGGCAGTAACGAGGCCTTAAGGCACAAACGTTTATGTGACACTTTTGCATGTGTTCGTCGTCAGGTTTCTCCAGCTTCTTGTACAAAGAGCTGATGAAGATTACAGGCAACTTTGATGACCGTCCCATGTCAGATGGCGGCAGCAGGCTTGGAGAGGGGGGCTTTGGCACTGTATACATGGGTCTCCTGAATGACAAGCCTGTTGCAGTGAAAAAGCTTAATTCGGTGAGTGAAAATATTTTCCCGCCAAACTCAGTCACTTGTCGATCTTGTAAATAACAGCACAAAATATTATTTAATTTAGATGGAGGATGTCCCCCCGGATGAGCTGCGAGTCCAATTCAATCAAGAGATCCAGACTCTGAAAGTGTAAGTTCCTTCTTCTGTCTGTGTTCTGAACACGAACATGACCTTTTATTATCTAGAGCAGACAAGAAGCATGAAGCAGGCGTCTGAATTAAATGAGCAGCTTTTTTACCGTACATGTTGCTGTGTAACTGTTAAATGTTAAACACTGAGCTTTAGATGTGTTCTTTCACAGATTTTACCATTTAACAGACCAGACTGAATTGTTGGTTTTAGTGTCTTCATTTATTGACAATTGACAAAAATATAGAAAATAAATGGCTTTATCCTTTAAGACGTTTACTGCAGGTGAGCATAATGATGCCCATATTTTTAAGTGCAGGTCTGGTTTGATGTTTCCACAGGTTGAAACATGAGAACCTTGTCGACATGGTGGGATTTTCCTGTGATGGACAGCACCCATGTTTGGTGTATGCCTTCATGGCCAATGGCTCTTTGCTTGACCGACTAGCTTGCAAGGTAATCACCATCTACACAGCTCATTGTGCCTTCAGCACTGATTTTACACAAATTATTCAGTTATATGCTTTTTTGTCCTTTTAGGATGATACTCCTCCACTGTGCTGGCAACGGAGATGCTTGATAGCTGAAGGGACAGCAAGAGGCTTGGTTTATCTGCATTGCAACCATCATGTCCACAGGGATGTTAAAAGGTACATAAAGTCATGATAGCTGTGGGAAATCCACTTATTCGCTGGCAGAAAGTTGGATGGTAAGAATGATACCACTCCCACAGGTTTAAAAAGAAATTACAGCTAGCACCTACAGAGTTTACATAAGCAAAAAATTTAAACATTTTTTACCTTTTTTCTTTTCCCTATCAGTGCAAACATCTTGTTAGATGATAATTTTGTGGCAAAGATCTCAGACTTCGGGCTGACGAGAGCATCAGCCAAACAGACATCAACAACCATGATGACACAGAGAATTGTGGGCACCCGTGCCTATATGGCACCTGAGGCACTCCGAGGAGAGATCACACCAAAATCTGACGTCTTCAGCTTTGGAGTGGTGGGTTTTCTGCAGACACGTACACACACAGAGACATTCATGCACATACAGATTACAGGGTTTTATGTCAGGAAAGGAGAAACGGCAACTGCAATGAAAAATATAGGATACAGCTCAGCAGTTTGCTTGAGTGCAAGGTTCTCTCAAACTACTGACTCATGCATAACTGTGGAAGACTACCAGGCTAGTATACATTTCTTCTCAATGATGAAAAGAAAGCTCAGTTTTGTGTATCATCTGTAAATATTTCCTACAATAAAATTGTTGAGGGGCGCAGCTGTACTGTATTAACTACAAATCTCCAACATATGCATTTTACGGCTGAGTGATTTATGGAATCAGCACTGTGTAAACTGTCTGACCTTCTTATAAAGAACCGTATATAAAGCGTATATACTTTTATTAAGACAGCTGTTTAAACACTGCAGTGTCTGTGAAGCTACGTGGCGCATGGTGGGGTAATAAAAGTTGTCTGTCGTTCGGAGCCGTGTGAGATTAACCCCATCTATCTGCCATCTACAGGTGTTGTTAGAAATACTGTCTGGGCTCCCGCCAGCTGATGAAAATCGTGAGCCACAGTTCTTGGTAAGCAGCACAAAAGAGGCTTTCACTTTGTGTCTGTCAAGCCACAGTTTGTAATTACATCTTATGAAAGGCATTTAATTAGTAGGAGCATGGTATCAGTTAGTAGTCATTAAAGATTAATTGAAAAAGATTTGGATGTAAGTTTTCTCTGTTCTGAACTGCTATTCACAGATTGTAATACATGCATACATTTTTTGAGGTATACAGTATGTCCAGTGGATATGGATACTACAAATCAAGTACATCCATCCTTAATAAGAGGAATAATACTAACTTGAAAACTAAGCAACTTTTTCCTCAAATTATAACTTTTAAAGTTCATTACTGCTTTTCAATGAACAGCAGTGCGATTTTCTCTTTCTCTATCTCAGATGGAGTCTCGGTACGATATAGATGATGACGATGAGGAGCTGACTCTGGAGGACTTTGTGGACAAAAAGATGAGAGACTGGGAGCTCGGTCAGGTGGAGAACATCTACTCTCTGGCATGTAACTGCCTCCATGAGAGGAAAAACAGACGACCTGTCGTCAATCAGGTAGAGTGAGGAAAGACGGTGGCAGATCTTAAGAAGTATAGTTGTAGTCACCTTGAGCAAGATACTTTTAAAGGATCTGAATAATGCAGTACTTAAATGCTGATATAGATGTTTCTGTAATCACTCCTCCGGTGTCTACTGGCTATGAATCGATTCTTATGTTGCACAAATCCAATTTAACAGAAAGGGGGCAGAATCCATACTCCTTGTTCTGTGGAAATATGGACTGTAAGGTTCAGGTGAAGCTTAAGCAGTCTGACTTACACAGTAACAAACAGTACACTCTTTTAAAGGGATGTCTTCTGCAAAGCATTTTCATCCATATTTAATGCAAGGCCAGTTTTGACTAGCATCAACAAAAACTAAAAAAATGTGGCAAAAGTTGATAATGATAGCATGCTGATTGTTAACCATGTTTTATAGGCACACCGCAACAGTAATGTGGTAGAAAAAAAACAATAATAAAAGTTTGCTGTGGAACAAACACTGAAGGATTTGACATATAAATATTACATGGGGTTTGTTATAGCCTTAACTAGATTAAATGTTTTCACTATTATTAATAACAATAAGATCTATGTATTTTTGTTGGTTAATTATTAATATTATCTCTCCATAACAGGTCCTGTGTGAGCTTAAAGGAGTTGTCAAAAGCATATCTCTGGATTTGCAGCCGTAGCAGAGAAGACAAACGTGGTTCATTCAGAGCACAGACAGACATTTCCTCTTCCAACAGAAACTTGCCTGACTGTGATGAGGTATTTTTGCACCAATGCAATAACAAACTTGTTTTACATCATCTGCTCTATTTGAATGAAACGTGTAGTTTCACTATATTGAAGTGGCATAGTGTGTCTATCAAGTATTTATTGTCATAAAATGAATAAAAATGAAACAGGAAATGTGTGATTTATTTTTTTATTTTTCTTCTTTAAAAGAAAGATTTGTAAGAAAACAAATAAGACCAAACATGATTTTTCTTTATATTATAATGACACTGTATGAACATAAAGGGATTTTCCCTTCAGACATGAGGTGAGCTTAGTAGTTTGCCTAATGTTAATCAGTAGACCAGTGGATGTGGCAACATGGCAATATTTTGATCAAGGTATTTCTATTATTTCCTTTTCTATCCAGTTTCCTGTCCCTACGAACCAGCAAGGTCTGAGTAGCTTCCTCTTAGTGAAATCTGAGATGTACTGATGTAATGTTTCTGGAAGCCCCTGTTCTTTCCACTGTGATCCTCACCGACACAACAATCACCAGAACAGACAAGACTGTTTCTTAATCATAGAGCATCACACAGCTACAATATGTACATTTACAGCACTTGCATAGAAAAATAAGTTTCTCAGCAGATGATTTTTTTTCATGTAAACCACAGTTATATCAAAAAAGAAGTCAAATTTCCAATATAAAATGCACTGTTAAAATGAATCAATAGACACAAATGGGACAATTGTATGTTTTCTGCTTTAAAGCACCTCATTGTGCAAATATTAGGAGACAAATGTAGACATGGAAACATTACTTGACACTGACTTAAGGAATGCAAGTTAGGAATTCAAGCGTGTGAACTCAAAATTGGGGAATTTCATATTGTCGCAAGTTCACATTAGTCGCACTAATAATTTTTTTGGTCTCAGAATCTAGCAACAATGTAAAGCCTCAGGTTTATCATGTTTGGGCCTCTTTGAATCATCCTAAATATTTTTTTGTGAATGTACTAACAAACATAAATATGCTTCCATTTGGCGAGCTACAAATGGAAATTATCAAGTGTGTCATTGCTCAGTTGTCCTTGGCGTGCATAGTTGGGTCTCTGGGGGAATTATGTGGAAATTTAAGGTTGTTTTTATTTTTATTTTAAACAAGCGTGTCAACTATGATTTTCCCCATCAAAGGAATGTTCCACTGTGGAACATGCTAAAGGTGGAGGTGGTGGTCGAGTGCTGAGGTCTGTTTAATCTTCCTCTTCTCCTTCCGCGGGAGGTCGGGTGATACGGCGGCCACCCCTCTTCCCAGCAGGCCCTTTGGGCTTGGGGAAAGCCTGTTTGTGTGCATGCTGCTTTGGATGCACCTCCTCGTACAGGAAATCACTGTTCAGTTCATCCCCGTTATCAATCTCCAACTGGAGGACAGGAAAGAAAGTAGATGAACAAGACTCCAAACCTGACTTCAGCTCACATGCTTAAAGGATCACATCTGCCTTTTTAGAATTATGGCACGTTTGTCTGTATGACCCACATTACACGCACTGTCACACATCATTCCCTTACATCATGCCCTGAAATTGTATTTTCAAAATCCACTTAAGAAAGTTGTAATCCACTTTTGTACAAGGAGAGAAAGCAATAGTTGAATAAAACTATGATTAGAGACACACTTTTCACAATAAGTCAATAAAACCTAAGCAGACTAGGCTCATTTTCATTAACGATTAATTTACTTTCTTTTCTGGATAAATCAAATAACTTTACATCAAATATCAGAAACTTGTGTATTAAAAAATGATAAAAGTTAAAAAGATAAACAGTTTACAGTCATGACAAGGAAAAGGAAAAAATCTCATACTGTGATAGACTGTTTCTCACCTTTTTTGCGATTTCAATCTGGAGCTTGTTTTCTGCCATGTCGACCAAGGGATTTTTGCAGCTGGAATAAAGCATCCTCTCTCGGATGCTACAACTATACCCGGGCATAGAATAAATGAAGACTGCAAAAGCAAAGAAAAACAACAAAACAAACAACAATGTGAGAAAGAAACCTGAGAGGAAAGTGCTATTCAGAGCAACATAACAAACTGAAGAAAGAACAGGGTGTGTCAAGTGTTCATATTAACCTGTAGATTCTAAGTAGTCGCCTTCATGGGAATGTTTGTAGAGGAAGAAGTGGTAGCGTGCAGAATCTTTTGGGATTCTCATTGGCAGGTCTTTCACCTCCGTTGGCTCAGTGCTGCACAACCGAATCAGCTCCTGTTGGGCGTCTACTTGCTGTTGACAAGTGAAATATAAGCTTACTCTCAGTGCTGATGGTGAGAGCCTGAGATCACAAAGTCCCTGTTTTGAATTCCACATCAATTAGTGAAATCTGGGTGTGGGCAGTGAATATCATTTCAACTATTTCTCCTTCATCTCAGGTGTGTCTATCAAACATTTGCACAACAATTGCTGCTGTGCTGCTTAGCAGTCAGGAGTAAACGTTGAATTGATAAATAGGACAAAACCTACTGCACTCTGGAAGAGCTTTTAGCCTAACAAACAGAAAAGGGAAATGAGACAAGGCTGCAACACTGCCACAATTATTCCTTTGTACTTGGCACAGATCTGATCTTGTGACACAAACTCTTTGAATTTGAATGAGTAGAAATGACAATTGGCAAATGAATAACTCATTGTGTCATTCAGTGAACAGCTCCTAACCAAAAATCTCTCTCTCTTTAAACAAAGCATTTACTTTTGATATTCTAATTATTGATCTAGCAATGATTGCTATGCTAATAATTTGCTCTTACAAACTCACCAGTTGTACATAGTTAATTCTTTTGTCTCTTAAACGCTCAAGTGCTGCAACAGCATCTTTGTGGACAGGGAAGGCCACTCCCTGCAGAGTCTGCTGCTTGGTGTCCACACTGATGTCTGTCTGCACCTGAATGCGCCACAAAAAACAAGACACACTTTTAAGTTATAAATTACTATGCACTTTTATACCCATGCTTGAATGACCTAAAACATGATTTATTAAGAGAACTCGTTATAAAGAGAACCCGTGTGGGCAGTTTCTAACATGTTCTTGATTTAGCTATTACAGTATATTTATAGGTCTGTTTCTACACACACACCCAGACACAATCAAATGGCACTATGGCCACATTACGTTGACATGCTAGTAAACTCTGGTCTCTAAATTCACTCACAGTGGACAAATGATATCTATCAAAGCATCACTAGGTCTCCGCTGATGATATTTGGTCTCCTAAAGACTTGTTGATAGGTGAAATACAATAAATATTCATTTTAGTAATCAGAAAGTAAAATGGTTTACATGTGCAACAAGCAGCGTGAAGGTTGGAGCATGATGATTACAGATGATGCTTGTATCGGAAGTGACAAGGCGCCTCCATGAAATCACACCGAAAACTGGAAATGCTGGAGGGATTACACTGATGGATTTCATCTATTTTTAGAACACTGTTCCCACAAAATGAAATGCTGTGCAAACATGATTGAGCCTCCGATGTAGCTACCTCGCATACTAAAGGGATTGCGGGTCTTTTATCCATCTGCTTAGTAAAAGGCAGGCTGTCTCCAAGGCACAGCAATAATAAATATTTCAAAGCCTCTTTTTTCATCCAGGCAGTACAGATTAATGGTATATTATCTTCCTTCAACAGCTGGTCAAGTGGGACAAGCACAAACCTCACTTCCTATTTACTCTACTGCTTTTAATTGCCAATACTTCAGAGGGACTGCACTACTCAAAGCACTTCCTTATATGGTAGGGAAAAGATTGTTCTTGTTTTTGAGGCAGACCGGTAGAGCAGCAGAGAGATCATTTGGGTTAATTTATAGGAATGGTCCCCCCAAAGTCTGAAAAGTTTAACTTCTAATGCTGCTTTTTTATTTTCTGCTTGCTGGAGAGTATCAGGCACAGCCCCTTTGCATCACCAGAGCAAACACTGGCATCATTTGCAGCATGCAATGGATATTATATTACAGTATTTCTTTATCTTGTCACTGCAACCAGGAAAGTCAAAGTACAAGTGATACCGCTGTAGTCCATTCAGAATCACAGCCGATTACTAAAAACGACAGGGCGTTCTCATTTGCATGTAACTCACTCAACATTCTCAACTCCTCTTTAACCACTCTGTTGCTGAGGCTGAATGCTGTTTACAACATCACAGAAACATCACTTTTTATGGAGCTATGGGTGTGAGCTGCACAAGCTTAATAGATTCATCTCTGCCAACACGCTGCTCCTCTAATGCATCAGCATCTCTGCGCTGTGCTGTTACTGCCGGGCAAGCATATGAACACTTTCGCTGCTGCTGACCTTGTGCTGTTTGGAAGAATGCATCGCTAGCCTTCATTGATACTCCACGGTGTTTCCGGTGGGACTTACATCTCACACACAGGAGATGCGATTAGAAAGAGGACTGCTGTTAGCTGAGTCAAGCTATTTTTTTACCCACTGCAGCCCCAATGTGTAAAAACAACTTGGCGTCATCACTTTTCAGAAGTGAAACAGAACAAACCTAATCCACACTCACATCAGAACACTTGGAGTCCTACAACATGTCACCTGACGGTGGTATCTCTTTACACAAGCATAGGGAACAACTTTATTTTCTCTTGAATGTTTTCAAATATAAATGCATCTCAAATGTCTAAATAAAAGAAGTTAAATCTAAACAGTTTGTCTGTGTTTCTTTGTGTGTGTGCATTTAGTTACCTCACTTAGTTTAATCTGTCTCAGTTCCTCTTCTGCAGCCGTGAGGGGCAGGGGAGCAGCCTGTGAGGTCAGATATTTTCTGTAGCCACTAAGATTCAAATCATCCTGAGGGCCAAACAACAGCACAGTCACACATCAGACAGTAAAATAGACGGAAACACTAACACCATCGCTTAAGTCAGATGCAATAAAGACTGAAGCTTAAGCATAAAGAACTTTTTGCATAATTTCAAGTGTGTTGTATGACCAACCTTTGTGGTGCCAAAAATCTCATCCTTAATGTGTCCACCTCCAAACTCTTTCTTCAATGTGGCTCTGGTAGCAGCGTATAACATTTTATGTCGCACCTGATAAAAATCAGAGGAAAAGTTCGGAAATCATTATTAAGTAGAAAGTTTGAAAAACTAATTTGAATTTATTTTTGTTATTATGTTACACGGTTGACTGTAAAGATGGGGCTGTATCTGGCACTGATATTTTATTGAGTAACAAAGAACAATATGGCAAGAAGCAGCACGTTGCATATTCAACATCTGCATATACTCTTGCAAAATTTCACTGATTAAAAGGTGCCTTGTGTTTTCTTGTAGACAAACTTTGTTTTGGTTTATATGAGTGTAGAACAAATGTGATGAATTCATTTCATCTCTCATAAAACATTTGCAAAGCAAATATATTTTAATAAAAGTGAAACAAGCATGTCTGTGTGTATCTGCTGGCAATTTTCTTCTTCCCAGCCTTTGCTTTTGTATTGCTAATTTTTTTTTGTGTCAACACGCTCCTGCAGATATCAAGAACAAATCAGCTACTCATAAAAACATCACTGTACAACACTGCTAGTGGTCAAAAACTCTCCTTTAAATCTGAAACTAATTTGTGACTTTGGTTACCATAAGCACACTTGACCTTAATGCCAAACAAAAAAACTAAACAAAAAATAGAACAAAAGCATTAGGTAATATAATAATAATAGTTAAGTCTGACCAAGGTATGATCAAGTCAAAGTAGCAGCATGCACATGTCGAGGAAATATTTTGCATCTTCCAGACAAGTCTCGACTTGAAGTGAGGCAGAAACTCAGCTATGTCTTTCAGAAAGTGAACTGGAGCTCATTTCCACCACACAGTTAAAGTCCTACAAATATCCTGCATGGCATTTTACTCTGCCACTGCAGCATGCCTCTTTGTGCTGCTACAGAACATTTGCATCTGTAGTATAAATAGTTCATGTTTCCGTGGAACCAAATGACAGTGACTTAATTCTAGTGCCGATTTCCCCCCAGAGGCTGATTTATCTGCAATGTATATGTGTTACTGGATTTCTAAGTATGACTAAAACCGATACTAACACAATGTGGCCTATAGAAGTAGGAGTATAGTTTTCACATCAGTGTATTTAATCCAGACAGCGATAGAAGAAATCAGATTGTTAATTTGATGCATGTATAATTTATAGTAACGAAGTTGCTACAGTGCATGTACATGTGTCCCTGATGACCTGTGTAACATGATTTCTCTCAGTAACAAAGTTACTTTAGTGCATGTAAACGTACTGACTGACATGAGTCAAGGAAACACCAAATGGAAAACATCAATTTGCATAACAAAGAAACAATGCAACCTGTTGGTCTACATCACCTAAAAACATAAAGAGGGTTTTTGGTTTTTACATTTGAGATATTTAGGTTGTGCACCATATTCACCCTTATCTAGTTGTATTTGGTAGGGAATGACAAATTCACTTTGTCAGTTGAACGTGCAACCAGTTTTTTAAGAGGCACACAAAGAAATTGCTGCCTTGATGTGGTAAACTGACATCTGATACCCAAAGCAGAGGACAAATGCCACAAAGTATAGAAAGCTACTCATTAAAGCCAGACTGGCTTTATTTTTCTTACAGCAGAGTGGTCAGGTGACCAGGCCAGAAAGATCCACTCGTATCCCTGGTTGTTAGTAGAGTCCAGCCGGTACAAAATATAACAGGGCATGGCATCCTCGAGGAGGGGCAGCACTAAGGAATCATACTCCTGGTCCCACTTCTTTGATGCTTTTCTGCTGGCACCCAAAGTCAGCTGCTCTGGAAAGCAGATGTGAGCAACACAAATGTCAGCAGTGCATGGATTTGTTAGTCATGTTCACACTGTAACGGCAGCCTTAGCAGAAGTTTAGGTATAAGTTAAGAGTTTTCTTGGCACTGGAGGCTGTAAATGAAGTCCAAGATTCTGGTGCACTGCTTACCATCCTTAATGACGATCTTTAAGACTCGATATTGGTCTCCGCTCTTGGCACTGGCAAAGATATCCTTCACATCATTCCCCGCTAACAAAAGACAGAAAAAAAGGTGAGTCTCTGTTTTGAGCAGAGACTTGCTTGACAGCAATCTTATAGTGACAGCTGTGGGTTGCACGTTTCAAAGTAAAGAGTTCAAAGATCATTTTAAGATAGGAAAACAACTGAATATTAGAAATTACACAAAAATCTAACAATTACCATATGCTTTAAATTAAATAACAGAAAGTCTATTACTAAGTGTGCCTGTTGTTTTGGATTTAAGCAACAACTTTTATCCCTCAACAACACTGGTAGGGTTTCAATGATTCTTCTTTCTCTATGTGGCTGCAGAGATGTGACTGAAGACTCACCACCTTTGACCCCAAAAACAGGCACAATCACACATTGTTACAACTGAGGAACAAGTCCAGTTACAATATAAGACATCTGATCCCATTTTTGTAGCTAAAATCATGGTGAAACTTATCACTAAATGGCTCTTTAAACCCAGACAAAAATTATTTGAAACGATAATAAATTTTGCACCATTTTGCATCTTTCACGTATTCAGCTGGACTTTGATTTTTCTCTAGTCTCCGCAGCTATACAGAGGTGTGTATCAATGCAATCAGCCTTTATGAGAGTGTAAAAAAATGAGAAACTTAATTTTAAATCGTATGAACACTTTAAGTGCTCTACAGAATTGTTGGACTCGGTGTGACTGGGGAGTAAAACACTTGCACAACTGTTACTACATTTAAATATATGTTAAAGTTAAAGGGTGGTATTTTAATACAGGCGTTTACAGTTTTCAATCTTACAATCTAAAATACACATTGTTCTACTTTAGAGTACATAAAATAGTGATTACATAGAGTATTCGAGTATACAGTAAGTATTCCACGGTGCTTCTGCCATATATAACAGGGCGTCAGGCCCTACACAAGTATTTTTTTATAATGACAAAGTGCAGGTAACTCCAGAGCTGCTGCCATATATTCATGGGAACCGGCCGGTCTACCAGGCCAGCAGTTTGTTTAGATGAAGGCGTCGCCCATCCATTCTGAAGGCTAAACTCAGTGTTACAGGATATAAGCCCCATATATAGAAATCTCTTCATAAAGCTGAACCGTTAAAGGATTTGCTACCCCAGTGATAAAACAGCGATTTATGTGACCTATAACTGGCTAAGGATAAAGAGAGATTACATGTCATAGTCCTTAAAGTACCCAAACAGGGCACAGCTGGTCGCACAGATCACGGTAGCTTTAAGCTAGCTAGGAGTAGCTAACTAACTTGACGCTAGCTTCTCGTTGCAGTGAATTGTTGCAGGTATTTAAACCCCGTCCACGAATCACAGACTCGCGCTGCGAAACACATAAATACAGAGACATCAAAAGCACAGAAACGCATCTACCTTGAATGCCCGTCTGATGTGACATTGTGTATTTCGTCGGACAAAAGGCTGATACAGCTGCTCAGGCGAAATCAGGGCAGAGAAGCAGGAAGTGGACTACATCGATAAGACCCGCCCCACGTGTGTCGTCATCAACAGCGAATACGCATCACACAGTGGAGGAAAAAAAACAAATATATATTTAAAAATTTCTTATTAGAAATTTTATATTTAATACTTTTTATTCATAATTAAAGATTAACGTAATGCAGTGCAATAATTTAAATATTATATGGCAGTAGTAGCGGAAGTATTCACATCTTCTGTACTAGAACTGTATGAATACCAAAGTATAAAAATACTCAATTGCTACTTCATGCCTTGCATACCTATTTCCTGATGTAAAACATCGAAAAATATTATTTATCAAAAAATATTATCAAAACTACTACTATGCTGACTCATGGAACATGCACATGCATTTAATAATTATAAACAATACTAGCCTATATAACAGATTAAAACAATAAGCAGCATTTCAGTGCTGCAGCTTGTCAAAAAGTTTGAAAGGCTGGTTTGGCTAGATGTAACAGCCCCATGAAAGGGCAGCATGATAGGTTGAAGATAAGTTGTGTCTGAGGCCTCAACCAACTTATCTTCAACCTACCACACCCATCCCCTGCCTTTTTTTTCACTTAACGAGCCTATTCAAGGCAGGTGTGAGGTGAAACCAACCTGGAGGATAAAATTGTGCTCACTAGCCAACTTCCCCGCAGATTGAAAAAGTTCTGTGGATGCAGAGCGAAACGTCTCTACCTTAAAGAAAGAAGTCCGGTTGCCATGGCTCTGTGAAGTATAGTTCTGGTAGAAAAAAACTCAGGTACAAGAATTTATTACTAAGCACATAAGTTCAGTACATTAGTTTTCAGTAAACAACTGAAAAATGCCGAAAGGTTAGACTACACTGAGTTTAACATAGTTTAAGAATTTGTGAATTTTTGAAATTGTTAACTGATCTTATAGTCTTCTCTTTAAAATCTTTAGGCTTTATTTTAGTTTTTATTTTGCCAATTAAATCACAAGAGTGCTTGTTGGTTTCTTAGTCTGGTACAGACGGATCCAACAACAACAGCTACTACTATGCCCTACCACTACTTCTAATCAAAATAATAAAAATCAGAATATTATTTTAATTGGTTTATTTTACTTAAATTAGTGTGGTTGCACATTTAAACTAGAATTAACGCAGTGCAGTTGTATGCATCTGATAACCAGTGACTTTATATCTATGTCCAGACTCATATTGTAGTTTATACATGAGTCGGGGCAAATGTTTGTCAGATGTAATGAAATTCCTTCCAAAGGCTTCTGAGATATAGCATTAATGAGAATGGGACATAGACCTTTGACCAAAATCTAATCAGGGCCAAATTAGAAAAATTATAGTATATGGACATAATATTCAAACAACTCTGGAACTCTGCTGTAAATTATATCTGCACTGACATTTATCATTTAAAATGTTTTGATTATCACTGAACAAACGCTGAATTTGTTCTTACTGTTGGTAAACGCTTGAGCCACGAATGAAGTCTATTAAACAGTTATTTTTTATTTTTCACTTGGATTTAGGTGATTTGATTTGTGATAACCAGGAGATTTCCACCTCGTATGACTGCAGATCCTATTTGGCGAGAAACTGTGCAACATCTGGAAGCCACCGGTCTTGCTGTCTGCCCTCCCTCCGGATTTTTTAGCAGCAAAATCACCCTGTCACCAGAGGGAATCTCAATCCAGCGTTAAAATCCACAGATAAAGCCAGAATCGTACCGGAAATAATGTGAATCCATCTTCAAATTAAGGGTATATTGAGTCAGAAACGATAGCATTAGAATAAATTATATATTATAGTCTCTAAATACATAATCTAATAATATATTTAGAGTACATTCTGTCAGCAAACAATTTATAGTCAAAAGAACACTTATATTAATTATATAATGTAACAGTAAAAAATTACAATATGTCACTGACGGAAAAAAAGCTGATATTGCTAAAATTCAGTATGCATTTTAAAAATATATGTATATACATCTGTAATTTTTTATTTTTTATTTGTAACTTTATAAAAGTATATATCAACTTCAGTTAATTGAAAAACAAAGTATTTTTAATACTCATAAGAGAGTCTGTTTTTAAAGGTATGTGGACCACTCATTTATAAATTAGCAACATACAGAAAAAACTATAATACCAATAGTAGAGGAAGTATTCACATCTATATTAGTAAAAGTACCAATACCAAAGTTTAAAAGTATGTGGATCACTCATTTACAAAATAACACCAGTGATACACAAAAAAGGATTAAAGCAACATATAACATATGAAATAAAATAAAAAAATAAAACATACAATTTATCCCAAATACAATATTAAAATTACGCTATTTACGGTAATTATAGTTAACTCCATTGTACATTTACTGATCAATCTTTTTAATATTGCGTTTTACTTTGAAAAGCTTAGGCGGAAGCCGCATATTTCTCCTGCCACTGTTTTTGCGCTGATTAATCAACGTGTTGGCTACATTGCGTTGTACTGATGCTATGCGTGCTGTGTGGACCCAGATATCTCCATCCGCAGCAGCAGCAGCAGCCACAGCAGGTCCCAGCGGGCCAGAATCAGGACCGTCCCACAGGGAACTTGCCAACAAAGCACCGCCCGGCTGAACCAGCCCGCCCGGCGCATGCACAATCCAGCACAATGGCAGAGGATTTGGGGGTGCCTCTGTCCTATACCAACAGGTCGCATGGATAATCCCTCTACAACCTCCCGTATCGTATCGTGTTTGGGGTGATTAAAGCGCCGCTGTCTGCTTGATGTAGCGGGAGAACCTTGCGGGAGGGGGGGGCTTCTCGTCCAGACTGTCACCTGAGAGGATAACGGCGCGGAGCAGGTGCGCTGATGATGCTGATTTAACGCACATGCACTTAAACATTACAGAGGTGCGGGGAGGCGGGATTGGACGAACTCGAGCGTCCCCGATGCTGCTGGATGCACATTTAAGTTGTGTAATCAGATAATTCCACTCAGCTGTTACATCCGAGATACGTGTTGTCTGCTATGTGAAATTTGGCGTTTTTTTTTAGAGAGGATAGATGTGGCCAGAACTGGCTCGAATAGTGTTTCTATCAGTGCATTTCCTGTAGGACTGGAATTGTTGGTTTGACCAAATGTATTTTTTTAGTTAAATGGGATAAACATGAAAAAAGTATGTCTGTATTTTACCAGAATATTTAAGTAATTTTATCTCTTTCAATAGAATCACTAACTTAGCATCATCAAAGTTGGCGTATAATATTAAGATATATCATTATTCCAGTGAAATTGAATAGCCTCATGGGTGTTCCACTGTGGCAGCTCTATTTCAGGAATCACCACATCATGCCAGCATGTCCCACTGTGGGCTATTCTAGGAAACTGTGTCAAATTAAAGAACTGGTTTGGGACGTTCAGTCTATCAAAGTCAAACGTTTGACCAATCACAGCATTGAAATTGAGAGTGAAGTTCATGGGGGAATAATAATAGTTGGGTTAAAAATACACGGCGGTGAAAATAGTACTGTTGGTAAGTTACTTAAGTGGCACTTGGCAGGTGCTCCCAAGCAAAGCGTCAACATATTACTGCCACCGTTTTTTCACGGGAGCACAGAGAAGACAGGCTAAGCATATAAACCTTTCAAATATCAGCATTTTACAACTTAGTGCTTCAAGAAGTCTGACTTTTCAAGGTATGATACGTACAGCTCAACGTTTTACCGACTGACTTTACTGAATTTAAAGCAACAAATTTAAACTTTTGAAAATCAGCTTCTTGATGGTTGTGGACTCAATCACCTTGTTAATGTTCCGTGAACTTGCTGCATCACTCACCAGTCAGATCAGGACCTCTGTCGTGTTTGTGTGTGTTATAATCTTGTGTGTGGGTGAATTGATTGAGTGACACTGCCTCTGAACTCTCTGAGTTGTCTGAATTAAGCACAAACCTAATCTGTACCAAACCTCATGGATATTCCTGAACTGGGCTTTAGACATGTTTTTCGCTCTAATCTGCCCTGCTGATATGAACGTAATGTAATCTGACTGAAAAACACTTTCTCTCTCTCTCTCTCTCTCTTTGACTTCCAGGTGTAGTGTGGCTGTGGGGCTCAGCAGGATGGAAATAGATGCCTGTTTTCGCTACTATTTCCAGCACCCGTGGTCACGTCTCATCGTGGCCTACCTCGTCACCTTCTTCAACTTCTTGATCTTTGCAGAGGACCCTGTTTCTCACAGTCAGACAGAGGCCCATATGATTGTGGTGGGCAACTGCTTCTCCTTCCTGTTCAACAAGTATCCGGGCCTTGGATGGAACATCCTGAAAGTAATATGCTGGATACTGGCCATTATCACTGGCCTGTTCGCTGGGAAGTTTATATTCCATCGTCAGCTCTTTGGTAAGTCATGCAGACATTAATGTAGTGGAATGTGCAGAGTAGTGGCTCTGCTGAGGGAGGGTAGCTTCCTCCTGTTGGTCTGTTCATCAGTGAGAAGTGCCTTTTACACCCCGCTCCACTTTTTTTCAGTAGTAGTGATTGTATCTCTACAATCCACTATTTTATTATTAAACTCTGGTCTGCCTTTTTTCATTTGTCAAATCTGGGTCAAACTTTCTTTTCTGTTTTTATTTTACTCTGCTTTATTCAGGGAATTAGCATTCTTTGTCAATGAATCAACTCATCTGTTGCGCTCTAAAATGCCAGAAATAGTTGAAAAAGAAAAAAATAATAGATCACATCTAGAGATGTTAGAGATTTAGGAGCTCCAGTGTGAAGGCTGAATAGATTTACTCCCCCCTTAGGCTGTAAATACACAGTGGACATAATATTTTATTTAACCACACAACAGGACTCTGACATGTTGCAATAGGACAATCACAGATGTAAACACCAGCATTAAAATAATTCACTGATCAGCATTTCACTTCTTTCACATTCACAATGGACGGTATAGTATAGAGAGTAGTAATAAAGAGGATAAAAACCAATGCAGCAGAACCAGAGATGTCATATTTCATCTCTGTGTGTGTGCTTTTCCTACTATGACAAGTCAACATACAACTGTGATAATAGTAACTAGTAATATGACAATTAATTAACGCTGTTAATTGTCCTTTTTCTTGCTGCAGCATGTTGTAAGAAACATCTCTGCAGCACAACATCCGTCGACTCACTATGCTTCGTATTTTGTCAGTACACATTGCTCACTTCCTACACCTTTCACAGCTCTTCTTTTTCACCTACTAGCCATCTGACGCACCTCTTCTCAAAACCTCAAGCTTTTTTTTTTCTCTTCCTGCCCTCTTGCCAGCTCTTCCCTCTCTTTCTCTCTTGCCTCTCACAAAGCTGTGACTCCAGTCTCATCTGCACCTCATTTGTTTAAACTCAGCAGCGATTTGCAGCACTTCCTGTGTGACTCGTACGTTTCATTTCCTATTCACTTCACAACTCACTTAGGCCAGGATATTACTGGCCGGCCGGGATTATCTTCTAGAGATGAACCATTAATGACTATAATTGAAGGGCACAGAGTGAGTGATGACATGATACTTTCTGCAAATACAGAATTCTCACTAAGAGGGGAAAAGGAAAATGGCTTTGAGTACTGTAGTTTTACTGTATGTCGTGGACAGTTAGTGGATCTGATAATACCAGCTGTTTTATCTTTTCATTTAATTCAGTTACTGGTCCCATATTTAGCATCTGTTCTAGTTCCTCTTCTTGGATAAGGACCCCACAGAGTAACCCTATGTGGGGTCCTTAATGCTGTATACAAAAGCATAACAGTATGCCAACACAGAAGTACTGTATGTAAACAAGCCTGAATATCACCTTCTGCATAACAGCATCTCTGGACCTAAACTAAACTGTCAGAACTCTTTCGAGAGGCCTGCCAGACAACATCATAGTGACAACAGTGCTCCCTAAGTAGAAACTAAGATTATCTTAGTGTACGCTAAGATAAACAAATTGCCTGCTGGTTCTAGCTTTATATGCATTTTACAAGCGTAAGTGTGTCTATGATGATTTGACCCTTGTAATACAGTGAATGTAATGTGTGTTTTTGTCTAAAACATCTGTGGATTATCAAAAGTAGTGGTGTTTCTGGAAAAGATTGTTCCGAATCTAAGACACTAATGACAATTTAAAAGTGGAGCTGAGTTTTTTTTAAAACTTTTTTTTGATATTCTATAATAATCAGCTTTATTGTCATTGATCACATTTACATGTTACAATGAAATTTTACTTCTGCATTTAACCCATCCCCTTTGGGGGGAGCAGTTAGCCTAATGTGATGTGATGACATATTTAAGTCAACCTGTAAAACCTTGCAGTGTTTCATCATATGAACCATGTTAGCTGTCGGTGATGTTTTACCTTAGTGTGGGTCTACACGCTTACGTTGGCTTGAAACTACAAGAGGACAAACAGGGTTCAGAGGACAACTACACTTCAGCAGGCCTCCGAACAGATGGTTTGTGTTTCTGTGTGTAGGAGTGCGTGCTTGTAAGTGAGAGAATTGGGGTTGTTTTGTAAGTGTGGATATGTATGTGTGAGTGAACACCTCATTCTGTGTGTGTGTGTTTTGTGAAGGATAGGTGAAGTAAATCTTTGAAAGAGAAGGAGAAGAGCATGATGGTGAAAGTTGGCGAGGTGAATTGTGTCCTGTTCAATATTTTAGTAGAGCAGTTGTGTAATCACAACCGAGCTACTAGCATAGAACCAGACCTGCTGTACAATCAGTTGTCTATTGTAGATGTGTCACACCTGCTGCACATCGTGAGGTCTCTGCTAAATCCCTGCAGATCTTTATCCACTGTCTCTTCTGCTCTCTGAAGAGGCTGGCAGTAGGCAGGCAGTGGGAGCACTTCTGAGTAGGCAAACTGTCCATGCAAAGCTCTGAGTACCTGAAACAGCACTTCACGTTCTGTAATCCCATTCTGTAATTCTCATTAGTGTTTGCTGATGCTGTTTTACAAATGTAATACTGTACGTTGCATCATTTTGAGGTTCACCCTCTTTGCAGATTCTGAATTTTACATCAATGTTTCAGAAATTCTGAAAACAGACATTTTTGGAAACTAACACATCCCCTGTATCATTTATCATTTATGATGGCCTAGAAAATCTGAACATTTTACCATGAATTACACCTCCCACTGTTCCCTGTAGCGATTAGTGTTTTCTTTTTTCCCCGTCTTTGCCACAATATGTGATTTATCCCATATTAATCCAGTTTACTGCAGAACAGTATTAGTGCCATCTTTTATATACAGTTATATTTAGCGGTTTAGAGTAGGCAGAGGTGCCTAGTGTTGTTTTTTTTGTTTGCCTCTCTTGGAGAAAAACAGAATAAACTCCACAAGATGAATAGCTTGTGACAGATTATGTGATTTAAGACTACATTTGAGGTTCAAGAAACAACCTATGCTGTTCCATTCAGCCACTCAGGGCTATGCATGCTCTCTAAGCGAGTGGGCGGTAGTCAGTGTCTTCTGGTCATTCAGTGGCAGACTGGCTGTCGTTATCTATTTGTATTAAATCTTAGGTCACACAGGGTTTGTTTGCTGTCTATTTCAGTTCTTATTTTGGTTTCGTTTTGGAAGTTGGATTAAGCCAACTCTTACAATTCAATACAGAAGACGGTTTTAGGCTGATCATGGTGAAGTACATTGCAGCTTAAACTAATTTTATTTGATAAATAACCAACAACATTAAGAAGATTTATTTTACTTACCTTTAGTGTAAGACCAATGCAAATACTAATAGATGTTACCAAATGGGGATCCTATAAAACACTTTTTTTTTATTTACTGAGTCAGCATTGAAATGTAGTTTCAGTCCTTGGGGTTAGGTCCAGTCAATATGCTGAATTTGATAGTCTGACAGTGAGGCTGTAAGACACGTCAATAATTCACTAGTAAAAATACAAACTCGTGACACAGAAGGATGCTTAAACCACTGACAAGATCCACATGATGTGCATATGAAATAAGTGTACTACAGGTCAAATTATGTTGAGAATAAGAAATACATGGTCAATACACATTTGTTTTCTTGTGGATAAAATTAGATCATAAATGAGCTCATACGACTGTCATATCTGGGGAAACTCTGACTCTGTACAAAGGTAACACCTACCAGCAACTATACTTAAGTTATTTCACACAAAATCCAATGTAAAACAGTTGAGGTCACTTGCTGGTATAAAAATGAGAACAAGACTGTATCTTGTATTTTTGTAGTTTTAATATAGAATAAAGCTGCCTTTTACTGTTAAACCGATCAATCCAGCTGTTAAAATAAAACCGAGTTAGTGTTAGTCTAACAAGTGTTTCAAACATAGGTAGTAATGTAGCATCACAGAACAAAAGCCTCATATGATGGGTTTCCTCCACAGGAAACGAGTATCTCTACTGCCCATGTTGAGAATGGGAAAACTTATTCTCCTTTCTCTCTCATGCCGTCTCTGTCTCTAGATTAGCATAGTACTGTATATTCATCAGTCTCTCCAGGGCTTTAAAGATTTTAAAAGGTATGTTGAAGGGTACATTTAAGTCATGTGAATTGCCTTCCTAATTGTTTTTTTTGTTCAGATGCTGTTCTTGTGAGGACTGTATAAAATGTCCTCACAATTTAAAGAGCATTTTTTTTTAAAGTTAAGATTTAGCTATGGTTAGAATTGGGTTTCGGTTACGATAAAGTTAAGGATCAAGCATTCAGTTGTGATAGTTAGGGTAAGGAGCTAGGGAATGCATTATGTCAATGGATGTCCTTATAAGTATAGTGAGACATGACTGTGCACGTGTGAGACATGTCATTGGTTGCATTGCTCTGTACTTAGACTACCTCTCATTCCCTTTCCCATGATCTTGATGATTGTAGCCTGCAGGATGCCATCTGGGTTCTGTCATATGTTATTACTGCACCACACAGAGACTGAGATGCTTTATGTACAGCACTGTGCGGCTGTGGGTCAAAGGTTCTTATGTGCCCCGCTTTGTCTGAAACACTGTGGTCGAACGCCTTGTATGAGTTTCGGCTCTAAATATTCATCACTTTTAGCCTTGTTAACATAGCCCCCCTCTGTGACCCTGTTTTCTTGAGCTCCACCTTCATTTTCATTTTAAAGTCCAGAAGGCAGTTCAAACAAACTGTAGTGGTTTGATATTATGTATTAAGGGCTAACGCTATCTAGTGTAACAAAGACAGCTCCCTTATTTAGCTGGTTCTCATTAATACAGTATTTGACTTTATTGTATTTGACCCTAACCCTATGAAGACGTTGTTAATGTGCTTTGCTTGTGGAGGGACCATGTCCATGTGCATGCAGTAAAAGGATAAAACACAAAGGTGTGTGCACAGCATACAGGGAGACAAAGACACAGAGCAATAATGAGGAGAGGTAGCAAACAAAGGAAACCTGCCAAAAGGAAATTGCTTATTTACCCAAAATGTGGGACCTCGTTTTGCCAATCTATAAATTACAAAATGAAATTATCTAACAGGTCACTTACTGGAACTGGAAGTGTTACAGTGGCCCAGCAGGTAGCTTTGTGTGTTTTGATTCTACTTGCTGCAGTCTCCCAGTGGAGGGAGTTCTGTTGTCACTTCCCACCTCTGATTTATTATCCTGACGCTTAGTCTGGGGAGTTCAGCTCTGGGGATACTAGTGGCCGCGATCGTAGCTATTCCTAAACCTCGTTGGTGATGCTGCAGCCCAGCAAGTGTGTGATGAATGGGGATGCTAGTGTCAACATGCTGAGATCCAGGCAGTGCAGTAGCTTAGACTTTCTGCAGTCTGCAGGTTTGTTTTCAATGAAGGGTGTTCATTAGAATCCCAAAGGAGGGCAGGATTGTTTTTTTTTTTTCTGATGCTTGAAATCAAAAAGCGGTGCAGTAGAGATGTGCACTGAAACCTAAAATAGATGAAAGCCCATTAAGAGTGGAGCTGTCCTTACAGATTGTACGTGTGTGTGAATGGATGGCTTGAATACAAAGAGAAGAGTCTGAGATTGGACGACTGTGCTATTTGCAGTTGAAGAAATATGATGGTATCACTTCTTTTGTAGCCAAACATAGGCCGTGTTTCGGTTTTTCAAAACGTCTTTATTTCAGTGTTAATTTTGACCATTTGCAGAGTCTAGTTGAATTCACATTCAAATATTTGAACAGGAGGTGTCATGTTTTTGCAGGTTTGTTTTAGTCCCATCACTGTTGCGAATAAATAATAGATAAGGTGCATTCATTCTTTCTGTGTTCTTCTGTTATGGTACAGGTGCAGAGGCAATCTGAAGTCAGGCCTAAAATACATCTAATGTAAACTGATGGTTGACAAGTTGAAGGAAAAAAAGAACAATAAGTGTGTTAGTAAGGTGCCTTCATATTGCCTCATTTGATGATTTGCAGTGACACCTTCTGCCCTCTATAAAGTATCTGCACTCATTTATTTCACTTTGCCTTTTGATTTATCACCCATCTGTCTGTATGCGAGTTTGTACGATCAATAATAAATAAGCATCAATAAGAACATCAATATGTTGATGATGTATTAATATATCTAGTCATTATTCAATCCAAAATGACAACCATTCAATATTCAAATGTTTTTTGATTATTGAATCGTCAACAATTGTCAACTTGGGCTACAAAAAATGTTACGTTATAAAACAAGACAATATTGATGAAATTAACTGATAATAAAAAGAATAGTATTTAGTTGTCCTATATGATTTCTGACAGGATCTATCAGTGTGCACCAGTACAACTATAAAACCATTACTGAGGATGAGACCTCACGCAAAGTAGACTCCTGAATGTATTACAGTAATCTCTTTGATAAAATACATCTAGTGGATGAAAAAAACATGTTATAGTAAGGATTAAAAAAAATATTACAGTATATATATATAAAATATACAGTATAAATATATATATATTTTTTATGAAATGTCCTTTGTAGTGGGATTCATTCATCTCTGTACTCTTCTATGGGATAAAAACTGAATAAAATAAAATAACTGAAAGTGTTAATTAACTGGGTATTTCAAATGGTAAGCTTACCTTTTTACTTTTTTTCATTAAGATTTGAAATCAATAAAGTAAATTATTCTCAAATCCCTGTCTTACTGAGGAAGTCTTGCCTAAGTGTACTAATGTGAATCCAGCAATAATCAGAATATACTGACTGTGTACTACGGACTGTAGATAAAAAATACAAATTATAAACAAACAAAAGATAAAACATTCACAAGACAACACCACAGTACACTGACTGTTGCTTTTGGCCAGTGTCCATCAAGCATAAGCACAAATACAATACAACCAATGACCTGCTAAAATGTAGACCACTAAAACAAATATAGTTGGGGAACTGTACTTGCATCACAGTTTTCCACTGAGAACAAGATAAAGTGCTTCACAGTGCTTTACTTTAACCCATGCACACTCGTAACACACTAAAGCATTAACGGGAGGACCAACTTACTGCTGTAATAACCTTCTACAGGTACCAGTGTGGAACCAACTAATCAATCAACACAAACTCGATAAGGGAAACTCCACCATATAACTGTGTATAGCAATGTAACTGTGCAAATGCTTTTGTCATGCCAGTAAAATAAAAAAAAGTGCAAGGTTTAAGGTAAAAAATTTATACAAACACTGTGTGATGAATCCTCCCCCACAAAAAAAAGACAGCACTGGAAAGGCCATTATGTCCTGTACGCTGGACTGTAGGTTTCAGCACTGTCTACCTGGGTTTTGAAGTGCAGAAGAGAAAACTGTCCTCCACAGAGGTCAAAACTGAATTACCCAATCTCAGGAGGGTAGTTTTATTTTCCATTCCAGTCCTATAGCAGTGCACTTTTCTGCATACTTTAGGCCAAGATAATTAGAGCATTAGCATCTGTCTTTGGCACATGTGTAACAATGATACAGCCAAGACCATTTGAAATAGTTGGCTAAAATATTCTGCTCAATCAGGCAATTACTCCAACCCTCCTGCTCGCTCTGCAGCACAGTCTTCTATATCGGTCTCTTTTCAAGGCCAGCAGCCTCCTCTGGAACTGCTCACTAGCCATGATATACAGCACCGGGTTCAGGCAGCTGCTTACACTGCACATAGCCTCAAAGAACTCATAGGAGGCGTAGAGGACGTTAGTGTTAGATGGTGTGATCTGGTTATTGATTCTCATAAATACCAGAGTGATGACCATGACATGGTAAGGCACGAAGGACACCGCAAAGACAAGTATGGCAGCAGTGATGAGCCGTAGAGGCTTTCCTCCTGCCCGCTGGGCTCCTCTGTGCCTTCTACCCCCTGGGAGACGCATTAAAACACGAACTGTCATGATGTAAAAAGCCAGCATGATGCTGAATGGTATCAGGAAAACCACTGTTGTCCTGATAATGGTGATTGTCTTGACATAGATAAAAGGACCCTGGATGTGGTCCATACACACACTGACGTTTTCTGGCCACTGAATAGCATATGTTACAATTACATCAGGAATGGAGCCAAGAAGAAGCACAACCCATGTGCAGACGGTACACAGCTTGGCTTTACCGACATCCCACCATCGGAGAGAGCTGATGGGGTGCACCGTCCCAACGAAGCGATCGAAACTGATCAAAGTGAGGAAGAGGATGCCGCCGTATATGTTAATGTTGAAGGAGACCTTTTTAAACTGACAAAAGATCTGCATGTCTTTGAGGTGCGGCCGCTGAAAGGTGAAGTATAGCGTAAAGGGGAGGGTGAGTATCCAGGCTGAGTCGCACAGAGCCAGGTTCAACAGGAAAACATTACTGGTGCTTGAGGTCTTCCTGAAGCAGGTGTAGCTGATTAGAGCTGCTATGTTTCCCAGGATGCCAACAGGAAGGGCAAAGGTAAAGAGAACCATAAGGATATAGCAGTACCACTGGCCATTCACGAACCGGCTGCAGAATACTGTTGACTGGTTTAGGAACTCCAGCAGCACCTCTGGGATTCAAGGAAAGGAAATTGTTTGTTTTTCTTTCATTCTTAATGAAATTTTAAAAAATGATATACAGTATATTGTTTTGCCAAAAGTATTGGGACACCCCCAAGATTGCAAGATTTACAACATCAGGGTGCCGGATGTGTATGTAGCACACTTGAATTTACAGACTGCAATTAATTTATGAAATGATGGCAATGCCTCAACTATACCCACAATCTTTCACTAAACTATACTATTTATATATAAGCTATGTGTAAGTTGGAAACATTATCATTTGACATAAATATATACCATCTGAAAATGCGGTTCTGCAGGATTGTCCGGTTTTGGCATTCCTATATTTTACACAGCAATATTTTTACTGCTAGTGAACACTCCATTGCCACATCTTTTCAACTACATGTTTGTGACAGAACATTAGTTAAAATGTTAGCTTCTTCAAAGCAAATGCATTGTAGAAATGCTTCCACTGTCTGACCATAGAGTGCACTATATAGTGTATTCACTATTTCGTAGTAGTCTGTCTACTACATAATGCACTCAGACCTTTCCCAGTGGAATGAAAAAAGTAGTGTACAATACACAGAATCCCACAATGCACTTTTCCCTGTTTTAGAGTTAGTTATAAAATTACTGTTGCACAGCTCAGTTATTAGTGATTACACAATTTAACAATGACCATCAAGACACCAAGTGTCCAAAATATCAATTTACTGATCACTTTTGCAGGAACTACTGAGTGTACATTATTTAAGTAGTAGTGAATGACTGACTGGAAATTATTTCAAACACAGACATATTGTTTTGTTTTTTCTTCACTTCTCTCACCAAGAAAACAAGAAATTCCCTCTCTTGAGCCAGTGTCTATTCTGGGCTACTGTAAAATAGTGGCCTCTGTGAAAGGTGACCTGCTCCTCATGAAGATACAAAAGGCTGATTTTAAAACACACACAAATGAAAACAATATTATAAATAATATAGTATATAGTGTGCAGATAATCTGTACTGTAACTGACAGGTTTCAAGATTTTTATAACTTCCTGAATAGTGTACTGTAGGTTGTAGTTTTGTTTTAATGACTCTTCCAGTAAGCCCTGCTCTCAGACAGTTCTGAGATGTGTTCACCCCCACTCTCTCAGGACTCTCTATATTTACAGCAGCTGTCTCATTAGTCTCTGAGCGTCACCTGTGTGTCCAGGAAGCGAATGCTCAACTGTCTGCTGAGAACAATGTGGGACTGTTGATCCATTGCCTCCACAATATCAGCCCCTGTTTGCACTTAATCACAGATAATACATTCATTTTGCTCAGGTGAGCAGATCTTAACAATTTACTTTAGGCACATTTCAACCACCTCCACCTGCCAGTAACCACTGAATGTGAGAAAAGGTTTTATATTCTTTTTTTGAGATTAGGAAGTTTAATAAATGATTAGTAGAAAATGTTAGCACACCACCACATCATGGGTAATACATTTAGAAAGGGTACTACAGATTTAATGAACTTTATTTACATTTTGTAATAGTCTTTCTCATTCAGCAAGTAAGAAAATATGAGGATTTTACATATATAATTAACTTTATTAACAAATGTACCATGTGAAATGTTGAAAATTTTAATATTTAATTTTTTAGTATTTATGTAAAATGTTTGGTCCTAAAATATGTTAAAATAACAGTAATTTAGTTTCAGATACACTTACCTCCTTCACTGATGTCAGAGTTGTTGCTTTTGAACAGCAAAATCATGATGAATGGAAACACAAATCACATCTCGGGTCGCTTTCACTCACCCTCCACCAGCTGTGTGCTTCTTATCTGTCAGGAGCTCTTGGTGCACTCCCTTACCTGTGAGGTGTGTGCGTGTGCTTGCGCGTGTGTTATAGAGTTGGTATCTGCCTTTTACTGTGTGTCTACTACCAGGTGAACTTCTGGCTTTATAACCTGAGGATTATTGCATATGATCTCATTATCATATAGGTATATGTATGTGTTCTTTACATAACACATACATATTAATGAACTAACACTAGGGCCTGCATCATTTGAGAGTCTGAACTGTATATATTTTATTGGATATTGATTGTCACTGCTCATTGTGAGATTAGTGATTAAATTTATGGTTGTTATAAAGGCATTGTGGAATTCAGAGTATACGGAAAATGCTCATCGCACCCACTATTAGATGTAAATGTGTGCACCAGAATTTAAAGTAAGGTGACACTGAAAATTAACATCTCTCTCACCATTTGCATGTTAGCTGCACTCACCAGTTCCCATGTATGAGCACTAGATGGAGACACAGCAATGTGTTTGTTTGACTTTCATTTGGAAACATTTTGAAAGGTGGACATAATGACGTCCTAAAGAGCACATTATAAATAGTGTGGAGGAATGCTACTGTAAATTAATGTAGCAGTTGTAAATTTGTATTCAGTATTTAATAGTTTGGACTGTTTGGAATAACATACCGGCTTGGTCCATGTGAGAGTGGGTGGGTGAGTAAAAGTGAGATGGAGATATTATGAGTGTCTCCCTGTCTTCCTTCTGTGCTTTTTCACCTTTTACGTGTGTGTAGCTGTTGTCCCCTGCTGGGCCGAGCCTGGCAGTAGACAGTGCTCATGAATCACTCCTTATCAGGGTCCTCTACTGTCGCGAGGTGCAATGACTCAAACAGCTTGGCTGAGTAGTCTTGAATCACCCCCTAGTTAAATCCTGCCCATATAGGCTGAGAGAGGGCGGCTGTGTTCGCTGGCGCGGCGTGTTGCTTTATAAGTCAGATCTGCCGATACACACTGTGCACCTACCTCTAAGCCAGGGCTCATTGGCATTGGAAGCAATTAAGTTCACCCATGCAAATCAATTCAATTATGCATCTGTGATGAGCCCTGAAATACCACAGACCAAGACATATGGTTTGGCCTCACAGTAGGTCACTTGGCTTTTGCTTCAACTCCCAAAAAGTTAGAGGCTGAATATTGTTAGTAAGGAAATATTCAAATGTTTTTCTTGTCTATAAAGCTCCCAATAAATAACGAACACACATCTAAAAATGCTGAACTATTGATAAACACATCCATTCATTATTATTGCACTTTTACTCAGCAAAGGTCTTCATCTCCATAGGAATCTCAACGTCCTTGCTTTTATGTGCCCACTGTAAAAAAACTAAAAGTGAGGAAGCTGAGATTGAACAGCATGTAAAACTATTGGAGAGTAAACCAGCCAGGCTGTAATGGGAAAATAAATGAAGCATTCTGCTTTGCCGTCTTTGTGTGTGTGTGTGTGTGTGTGTGTGTGTGTGTGTGTGTGTGTGTGTGTGTGTGTGTGTGTGTGTGTGTGT
>JAUYWH010000024.1:17221771-17299597 GCA_034779795.1 Ctenopoma multispine
GTGTGTGTGTGTGTGTGTGTGTGTGTGTGTGTGTGTGTGTGTGTGTGTGTGTGTGTGTGTGTGTGTGTGTGGGGACACAAACACAATGAGCTCTCCGAGGAGCTGTAACTCAAAGGGATGCTGGCTGAGCTGGAGGAGAGAAAAACAAAAAGGGGTGTTCTTGGGAAGATGGCCGCTTCTGGCACAGGATCACAGCTTGCAGAGACAGAGCAGCCTTGAAGTGTGTGTGTGTGTGTGTGTGAGCAATATGTAAAGTGGTAGAGGTGTATTTCCAGCCTCACTCATAGAGGATTTCTTAATTAACAGTCAGTTTAGTAACCTTGAAGCAGTTAATGGTCACAGTTACCACTATGAATTCTAGAGCTGCCCGTGATAAAACAAAATGTACAAGACTTTAGTTAGTTTCTAAAAATCTCAATTTATTGCTCACTGCTGAGAAAAGTCTGTCATATACAGAGTGATGAATGAGTGGACAACCCTGTTGATGTAACAGTGATGCCGTCAGGATTACTTCAGCTTGGCCCTGGTGACTAAACCCTCAGGAGAAACAGTCTGCATTACAAACAGTGTGGAGGAAGGTGTGAAGAAGGGAAGCTGAAATGAGAAACTACTGACAAAAACTCTAAGTCAAAAGTCCTGTGACACTGGCCCAGCTAGCACTACTACTGCAAACAAGTACACTACTCAAAAAAATGTAAAGAACTCTTTTTAATCTGAACATAGTATCAGGTCAGTTAAACTTGTGGGATTTTGATCTGGTAGTAGCAGAGGGGGGTAGTTAATAAACTTCTGCTGTTTGGGACATAATGAAATTAACAATAGGTGCACTAAAGGGGCAACAATGAGACGACCCCTAGAACAGGAATGGTTTTGCAGGTGGAGGCTACAGACATTTCTTCTCTTACTTATCTTATTTTGACTGCTTTTCAGCAGTTTCGCATTTGACTATGGTCAGTGTCACTACTGGGAGCATGAGGTGATATCTGGACCCTACAGAGGTTGCACAGGCAGTCCACCTCCACCAAGATGGCACATCAGTATGTGCCAGAAGGTTTGCGGTGTCTCCCAGAAAAGCACAGTGTCAAGAGATTCCAGGAGACAGGCGGTTACTGAAGGAGAGCTGGACAGGGCTGTTGAAGGTCCTTAGCCCACCAGCAGGACTGGTATCTGCTCCTTTGTGCAAAGTGTTACAATCTTATTTTACAGACTACACTGGTTGCTATAATTTGGTTAACAGTGACTAGTTGTAGGGGGCAATTACTTTTTCATATAGAGCCATGCCGGTTTGGCAGGTTATTAAATCATCGTTTAAAGTCTGCATTTTGTATTTACTTGGGTTATGTTTGTGTGGTATTATAATTAGTTTGATGATCTAAATAATTAAAGTATGACAAATAGTTAGTTTTTTTCATCCCACTTTGACAAGAAAAAAATGTGAGCTCTTGAATTAAAGATATAAATAAGTACAAGAAACTAACAGTGCTATGATAAACATTGTCATCTTGCTGAGTGCTTCCACTGAAGGACAACCTTGTGTGATTATGTATTCTGTGCAGAAAGCTGCGTATCCGAATCAATCTCATGCTCTGCCAGAGAGATATTTCTCCATAATTTGATTCCAGGCCAGGACTGTGTTAAAAAAAAAACACCACAGGTCACAAATGTTTGAATAATTTCTCTAATCATGCAGAACGCGCATCATGACACAAAGCAAGCATCACTGCAAGCACCACTGGCGCCAGATGCATGAAATGATATGTATGTAGAATATTTTTGTTCTATACACATATTATTCTGCGCAGATTGATGATGAAATGGTGACTGTTGAAATTGGTCAGAAAAAGTCAATTACTTCGGGGTTGTGGAAGTGACACCTCAAAGTGGTCTTTAATCTTAATTTCATTGCCCAAAGGGCATGGGCTTGACAGAGCAGGATAGTATTGATCTGTGTGACTAATTTATTTACTTTTCATCTTCATTCTGGTTGCCACATGTTAGCAGGTTGTCATGCAGGTTGAACCGTCACTGACAGCAGTGTCCTTGTCGTGCTCCTTTCAGGTCGATACCTGCGCCTGAAAATGTTCCGCGAGGATCATGGCTCCTGGATGACCATGTTCTTCAGCACCATCCTCTTCCTATTCATCTACTCACACATCTACAACCTTTTCCTGCTGATGGCTGGGAGCATGGAGTAAGCCATTCAATCTGTCTCTCTTCCTCTCTTCCCTCATTCTTGCTTGCTATTTGTTACAGCCACTGTATGCTTGCTTTCGGCTGGTTAGATTGATCTTAATGTCTCGCCTGTACAGAGATTCAGTACCAGTCTGATTAATCGGCCCACACCTTAAATCACAGTTAGGGGTAGGAAAGAGAAGGGTGGTTAATCCTGAAAGATCACCTCCAGCAGTTGCACTTATTCTTCCGTGATCTTGACTTATTTTGTGGCACGTCTCTGGCTAAAAACCAAAATGTCTTTGCCATGTCTCTCTGCTTGTTCCTTGGTTTTCGCTCCTGTTGTTTCAGCTTACCTGCTGAGGAACCACTGTGCACAGCAAACCTTGACACCCACACATCACGTTGGCGACAGGAAGGCGTTTATGCATTTGCTATGTGTCCGTCTTAGAGGAAGGAAAACATGCCCTTGAAGCCAGCCAGCCAGACACGAGGTCGCTGGAAGGTGATTTACCATTTTGTTCGTCTCGGTTGTAAAACACAGTGTGGCAGGTGTCTATTTAGGTACAAGCTGTCAAGAAGCAGTGCAGGGCTAGAATGGGATCTGTCCATGCGGTGCTACTTTTCTGTATTAACAAGCATCTACTACCCATAAGGCGCAGGCAGATGAAGGCTATTAGCTAAGAGGGAAGGTGTTGTTTTTGCTACGGCCAGAGGGGTGAGTTTGTATAATCAGCCCATCTGTCACTCCAGCTAGTATGGTGACACTGGCATCCATCTTGTCCGTTTTCTCTGGATGGCCAAGAAAAAGAAAGCAAACAGCTGAGCAGAGGGGGCAGGTCTGCTGGGACGACAAATGTTGCTTGCTCAGGGAAAAGTTACATTTGCAGTCACACCAGCTGCATCTGTCACAGCGAGGATTCCTTTTTACGGCTTCTCATTTCAGCCTTGAAATGTCGAGAAAAGGACCCTTTTTATCTGTCAGCGTATATTTCTTTTAATGTCAAGAGTGTTTCATCTAGATGACATCCAGATAGCACTTAGAGAAGAATAATGAGTTGAAAGTCACGCAGGCTCAATTCAATTCTGCTGCATCAGTTGTCCACATATGAAAACTAGCAACCATAACAGCCTATTAAGCAATTACACAGGCTGACACAACACTGAAACTGGTCCACAAATGTTTGCTTTGGATGTGTGTTGTGCAGTGACATTAGTTGATTAACGTTGTAAAGCTCTCCTTGCAAAGACAGGTGGTGCTGTTGTAAAGCGAGTGATCCCAACACTGCCAAGACACCTGGTCGTTTAATGCACTTGTCCCCCTCCCTCCCCCGTCCCTCTTGCCTGCTTGTTTTCTCTCTGCTCCGCTGGTGTTTCCACTGAGGACCTGGGCCCTGCCAAAACCATTAGTGTTCACATCTCTGTTCAAGGCCGACATGTAAGAGCAATGTTCACACTCTGCCAGGATGACCCTCAGAAGACGGGCTCCAGGCTGCAATAGCACAAATGCAGGAGAGTGAAGGGAAAGGTGACGGAGGCCAGGAGGGAGGGAGGGGGTGAAATACTCTAATGCACTGATGATGCAGTGAAACTTAAATCTTTTGATCTATGTCCAAAGCCTATTTACATCGTCCCCTCCACTTCCAACTATTACCCCACCCCACAGTGAAGCTGTTGTAGTTTTCTCTTTTGCCACAGCACAAAGGAAAAGTACAATATCCCTTTGTGGCAGCAGCTGCCCCTCTGTGGGATTGAATGGTGCTTTTCCTTTTCATTTGCAGTAAAAGAACAAGATGCTGTGAGGTATTATTACTGCTAAGGGTTTTTAAAGGTTAGGTATTTTACATAGGTGAGCTGGCTTTGACATCTAGCCCTGATGGTGCACTGCAGGAGATTCTCTTCTGGTGGCTAGACAGGGTGTCAAACATACGTGCACACTCACACTCACACACACACCAAAGGCATATTGTCCACATCTCGCACTTCGCTCAACTTACCTGTCGGCACATATGTCTGGGAGAGATTTTGCATGTGGTGAGTTCAGAGCAGGGGGTTGGCGTCTGCCTCCCTGACCTGATGCTGGATGCTGCCCATGCCTCTCGCTCATTAATATGCTTTAATCTTCTTTGACCTTTCAGTTGGTCTTGAGCTTGATTTAATTAAAACTAGCGAAACAGCCACAAGGAAGAAGGATCAACTGCACCATAATGGCAGTAAACAGTCACTGATAAGCGATTGTATATCTTTGACATGTATTTATTCATGATTAGCTGTGAAATGGATTCATCAGAGCCATTATCTCACAGCTCAAAGACATTTCCAGACTGGGTAATCTTACACATGCCTAACAGAGTATTAGCCAATATTTAAACAGCCACTTCTAGGTCAACAGCTATCAACCTGTTACCTGGCTTATGTCATATCAGGAAAAAAAAAGCCTGTCCATCGTGGCTCCTCGGGAGCTGTAATCCACACTTGTTACCAAACCTCACATCTGGGCTATTTGCATTTTAATGTAACTGTCAGATTAAAAGAGGCCTATTTGTGTGAAACCAGGGAAGTGTGACTGCCCAGGGAGTATGACGGGCTTCATGAATGTTCTGTCACACCGCACAATCCCATTTCGCCATCTCACGGCGCCATTACAAGCCAAAATCAGGCCCTAATTAGATGGTGTTATTTAATTAAGACGGCCCAATGTGTGGCATACACATTAATCATGACTAATTTAGAGGAAGGGGGTGGTAATGTATGTGAAGGTGGAGGGAAGGAGGGGCGTAGAGAGTGCGCAGAGATACTAATAAGAAATTGTAGTGGGACATAGACAGTAAAGCTATACCTCTTCTGTTTGTTATTCAGTAGAGCAATAAATGGAGAGATGTAAGAATGAGGGGAAAAGCGGGAGCAACTGAGCTACAGGAGCATGCAGCAGGGGGTGAAGAGAGGAATTCAGTTGGCGGATATCTTTGATACGGAGCAGGGAGGGATACATGTGGCATTTGACTACAAAGATACCCCCAGTAGGATTACACCCCATCGTATAAGGGTATTTGCTTTGTTTACCATGATCCTTTGTGCTAAATGCATGCTAGTCCCTCCCGTCTGTCTGTTTGCTTGTCTGGCACTAAGCTGGGGTAATACCATGGGCAAGTGGATTTAAAATGCTGAATAAATAGCATGTTGAAGTATGTAGATGCCTCCTGTTGCGTGCAGTCGCACAGGGGACTTGTTGCTGTCTGCAGCGCAGTGGCATTTTCTAACAATGAGTTCTATGATTTGAACTTTTACTTAATGCAGAAATTTGTAAATACAGTCGCAGACCCCTTCCTAGTTACACTGTACAACCTAACACAGTCCAATACAGCCGCTCTGCCATGAATTCTACATTTCCTACAAGTTAAAATTTCTCAGGTTATGCTGAAACTGTCTGATAGGTGATAATTCTACTATGTGTTCATTATTGAGGTCATAGTGGGTGTTGGAGTCGTACTAGAGTGCATTAAGGTTTCTGATCCTCTGACCACCCTTAGGCGGCAAAACATTGGTAGTGGTAGTGGTGGTTAATTAAAAAGGGGATTCAGCTACAGTTGACTTCAGTTAAAAAATGAAAATAGACAGTTTCCAACAGCAAAACTGCAGATACATCCATCAGTTTACACAGAGTTCTTGAACCGTTGGAGTCGCTGCTGCTGAGCCTTTTTCATAACCTCATCTGTGTTTTTACCAAATCTCAGTCAAAGATGGCAGAGTTTATCTAGGAGCATTCTGTTTCTGCTTTTGATTTGTGGACAGAACAGACTTTATCGACATTGGCATGTTATGAAATGATATTTGGATTTCTGCTGAAATTAAAAGTGCAGCGAACAGCTTCGATTGTGCTGGGTTCCATGTGACCATGTGATTGCACTGCGGAAAGGCATTAAGATCTACCACTGAAAACACAGAAGATTTAAACAACTAACTTATCATTGCTCCTCCACATGCATAAAATACTCTTCTCTCAATTTGGAGGCAGACTTATGGATCCTGCTTCTGGGTAAAGGACACGGCTGTTTAATAAAATTCAAGAAGTCTACATTATTTACATTTTTTCAATACTAATGTTTGACAGTGCCAACACTGTGATGCTAGAGGAGAGGGAGCAGTGCTGCATTTGCCGAAATCTGTCCTATGTCAGTACGTTATCTTGTGCGTGCCTATTCATTAATGCGTCTGCTTGCAGTTCAGACTTTGTGCTGAAAGGCATACATAAATGTTACTACGTCTGACCTAGCAAGACTGCCGTTGAGACTTTTAAGTGATTAAGGTGTTCGTTCAGACGAGGAGCCAACATGTTCAGATGCCGTCAGATTAATGGAAATGAGTGCATGCCTGAAAGGGGCTTTTTATGTCATGATATTTTGCCGTGATGATTCTATTATCATAAGCGGATTATGAAATATGCAGTGTATCACAAGAAAATTATTTGATATATCATGCCTCCTGTGGATACGAAGAGTGAAAGTTTACCCATTTAGTTTTTCTTAGTAAGCTACAATCAAACCCTGTACTACAATACGAAGTTGTTTTTATTTCAAAGATTTGTACAGTTCACATGAAATGACAGGTATCAGCCTAATGAGTTCAAACAAATCTGCTGCAGTATTGATTATTTGTTGGGACCAGACAAACTAATAGTTTGTAGCATCTCGGTAGCAGAGTGACCACAGCTTGTTGTGTATTTTACACAACAATAACTATATATTTGTAAATGAAAATAACAGGACAAAAATAAAATGTTGTTATAGTTTTTACTATTTAAAATGTGATAAAGAAAACTCTTACTGTTTGTAAATCACAGTAAATGAATTGATCTATCTTTGCCGTCCTCGCTCTGCTTCTCTCATACACCCCCACACCGACTTTCTAAGCATATCTCTTCCTGTCTTTCACACTCCTACACATGCACATAACGTTAGTATCTCAAAAATGATTCATTACGTATTTACCAACTGTTTGTTTAATTTCCCTCCACAGTCATTTTCTCTTCTCTCAGAATATCTCTGAAACACACTGTGTGCTATATGAAGCGGGGAGACCGGTCATTTGCTCTCAGATTTTATTATCCTGCTGCTTTCTGGGACAGAGAGGAGGAGCGTCGGTGGTGGCTGTGGCCCTCCACATACGTCACTGTCATATAAAGAGAAACAGCCGCAGTTGTAAACAATAAACATTGTAACCTTGACAGCGGTGTGTGCCCCAAGGGAATATACAATGTGTATTATATTAAAGATTTGTCTATGTATGTGTAGATGGAAGATTGGAAAGGGGTGTTGCTGCAGGACAGATGGATTGTTTGTGCAAGCATGTATGTATGTGTATGTGTCTAATACATCATTACCTTATATTAACCCATAATAATTAATATCTGTTATAATATTTCACTACCACAGGTCAAAAGCATAACATTTGCATGTCACCGTCCTTTGTTGGATTACTTTATTGCTGTTACGTGCCCAATTTTGAAATAAAAGGCAAATCACAAAGCATGTCCTGACATTTCTAAATACCACACGCTGCACTGTGCAAAACAGGTTATTTTAAGGAAATCAGTATTAACAACAACAAGACGTTCTGTCGAATGTAGCAATTAATGTCCACAGGTGCCTGAAAGTGTTTTTAATTTTGCGTATACTGGTTTTTCATTGCTGTTTTAAGTTTTCTGGAAAATGCATTCTCTAGAAACTAAGTTGACATTTTGCAGATACGTGTGTTTTTTACTGGACGCTGATGATATGTGTAAAGATGAAAATCTTTAAGGTGCCTTTTTACAAGAGCAGGTTTTCATAATCCTATTTGGGATGTAATGTATTCCTGAGACCTGGTTATTTTTATCCCTTTTTAAGACATGCTGATAATGCAGGTTTCTATGATATGTCTTGGTTTCCTCTCCGATTCAGCAAATGTGACACTTTGGCGTCATGACATTTACCTCAGCAACTGGGGATGACCCTACCTGTTGAGGTGAACTGAGCATGTTGACTGCTTTGCTGGATTTAGTCTATCAATCATTCATGTATCCTGTGCATTACTACTACTAAATTCTGCTGGGGGAGGATCATTGGCTGAACTTTTAGCCATGACTGGAGTCGTTTTCTAACCTTAACTATGTGGTGTTTATACACTGTAGATCTCTGGATGTTTAATTTAGTAGTTATAGTAGTTTACCCAAACTATATTTTCCCTTTCCATACGAAGTAATGTTTATGCCTACATGTAATCAAACCTTAACTTTGGCATTGCTGTACAGCAAATACCTATGTATGTATTTTGTTGTTCTTTTTGGAGGACTTCTTGAGGATACTAGTGTGCATGTAAACTTCAGTTCAGTGTTAAGGTTCAGGGAGACAGTTCTGCCTTAATGGAAGGCTGATAGAGGGAATAGATGGCCTGATTCAGTGGTGTCTGGGATATTGCCCGACGGTATTCACTCCCAGTCTTGAGCCTGAGGAATGATATGGACTAAAGGGCTCGATCTCTCGACAGTTTAATACAATACTTGGGCAAATTCTGTGCTGAATGATGAATTGAGATTGAGGTTTTACGTTGGCTAGGGAGATTGTGTAGTCATAGTGGAGCGTCTGTATTGACAGCTTTATGCTCCCTGGCAACTGCTGCTCAGTGCTGTGTACTGTAAATATGGTGTTAGGAACTGTAGTGCACAGGGAGGAGATGGGCAATACATTTCAATGTGGAGCCAGCCAAGGTCACAATTTAATGCTGTGAATGAGTCCAACCTTTATGGGGCACAAGAGGTCACTCATTTGCCACAGTCACTAAATCACTGACAGTTTGAAAGAGAAAAACAAGTTTATAAAAACCAGGATGAAGGCATATGTGTCCAAGTGGACAGTGAACAATGGAATAGAAATAAGTGGTATTTGATGACTCAGAAGTGAAGGACCTTTCAGCAAGCTGTTTTATTACTGTGATTATCAGGGCTCCCATAAGCCTTGAAAATCCTTAAGTTGGGACTTTGATAAAAATGAAATGAAACTACAAATTGGTGAGAGTACTTGATAGACGTGTGAGAATGTGTTTGGTTTATAGAGAGGTTTGTTCCAGTGTGGATTGTTGATGAAATAGGAAAACTGTGGGGAAAATACCCTGTTAAGAAAATACATTTTTAATAGGGTCACTTTCTAAGTCCATTTTCATTGTGAAACAGCATGGTTTCATGTAGCCACAGTATTGTTGGTATAGACCCAAAATCTCAGCTGACAGCTAAAACTAATGCACCTACCTAGTTAAAAACCAATGCAGTGTAATCCAATAAATAACTGAAGGTGATCATGCTCAGTTTTTGTTCAGTTTTAAAGAGGTGCTACTTCTTATGTATAATCATTTTGAAGGCTGCTTTCTGAAACGTTGCTGAACCCCATTGATGCTGTAGAGTAGTGGTTGGCAAAATGTATTTATTTAGTATCTTTAGCGCTGTAACAATCTGAATATTTAATCCTTGAAGCTTTTAATAAAGTTAAGTTTTCTTTGTTCTTATACCATTGTTGAATACTGGAAGCTGCCATCTAATGTCAGTAAATTGGAAAATATTTTGGTCACTGAGTAACCACTTTAGTCAGAATTTAAGTACAAAATGTTGAACATTTATTCCACCTTTTTAAATAGGAGGATTTGATATGACTATTAGATGATCGTAACATAATAATTTTAGATTTTGGACTGACAAAACAAGCTATTTCACTAAGATATTTCTCTTTTATATTAATATAACAGTTGATAAATCAAGAAAATAATCTGCAGATTAATTGCTAATGAAAATAAATTGTTCATTGCAGCCCTGAATAGAATATTTTGGGGTGTTACTTATTTTTAGACAGATCACCTTAGGCCTTGGGAATTTATAATTGACGTTTTCTCCTATTTAATCATTAGTTGCAGCTCTACTTAGCTGCACCTTATTAAAAAGCTCTCACTATAGCCCTGTGCTCCAGACCTCATCACTCCAGATTTTGCAGCTCTGTGTGTATCATTATAATTCCACTTAATGTCATGAACAATAATATTGAGTTAATGTCCAGCACTAAGTCTAAATCACAGCTTGATAAAAAACAATATTCCACCTATACATAATTATAAGAAATCGTTTGGTGCATGGTACGTGATTCATTTTAAGTTGTTAAAAAAGAAGCAACGCCAGTGTGACAGGAGTGAATTTATGTCAGAATGACATGAGAGGGAGGTTATAGTCTCAACTAGAGCCCAACAGTCACGCAATCAGTGTGACTCCTTGGCACCAAAGATGTAATCAAAATCAAATACCAATGATCTTTCAGATGGCAGTTTTAATGCAACAGTTAAAAAGGGCCCTTTTGCTAGTTAATGTCAGACATCCAAACTCAATAACTCTATACCCTCTGTAGCTCAAAATTGTAATTTCTTGCATGTGATGGAACAAGACTTTGAAAGGCACTGAAATGTCCTTGAATATTATGTCTGAACAAGTGTGGGAAACCTGATAACATTCCACAGAGGGTCAAAGCTGGCTGAGCTGGCCATGCTGGCACCCGCACTGCCACTGGCTCTGCGATTAAGCCACGGGGGCCATTTTGGAGCTGATTATTCATGGTGCTACTGTACTGATGTTCCACTACACTGAATTCTCTCATTAGGTCGTCCTGCTCTAAAGGCTATTAAATTCTCAGTCAGCATGAATAAGTCAGAGAGTTCTTCTTCTAATCATGCAGTGTGAAGAGTCCCCAAACTCATCATAGGTGCTCTGCGAAGACGAAGAAGAAAAAAAAACTCTCTCTTTCAACACAAGTAACATTTGCTCAATTAAATATGTGAGAAGGGCAAGGGCTGGCAGCAAGTTAGTTTTTTTTTTTTATAGATTGAATGCCTACCATGTGGTGCCATACTGCATTTCCAGAAGTATCGATTAGAATTTTGCTTAAGGTAAATGACTCCCAATGGGATCTCATGGGTAAGTGGAGCAGTGCCATGCCACTGAATGTCTAACTGACTTAACACAGGTATAAATCGTCATTCCAGTCAAGGCTGTTTTATTTAATATATTATAATTAGTCACCTGTAGCACTGCACCGTTACGTCAATAAAATCCTGTCAGATCTGTCAGATGCATGCTGCATTGATGACGTATGATTTACAATGTTCCCTTTCAGGATAGGGGATTTCTTGTAAAGCACAGTAAACAGCTGGGATTTTGGGTCACTGGCTTGCCACAATTAATCGTTTTTGTTCTGTATTGTCTCGGAGCATTTATCATACTTTTCAGATCTAGACAGTAATGTGAGAAAAGCATGAGCAATTAGCATTAATTAAATATAAACACTGTTAAAAGCTGCTACATTAGCTGATAACTGATTTTTAGACTTGTGTGACAGTGACTCATTTACAATGTGAACATTGTGCAATCGAAACGTTAAATGAAAATGAACCTCAAGGGGAAACACATGTTGTGGAAATGAACTATACACCAGCAAGGTTGTAGGGTGAGAAAATCCAGAGCCCTCTGTGCAATAGAAAACATTTTTACTGGTGTTTGCTGGCGGCTAGAAAATGACCGGAGAAAACAAAGACGAATGGAGCCATTGACTTCAAATACGACCCCTTGAAAGCACAGCCAGGGCCCTGTCCATCGCCATCTATTATATTCATGAGTATGATCGGCGGGGGGTTTAGAGGAGGTTGGAGGGGAGGTGATGGGCGCCCACCTGCTCCACTCAGCCTCTCAGACACTGGCTGCCAGGAGATCAAATAGGCCTCCTTGCTCCCCTCTGTTCTCCCCTTCTCTCCCCGGCACAAGTCCCATATAGGAGGCGGCTGACCCACTTTCCCTCCCTCCCTGTGATATTACCTGGAGAAAATAGAGTGTTGTGGTTTGTGTGTGTGTGTGTGATTGTACTGGGTGGGTGGGTTTGCGGGGCTGAACAAAAGCTTCTCATCTTCACTTACTGTACAGAGATCAAGGCATAACTAGAACTCCAAAGAAAGCATGTCATTTCTTATCAGATACTATTGCATGTGAGACTGTTTCTCTAATGGTGCGTCTTGGCCTAGTCTTATGTTTTGTTGCTGCAGTTGATGTTAACTACGCTCAGATCCAGCGCCTTAACGGGAGAGGTCTTATAGGAATGGCAGTGTTGATTTGAAATCAACTAGACATGAAACAAATTTGCCAACAAATGGATGATTTGCCAAACACTGCAGGGCCAAATGGAAGTGGTGATGCTGCATATATTCCATTGCGCTGGTGTAAATAGTTTACAATCCCCTGGACTTTATGGAAGGTAGAGCCATCACTCATTGTTTTCACAGGATTAGATTGATATTGATTTACTCTGACAGCTAGCATCATGATACTTAGCGGCAGTGACCACTCTCTTTCGCCCTCCACTGACTCTTGCACTTTTGGCTCTTTTTGTCAGTGCTTTTGCCTCCTTCTGCCTGCCTTTACTTTACTGCCCTCATAACATATAATGCATTTTTTATGTTCTCTTCACTCTTGTTCTTCTTTTCCTTGCAGGCCTCACATGGTGACAGAGTACATGGGCATCAGGAATGAGAGTTTTATGAAGATTGCTGCAGTGGGGACATGGATGGGAGACTTTGTCACCGCTTGGATGGTAAGATTCAACCTCTTATGCATTCTCAGCATTAGGGAAGTTTTCATTTATGGAAGAAAATGTTTAATTTCATATAACTGAAATCAGACATTTCTCTTCTAATCTTTAATAATTAAAAAGATAATATTTGTATGTTAAGAGCACAGTTATGTAAGATACATATATTTATAATAACAAACTATGGACATAATTTGTTTCAGAAGTTATTGTTTTCTTGTTTGAAAAGTTAATGAATGTATCATGAAAAGCTTTCCTAACACTACCATCCATCCCACATGACATGAACACAGCATCAGGCTGATGAAGGTTAAGCCAAGTCTGACAATGCAGAGCCAGTGGCATTCCACTGGCATCAACTGCTCATACCAGAATTCGTCAGTTATGTTTTCAGCTAACACATCTTAATTTAATGCATATATTAAAATTATATTTCTCCCATATAAAATAAAGAAACACAAAGCCATTCTTCACACACTCATTTCTAGGCCAGGTGTATCCTCTCCACTGTTATAAGGAGCACACTTCCAGCCCTCTGCACAGATCCAGATCAGTCTGCTTCCAAATCCATAGAGTAACAGGCGAATGTGATCTAAGGAGGGTCAGAGGAAACAATGGAGGATAGAGTATATCGAAGGAGAAACCTACCTCTGTTCATTTGTCAACATAAAGAGAGGAGGAGAGCTCCAGTGGGATGGACTACCTGTGGTGGGAGGTGTGGGGCTCTGACACCAACATTGCACACTGCTGAGACAGGTTGACAAGCTCTCTCACCAGTCACATTAGTATTCTACAGTACATACTGCAGAGAAAGAGAGAGAGAGAGAGAGAGAGAGAGAGAGAGAGGAGGAGGAGGGAGGTAAGGAGTAAGAAACAGAGGTGAAGGGGAAAGGGAACTGTAGAAGTCTGGTCGGAAGCGAGAACGGCGAAGCAACGAGTGAGAAGGTGAATCAGAGAAAGTTAGGCCAAGGCAAAGTGCTGATTCTAGAAAATGCTCACAAGGTTTTCTACATTTGATTAATTCAACAAGGCACTTTGAAGATGACCTCTGCTTCTCCTTCACATAGCAGATTTGCATTGTGCATCTTCTCTAGATGAGTGGACAGCAAGTGTGTTTTGTTTTTTTTGCATTGCTGCAATGCAAGATCATCTCGTACGTTGTTTGATTCGAAATCTTTTTCAGCACTTGCTACAGTATCTGCAGTGAGGCATTTTATTGACAAGTTGACCTTGCCTCTGCAGCAGCTACACAAAAAGAATATAGTGGGATTTATTTTTTACTGGTGCAAAAAATGCTCTTTGACACAGAGCATCCATGTAAGAAAATCTCTTTTTCTTACATTAAATTACTGAAAATGACTTTTGAATGACATTAAAGTTGTGGAAACGTTGACCCTAGGTGATATAAACCACAGTGTTTATTGGTGGTAATCACAGACTCATTAACACAGTGTCACTGTAGGATTGAAGATGTAGCTTAAAGGAGTAGTTTAACATTTTGGGAAATATGACTTTTTCTTTTCTTTAAGAATTAGATGAGAAGATTGACGTCCTTCCTGTTCCTAAGTTGAAAATAGAATTACAGTAAATCTGTGAGGCTGTTATCTTAGTTTATCACAGAGATTAATAGAAGGGGAAACGGCTAGGCTGGCTCTGTCCAAAGGTAAAATGATTCCCCTCCAGCAAGTCTGAAGCTTAACACATTCCGTTTTGTTTGTTTAATTCATACAAATGTGTGCAGGTGACAGATATGATGCTCCAGGATCAGCATTACCCAGACTGGGGCAAAGCTGCCAGAAGGTTCTGGAAACAAGGAAACAACAGGATTGTTCTCTTCTGGTATGTTGTTTTCTGTTTTCACAAGTCAGTGTAAGAAATTGTGAAATTGTGTATCTTTGTCCACATGCACATAACAATATTTCACAGCAATTTTCTCCGCCTACTAACTTACTCAGTGTAATATATATTTCTAAGAGGCTATATAGATTCATGTGTTGTGCATGCATATGTGTGTCTTATATGCTCTCACCAGCCTGTTGAAGAGTTACATGCAGTCAATAGCTACGTTAATCCTCGCTCGCTCAGTGTCAGCACCTTTTAATTAGAAGAACAGGGTGAAAATCGATGGACACAGCAAGGTCGCAGGGCAAACCATAGCCCTGCCTTTTACTTGTCGTACCACAAGCTGTGACCCTTAAATAACTGCTAAACAAATGCTGCAAAGCATGTCTGATAGGCCCATTACTAGAAAGCCAAGTAGAACTGTTCCCCGTTTAGATGCGTTGCACCACCATTGCGCGGGGCCCACGGTGTTCATTCATCAACATGGCTCAGTGCTGTCAGTCAAGTGTGACATGCAAATGCGTTCTCCAGTGGTTCATTTTAGGGTCATGGTGAGAAGTGAATGACATCATGAAGAGAATGTGGTTAGAAACAGTTTGATATCTGTTTGATATGTACACAGAGAGCTCAGGCAGACATCTCAAACTTCAAACATTATTTGGCCACAGCATTTAACATTTTCTTTTGCAGAATTGATTAACCAGGCATTAGAATGCAAGCAGATGAATTGTTCTGTGACTTTTTCTGCAGCCCTTCATTTTATTGATGGATGCCCTGACTTGCACAGTCACAATCGATGCCGGATTTGACGAGCTATCGTCTGAAATTCTGAGCTTGAAATATGATTGATAAATGTGTTGCTGGATATATATTGTCATCATGTGCTGTAAGCTCTTTGCGCGGTTGTTGTGCCAAAATTTGGGCTATGCTGAGGAAAAGCCTGTGGAATAATAAAAACCCTCAATTTCTCTGCCTAACATTTGAAATGGGATAAGAGCTGGCATTCACTATCTGCAATGCAGCCAACTGATGTGTGGCGTGAGAATGCACACAGCAGCACAGTAATCACCGGGTGACATTGAGACAAAATACACAATGGGGAATAATACTAGACTTTCTTTTCAAATGGCTGAGAAACTTTTCAGTAAGCTGTGAATGCAAAATTACAGAAATGTGAAATAAACACAATTCTGTGTGAAAGAATGCAGAAAAACAAAGCTATCACTGCTTGAAGGTAAGTGAAATATTTAGTCTTATGTAAGCGTATGTAAGTGTATGGAAATACGCAGCAGTGGTTTTGAATTGCATTGTCTCTGCAGCCACAAATGGAAACAAACATAAAGAGACAGAGTTTCTCATCTTCCCGGAAGCTTTATCTACTGCCATTTTTCAAATCCAGGTAAATTTGTTGTTTAGTACATTATTGAGTCTGTAAAAAGATAAACTGAACAGACTTGATTCATCTCCTGTTGTATTTGATTGTATCTTCCCTCCTCACTTTGCTTCTCTCCTATGTTCTTCACATATTCCCTCTGCTCCTCTCCTTCCCTTTCATCACCTCTCCTCTTAACTTCTTTTACACTTATCTTTTCCATAATTTGCCTCTTCTCTCCCCTCCCCTGCAGGACAGTGCTCATCTCTCTGACGTCCGTGGTGGTTCTGGTCATCAGTACTGACTGGATCAGCTGGGACAACCTGAATCGGGGATTTCTGCCCAGCGATGAGGTCTCCAGAGCCTTCCTGGCCTCCTTCATCTTGGTCTTCGACCTTCTCATTGTCATGCAGGTAGGCTGCTCCCTTGTGGCCAATTAAAAGGGGAAAAAAAAAGGGGGGGGGGGGGGGGTTGTCTCTTGGCTTACTCCACTACCCATCTTGCCAGTTCCCCTTTCCTCCCCCTCCCTCACTATTCATCAATGGGGCACTGTGGCACAGGGAAGGGAGAGGGGTGTTTGATCACTCTCAGTTGGCATGGACACAAATGCATGCACACATACATCAACACACATAGAGATACACAAACTGTTGTTTACTCCTTTACATCTCCTGTCTTTCTGTCCCTCCATCCGTCTTTCCCAGACCTCATCCACGAACCCTTTCCTTCTCTACTGCCCTGTGGGCCTATTTTCTTTTCTTTAATGATGACTCACACGATTGGAGTTTTTCTCACTTTCTCTTTCTCCTCTTCTTTTTTTACCCACCCGATGTCCTCCCTCCCACAGGAGAATGTACATCAATAAAGGCTGTGTCAGTGCCTCATGAATATGCAAATGTATTTGTCTAGGAAAAAAAAAAAACATAACTGTGTATTGAGAAAAGAGGGAGAGAGGAAAAATGCAAAACGTTTTTTGTTTTTTTTTTAACACTCTTAGCCAGGAGCCAGAACCTCAGGCCAAAGATGTATGTTGTTTGACTATGAGCCTAATTCAACAGGGCTCCTCCAACTGCTTAATGAACATATTTCACTAGGCCTTGTTGGTGGGTATTAGAGGACACGCTGCAAGACTAATATTTGGTATCCTCTAAATATATGTTTGTACTCTGTTGATTAGGCTAATTACTAAGAACCTGCAATTGCATGGGATAACATCTTATATTGTTACAAATACCCCACTCTACTGAAATCACCATTATACACGCAGTGGTAAAATGTAGTAGACCAACTGCATCACTAAAAGTGACTTCTAGACTTACTTATTGAAACAATTCATTATTTTAAGGAGAGCTTCTGGCTGCTCTGGCCACAGTAATTACTTCCCACTGTGGTGTTTTTTCCTCATTCATTTACCCAATTATTGTGATTATGCAGATATATAGAAACTGCTCAGCCTACAGTATGCCGGCACTTCCTCACAGAGATGCTGGTGCCTTGCTGAGGCCAGCTTTTCCAGCTTCCTGACCATATCAACTCCCATTTCCATGCACAGACTTGATGTGACCTGAAGTGCATGCTGCCTGTTTTTATGTCTCTGCTTGACTCCTCAGACTAGTCTGGATTCCCTTTCCCTTTAACTTGGTTGCATATGATTACATGAGGACTTGTTTACGACAGTCCCTCCTCATCTTTGGCACAGCACACAGCAAGCACACTGCAGTTATTTATCATTTTATTTATCTTGCGCCATGAATGCAATGCAACATATGCACCGGTGGCCTTCGCCACATTTCACTAGTCAGTTTAATCCATCATCCACAGCTTCCCACATGGCATCACTCACTCACAGGGTGCCGTAGTTAATCTCACACCTCTATGAGAAAAGATGGGTGGTGGTGTTCTCAAACTAATTAATGCCCAATTAAAGCCAGTATGGATTTGCCTCCAAGTTGGGTTTTACTTTTTTACATAGTGTTTGTACTTGTACTGTTGCTCTGTGTTTTCCTGGCTGAATGTCAGATTTCTATATCTTTTGTGTGTATGCATTTCTACACTGACACACAGAATGTTGATGATGTGCAGATACGCTGCCAGTTAAGTCTTCCTGGGTTGTAAAGACTAATTATTTGTGGGAGGGGAGGTGCATGGCTTAAATACCATGACTGTTAGTGCTATAGCAACGGATACTGCAGCTATGTAAAGGAGAGAAGGACTAGTGAATGCAGATGTGGTAATTTTGTGCAGAAAGATGTTCTGTGCAAATAACGGGAACAGAGGGGAAATCTAGCTAATCTGTAAAAAATGGAATTGCATGTGTCTTGTTTTTTTTCAGTAATAGAGATGACAAAAGCTAATTTGCTGGATGATTAAGTCAGCTTAGTAGGAAAAAGCTCATTTTAAACATTTTAATTTTCCTCTCTCCATCAGTCTGTGTGATTTTCACTAATTTCATCTTTGTTTACCATTTTATTTACATGTTTTCACAATACAGTGTAAATAATTACAGTTGCATAGAATAATTTATAAGCTGTTAAAACATTTGATCACTTGACATGATCTTTCATGTCTTTTTTTGAACACACTAAATAACATGACAAAGTTATGGCTTAATTAAAAAAAAAAACTTTTTCAAGACATAAATGTGTTGTTATGTCAACTGCAGCGAACGCATAAAGTCACTGCCCAGGTGAAACTGTTTATCTCCAAATTCTGATGATTTTTAGTTGTCACAAATCTAGTCGGTGCTGTTTTTGTTAGACCATCGAAAGTTGAAGTTGAAGATACATGTTTTTAAAGAACAGAAACATTTTGAGAGCATACGTTTCTCAAAATGTTTCTTTTCTTTAAAAACACATTTGTGCCAAAAACTTAGTCCTGCTTAGTGCTTAGTGACTGCTTTTTCACTGGAAGCCACTAGCCACCAAATATAACTATGTACTCTCAGAAAGGGCTGTGTTGCCACAGGGCACGGGCGGCTTCTGAATGTCAGTTTGGGGTGCCTTTTTAATGTGTTTTGACGTGTAGAAATCCCGGTGCACATTAGTACACTATACAGGTTCTGTACAATAGAGTACTACACACAGTGTAGTACTCTGTCTACAGCAGCTCACACCATGTTTGACCTCCAGTCAGTGTATGAAGAGACTCCACAAAGGCTTAATAACAGCTAATATGAGAAAGCTCAGTGAAGTGTTCATCCAACATCGAAGATCTAATAAAGCTTGATACATGGCTGACATTTGTCATGTCAGTGCCTTTATTTAAATGTGTTGAGCCTGCAGTAGCGCTGTTGCTCAGCATGTTGAATTCATTGTGTTTTACAGGACTGGGAGTTCCCTCACTTCATGGGTGACCTGGATATGAATCTACCAGGAATGTCAACAACACATGTGAAGGTCAAGCTTCCTGTCTGCAAGCATATCTTTAAAGAGGAGTACCACATTCATATCACAGGTACAAGCAGACATGGTCACTGGTGCTGCATACAAAGAACAATGTGATCTCATTGTTTCAACAGGAGTACTTCTATTTTTCTTGAACAGTTCTAAACATATGTATTTATAAACTGATTAAGTGGCAGAAAAAAAATCAAAATTTCCACAGGGGAGACGTAACTTTGACCTATTTCTGAATTGAATTGTGAATACAAAGTGTACCGTGTGCTCTAGTTTTCCAGTTTCCTCTGTGGGGAAATAGTTTGATGGTGAAACCACAGCAACCATTTATAATAGATGCTTAGCTGAATTGACACACAGGTGGTTCTACTGCTGCAGCTTTTTTCCTCCCTGTTCCTCGTGTTCCTTCCTGTTGTGTGAGATGCGTCTCTCATCATCTTTCACACCTCTGTGTCTTAATGTTCTCGGTGTGCGTGTGTATTTCCCATTCAAAACTGTCCTCCCTATTTCTCCATTTTGTTCCACAATGTGCACACGGTGACTCACAACTATCAAAAGAAGGCAAAACCAATGTCCCTGTGCTAAATGTTAAGCTGCTCAAGCGCTCAGTGATTCGCGAGAGGTTGTTAACCCTAATGCATTGCATATCCATTAAGCATTATGGAAATGGCTTCGTTGCGACGTGATTGGTTTAACTAAAAGCTTATTAATAGCATATCTTGGGGAGAGGAAGGGAGAGGTGTCACGTATACCCGGGGAGACATCTGCCTGCTATCAGTCAACCTGGGGAGATGGCTGCCTCATGGTAATGTAGTGATCTCGTTAGAAGATACTGTAGAGGAAGTAGCACCTGCAAATGGATCTATTTGTCTCAATGCATGAGCGATATGCAAAGTGAGAGGGACCCCTGATAAATGAATGTGACAGACTCTGTCTGTCTGAGTAGCATTGCGTTGTACATCAATTTGCTTCTGTTAAATTATCTGTACAGTGTGTGCATATTTATTCCTTGCCTATCTGTCAGAGATGGATGGTTTATAGTCTAACAGAACAGTCACTTGTCTTGTTATAGGTAAGTGGTTCAACTATGGTATCATCTTCCTCGTACTGATTTTGGACCTTAACATGTGGAAGAACCAGATATTCTACAAGCCCTATGAGTACGGTCAGTATGTAGGGCCCGGAGAGAAGATCTACACAGTGGAGGAACCAGAAACACTCAGGGACTTCAACCATAGCACACTCACCTACGAGTGGCGCTCCACCAACATGGATCCCCGCACCAACCTGAGCTATGTGACACAAGACATGTTCCTCCATAGCCGCTACACTGGAGCCAGCCTGGACCTCAAGTGCTTGGCCTTCATCCCTAGCCTGGCAGCATTTGTCCTATTTGGGTTCTTTATCTGGTTGTTGGGGCGATTTCAGGATAGCGAGACATTCACAGAAAATCAAGACAAGACATATGAGAGGATAAAGAGGAAGTCGCCATCTGAGTACAGCAAAGAGATGGGAGTGACCCCAGAGGAGATGCATGTGACCATGAGTGACAGTCTGAAACAATCAGGAACTCCCATGCTTCTCTCTGTGGATGGACCACACTTTGGGGCGACGCCCTCCACAAACTCAACTATTTCCATGGAAACCCAAGAGACTCATCCAAGCATTGTGATAGACAGTGCAGCGCAGGAGGAACCAGCAGTTTCTTTTGATGTCCACAAACTCTCTCCGTGACTGAGTGAACTGAAGAGATTTGACTTATGCAACAGCAGAACCTTGTTGAGCTCATGATGTACATTGTCAAGGTGTTCTTTTGCTTTGGCTAAAACCAAGCTGCAGCAGGAACACAGCTGTTCATGGAACTCAAGAGAGGAACAAATCAATATTCACCAAGCTGACGTGATGGCTGTTGCACTTGTTTAAATATATTTTTGTAATCCAACCTTTTAAAAGTCCCTAACACGGCACCACTTCTAAAAACAAACACATGGTTTAAAACAGAATGCAATCTCATAATTGACATGGTGCTTACATGGATTTTTATAATTCAGTTTTGTCATTAAAACTATTTTGGTGCCTATATCTGAGGAGTATTTATAAACTCGTGACATTATGTCACAGCTGCAGTAGTGCCTTGATATTTTATAAGTTTGAAATATAGACTGTCTATAGTACTATAGGCAACAACATGGAAGATGTCCTAGTTATGGTCTGCTACATTAATATCTTATATATGATTTTATATCATGCTGTTACCTCACTTTATCATCAGACTTTATCATTTAATTTATTCTGGTGTGATGTCTCTCTCGCTTGATTTTAAATGTATCGTTCTTGTTGAAATGACATGATTATGAACATCAATGTACTTTGATGACCTATTCATATCTCCTCACTTGATATTAGTTGCAAAGATAATAAATGCAATCAGCAGAGATCAAATAGCAAAGCAACAAGCCAACTCGTGATTGCTTATAGGGCTGCTGCACCTGGGCTGAATACCAACAGTGTCAGAAAGGTAGTTTTGCCCTTGGCATAAACATACCATTGAAGTGCAGGGGAGGCTTCTACTCCAAAGGGCTTCTTTATGTGTAGATAAACCTTAAACATTCTTAGGAGTTTTGCAGTCATGGTAAATGCATGGAAGTATTTATTTGAAACATTCTGGTGTGAAAAAATATACCTGATTTGAAATGCAACTTAAACCTGCAGCATTTATTGTTACAGAAGTTTTGAAAGTTGCCAGTCTTTCTGTAACATATATATCTGGGCATTTCTTGTTGTTCCAAAAAAAGTGTGTGATTTTTTTTTTCTCTTTAATACGAACTAATTACTAATTACCTTATTACTAACTGTATTTTTTCATGTATGTTTATCAGCATTTAAACTGAAATATAAAGGAGTAAACTGCATAGACTTGTGACCAAAGATGCCAGAAACAGTATTTTTAACGAACATTATTACATAATAGTCGATGCTAATTTTATTCAAAATGGTATATTAAAAAATATTTATTAAAATATTGACAATAGGGAATTACTAACATAACATTTACCTCTCTAACACCCGACTTCTGACTAAATCTGGTTCACTGTTTTTCTTTGATAATAACCAACATATGATGCATCAGATGTCTTCCAACAGGACAGGATTTTGGAGGCTGGAGTGTGGCACCAGTTAAAAAAATTTATAATTTAAAATCAGTTTATTACATTCATGCAATTGTTGATATTTTCAGTAGAATTTAAAAAAATACATTGAAACTGGGCTTTTAAATGTGACTTTGTGTATGTGTTGGTCATCATTTTCCATTGCATCAGTTAATGTACAGTATCTGCTGCATTACAGTGGCAGTTTTCATTTAATTTTAAATCTATTTTATACATTTCAAATGTGTAACCAGTATTTCACTTGATCCCGAGCAGATAGCAGACAGATGTCTGATTGTCCAATCAGAGTTTCTGCTGCTGCTCTGTGGGTTGAATTTTATTACATTTTGATGACAGACATGAATTTAAAAACGCAGTGTCTTTAAATTCAAACAAATGCAAAATGGAAACTGTAAATGTTAGAATTTGTACAGATTTCAGAGGAAGTAGTTTAACACACCATGTAAATGTGCCTTAAGTAAATCAGTGTTTAATATTAATCTATTAATTTATTAGAGATAAACATGTAAACACTTTGGCACACTCCAGACTCCATACAGGAATTCCCTGTGTGTGTGTGTGTGTGTCTGTGTGTGTTTGTGTCTACTCTGTGGAGGCAGAGGTGTCTGTAAAGGATTATTTTTTATGTAATAGTGCATGTTGTTTATGTCTGTGTGCATGTGTGCACTGGAGGACTGTGAAATGCGTAGGTGTTTGCTACTACACTTGTTTTTGACAAAGGCCATTCTGTGAAGAGGTCAATTTATTTAGCATTATTGGTTTGCAGCTCTAATGATCCTTTTCATAAATTACAGCTCTATGAAGCTATTAGATATTAGTGTTTCACCAAAGGGCAGAACCTCTTGAAGGGTGTACAATATGTCTGAAATGTTTTGTGTTGAAGTTAAAAGTGAGGCTTTCCTCTTTGTTGTTCATAGCAATTTTTTTGTTTTGTGTTGAAAAAGCATCTTTCAGTTCCTGTGTGTTTGTGCTTTCTTTCAAAGAAGAGGAAATCTGCTTTCAGTATTTGCTTAGTGCACTGTACTCCTGTTGAACCTTGTGATACCAATAAACTATTACATTTGTTATATATTCTACTTAGTACTTTGTGAGATTCAGTATTATCAGAATATATTAGAACAAGGTTGCTGATCTCGTTATGTAATTCCCTGAGAGAAAAGTTCTAGTTTACATTTTTCTATATGCTTGGGAAATTGTTGCCAGGCAACAGAACAGGTCAAGCTTCTTGCAGCTGCTGACCCAATTAATATGGACGATGTGAGAAATAATGATACCATCTTCACAAGGACACTTGAAAATGTAGCCTGCATACACACTACACCCGTCTGAGATTAGTATGAGTCCTGCTCGGGTGCCTGTCCGCTGTTTGATTTATGCCAGTGGGAAACAATTTGAATTTGTCTTTTTTATCCAGCGGGATTTGTTTACACAACTTGTGTACATGTAAATGAGTTATAGATTGGACCAAAAAGGTCTGAGGAAGAAAAACTAATGGCTGATCAGACAGAAGTGGATGTCAACCTGGGTTTGGGACCCCTCCAGTAGGTCACAAGGTAAATCAGACGGGTTGTGAGGTTAGTCATAGGATTGTAAAAATGGCACTGCTGCACCTCCTATAGTTATAGCTATAATTCTGTGTGAAAAATGGGGGGAAAAAAATCGTTTTAGGCCCTGAAAATGTTGCCTGTTTTGTTAAGCTCCTCACACGTTTTAGGTAAATGCAACTTATGTCAGAAATGTGATTGTAACGTCACAGGTGTAATCTCAGCAGCAGTCCATCATCAGTATCCAAAACACAATAACAACTTGCCGTAAATTGTCCCTAATAGAGGATAATATCAACTCTATGCTTTTAATGGTAAATATGAAAAAAATCCCACTGTGAAAACCAAGCAGCTGTACGAACATCTGGCATACTGTTGCTTGTTGTTTGTCTGGGAAGAATAAATCTCATTGTGTATTAGCTGTTTGACTGAGGCCTCTTTCAAGTCTGCCATTGGTCTGAGAAATGAGATATTGATTTTTGGAGGGCCGTGCAGTAATTGAGAGAACACATCAAAACCGGGGTTTTAAAAATGTTGGTGGGGGTACTGGAGCCCTGATGCCCATGTTGTGTTACTAGTGTATTGACTTCTTCCTCAATGCAGTGAATCGATTGCATTCTGCTGCTGGGTTCACATTTTTGAAACATTTTACATGGTTTAATACTTATCCTATGTGCATATCTTTCACCATCAATTCAGAAAATACATACAAAATACTGAACTGCTAGTGTTGCACCTAGAGCTAAATAAAAGCCAGAAAAATCCCCCAGAGGAGGCAAGTCACTGCAACAGATCAACTGGAATCACCTCTACTGTCTTTGAGCTATCCTCCAATTAGATCAGTCTATCATGTCCTGGCATGGCCCATCACTCTGTGCTGACAGCTCCGTGACTCTGGGACACTCTATGAAATTTGTCAGTGCAGTCACTCCCAGCCAGCTAGTAGGTTTCCCCCCCTCAGTCCTGTCACGAGGCTCAAGATTGTTTCTGTCCCCAGAGGCCACAAGCTAAACATCATCACTAATTTCTTCTTCAGGTTTTTGATACTTTACGAGGAACATGTGGCTCGGATAAGTCTCCCAACACTTCCAACAAGCTAATTTAAAAGAAAAAGTCCCCAGACATGGGTTTGTGATAATGATGTCTGCCTTGCTATTCTCTGTTGGGGAAGGATATCTGTTAATATTTTAATTATTCTTAAATTCAGTGAACAATTTAATGGCGGACATTTTGACTTAACTGTTGAAATGCTGGAGTGTTTTTAGCAAGGACTTGAACAGACGGTGCTATGCTAGGGTAGAAGCAACTGTAATGGATATGTCTAGGTAGTTTTTGCAATTAAACAATGTTTAATTACTTAAGTAATGTGGTTGTGCTAAAATGTGGTGTTTCATATCTGCAAAGTTGTCCAACAAAAAATGACTTTCATTATGAATTTCCAGATTTCTCAAATTGTGGTATAAAGAAAAAAAAGAAATGCTATATTTTACTTTTGTTAAATGTGCACAACTAACAATACATGCAGTATATTGTTCACCAGTACCAACAAAACACCTCAGTTTAGAGTTATAATAATATCATTATACAGCTATAATAACAGCTTGACTTGAAATTTATTAAATTCTAATGAAAATGTTTAATTGGCAAATTAGTGGGGTGTACCAGTGCAACAGAGTAAATCATTTTCTAACGAATGGTGGCCCATGATTATTCCAGCTTCAGCTGCAGCCACAGTTAAAGGAAAAACATAGATGCAGTGGGTCTGTAGAGCATTGTATACTTATGTGTGTTTGAACTGTATGAAAACAAAATTATTTCTTTTTCTGGCTCTGTATGTTTGTGCATCCAGTCGCTTCTGCACATGTTGCTGAAAATACACAGAAAACACTGAATATAAGTATATTCACTGCATTGATGGTTATTGCCAATTTCAAACATTGCTTTTTTTGAGTGCTAGCATTCTCCTTCTCCCTGTGATAAAATAGCCTCTGTCCACAGAGATCCCTTTAATGGCAGAATACATACAGTATTTCAAAACATTTGAAGAATGGAAGATCACTGAAGAGGTAATGTAAAAAACATTCATACTGCACAAGATGTAAAGTTTCTCCTTAAGTTAAAACTGATTTTGTTCGTTTTGCTTCACCACAATAATACAGTATGTGTGGTCATTACCGGTGAATATAGGACAGACAGTGAAGTGGACTCCCCGTGGGTCAAGGCATCTGTTGCAGAGGGTTCAGCGCTGCCATGGAAAATTGGACATTTAGGAGCCAGCTGGAGGACCAGTCTGCCCTGCTGTGCCACCACTACTAAGGTGCCCACTGGCTTCATGCCACCACCAGCTAGAAGCCACTGGACCAAAGCAGGCCAGATGGTGCCCTTGCCAACCTGCGAGCAGTGCTGTGCACTGCCCACTGTCCATGTCCCCTGTCCTATCATTCAACTCTGGAATGAGTTTGAAGTCACGATCACCTGAGGTAAAAAAGTTTTTTTGTGGTGAGAGAGGTGTAGAAAAAGCTCAAGTGAGCAGAGAGTGTGTTGGAATATAAATTGGCCTTATTACGTTTTGTGTTTGTTAATGTGAGCAGCTGTGAGGTAGACTTGGAGAATCAGTTGGTGGAGGAGAGACTGCTCCACTGGGAAATAAAGCCATCTCCTGGATGAACTCATTTGTCTGTGGCTGTGAACTGATAGATAATTATATTAGGAACTTTAAGTGCTCTTCTGCGATACAAGTATTACTACCATCTCCAGAGGCACAGGACAAAGTAGCGAGGAGAGGAATCTGTGTGCTGCAATAGCGAGAGTCATTGCTCTGCATCCAAATTTGTGGATGATGGAGTGTAGTCATCGCAAGAGGATACATCTAAAATCCAAACCATTATACAATGCTATTAGTCTAAGATCAGTGGGAACCACTAAATCAGATTTTATTTATTCAATTTACAGTATCAACTGTAGGGTCTGATAGAGGGAGCCATGATTTCTAATCTCAGCTAACAAATGAATAGTAGTCCATTAAAATTATGCAATATAGAATTATGACATGTTAACATGTACATTTAGTCAATCTATTGATCCAATCAGAGGAGAAGGAAGTTTATTGAATTACTTTGTGCCATGTAACCAACAGTGACAGAGAAAGCACTCAGATTACTACAATTTTAGAAAAATAGCACTGTGATAAAGTTAAGTAAAAAAAGTCATAGGAAGTAGAAATGAAGTAGAAATATTCAATTCAGTTTTTTATATAGGGCCCAAATTAAAACTAAAATTATCAGGCACTTCACGCAGTACGGTTAAGATCTTGTATGAAAAATATATACAACTCTATAGAGCTGTATAGAAAAGCCAATAAATCCACCTTTGAGCAAGCACTAGGTAAAAGCAGAGAAGAAAAACTCTATAACAGAAAAAACTTTCAGTAGAACCAGGCTCAGTGTGGGCGATCATCTGCCTTAACCAGTTAGGGTGAGTGGAAAGTGGAGAGAGAAGAACAACAAGCAAGAGACAAACGGTTGGTAGGGCCAGAAACTTGCACAGTGGAAACATACAGTTCTGAAAAACCTTTTAGAGACAGTATTGGAAAACGTATCTGAAATTTCAGCCTAAGAATCAAAAGTAATGCTGCAAAAAAATCCTCCCTTTGTGAAGGTTACAATTTTCTGTTTTTGTTGAAACAGTTTTAGAGAGGTGTTTTGGAGAACATAGTTTGTAGTGTCGTTGAATTGTATTGCATTATACAGAGAGGCATTTCACCTGTCAGTTTAACACCACACTATTCAATAGCACCAGAAACTGCAGACTTGACAATGTCCTTCCAGTCGAATCAGCGCCTTTGTAAAGCAGTTTCAACAAAAATTGAACATTATAACCTTCATGAAAGAGGATTTATTGCAGGACTGTCGGATTAGGCTGCATTAGTTTTAGCTAGGTGAACTGGAAACTGTAGTCTACAGTATTAAAACACAGTGAATAAAGATAAATCGCTCCCCTCTCACACATAAGCCAAACACAGTAATTAAATGTAAATGGAAATACTTTATTTCACTATTACACAATAACAAGCTTTAAAAAGTAAAATTACAAAAAAGAGAAATGAAACAAAACGCTACAAAGCATCACATAATATAGACGACTCGTAAACGTGGCAACGGAACCTTATGCTATTTGCCTTTATTCTAACATATCATCATAATCATTAGGAATTTAGAAATTAGCAAAAAAATTTGGGACATCAAGCACAGTCATGCCAGTAATAGTAATATCTTACAGTTTCATGTAGAGATGAATCAGAGTGGGGAAACAGTGACCATTAAAGGTTCACTCTAAGTGATGAGAGAGAACAAAGAGACTGGGATTGAGGAAACTGCAGTCCATCATCCGTTTGGTATGATATAGGTTTGCATTTGGTATAAAGAGAAGTTGAGGAGGCAGACGTGGTCACTCAGTATTTGCAAACAACTCTTAATCGTGCGCGAGATACCAGATTGGTGGTGTTCACCATACAGTGGTAGAAATCAGAAGAAAGTACCTGGTTTAATTTTGTACAATTGTCTGTATTTGACAATGTGACATTATATGGATTATCCTAATTCGTAAACCCCATCCATCTGGTTTAGCAGGCTTAAACAAGTCCTGACAATGCAAACACTATTTGACCCACACCTTTGAGGAGGACAGTGAAGAGACATATGGGTGGTGTTACTTTTTTTTTTTTTACATGGAGAACACTGTACAGGTGCCTTCAGATCTGCCTGGACTAAAGGCACATGGGGTCCACTGAGCAACAGATGTGTCCATTCTGGAACGAGAGGAAAGAGAGAGCAGAGAAACATGAGTGGATTATCATTATACTTTAAAGCTCTGGCAAACTCTTTTTGGAGCCCAGCAGATGTTTTCATGTGGCGGCGGTACTGTAGCATGCAGACTCAGTTTGGCATTTAGAATTCCTCTGAGTGTGATTTCAGCACCAACTGATCCAAGGCAGCAATATTCTACTGAGAATACAAATGTGAACGGTCACATGTCATTTCACTTTAAACTGAAGGAGCTGATCCCTGGATCAGGAAAGGTTTTCAGCAACAGCAGAGTAAGAACTAAATCACCAAACTGACCAAATGCAATAAATCCATGTTTATGCCTTTGAATTCAGTGTAAATCTTTGACATTTTTTTGAAAGACAGTATAAAGATTGCGTGGTATCTTTCGTCTAACGTGAACATCTTTCAGGCAGGCTGGAAGACAGTATTTGATCCCAGTAATTCAGGCAAGGGAGTCAGTCTTGGTGGATTACTCCTAAAGCTAAGGCAAACAATTTACACTCAATTGGTAATGAATTATATTTGCCTGCATAGTTTACTTTCTCAGTGATTGTTCTGTGCCACAACTCTTAAAATAAAACTTGTGGAGAGTAGCTTCGTCCACCTGATTTACTAGACCCAGTTATGCAAGTTTCTCTCAGTTTTCTAGAGAGACTATCTCAGGCTCTATACATTACACTGTGTGTGCAGACATGTCTGGTTGTAGAAAATGAGATGCTGACAGATGTTAATACGTATGATGTTCTCTCTTCTAGCAATCACTATTACGCAGAATTTATATTTTATATATTAAGAGTTGCCAGCTGCCTAGATTTTCTGAAATATGTCTTTTCTGTGTGCAAAAGGTTTGTGTGCACGTTATCACATCAGAATCAGCTACAGTGCATCAACACCTCAAGACATAATCACCACAATGTGTAATAAATACAGCCACAAGGCGTTAAAGATGCACAAATAACCTCCACAATGCAAAGTCTGGACCACAGTGTACTCTTTTTTTTGTGAAAGCACTGCTGGTTCTCAATTTCCAAACCAATTCTTTGGGGTGTCTTGTCTGTTGCTGAACAAAGCTAACTGTAATTGACTGTTTCGAGGCTGCTGGTGGGGCTGGCGTCTTACCTTGCACTGGCACAGGGTGCACTCGGTGCCATGTTTAATCCAAGACGAGCCACTGAAGCGTGAGATGTTGTGCTCGTCTGTGCATATCTTGGTGATGTCATTGCGGATGGTATCTGCCTGGCAGGGGTCGGTGACACAGCGGGGACAGCACTCACCCTCAGGCACCAACGTAAACTCACAGTCCACGGGCGGGCACGGCAGAGGCCAGCAGTCCACCTGCCCCTGCTGTAAAGATGGAGAGACAGAATATTTAACTGGAAATGCAGTCAGACAGAGAGAAAATGAGAAAGTTCAAAACAATTAGCATCTCGCACTTTCAATGCCTACACAAGTTATTCATGCAAATACACATATTTCTCCTGATGCTGTGTGTTTGTATGCTAGAGGGAGCGTCTCAACTTGATGAGAAAAAAAAAAGTTGTTAAGGTACCTAGAAAATTTAGATGAGCAGAGAAATCTTCCAACACAGTCAGCATTTTTTCAGACTGTAGAGGTAAATGCTCCAGCTTCTTAATTGACTTGTTCTAGTCCCCCCTCTTTTATTGTTGTTCCCATATTAATCTCAGACGTTCCGTATAGAAAGCCTTATTGGATTTCTTCTGCTGACATTTTTTATTGGCCTGAGAAAACAGGTCATATATATTTTGGCCAACTTTACACACACTGCTTACTATATGCCTAATATACCTATTCTAGTGTGACCCACTTCTGCGTCATTCATAAGCATTTCTGCTTCATACGTTACTGTAAAATGAAATATGAGCTCAGACTGTATATGTTTAAACACACTAGCAGATACAAAAGATCCTCACATAAAGTTACAACAGGGTTGATGCAAGTGTCCCAGCGGGAATATTTAATATCACTAAAAATCGCCAGGCTCAGCATTTCTGAAATGTTGTTGTAAATTAGGCTGGCTATAAAGCACAGGCTCACGCTGCACTAATGCTCACTCCCTGCCTCCATGCAGTGTGTAAACATTTGAAGTGGGAAATCCCCCAGAGTGGCAATCTTTGCCTGTAGCCAGAGGGAGGGATTGAATGTAGCTTCAGGTATCTGTCCCGCACTGAGATAGGGGACTCTGTTGTCTTTGTCTTATTATGCAGATGTGGCCTCTGATCACAAAGGAGAAAGAGATTTGCTGCGTGATCAGCTTGTGTTTGCCTTTGAAGCAGAACAGTGTGGCATAGAAACTTCAACCTACAACTGAAGCAGCTCTTTGTAATATTTCAGAAAGTTATTTTAATCTGGATTTGCGTTTAGTGTGCATGGTATCTCACTGCAATTTAATCTCTTTGTCTTTACATAGAGAGATTTAAGGATTAACTGTGTATAAGACTGAACATTTCAGAATGCATCCAGGAGATTAAAACTAGTGACATTTATCTTTTCTGGAGAATATCCCGGGAAACACTCTGTGTCTTTTATGTGCCTCGACCTAAAGTACAACCTGTGGTTAATGAAATTAATGCTTCTTTGATCTTCTGACAATTTAATTAACAAGACAGAAAATCACAAGTGGGCCATGCATGAACAGTCTGCAAAGGCCAGATTCTTGATTTCAAGTGACTGCACAGGTAGCAGAGAAGGAGTCAAATCTTGGTCTTGGGAGAATGTTTTGCCCATCTGCTTGCTGTCACTGTGTATTTTAAGGCACCTGCTGAGCCTGGACAGCCATGGTTCTGCTAAGTGTAGCAGCTTTCAAGGTTCATTTCACGTCCCTGTCACGCTACTGCAGACCCTGTACAGTATCGCACAGCAGCCTTTTCCCTCACCCTTTCAGGTGCTGCTCCTTATACGGTATGGCTGGTCTATGTATGTCTCTGTGCATCTTTAACTGAGTTTGTTGTGTCTGTGTGTATGCATGGATGTATGAGTATATGTTGCTGTACTTCTCCCTGCCACTCTTAAACGTGAGTACGCGTGTGTGTGTGTGTATGTACATACTCATGTTTGTATGCTTTGTTTATGTGTATGCGTGTGTGCTCTGCTGCCGCGACAGGCATGCCTGCATTCTCAAATTTGTTTGTGTCTGCTTGTGTCAACATATATAAGTGCCTACAGTGAGCACAGCCTCAGCGAGAGTGAAGCCGAGCGAACCAATTTTCAGCCGGCTGTGCTTCCCTGCTGCCTCTCAGCTGAGCGGTGATTTTCAAGCTCTTCTATAATGGCTCGCTGTAAGAAATCCAAAAAGCAGGCCTCAGGTCCGGGCATCAGGACAGCATTACAATGACGGGAAGTAGGGAGGAAATGGCACTGCTGTTGCTACTCAGACCATAAATCTGTCAGACTGGAGCCAACTTATATTAGCTACAAGTATGACTGATCTTTAAAAGCAACAAAGAGAGGAAAAAGAGGAAAAAAGACTTGTAAAGTGCTCGCCTGAGATTCACGGTAAAGATGATTTGTGAGTCACTGAACAGAAGGAGTGACACTGGTGTGGGTGTGTGTTACAGCTGAGTGTGAGTGAGACAAGACAGCGGGGTAGAGTGTAAGGCATTCTATTTGCATTTAATATGCATATGGTACACAATTTATTGTTTTTGTCAGGTTTATTTTGAAACACTTTTCACTATTGCTAGAACAGAACAAGTGTATAAACCTTGGAAAAGTTTGGCATGGCAGAGGATGTGAAAGCAAACTTAACCAATACTGTGAAAGATTCATGTGCTATTTTGTGTAATATATGAAATGAGACTGAGTGTAGAGGACACAAGAGTCGCATTCTGCAAATACTTATCAATCAACAGAGGCATATACTCTGCAGAACCTTCTCAGAGCACACAAAGATGATGCACACGACACCCTCCCACTCTCACTCTCTTTTCTCCTGTTCTCCTAACCTTGGAATTATCCTTTAATAAAATGTATAATTCCATCATTGCAGACAACAGTTCATAGGATCCTTTGAATTCTTTAAAATCTCACTCATCATTCACTCCCTCTTTTTTTCAGCGAGGTGAAAAAGGGAGGGAGTGCAATCTTCATATTCACCTCCTAATCACTCCCGCTCTCTTGCCACAAAACTTGTATCCTTGACTTCCTTTACAGAGCACATCTCTCATTCACACGCATTTCCATGGAGACGGGAGTATTTGTTACATATTGTGTGTGGGCACTGTGGCAAAGCAACAAATGCTTATGTTGTTTTTATTCTCACTGTAAATGGCTCTGGATAAAAGCATTGATTTGATTCTGGCAATGCTAATTTCATAAACCCGTAGGGCTTAATCTATGTGTTCCTACTCACCAGGCACTGACACTGCTGGCAGTTCTCCACCCAAGTGTCCCCGCTGCCATAGGTGAGCAAGCCGTTCTGGTGCAGACACTGGCTGCTCAGTCGAGGGTCGCACTCGGGGCAGCAGAACAGATCAGCGTTGGGGTTGTCACAGTCACAAACCATCCTGCGACACATGACTTGGCCAGCCTGGGCATGGAGAATGGACACACATATCACATAACCACAATTAAAAATTGAAGACAGGGCTGCAGTATGTAAAATGCCAAAAATGCTATAATTCTAATTTCTGAAATGTGAATATTTGTTGGCTTTCTTGGTCTTATATGTTAATAAATTACTTGTCTTTGGATTTTGGACAAAACAAGACATTTTCTGACATTTTATAGATAAAACAATTAATCGAATAAACAAGAAAATAATTAACGGATTAATAGATAATGAAAACAATTATTAGCTGCAGCCCATCCTATAAGTCTTTATATGTACACAAAAAATAAAGAGGAGAAAAGGTAGGAAAAAATCATATAACAAATATATGAATAATGTAAACATTTGGATATAACTTCAAAAATGTAATGTTTTTATTGTGTCAATTTTAATAGATTAAATATCAACTTCAGGAGCAAAATAAAAGCAATTTAATGTTTCTAATGTTTTACAAATCAGTGATCCTGCTGGCAGATGCACTGATGCGGTAGACCCCACCCGTCTGGTGCTCCGAGCAGATTGAAACAATGAACTATTTGCATATTGCATGACCTCAGTCTGGACACCGCCCAGTCTTTGTCTTTCCTGTGATGTTTGACCTTACTCTCTCCCATCAGTTAGTCACATCTCTGCCTCTAATATCCTGCTGTGTCCACCTACCTCCAAAACAATAACATGTTTACTCCTCTGCTCCCGCAACCGTTCAATACAACTAATTTTGACAGGCAGCTCTTCAATCTTTCAAATCAATTATTATGACTCATTTAATTAGAGAGCCATTTCTGTCCTGGTCCTTTGTAATCAAATGAATAATTTGCTGCTTGATCATTCACTACCGACACTAATCCACTATAATCACCTTCCAGTACTGCCAGACACTTAGCATTAGGCTGAGTGAAATGCTGAAATGCAAAGTATGGCTGGTCCATGACCTGATAATCACGTTGGAAAAATGTGTTAGTGGTGATGTAATGAGTTTTCTGGACCAACTGTTTCACTTTAGTGTCAGAAATCAGTCAAAACAACTGGTACAGATGGATTTTCGTGTAGCATAACTCTAGAATCATTTTTAAGACCTCAGTCAGACCAGTTTATATGCACTAACAGAATAGGTAATACAGGCAAGAAGAACCCGTAGGAAGATTTCCAGTCAGGATTTAGAGGACACCATAGTACAGAAACAGCACGTCTAAAAGTCACTAACAATCTTCTCGTAGCTTTAGACAATAGATCCTCTATATGTGTATACTCTCTTTGTTCATGTTAATGATGAGTCTACCATACACACAAAAGTGAGTTATGGTGTTCCACAGGCTTCGGTGCTTGGACAGATACTTTTCAATTCATACATGTCTCCCTTAGCATACATGTATAAAGTGAGGAACCCTGTAGTCATTTTTGACCAGACTAAATATCACTAACATTAGGAACATTCTGTGTCAAAGTGATGCTGAAAAACTAGTCCATGCTTTTGTTACTTTTAAACTGGACTACAGTAATATATTACCAGCTTCTTCCAAGTGACAGAAACATCTAAAATAGAATTTAAATATATTCTTCTTAAATACAAAGCACTTAATAACCATGCTTCATCATATCTTAAAGTATTTTGGTTTGGGAGGCACCACTGTCAACAACATAACTGTCACATTTAGGGTTTGTTTGATTATTATGCCAGGATCAGGTGAAGTCGCAAAAAAATTTAAATTCACAGGGTGAATGTTCTTCATGTTCTGTCGTCATTACAGGCAGTACCAAAGGGTAGCTTGATTGATATCTTACTTGCTAGAACAGTGGGCTAGTAAACTTTACTTTACTTGGCAGACGCTTTTATCCACTGAGCAACTAACAAGGAGAAGACACAACAAGCAATTACCATTCTGTTTCTGTAAATTCTGAGTAACTACAAACTAAGAGCCCTGATTTCACTGCAGCAAGTGAATCCACTGATTCTGCTGACTCCACTCAAATTAACAAAAATTCAGTGGAAATACTAACATGTTAATGTCACTGGGTCACTGTAAACTGTTTCTTATAAATGTGGCACAACATAACTTCATGCATCACAACTTTACTAAAACCTTTCCTTCCTTTACTTAAGAACCTTCTCAGTCGCACCAGTTGTGCTTTCTCAGTCTCTCAGTCTTGTCACTGATTGGTTCAAGACAAACAAAAAATTTGTTTGTGATTGGCCCTGTGGGGGACATCATTATTCACAAGGGAAAATATTTACAATTACTTTGTTGTTCTTTGTTTAGACACTTTAGTAGAAAGAGAATAAACAAAGAAAAATATCAATTCCAGACTAGTCGGGTACACATGTAATAACAGTGGCATTGAGCACATTTCCTCTGCTTTTATCAGCCTTTTATCTGTATTTATTCTACTCATGTTTTAAACTTGTTTGTCTCTGTCAAGAAATCCATCTATCTTGTTAGTTTCTGTCTGTCTTCATATTTGTCTCGCAGCTTTTTAATTGTCTCTATGTTCTCCGTGTCTATCTCCGTCTGTTTCTCACCTGGCAGGAGCACACAGAGCACCTATCGCTGTCCAGCACCCAGATCTGCCCACTGTGCTTGACCTTGTTGTCATGGATACAGTCGCCCGAGCAGTTGTGCCCGTGGGGGCACCGGCAGTCATAGCCTCCTTCCAGGTTGAAGCACACTGTGTCGTTGGCACAGGTGTTCCTCCCCGTCTTGCATTCATTAATATCTGCAGAGAGCACAAAAATGACATCATACATATGCTCCATGCAGGTAAAGCAGTCCATGCATAGCTTGTGTAAGTGGAACTTTTTTTTATGACAAGCTGGGTTAGTGATACAGAAACAAGGTAAAGGAGTGTGCTCTGTCTATGTATCATTCCTTTTTTTTCCTTCTTGAGCAAAACACTGACCTGCTCTCTGCACCCATAAGCTCAAAACAAAGGTGTCAGAGGAGGATCTTGGGGAAAACATACTGTATACAAGTGTAATGTAACCCAGAAACCCACTTTTGGTCAAATTCTAACTTTGTTTTGTAAGACACAGATATTTTTTTTCGAGTGCCTTTAATGTGCTTTTTTTTCCTGCCTCTGCCAAGTGAAACTGACAGCCAAGATGGGGTCAACAAGTGGAGCAGCGCTAGCACCATTGTTACAGGCAATGCTTCGATGTTAGTGTAGATAGAGGGTTTCCATTTTGACAGCTGACACTTCTCCTGACAGGCTGTATCACAGAGAATGTTCCAGAAAATGAACAGGCTGGAAAAAGCAAACTGCGGTTTTGAGAGAAAAACACATTGATAATGACATACCTACACAATCATACCATTACTTACACAGATGAGAACATCTCATACACCCAAAATGTCTGCTGACAAGTGACTCACATATATCAACAAAATTCAGCTTAATTAAAAGGTACTATTTTCAGTGTTTGCCTCTAACTAGAACTTCTCTTTTTTTTAAGCCAGAAGTCAAAGAGAAGACCTTTAAAGGATAAAGCTGGTGGATCTTCTGTATTTTTGTTAGTCAACAAATCCCTCAAAAAGACAAAAACCAACAATAACCAACCAATCGTGTCTATTCACAGTATTGCCTGAGAATCCAGTATCTGGTTTTAGCTTATTCGTCTGTGCTATAGAGCTTCACTGTTGTTCAAAAACAAACAATGAAAAACACATCAGCGAACCACACCACTGCACTGGGTGACATGTTTCTTCCTTAAGAAAAATGTGACCATAGTATATTTTTAAGTTCTGAGAAAGACCATCACTTTTTACTGAATCTGAAATAATCGTTCTTTTGGAGCCTTTGGAGGTCTATTTCTGAAAAAACTAATCCAGTCACATTTTTTGGGAGGAAAAAACATGTGTGAAACATTACAGTGAGTAGACACAATTGATTGTTGGTTTTGTCTTTTTATGGAAAGGCACCTGCCTTATCCAGTAAAGCTGTGATTTGGACTGAAATTAGAGGTGTTTCTCAAAAAACTAAAAAAGTATGAATGATCCATAATTTAAACCTTATTTGAGTACACAAACTCTAAATCCAGAGAAACGAAATGTATTACGTATATTCTACTGAGTATGTTTTCATTTTATGATATGATCCAAAAACCTATGTAATGTGATTTTGTCACACATGAGATGCCGTTTTGCATGTCATCAATTTGACATAATGTGAAATCAATATTTTTTCACATGTACAGTTTGTCTTTCATCTCATTTGTAAAAGTGTGTTTTACGTGTGACAAATTCAAACTTATAATCTGACTGATTTATAATCCAGAAATCCAAACTTTTCTTCAACACAGTTTTCATATTTGTGGAAAGAAAGTGAGGGTGGGCCACTCACCTACACACGATTCCCCATTGGCGGAAAACAAGCCGTTGTCATGGTAGCCATCACGGCACTCACAGTGGTACCAGCCGGGCAAGTTGACACAAGTGGATTTACTATCACAGTGGACAAAGCCGTCCACACACTCATCAATATCTGAAGAGGAGAAGGGAGAGGAGAGGAGAGGAGAGGAGAGGAGAGGAGAGGAGAGGAGAGGAGAGGAGAGGAGAGGAGAGGAGAGGAGAGGAGAGACATAATAAACATTGAGTATCATGTTGGCTTCACAATATGCTCTTACAGTGCATGGGCTATTGAGCTCCATTCCTGCCTGGTAGGCATTTTCAACACTGACAGAATCATAATTGATAAAACAAGATGTCTAGCATTTGAGTGAATCTAATCTATAGGCCTTATTGATCTAGCATAGTTGCATAGCCAGAGAAGGACATTTGCATCAGTGAAAGACAGAAAGAAATGAATCTAATATACAAGCCTAGCTTTAGCAGCCACACTTGCAACAGGCTTGTATTTTGGAATGCCAGTAAAAACATCCACAGTCTAAACCTCCAATGCATGGAGGGAAACAAATATATTCAGAGGTGTGTGCACATTTTATAGAGCTTTGCTTGGACATAAAGAGGTTCTATTTGTGCAAAGAAGCTGAGCAAAGGGCTTTGACACACCCAACACAGCCTGTGGGTGGTTGTCAATAGGTGAAGGTATTCACAGAGCTCAACTTAGAAATATCCTTGACTCTGCCTTCTCCTTCAGCTCATATCTTTAATACAAGACTTAGATAACATACTCTCACTGTCTACGCTCTGTTTTTTTTGGTATTTTTTTTGTTTTGCTGTCATTCTATATTCATCTCCTTTTTTCTGCATACAACACGCCAGCCTTTGTATTTTAAGCAACCTTGCAACTTTCCTACAAATATCAACCAAGAACAATTGCAATATAATTTTCAGTGATGAGAATAACAGACACAGAAAAACAGATGACTCTGATATTTCAGCTAACATTTAATTAAAGTAAGGACCAGGCCCACACGAGAGAGGAAATAGTCTGTTATTACACAGAAGAGCTAAATACGTTAGGTCCGGGCATGCACCGTGATTAAATGTGTCTGCATAGCCAGTGATGGCTTTTTTATGATTGTGCATGATGCATGATGCTCTGCTCTCATTATGAAAATGGCAGTGTGCCGTGTCTGACCTTCTCTACGACTGGCTGCAACAGTATCCCCCACAGAGCGAAAGGAGACTGGCTCATGGTCCCCCACCGCCCAGGAAGTAATGGGATTAAGATCTATTGGCTAATGAGCCCTCAGCCTTTTAATAGAATTTCTGCAGCAGATTAACCGTTGATCAAATGTCCCGCAGATTAGGGCCTTATCTATTTAACAATTACCCACATTTGTCTGAGTCAGCTGCAGGTTTTCTAAAAAATCCTACAGCATATACCTTTTCTGTTTTCTATGCCTGTCAGGTTCTCTCACTCGGTGTGGTAGACATTAAAGAGAAAGCTCACATTTCACTAATTACATCAGTTGGGTGAGAGCAGAGAACCTCATTTTCCCCCCTCAGGATAGCAATGCTGGGTTAAAAGGACACTGCTTAAAAATCACGACTCTACGGTGAAACAAATAGCATAACAAGCCTATCTTTGAAAATTAATATAAATTCTCTCCACTCCTAAAGAGAAATATCCAATGCTCTTTGTTGCTTGTGAATTTCAGTGTAAAAAGCACAGGGAGCTTTTAAAGGGAAAGGCTGCATGAGGTGTCTTGCCAGTATAAAAAAAACAAGCTGAATTACTTTGAATTGTTCTCTTTTCCCCAATATGGCTGCATAAAATTGTTCAAAGTACAACTAAGCAGTCAGATTCTATTTATAACAGACAATGATGGTGATGTAAGTCTAAAAATATGCAAATAAGTTATTTTCAGCCATTTTCATTCAGCCGTTTTAAAAGCTTGACTGTCTGGCTGTAACAACAGAGGGTTACACCATTAACAAAAGATCTGTCGTTGTCTCTTTTATCCGAGGCAAACCAGTCAGCTACAATTATGGCACAACGCTTCTCAGCCTGCTGTCATATCAACTTGTAAAGTGCTGTGGTGTTTCAGGATAGTGAAACTCACTGTTGTTGCACCTTGGAATCGACAAGATTGAATGTGCAAGGTACAGCAGGGATAATACTACACTTGCAAAAGTCTTGCCTTCTCTTTTATCGCCTTGCGTAAATGATAATGGAAGATCATTATAATTAAATCATCAACAGTGACAATCAGACAGGGGCGCTTCTCTACTGAATCATGAAGCTTTTGGTTTTGTTGAATTATAGACAGTAGATGGTGCAGTATTTTCACCTGTTTAATCGTGTAATGTTTTTCCTCTCCCCATTCCGAAAAGAAAAAAAAAAAAAAAGACTACACAAACAAAATAAAACCAGCTTTCTGGTGAGGTCAAGGCCACAGAAGAACAGTTATTTTGGTGTTACCTTGCTGGCTGAAAGACATGGGAACTAACAGAGAATTACCCACACAAAGAGCTCCTCTGTTTGAGGATGGGCTAGGTGAGGAGGAGGAGGAGGAGGAGAAGGAGGATGAGGTGGTGTTTGAGGAGACAAAGAAGAGTAGGAGGAAGGAGCAGAAAGAAGAAGAGGAAGTGTTGAAGGAGGAGAAAGAGAAACGATGACTGCAGTTATCCTACTCGTTATCCTGAGTGGCAGCCTGGAAACAAGGGCTCTATTAAAGCAGCTCTCGGGAGGAGCGAGTAAGGAACAAGCGGACGGCCTTTCCTCTGCACCCTCCTGTGCTTGTTATGCCACTCTGCCATGAACACCCCCTCCAATCTTTCTTCAGTGTCTGCCTTCACCTTTCCGTGTGTTCTTTTTTCACTTCACCTGTCTGTGTCTCGAAGCTAAAGGCAGAAACAGATGTGCCCTCATCATCACCTTGCCTCATCCCTGCAGTTTGCTCTCTTTGAGCAGAAAAAGGCAGAGTTTAGAATTTAGTCTTGCCTGCCCTTTTCTCGTCATTCATCCCTTTTATTGTTCCTCTTTTCTCCCTCCCTCTCTTCACTTCATCCTTGCTTTTTATCCTGATCCTGGGCAGGTACAGTTATTTGCTTTGACCCCATTCTTCTTCATTCCACTTTGTTCCCTTCCCATGTCTTTCCCTTTCCTTGACTGACAGAAAGCCCTGGGGGTTGGGATGCAGTTCTGCTGCGTTGCATCACTCAGTGCAGAATGAGCTACTGCTGCCACATGTACATCTCCCATACAGTAACCTAATTCAGACTGATTTCCATTTGCACAGACCTGATAATCCTGAAAGGTTCCAAAAGGTATTATTCAAAAGACATCTCTGGATCTCAGCTGAACCTTTTCCTTCTGCTCCTAAGTCAGATGCAATTTGACAATAAGTGGATGTAAAAATGTGCTGAATTTCTCATGTCATATCACATTCACGATGACGGCTGAGAAATGGCTGCATAAATCTTAAGTTGATAATAATGTGTACAAAGCTTTTATTGGCAGGTACATGACACAGTGATAAGGTAGGAAATGGATCTCCTTTATGTACAGTAAAGTGTAATTGAGTGATTGTCGCTGGTCCTCATTCTTCATTAAGAGAAAGAGTGAACTCAAATAATCAATCAATCATCATGAAACCTGGGGCAAAGTGAGTTACACTCTGGGTTCCTGAAGATGAAACAGACACTGAAACACAAATCCATACAGCACTTGAGTGGGAGAGTGGATGAGCAATCATGGTAAATTGGAAACCAGCCTTGTGAACAATTGCTAGCTGCAAGCGAATACAGAATGCAATCACTCTGTATCACTTACATACCTATAGCCGTAAAATTCAACCAACCTTCAAAGCACAAGCGAAGTCAAAATGTGTCAGGTGCTTTTTGCTGTAAACAAAACACATACTGAATTTGAGAAGCTCCTGAAAGTAAAGGAAAACTGTTTTAAGAAATTTATCATAAATGTTTCTGTAGAGTGGGAGGATGTCTGGATGGTGAGCTGAGACACAATACAAACATGCTACACTTGTGCTGATATCTGCTACATGTAGCTTATAAACTAAGTCGTTGTGTTAGCCACAGCACTTAAAGCTGCACTTATCCATATATTTGTATTAAGAATGTAAAATAGTGATTGTGTAATGACAAGAGGTCATTATGAAGAACCCACGGTTAATAACGTACTACCCAACTCTGCACTCTCCCTCTGCTCCACAGACTGCTTCAGGATCTTCTAACCTATTGTTTTGATTAGTTTGTTTTTTGTGGCCCACGGGTTGGTTCACTTTCCTTTTCCAGTCGCAGCAGGCAGTTGTCGTTAGTGAAAACGCTCTGATAAACCTACTGTACAATGTGTATCCGGAACTAAATGGTTAAAAGCAGCTGAGAGCCTACTATTTCTCAGGAGGTGGTAGAAAGAAAAATATCTGTGAAAAGCAGAGTGTATATTGGACATGGTTTCCAGGGGGCATAAAATTATCAACCTGATGCTTGCATTTAAATTTCGAAGCTGTTCAAAGTGTAGCGACTACAAAACCATTTAATCTGAGTAAAGTTACCAGTGCACATATCCTTTTTTGTTTGGTGTTGTTCAGCAAGCTAAGGTGCAACACAAAATTCTTAAATGTCCAGAAGGAGACATTTAAGGGTTAAGATTGAAAGTCACAAAACTGGCATAAGAAAATGTGTCATGTAACTGCAAAAGCTGGAGCTAATTCATCAAAATAAACATCTGGTGGAGTCATTCAGGTGCAATTAAACCAGGGGTGGCCAACCCTGGTCCTCGAGGGCTACTGTCCTGCTTGTTTTCCAACTATCTCTGCACTTACAGCTTCTAAATTGGCTGAACACACCTGATCCATAATCAGGTGTAGATGGGGCAGAGATAGTTGGAAAACAAGGAGAACAGTGGCCCTCAAGGATGAGGGGTTGGCTGCATTAAACCAAAAACGGGGTATAAAGATAGAAGAATTAAGAGACGTCAAACTTCTAATCAAACATGATCTAATTTTATAGCCTATATATCCTGCACCTCATCATGATACAGAAATCTGTTTTGGTCTGATGCTATATTCCACGTTGTGCATTTTGTCTTTATTGATAAACTAACTTTGCTATCTCAGTCAATATTACATTTCTGGAATTTATGGTGTTATTATTATCATATTATTATTTCACTAAGGACTTTGATATACAAATGTGTCTATATGAAATAGGCAGAAAGAAATGTTGGTACTCTAACACTGTATCTGCACAGATACAGTAGACAGTTCCCTCAGGAACCCAAAGAGATATAAAAATTATTTTCCTCAAATGTAAACACAGGACATGTAAAGAAAAACCATTTCTGTTAGCCTTCAAAGCATAGTAGCTGTCCAGTGCAGAGTGCAGTCCGCTGCACTGCAGCAGCTCCAGCAGCAAGCTATCCCTGGGAGATGTGTCATTTAGGTAGAAGCAGCAGGTTGTGCTCAGCTAAATGACAGCGCCGGCCATTAACAGGGACTATTTAAGACACGCTAATTACAGGTGATGGAGTGACTGCTTTGTAAGGCCGTCTCTAAATAAATAATGAATACATAATCATTGTGCTTAAACAAGCCGCTTGAGCTTAAACAGTCACAGGCCCCCGGGCGTTGTGGGTAAATCAAGAAGCAAAGGAGGGGTGAGAGGAAAAGCTGCAGCGATGCATCATGGAAACTGTCAAGGAGTGAAAAAATGTATATGGCTTTTAAATATTCACTAACTATGCCTGTGTGTTGGGTGGGAGGTGCCCAGGGGAGATTTTGACTCTGATGAAGTTGTGATGTTTTTTCTTCCCTGTAATTTTGTATAACACACACTGTGGCTCTTACTATTGAAAGTAAAGCATCGACGACTAATGACCAGTACAATTTACCATAATATTCCATACTATTCCATCTCTATCTATGTTACCTCTGCCTTAATGTCTTCATTTCTTTCCATTTCCTATATATCGTCCTGCTTGTGTGACTTTGGCAGTTCATTGGTCAATCTGTTCTTTTGTCTGCCAGGTCTTTTCCCGTCTAGTCTGTCTTTCTGTCTAAATCTCGACAAGCTTTCTGGAGCTAGACATCAATGTAAATGAGGTCTGAGGGAACAAATTGTTTGTCTGGCCCCGTTCTGCTCTCTGTCCTAGTCAATAAGTCGGCGTGACCTCAGGACTTCACACTCCTCCTCTCACTGGCTTCAAAGTTTTATCATGAACTAACTGGCCATCCACTTGTCTCCTTCTATCTCTCTTCTCCGTTGTTATTTCTCCTTTTCCATTTTTACACGTCATTATAAATCATGTCCTTTTAACTTCCTTTTTCTCATTGCCTTTCTCTCTTCCTCCTATCTCCTCTCATCTGCCATCACCCAATAATTAAAACCCCATCCATTCTTCACTTCTCAACCATCTTTGTCCTCAAACTCTGCTTTTCACACTATTACTTCATCCTTCTTCTTACCTCACAAACTCAGAGAAGCTCTTGAGAAACTCTTTAAAGAGAGAAGCACATAAAAAAATGACTGAATATTTCACTGACAAATCAAAGAATATCAAAGAGCCAACAAAAAAAGTTACAGTTTCCCCTCACATAAACATAACATTCCCATCTTTAGCTCACATCTCTTTCAGGACTTTGTGAGATTATCAGTTCACAGGAAGAAATGTGCAGGTAAATGATCATGACTTGAGAAAATGAGAGTTGTGCCTACCAATAAAACATCAGTTTACAGTGTAGGTGTAATGCACCGTGGCTCCCTGATGGTTCTCCTGAACATAAACCTCCAGGAGTGTGGGAGTCACAAATCTAAATTGCATCATTAACATCTGACATAAATATCTTTTATCTCTTTCTCCTTGTCCTTACAGAACAGTGATGATGCTAAACTAGCCTCTAAGTGATCCAGCACCACTGATTAAAAGTACTCAAGAGGACTTGGGATGGCAGATGAATTAAAATATGAAAGGAAGAGGTGTCCATCCACAGCATCTGATCAAGCAGCCCACAGCATCTTTTCAGAAACTAGCAAGAGGCCAGCCAAGGACAGCAGAGATGGCCATTAATTACAGAACTGACAGCATAGTGACAGAAATTTTTAACTGGTGGCCAAGCATCCTAACAAGCTTAGAGGGGCTTGAAAGAAGGACATAATGAGCTGAAAATAAAGGAAATACAAAGGCTACCTCCCCATTCATCTCATAGAAACAGTTCAGCAATTCAGTCAATAAAGATGTGTCTGAGACCTTAACAGAGAAGATGTTCACAGATGTTATGTCCAATTATTTCATGCACAAACTATCGCCTGGTAAAATTCTTTGCAGTCCCGGGGATCTGATACCGAAAGGCATTTTAAAGCCAAGATGATCATTAAGTCTTAGTTATGAATCTTAACATCTTAACAATCTAACATTTACTTTCCTAAAAGCATCATACGTTCCTACTGCCCAGTTATCTCACGACTTCGCACTGTCAGATGGAACAGCAAAATGGCTCCTTTACAGTTTATGGTTTTGTTTATTTCATTTAATGAGTCTATACATTTTCCAACACTACTATAATAATGTGTTTTATGCAACCTGAGCGAAGATCCATAAATGCAAGCAATCAATAATAAATATCCCTATGGGCTAAGATACAGAAAATGGAAATCACTAAAGATAAAACTGATTTGCATCATATGGCCATGAGGTGTACAGGATCATATTCACCACCATCAGTTTATCAGTTATCCAAACGTATCTATTTTGTAATGTTTAAATGTATTCACATATTACCTTATGTACTTGATGTATCTTATCTTCAGTATCTATTAGGAATTAACATACTGTGTACTGTTTACCCTGCGCAGCCAAAGGATATATGTATATATATATATATATATATATATATTATATATACGTATATCAAAGGATATATTCACAACACTGAAACCGGTCTTGCTGGTTCCTGCTGTTCATACTGACCTCTGAAAGATCCCTCCCTAATGTGCTTTTGCAGTAAAAGTTTTTTTACTGAGGATAAACTGAGGCTGAGAAATAAGCTCAATATCTCTGCAAATTCAGCCTTAGTAAAACATGATTTGATTATCTTATGCAGGTAAACCCCTCAGATAGATGTTTGTGCCTGTTGTGGACTTGGTGCCCAATCACTTACACTAAATGTAAGGAATCAAAATGGGCACCTGACTATTATTTTAATACACATTTGAAAATGTGGGAATCAATCCTTTAAGTACCTAGAATGTTGCTTTCACCACATTTATCATCCATGGCTTATTGAACATGCTGAATTGTCTGAAAGGCCACAGAGAAAGGTCTGACTAGTCAAAATGGTTCAGGACACACTGAAAAAACTGGGGACACAGAAGCTCACCAACATCTCAACATGGTGGGTCAGGGCCTTAATGTTTGTGTACTTAAGTTTTGTGACAAACATATTCGTTTTGTGACAAATCGTCACACATTTCAACAGACATCTAGTTTTACCGTTAAAAAATCCTAAAAGCTGTTGTAGCACATTTTTACTTTGACATTTACTAATTCAAGGAAAAACTGGACACCAATTTAACTGAAAAATAAATGTAATATTCAAGCGTTTGCTATTTTCTCACCCTTCCGTATAAGGAACAATGCTCGCCTGGGGCTAACATATTGACTATGCAGCATGTTCAGGGCACAGATTACACGTCTGGCCCTGCGTACATTTATATCTATGACTGAAGTGTATGTGCCCTGCTGCAGCTGTATCCTGCATAATTCATGATGTGTCAGAGTTCTCCACTCGCTGGTGTCTGTCTGTCAGCACTGCGTGTCCCCTGTCCCTTCCCATCCATTCCCCATGAATGGTAATGACAAGCCAGCAAGCACACTCACAGTTGCAAAAAGACCATAACAGTTACAGACATAAAGAAACAGACGACACATTAACACACATCTACAAACTCATACAATTACACAAACAAAGAAGATAAAATACTACATGCATCCACACCTCAACACACACAGAAAAACAATTTGGGTTGACAGTCCACAAACTGTTAGCATCTTCTTATATGTTAGTGTGTGTGCGTTCATAGGTGTGCGTGAGTGTATACACACTGCCTTGAAGAGCTACTGTTCAGTGTCTTATGACAGGTCGTCAGTCTGCCGCAGCAGCAGCAGAAGTGGTGGAGCCCCTGGGGAGGCCTCTAAAAGCTCACAGGGTTCTGGGGGTGGGGAGCCCAGACTTAGTGAAAGCTTTTCCATGTTCATCCACCCAACTCTACTTCTCTTCCTTGTACAGCAGCCAACTCTTCCAGCCTCATTCTGCATCCAAATGCAGACAACGCTCACTAACCCCTACCCTCTAACCACCCATCTCTCGCCTTGCATTTCCCATTCCATCGCCGCATCTGTCAGTTTTTCCCAACATCTCTGTATCTTCCTTTCCACTTCACCTCATCTCACCCCCTCCTAGTCGTTACCTCTCTTTTCTCTCTCTCCTTGAATTTTGCATCTGTCAGTCTCCCCGAACATCTCCATTTCTTCTCCCCAAACTGTTGTTCTCACTCCCCCTCCTCCTGCCTGTCCTTCCCAACCAGTAGAGCAGCATATCCAGTACATTAACCTTCATACATCTCTGTGAGCTTCTCCAGTAGACACTTCCTTTAGTGGGAGCTCCTGTCAATCTGAGGAGACAGTAACTAGGACCCCCTTTCACACTGAATGACTGGTGAAGTCTCTAAACAGTGCTAGAGGCTTTAGCCCTGCAGCACGGGGCCCTGGTGGTGGTCCTGGACTAAAAAAACAGAAGAAAAAAAAAACACACATGAGAATGGTAACTGTCACAGAGCTGACTTGAATGGGATCGGGAGGTAGTCAGATTGTGGGAGGAAGGAGAGAGATAGACATGCACAAAGCAGCAGCTGCTGCGGTGACAAACTCTTGTCGCCTGAGGCATGAGGAGCGTGCAAGAGTTACGGCATGCGTGCATGTGAGTGCTTGTTTGTGTTTGTGTCCCCGAACCTCATCATCCCTTAGTCGCCAATCATCATTCCCTGATTCCCCTGATGGTGTGATTAAGAAACGTCACATTTCAAAAATCACCTTACAGGTTTGGTGTACTCGAAGTAAATACAACTTTGTTTTTCTCACTTGCTTCTAGTGGTATCTATCCATGCAATTAGTTTTGGATATCTGCCCCCACATCAATGCAATGCAGGTACATGGACTTGTGGTATGCTTGTGGTGCCCACAGCGTTGAAATACTTCTGGGAAACACTGTATGCTTATTGAAACACTGTCATGTGTGTCTGTTAAATATGAAGCCAGGAGATGGTTGCCTGGCTTTATAAAAAAGAACACTAAACTGCCTATCAGCAGCTGTAAAGCTCACTGATCACCAGACTATATCTTTGTTTGTTTAATCTGTTTCTAGAAAGACATCAATTTATTTATTTATTATTATTGTTTAAACCCTTTTACATTCATTAATTTTTCTGTGGTCCAATTAAATCAAACCTAATAGACAATGAACAGACTTTTCAAGGATTTCTTATAGCGTAGGAAAAATGTAGTTTCTGCAAAAGAATCATTACAAATTACATTATATTACTGTTTTGTAGGGGATGTATGTTTCCTCTGTTCCTTTGTTTAATTAAAGAAATGTGTGATGCTAAAATATTTTTTGAACTCGTTTACTGAGATTGGTTGTTTGAGTTGTCAAGGAAATCAATATACATTTCCATTACTATTGCTAACTGTGACATATTCATTCCTAGCATATTGAGCACAGGGTGTAACGAGAGAGCTGAATGTGGTGACAATTCTCATGTGAGTGATTGAAGCTCGCAGTTAATTCTCTCGTGAGATTGTTTGACTCTGTGAATGACCCCGTGGGACATGTAAAAAACCATCACTTAATCCATTATTTAAAGACAAAAAGAAACGTTTCCTACAAAACTATTTGTATTTAGTTTGTTCGTAGAGGTCTGTTTTGTGATATCAAGTGATGAAAAGGATCACTTTGAGCAAAACATTCATAGATGTTAGATTTCTTCTTTGACTTACTGTTCTGCAACTGTTTTTCAGACGCAGAACACTCACAATAGAGAGAAAAGTGAGAGAGGTAGCTAAAAAGAAAAAGGCCAGGATCTAAAACACTATACATGTAGAGGGTAATGAAATGTGTGATTGCCTGGACTGTGCCATTACTAAGGGACAAGGTCCTCAGAACCTTCTGTGCTGCAAAATGGGGAGGAGGATAAGTCATTATAGTTTAGGTGTGTTAACACATTCTCTATAGCTCTCACACACACTTACTCTCTCTGTCCTCTCAGAGCAGCGCCATGAGGATATTCATTTACTTTAAGACGGGCAGTAAAAAGGACGCCTCGTAAAAAAGGTCCTTTATGTGCAATCAATAGCTGAACCAATGAGTGAGCTCAGAGTTTGCTTCACTCAACACAAGCACAGACACTGAGAACTGTCGTGACTTTACTTTCTTGTTGCTCGGCCGCTTGTCTCCTGAAGGGCACTCAGGTTGAAACACATTATGAGAAGAGTGGCGCTGCCATACATTACACATACGTTGCGAATAGCACAACCGCTTGGATTATAATCTTTTCCTGTTACCTTACATTACCAGCAGTACAGTGGAAAACACACTGACTATCATTCAAAAACTCTCAGGCTTATCACAACGTTGTGTTCGACATATTTCCATTAAACGAAGGCATGTAGTGATAAGATTTGCAATAAACACAAGCTGGCTTAGTACTCAGTTAAGCTATCATGACGTATCAGATATGGTGCATCTGGAGTTTGTGCAGTTGTAATTTGGAGCCTATGAGGAGGAATGCCACACTGATTAATATGGGCTGTGATATGAGGTAATTCCAATACTGCTGCAATTGCAGTTCAAAACCTCCATTGGGCTGCTGGAAGAGGTACAAGCTCATTATTCACCGTGGAGCGTAGGCCCACACAGTTTGACGCGTACACGGACACATCCAGCCACAAACACATTCGCAAACACACAAACGGTTAAAGTAACTGAATATCAGCAATGGAAACATCTTTGCATTTCCATATCAGCTGTTTTGTCAGGGCCAGAGCAAAGACAGCTGCACGAAGTAAGAATAATCACCAGCTTTTAAACGAGTGGCCAGATATGCTGAGATAACTAAAGCAACAATTCTGCAGTTATTTTTACTCCTCTTTTCTTTTGTTGGATCTGAAGAACGTAAAACACCTCCTCGCGTTACGTCACCTCTCCTTCCCCGCTCCTCGTCCCTTCTTTAAACATTCAGCCAAAAGTCTTCCTTGAGCTATTTCTGAGGAGAGAAACGTAGGAGTGGGGCTAAAATTAACTCTTACCTGTCTCGCATCTCTTCCCAGTAAATCCTGGCTGGCAAACACAGTTGTTAGGTGAGACGCAGGTTCCCCCGTTCTGGCACAATCCGTCACACATAGCTAGAGGTAGACCAGAAAAGAGCCATTACTTACTAAGATTAACGAACATTAACTACGTAATTAGACCAGCAGCAGCAAATGTATTTGCATAGAGAATATGAGCTAATTTGGTGACGTGATTCATTACAGGCCTGCACGACGCTCTTTCGCATGATTAATACATCTCACGAAGGTTAATTCAAAAATATTCATTATTCATGGGAGTATTAGTTAATGTGTACCCAAAACACAGAGAAGTCAGTGGAGGTGATGGAATGCAAAAAGAATAAATGTAATACAACAGACTAAAAAACTAAGGACACTACTGGTAAATACAACTAAAATGATGATGGAATTATAATACTAATGATGATTTTTTTACATGTCCTCCTTTATTTTATATCTGATGGCAGATTGGAGCTTCATGGGCATGGATGATGTGAGCCGGGTACAAATCCTCTCTGCTGGAGTTGTCTTTGTTGCTCTACCTTATGCTTAAAAACACTCAAAATGTTTTTATAGGATTCAAGTCAGGGGACATACATGTATTTGACCAGGCCATAGTGTCTTCTTTTGATTTTTTTTTTTGGAGTGTGTTTGGTATTATTATCATGCTGGAAAATAGCTTGTAGCTTCTTCAGACTGGGGGTCATATTTTTATTGAGTGTTTAGATATTTTTTATTTATTTATTTGTGTTGATGTGGTCACAGATTAGTGTACTCTGGTTTATTGTATACTATACATACTGACAACATGTGATGCCAGAATAAAGAACGAGAAGTACAAAAAATAAGTCCTGTCCAGCAACTACAATGTTCCAAATTAACACTGCAGCTCCACAGAGTTGGGGAAATCACAACAGACACATTTTAATAACATACATTTTCTTGTAAGAACACAGCTTACAAATAGATCGACAAACAAAGAGAAGCACTCATTAAACCTATGTCACAGAAGCCTTGATTGAGCATGGTCAGCTTTGGAGGGGACATTTGTGTGTGTCTGAACTACAAAGGTCTTTAACTAGGACATTTTGCATTAACATCCCTAAATTTGTAAGGTGAAAACTCTTTTTTATGATGATTTAGTCTTTACTTTTTGTCTGTTGATGTCTGGTATAAACAACAAATTACAAATATAATGTCTCCATGAAAATGTAACTAAAGCTTGAAGATACAGTATCTGTGTGCACGATTGCAATCGGGTATATTAAGATCAGCTGTAGAAAAAAGCAGATTTACTGTTCTCTGTGAAGAAAAAAAAACTATTTGTTAGGTTATTTTGTTGAGGCTGAGTCTGAATTTCATGTTTTATTGTTCACTGTATGATAATTTGGTCTCGAATATAAGAAGAATTTTTTTCTGAGAAACTACTAAAACTGTATTTCTGGTGTCTCAAAGAGTAAGTCCCTGTTGGCCGAGCACCTTATACAATGAATAAATAACATGGTGGTGCTTACCTTTGCAGACTGTCCCATTACCAGTGTAGCCAGGCTTACAGGAGCAGCTGTGGCCTCCCACCATGTTGAAGCACAACGCATTTTCATCACAGTTGTGGAGGCCGCTGAGGCACTCGTCATGCTCTGAAGACAAAACCGTACAATAGATGTCAATCTCAACAGTTTTTTAGTGAAACTGTATACACAGTAGATGTTATATATGCAAATGCAAAATGCAAACTACTACTATAATCAAAGAAATAATGCTTGATTAAAGAAAAGTGAATGCATTTATACATTTCACTTGTAAATATGATGAATGATCGCTGCCAGCTAGTAATTCGTTTTACTTTCCATTAAGGACACACACGACTTCAGCCTCAGTGTTGGATTAAATGACTTGAAAGTACAGTGAGTCTAATAATAAGACATCGGTGACAAACAGCTGTCTGGAGGACGAGACATTTCTCTATCTCCCATCATAATCTGTCATAAAGAAACTGGTTTAGCTGTAATTTGTTGCCTGTGGTATGGAAAAATAAATAGATAAACAGATAAATCTGAGTGTTTGATTTTTTTATTTTTTGCATATATATCAAATTAAAAAAACCCAAGTAAACCCAAGTTAATAAATGAAATCATCATTTAAAAACTGCATTTTGTATTTACTTGAGTTATATCTGTGTAATATTAAAATTAGTTTGATGACCTGACTCATTAAAGTTTGACAAAAAAAAACAGGAAGGGAAATACTTTTTCACAGCACTGTAAAAATAAACTCCATAATTTTCACATATACTGCGCATTAATGAGACGACCAATAAATATGCAGTATTTTCTATTAATGAGTCACTGAGTGTTGTAAATTGGCACAAATGGCCATACACTACTGAGAGAAATGTTCTCTGTACGTTTCGTATAAGCATTAACAAAATGCCCCGTTAGAACCAGGGCTCCCAAGCTCTCATCATCACTGCTGTGGAGTTAGTGATATGGAGTGTTATGAATCACTGACAAGCTTGACTAATGGCTAAAGCCCATGTCAATGTACTGTATCGAACGAGCAAACAAATCTCTTCTCCTCTATGTGGAAACGGTCACAGAGATGGAGGCGGAAAAATACAATGCAATGAAAGGCTGTCGGAAATGCTACTACACAAATCAAACAGCCCAAATATGATACAAAATTATATTGCATAAAAAAACTTAAACTTAAAAGAGCTGTATTATGAGGAAAACAGGTTTCAGTGTATGATAAACAAAGAAATAATTCCTAAAGTCAAACAATTATACATGCAAAACGTAGAATATACAGTAAGTCCCTGTAGCCAAAATAAATGACTGTAATATACTGCAGCGTGTGACGTTATACACTGATAAATCAAAGCATTAACGATTCTTGTTAATGATTCTCATTGTCTGGTGGGTTTTTAACACACAGACTAAACTAACACTATTTAGTGTCTTTATTAGGTAACTATAAAAACCATGCTGGGTAGATAATGCAACCCAAATAATGGAAAGTAGATCATCATGATTACAGGTTACTAATGATGAGCAAAAACAGGATTTTTAATACAGTCTTCTTACATTATAGCCTATATTTGTGTTACAAAAATAACACTGAACTATTATAACTAATAAGGAATAATTTCTTACGGTTCATAAATAGGTCTCTTTAGAGTAAATGCTGTAAATGAGCTAATTTGAAGCTCCAGGGGAGAAACTTTCCTACTTTTATGTTGATATCCCACCCTGAGTTTCTACTTGAGATTTTATCACCCAGATGCTGTAGGCTTGGATTTAATGTGTCTAGAGGATACTGGATTTCACCACTTGATATGTTTGGCTGTCGTGAAGGTGTATTATATCAGTAGGTTATAGGTTGTATTACACCAGCTATCGCTTTTTCAACCTCTCACCGTTTTGAGTGCCTTAGCTGGACACCACTGCAATGTGTTGACTTACAGAACCCGTCCAGCCTTTTCCTCTAGGGCCTCCACCCTGTTTTATTTTCAATCTCTCCCTCAACAGAAATACTAACTACTAACTACAAAGGCAATTGAAAATCTCATTTGATACTGACTTGATTCACGAACTAAAAAGATAAAGAATTGTAGGGCATGTAAGCCCTCTACTTTGCCATATGAACAGGCACCTTAATGCACACCCTTCATCTGCCCCTGAACACAAAGGCAAACCTTTATCTCTCTGAGACAAACAAAAGAATCTTTGTCTATTGTGTTGTGGAGATTCACATAAATATTGCTTTCTGATAAGTTCTTGCTTATCGATCAATATCAGCTGCATTGCAGAAAAGTTTCTGGAGTCATTTTAACCTTCAGGAAACTTTTCACTTCACAACACTGTATTCAGTCATAACAAAAGGATGCAATACAAAAACAGATCATGAAAGACCCTTCTTCTGCTAAGAGAGCTTTTGCTCTAACTGAAGAATTTAGTTGTAAAACTATTTTGTAATTTAGCCAGAAAACATTTTCATTTTTTTATTGTGTGTTTATATTGCAAGAGAGAACATTCAGAGGGTGCTACTAGAACACATTTTCAACTAAATCTCTTTTCAAAGCAGTTAAAAAACAAACATAAAGAGTTAAGTGTGAATCTGGGGGCAACAGTTTAGACTTTTCTTTTTTCATTTATGGGATACATTGCGCCTGACAGGGGATGGAAATATTAATTTCTCTCAGCCGTTTCCTTTTGCACATTTTGTTCTGACACTGAACATGTCTCTAGAACCTCCTCACCAGCAGAGATACAATATTTTTGTGTGTAGCCCCTGCTTGTGAGTATCTGTCCCCCATCTTCAACCTTTTTAAATTCATGCAATTGTGAAAGATTTGAGAAGTGAAAGATGGCACCTGAAGGGTGAGAGGATCAAAAATCTGAATGCTTGTTGCAGGAGACCTGAGCTGCATCATCCATTTTCCTGCCTTCATCCAATCCATTATATCTCCTGAACAGACCGTGGGCTCATCCAAATTGAAAGTGACATTGTGATGAGCTTCTCCATCGAGGATATGATATATGTATGTGTGTGCGTGAGATGGATTGAAGGGCACTTAGGGGGGCCCTCTCCTCTGCTCTTGTTGCTGCATCACACAGACACACACATACACACACACCTGCTGTTGGGCAGAATTAAAGTCTGCTCATAGGCACATAAAAACAGTAATAGGAGCTCAGGAGAGAGGAAATAGTATAAGGTGTTTTTTCTCAAGGTCACATCTGCCAGAGCAGAAAACAGCCAGCCGTCAGTCTTTACAATCACAGCAGCACAGCCACAGAGGTGCTCAGTGTGTGTGTGGATTATCACCATGACCCTTGAGTTTAGTATTGGTTACTTGTAATTTTGGTTATTTAGGAATTTAGGCTTATTACACCCCTGCACTTAGTGTAAGTGACTCTAAATTTAATCACCAGCTAAATCCCTGAATTGTGTGTGTGTGAGCATGAGAGAGGTATTTTCTTGCTGACTGCTACTGCTCAGGCTGCAGACAGATAAACAATCAATTATGTACAGCCTGTCACCAGGGATCTCTCCAGCTAGCCGTTTCTCATCCTGCTTGACACCCTCCACCCTCTGCCAAAACAACGCCAGCCTCAGCGAGGTCTGACCTCAGGCATGCTTTCCACAAAATAATGCAGCCCTGATTTTAACTCAACATTTTCAGACATTTGAGAGGACAGTGATCTTATGATATGTGGGGCCAGAGAAAAACTTTGCTTCCTCAGTGACTGTTGGTTGTCTGGTGGACTGACAAAATAACAAACTGCAGAGTAGTAACACATTACAGTACATAAACTGAATTTGGTCAGAAATAGTGTATCTTTGCAGGCATTCATGCAGTCCTGTTATTCATGGAGAGCCATCACGGAAAAAGAAGTATAAACTCTATTTGTCCAAATCCCCCTGGGCTGCAGACCCTTTGAGCCTTCAGACTGAAAGTCATCTTTTCTGATCCGTGTTGCTGACAAACCCCCTGCTCCACCTCTGGCCCCTGTCCATTCCTTTTTTCCCCGTCTCCTTCCAGCCCTCCTACCATTCCTCTGCCTCAGGGGTTTGGGTCTGGTTATCACAGGATTAGAACAAGGACACACACCCTGCATATACATCTAGTGCACACGCACACCTCAGAACAGCCTTCTTTAATAAAATTCAAAGGGAGAGCATAACCAATCCGCTACCTTTCATGGATTAACTGCTAATCTCACAGAGCGAGGAGCACCGCGGGCACTTTGGGGAAAAGACGAAGAGTAGATGGGAAGAAAGAGGAAGGATCTTGACCTTCAAGATCAAGGATAAAGTGTTTGTCAAAGAAAGGGGCAGGAGAAAGTCAGGGCTGTTTCTTTTGCTAAAGTCTCCACTGGGCTGTGACAGGAAACTTGGTTGTACATATTTCATTTAAACAAGTACATGAAGTCCACATGTTCCAGTCTGCCACCAGCCGGGATCTGAACCTCTGAATATCCCTCTCTGCAGGTGGTCATAATGTAAAATACCGACTTCTGTCCGAGCTTGCTGACCTCTTGACAAGCTGAGAAGAAATATAACCAGGGCTCCATGCTGTTTCGTCCAGGCCTAAATCTGTGGATTATTCCTTTAATCCACTATTCTGCACATAAACACTGAGCCATGAAATGAACTACAGTCAACTTAATCCTCTTTACCAGGCAGACTGGTTCACATATGACACAGTAATGCATGTGGAAATATGGCTATCAATACCGAGACACTGTGCTGAGTTTGCGATACATTAATTGATGAAAGCCACTGAGGATCATAAAGACCCTCATATATCATGCAAATGTACAATGTCAATAGGTACTGAAGGGGGTGGTGTAATCTTTCTTTCCACAGCTGCAATATTTCTACTGTGGGCAACTTAGAGGAATGAGCACTCCCTTTGGACTCTTTTCAAATACAAGCAGATGTTTAACTGCTATTAATAAACAGCCGATTCCTGCAGCTAGTAACTTAACATCTTCATACTTTAACTGTCAATTACCGACACCAGGACTACAGAGGTGACATTAAACTTACTGCACATCAACATGAATAAGGAGATGTGACCTGATGTTTGGTGTGCTCTCCAGGATTAACTTAAAGACCCTGAATGTTATTGTTGTCACCTACGTTGGCCACAACCTAAAAGGTGAGATGTGTCCATAAATGACAAGTGTTCAGCATCTAGTTCTTCCTGCTAGTAGATGTGTGGGAGTTGATAGTCCAATAAATCAGTGGGGAGATTACGATAGTAATTTGATTGAAGCCTGAAAAAACTCATTACATCAAGCCTCAGCATAAGCTGTGGTTTAATCACACAAATTGACTTTTATAAGGAGAAGCATTCTACTCCTGTGACTTGAAGGTATTTTAATAGGAAACATAAATATAGTGACACAATTTAATCCACTGGGTTTGGGGGTATTAATCTTCATTGTGAATCTGAAATGAGCACACTGTGGAAGACAGACAAATGAGCAAAAAAATAAAACTTGCCCTGGAGCTCTGAAGATTAGAAAAACATAGTCAGTGAAATCACATAAGGTACAGTAGTTGTCTTAAGATAATATGGAAAAGGCCTGAGTAAGCAAGGAGGTCTCTTCCTTTAAATAAATCACAAGAGCACAAGAAAAAGAGATGAATGCACATTTGTGACTCACTTAAAAACAATTCTTCAGTCTGAATTCTAACTTGTTTATTCCTTTCAGAAGCCTGTTCATAAAAAGTCACTGTGCTCTATTATTTCCTGCTTTCCATTGACAGAGGATGAGAGAAACTCTACAGGGAGCCCAGATGGAGCAGGAAATGGGAGTTTTCACCGGGTGTTTGTTGTGTTCCTGAATCTTACAGCTTTAATTCAAACTCCAATGGCACGGTAGGAAAGCTGCGGGCCTAAACCCTCCAGCACAGAGCACAGGCGGCAACCAGCCTGTTCACTCCGCTGGGCTGTTTTGCATTGGTGCAAATTGCTGTTTTAATTACAGACAAGGAGGAAATGCAGCGTGTTGCTTCCTTTTTGGAGTATGATGCACACAAGGAGATACTTAGCACCGTGTTTCACAAGCTGGAAACAACTGCTGAGGAACGAGGCGGATCTGCCACTCGTCGCTGTGGAATTACTTTGTATTATTCTAGATAAAGGTTAGAGACATTACATTAAAGAAGGATAGAGAAAGTTTTTTATTTTTGTGCTTCACTCTACAGTATTTTTAATATTATTAAAAAGGAAGTTGCCTATCCATGCCTGCCATTGGTTTGACATATGTGTGATATGATTCGTTAGAAATTACTTTTTAACAGTGTGATGATGTTGAAACACTGACTTTTTAAAAGCATTTTAATTTGTAGCATGAGGTTATTTCTCTTATAGCGAACCTTTTGTAAAATCTACTCTAACCTGAAGACAATCTATAGTGGAAGCTCTTTGGAACGAGCTGGTCTACTACCACAGTCACCCAAACACAGGCAGAGAACAAAGCCTGCGAATCATCCGCACAATCTTTTTATATTGATTTGGTTTGCTTTTGAAATTGACTTTGGTTTCAACTTTGATCAGGAACAAATGGGTCTGCCGCCTCCGCTCACAGTCTCTCTGTTTCTCAGGTTCTCAGTGACTTTCTTTCTCCTTATCGCACACACACACACGCACACACACAGAGTACATTCACATACCAGATGAAGACTGTACACACACACACATACACACAAACAAGGCAGAGAGTCCACAGACTCTTTGACACTTCCAAAGAGGCCTGAAGTTAATCTACTTTTTGTTCAAAGTGTTTTCAAAGGATAAAAGTCTTCACACCAGCAAGAATCACTTAGAGTTTATAGATTCATATTAACATTTCCTATAGAATGTGCAGCTAAGTTTTAACAAAGCAGGGAGATAGATATGCTTTGTAATCTACACAAAGCAAACACAATCCAAAATTGATCTGACACTTTCAGTGCTCAGTTTTCACTGCTGGTTTGTGCTGAATCTTAAAGTAGTGAGGCTCATATTGATTTGTGTGTGCCTTTTAAAATGGTGCTAGCAATCAGAGCAAAACCAATAGGAGCAAATCAAACTCTGACATTCATCCCTACGCATATTAAATGAACAGACCGTGTATAATTACAGGGTGGCAGATTTATAGACGACTGTGTCTAACCAGACACCGTCTGGAATATGAGGAACAAAAAACATGGAGGAAGTGTAGCACATGTTTTACATTGCTACTTTACAGTTTGTTTTACAGGTGTAGTATAATAGGTCTGTTGCCTTGTCATAAAATGATTTCTGTTACACAGTTTCCTTATTCTATCTCACGTTGCACTTTGACACTGATAATCATAATGTTTATATCTGAGTCTCTGGCTCCTCTCTGTCTCTGGAAATCTGTGTGTCTCTAGGCTGTAGAAGTTATTATGAAGCAAATATCACCCCCCACCATATGACTAAAAATGCAAATCAAATCATTTCTAACTAGAAATAACTAAACGCAGGTGTATAAAATGTCTCTCTTCAGAAGCTCCTTGTATAAACATGCAGTAGCTATAACCTCCTCTTGAATTTCTTTGTAGCTGCATGTCTATCCTCGTCTTTGCATTACAACAATGAAATATCACCCTACTTCAAGTCTGCCAGCAACCTCTACATAAAATAGTTGCTCTAGAAGCTGAAGTTCACCATGAGAATAAAAACTAAGCCTTCTCCACTTCATTCCAGCCTGTCAAAAGGCCAGCAGAGGAGCTCACCTGTGCAGGAATAGTCATCGATCCTGATGTAGCCCATATGGCAGATGCACATGAAGGAGCCGGGGGTGTTAACACACATGGTGTTCTCTCTGCAGTAGTGCTTCCCCTCAGCACACTCATCAATATCTAAAGAGAAGGAAGAGAAAAGAGAGAGGGAGAAAACTGGGTTAGATGTGGACCGCTGTCACAAAGTATTGTGTCTCATTTGATGTAAAATTATTTGCAAATTAATCTATAAATACTAATTTTTTAAATAATTTTCTGGGTGATCTTTTTTTTTTATCCTCGCCCCTCAAATGTCAATGATAGGTTAAAAGCATCACACATACTAAAATAACTTAACATAAAAATTACTATATAGACACCCTCTAGTGGTACAGATCATACAATTTTTTTTATATATATATTAATATTCTGTATGGATACTTGAAGCCTCATAACGAAAGCTCAAGACCTGTTATCAATTTTGATTTACTGCTAGTTTTTCAAACCCCTTTAGCTAACCGTGACATTCAGCTAAATCTGTTTTACATCTTGTAACAAGTTGTAAATTACAACTTTCATTTAATATATTATTCAATCCTTATGGTTTTATTGATACTTAATAGATTTAATTTAATAGAATTTAATTTAATTGATTTGCTTTTGTTTGCATATTTTTTGGGTGCTGGTGGTTGCAGGAATGTTTTTCAAACTATCCAGGAGAATCTTTAAAAAGTACATCCCATTATATACTGCTGAAAGGGGCTTAGGGGCCTTTAATACTTCCCCATTCTGCAGAGATAGGAGTGGGAGTTTGAAAATGCCATGGCAAAAAAGTTTGGGTGTAGGCCTGAATAAATTATGGAGACACCCACTGTTAACTTTGTTTTCAATCATTTTCACTGCACTCAGAGGAAGAGAAATGTCTGACAGGGTGTGACAGGCAGAGAGACGCAAGTGAATGGCGTTAACTGTATGTACATAGCTCTGATTTGTTTACACCATTTTGAGTGTAGTCACAAAAATAGCTGTCTAGTCGTGTTCAATAAAGTTGGTGCTGATGTTTAGGAGTTTCCTGAATCCATCAAAGATGTTGGAGAGGGTCATAATTGACTTAGGCTTTTATTATTCTTTAAATTATTTGTGAGATGACACGTTGTCACGGCTGTCTCCGACTGATTTCCAAAACAAACTTGTTGAGTGCGTTGTCGCTTGTCCTTGTCCACTACAACAATTTTTCCCCAATCCGACACCCTAACAACAGGATGACACCATTTGTCTATGGCCTTGAAAATTGTTACACCACGGTTGAAAAATAAATCTATGTTAGAATGTGCTAGCGTTGTTGTTGAGGGTTAATTAGGCTTAGACCCAAAACCAGCTTCATTAGTTATTGTGGTTTAAAAGTAATCAGGGTCAGAGGATCATCATTGTCATTGTTACACTGATAAACAGGTGGTTATGGTTATGAAAGAACTGTGTCATGCTTTTGAAAAAACAACTCTGTAAGTAAAGAGACGTGGTGAACAGTGTCCAGTGTTAAAGCCCTAAACACTTTGGGAAGTCACCTGCATAAAAACATACTTTATTTTAGACTGATGCTGTTGCTCTTCTCAGGTTAATAGTCAATCTTCAATAGAAATTTGGTATTTTTTATAGCACTAGTATTATACTGTGGCCTATTTTGGGTGTTTCCTACCAAGTGTAGTTCGTTGTAGTTGGTTCTTGCTACAGAGGGTTTCTAACGGCTCCTGCACAGCCAGTGGAAAAGGACAATTTGTCTTCATCAGTGGGAGACAAAGGTCGAAATGCAGAGGGTCTATGAGAGGTGGGCGCTGAAGCACTTAAGGTTGCACCACTCGATTTTCAATCTATTAAAAGTAAAGCACTCCCGTAGTAGCTTAGCTGCTTTTCAAGCTACTACCTGGCCATTCACTTCATCTCAATGCTTCAAGCATACTTAAACTTTTATATGCTGTAAACAGATACTGACGGATAAGAATTACACTACAAGAGGAGTTAATTTAAAAGGTTCTACACACAAACACAGGTGTGTGAGGTCACCAAACTTGTAGTACACATAACAATGAAAAATGGCTATGGTGTCTCTTTTTAACAGATGCAACAAAAGGGTAAAGAAGAATACATATCTAAACAGTCCTAATGAAAAGGTCTAATCATGAGAAATAAGAGAAAACGCCTGTGTGGGTATGCCATGAGTGTCCCTATAACCCCTGATAATCCCTGAATCGTATTGTATAGACATTCTTTATTCCAATGCTGGTTGTTTACTTCAAACCATGTGATGTGATTATTTTTGTTCTTTGCCCATCGTTGAAGGAGATACATATTTAAGTCATCACTGTGTACTATATGGAAAAAGTTCCTTCATCCTCATCCTCATTATCATTTTTATTTCTCTCTCCTGAAAAAATATGTCTCCTTATTTCACTTTTCTTCTCAAATTTAAAACCACTGCTCACCAGACCAAATCCAGCTCTCACTCCAGTTATCCCTCAGGTAGATACTGAACATGGGGAAACTGCCTTCCACTTCTTTGCTCTTTATAAATGAAAAGAATTACAAAGGACTTTAAAACTCGAATGTCTCATCTTATTGATCACAAAATGTAACTTTCATTCTATTTAAAACCCTCATAAGTGGTTAGAGAACCTGTTCAGCGATCCTACTTCCTGTGTGGGATTAATTAAGTTTATCACTATCATTTTAATTGGTATTTTGAGTTTAGTGACCTGACATGGTCCCCAGCAGAAGTCTAAACAGCTGAAAACACCTTTTTGGCTCTGCAAAACCCCAAAATGTGGAAAGTTGTGCCAGACTCACTAAGACTTAACAACCAGCTCTTTAGCTTTATGAGAGTTTAATCATTTTTATCTAATTGTTATAGTTATTTTTCCAGCACAAACTGTAAACTAGAAATGTTTGTTTACCTATAATAACATCAGTCAGCCGTTTCCAGCAAACAAGCCCATAGAGGCAGTGTGTACACCGCTGACAGAAACACTGGAGTCTTCCTCTAAAACTTGTAATTGAATGAACAACTCAATATTTAACAGTTGACCAAAAGACATATCACTTCCTGATACAGAATCTGCAGTAGCAGCTGTTTTACACTGATCAAAAAAAAATGTTGGCATATAAGCTCAGGTCTTTTCTCTTGCTACATATATTTTATTAATGCAGTTAAATATGTAGCTGCAGCTAACTTTGAAAGGAGCTGACGTTCCCATCGTTAATTACTAAACTCTGATGATTCAGAGACACATCATCAGACTAAACAAATCTGAAAATGTAGGCAGTGAGTTAACTGCCTGGGCTCAGATTAATGCTCATGTTGCTCTACTTGACTGGATGTTTAATTACGTAATTGTTTGCTAGCGCACATAAAAACTTGATAAACTAACAGCATATCATGGATGTTGCTGTACATTTATTGTGAAGGCTGTCTCTACTCTAGTAATTACAACTTTGTTAATGGAGATTTAAGAAAAGTATTTATTATATTAGATACTGCTTTGTATTTACTCACTCTCATGATTCCATATTTGGATCCATATTAACTGTTGCCTTAGCAACAGCTATTTCTGGGGTCTAACTGCACGCCAAACCATCAGACAGAAGATGAACAACACTGCCAAGAAAAACAAACTAATCTTGATAATGTGATGCAACCAAACGCAATTCGATGCAAATACAAGTCGAACCGAACAAACTCATCCATGTAATATGCTCCTGGGCTTTGTTCCTGTTGTGAGTACAGGTCAAGTGTAAAAACTTTTTGAGAGGCAAGCTCTGTAGTCCTTGACATTAACAATTTATTATTCATTTACTGTATTCAGTGTCTGTAAGTGTGCAAGAGGACATTCACCCCTGAACATGTTCTGTGCCAGATGCATTTGCAAAGAGCACTTGAAATTGAATTTCAATAGATCTGCATTGGCATTCACTCGGCTCGCATGTCCTTGGGTAGAGCATCGCCCACCACCCTGAAAACTAAGAGCTCAGCACCTGCTTACAACTGTGCGTTCACATTTCCTTGGTCTTCCTTTCACAATTTCATCAATACTTGCTGCCTCCAGCTATTCAAAAGCTTTACAGATAAACGGAGCAGGCAGACAATCACCAACCACCTATGAAAGTACACATGTCCTTCACTAAATGAATGGAGGTTAATTAAACGTTGTCACTGGCTTTGAGAGCTCGAGAGTGAGAAATAAAGATGTAGAGAGGTTAAGCAGTAAATGGGAAGTATGGGAAGGGCAGACAGCAGGGCAGGTAAGGAGAAGAACTGGATTAGAGACAAAGAGTCCCAACGAGCTATACTCTAGAGCTAGACAGGAGAAGGGAGATGAGACAGACAGCGAGGGGGTGAAAGACTGAGATAGTGACGTGAAATAGACAGAGGGGGAGCTGGAGAGAAACAGGGCAGCCAAAATAATAGATTAAACATAGAAAGAGAACAAAATGAGAGAGTCAGTGTGATGTAAAAGTAGAGAATAGTGTAAGAGAGAGAACAATTGAGATAGCAGGAGAAAAAGATTTTAACGGCGGTGGAGCAGAAGTGGAGAGAAAGCAGCAAAAGGTGTTAACTGTCAATGAAGAACCAGAAAGTAAGAAAACAAATTCACTCCATCCACAGTAGCAACGGTAACCTTGAGTGAGAGTCTTGCGTGACAGCTTCTTCACTTTCTGATTGGCTGTCCATTGCGGCAGCTTTGATTTAGAGCCTATTAACTGTAAGACACCATCCATCCTGCCCTCAGTGACAGCAGTTACGTTTGCTTAAAACAATATGTTAGGAGGTGAGATGATGAGGGGCACTGCACGAACGAGAGAGGAAGAGTAGCCATCTCCATCTCCATTAATGCACTCAATTTTCTTGATTGGCCTGTCACAGGGACACACGTGATGTGCCAAGCAAAGAAGGCTGTCCGCGAGTCAGCGGCGGCTTTTATCGCTGAATAGAGTGCTCGAGGTCAATCTGTTGCCACAACACGATGGATGGCTAGCAAACGGCCGTGTTCTTCTTTCTTTCTTTTTCACTTTTGTGAATTTGTGCATAACTACACCATCAATCACAGTGATACATCAGGAGGGTGGATGGCTTTGGATTATTTGGACAAAAAGAAAGCATAAAAAAGGGAGGTCCCTTAGTTCCTGCAGTCAGTCATCTGTCAGAACTGGAGCTACTTCAGAAGTGTTGTATGAAGTCAGACTTCCCTGGTTCAGATGATTTTATACAAACTTATTTAAATTTACACTGAAAAGTTTTACTTAACTCATCTCAGGGAACTTTACAAAGTAAGGTTTACGACCTTACAGAATATAACAATATAACTGTACATTATATAGAAAACCTAACAGTCCCACTTAACCAACCAACAGCTCGGACTGGGCGGCCATCTGTCTTGACCGGTTGGGGTGAGTGGAAAGAGGACAGAAAAAGGAAAAACAAGCAACAAAGAACAACAAGCAGTAGGCAATACAATGGTAGGGACAGTAACCGCACGCAGGAAATACACAGTACAGCTCCGAGGCTGCAGATAGGTACAGAGAGGTACTACAATATTTTAGCACTACCAGTATCATAACACTGCTACTTACCTCTTGATTCACATAGTCAAGGCTTAATGGAATTACTTTAGTTTTTCAGGTTTTTAAATTGAATTCTGACCTGATAACTGTGCTAAATTAAAAGTTATTTTTGATTAAAGATTAAAAAACGTTGCCTCATGGCAGTGATAGAGGGAAACTGACAGCAGCACCACAGTCAGTATGAATCTTCATCTGGGAAACTCCAGTAGAAATATACTAAAAAGTAAAGTGGCAACCAGTTTTTTAGTGGTTTTTGTTCCAATCCAATAAATGATCTGAATCTGAAAACATTAGAAAACATTTTTAAGAAGAAGAATACATTATGTCCCCAAGCATTGTTATATTATTGAAGGTCATAACAGTTCAGATATTTTTCACACTCTCAGTTTTGTACATCCAAGTCATAACTATGTAAATAGGGAATAGCAGCTTATCCCTCTGTGCTTGCATAGCATGTAGTTTTTACTAGGGAGCGTCCTCACTATCTGGGTTTCATACAGCAGTACACCGAGGTCTGAGAGTAGGGAGATAACACTGCCATTGCCTTTGGATGTCCCACAAAGACATCCAAATCTGTGCCATTCCACCAGCAGCCTCTAATTTTCTCCCTTTATCTCTTTCTCTTTCTGCTTCTCATCTATCCACCCTTTCCCCAACCGGCTCACTTACTCAAGCAGATGGTTTTCAACAAATGGCAGAGGGACCAGCCTTGCCAAAACACTGTCTGATATTCCTCAGTAGCTAGTCCCCTCATGAACAGATATAGGGATAGAGAGGGAAATGCTGAGAGAAAAAGAGCTGTCCCTGCTGGCCAAACAGAGTCCCACTCAGCAAATAATGTTCTCTGTTGGTTCTTGTTCCTTGTGGGTGGTGAAAGGCGTCAAAGGATGTTACAGGAAGCCTCTTCTGTTTCAGGGCTGTCATAAGTTCAATACTGAATTATAGCTGGTGTTCAGGATGTGAGAAAAAATGCTTTGGTTCGTAAGGATTTCAATCATTGTAAAAGCCTCTATATACAGTTTTTATTTTATACATAAGTAATGAGTCCTTAAATAATTTTTTGTTATAGAAGTAAGTAATCTCACTGAAACTCGTGTATTCTGTGTTGCTTTGAATCTTAAGTGTCATCAGGATTGCATCTGCATGTAATTTATTTGTGCTATGATATATTTTTTGACCTATGAATACAAGAATATTACTCAAATGATTTGAAATAGTGACATTGCATGTATTGATATTTATCTATTTCATATCACTGCGCTATTCATTATTTTTTTAATTTATTAATTATAAATTTAGGATATAGAGGCAAGAGTGTTGTCTTTAAATAGCTAATTATGTTTACAGCTCAGGTGTAGACTATTCTTTTCTTCTATATGGTGAAGGGATAAAGTTTGTCAGCACATTGTGATGCTGCACATTGTATTGCAAGGGGAGGTTGGGAACTGTTCAAAAGCAATTTATCTATATTTTTATAATTTTTTATCATTCACAAGAAAACATGCAATAAATGAGAACAGATTGGCATGTCCTTTAATCACATTGCTCATTTATTGTTTCACCATTTTGGGGCAATAATTATTTTCATAGCTGCTTTCACACTGACAAAATTAATTTCTTTGAAGTAAGCAGCAGCTCATAGTTGTTTGTCAGATAAATTACATGAAATACAGATATACTTTCTTAAAAGGAAACCATTTTTGGTATTGTTTTAACTTACCAAATTGGACAATCATTCCTAAATAAACAGGCTCAGAAAGATTTAAAACAAATATGCAAAATGTCACTGCCAATTTGTGGAGGAGCAGGAGCCAATTAAGATGACTGAGTGGGAAGAATCCCACTAGGAAGCAACAAGAGAAGAAATCTTCATTCTGAGAGCATAGTCACTGTCTAATACCAGACACACACTGTGATCAATGACTGTAAATACTTAGAAGCCCGCTACCTAACTTAGAACAATAAACATCAAATAAGAAAAGGCTGGAGAGATGAGGTGAATAATTGCAAGAAGGTGCGTGAATGTGTTATTGTTTTTCCTGTCAATTTGCACACAATACTTCCTGCATATTGCACACATGACAACCTGACAATTCCCACAGTCCCAAGTTCCATCCAATTTAACAACAGCCACGCATCCGTCTGTGCAAACATCTACCAGCCATTGAATTACTGCATCAAGTGTGCACAGGTTGTGTTTAACTCTCTTTGATTTGGCATGACTTAAATTAAGCCTGGTGTTTCTCCAAAACTGCCTTGTTTGGGTGGAGTGAGTATCAGTGGGGTTTTACTCTCCATCACAGATTTCATTAATCTACGGAGGATTTTCCTCCATGCGTGAATCAATGGAACATCATCATCCATCACTCTGTGACCAAGTGTAGTCTGTAAGCCAGAGGCCTAAACAATGAATTACAAGGAGGAGAAACAGCTATCAGAGTCTATGAAAGGCTGACATTAACTCCTGAAATGCATGATTTGCAAGATCTTTTTCTACTCTTCCTTTCTTTTATATTTGCATGTTTTAGTATTTTATTTACTATGTTTTCATATATGTTAATGTACTTGTTGCTGTATGCATTTTAATGAAAAAGCACACTGGGTTTATTTACCTACTTTAATAAATATATACTGTATAAAGCTAAATATACACTAAAAATGAACTTTTTTATTAATTAATTTATTAATCCATGCATTTACCCAGGTATTCCTGGGTGGGGTACTACTCAGTAGTTAGTGGAAGAAATATCTAGATCTTTTGTTGACGTAAAAGTAGCTACAATAAAATGCAAAAAGACTTGCCACTATATGCCCTGAATTCAAAATAAAATTCAGTATAAAGTAGTGAATGACTTGTATGTGTAAATTACGATCTCACCTGAAAAAAGCATCAGACAGGAAATTTCTTCCATGTGCCATTTGAAGGATACTGAGTGAGCAGAGCTGCAATATTGTTATTTACACTGGACAGAACTGTCTGGATGATGGTGAGACTGTCTGGTTTGGGTGACATTTCAAATGGGTCACAAAGGTGACCAATCATAGTCATAGTGTGATATGTTTGCCAATGTGCGTATGTGGATGATTCATCTGGGTGTATGGGGTACCGATAATCCCAGCAGTTAGGGGGGCCCAGAGGCTCAGGGGTCATCACAGCAGTGATGGGGTTTTGGAGCAGACCGTGCTCTTCAGTCAGTATACAAAATGAACTTAACTGACATCTTTGTTACTGTCCTGTTGTAGTTTAATTGCATTTATTAGAGCGTTGTTTTGTGACATCACACAATTTCCAGTCTGGCTTCAAAATGATAAGAGTAACTGAAAGAGTGAGTAACTGAAAAGACTTGGGGTGGTGTGCAACCCTTTAACAATACTTTCAACTTGTTCTTTCCATCAGTACGTGACAAATCATTTTATTGGCTAACTAGTTTGCTGGATGTTGACCGAGTAGAGACACTTGTTGTTGTAAAGTTATAATTATCAAACAAAAGAAAAGACTAAAACCATCAATGAACTGCTCCCATTAAATCCTCGTCTGATAATCCCAGCAGTACGATATGTGTGTGGCTCAAGATTGAAGTAATTTTCCCCTATTATACAGTAGTGCTCCATTGTTGTCCGATATCAATAAAAAACAAATCAATGAACCACATTGTTGAACTCGCTAATACCCACATGCTGTCGTGGGGCCTCATTTATAAAACTGTGTGTAAAATCCATACCCAAAGTTTGCATGTGCACAAAAGACAGAAAAGTAAAATACCCAAAAATAAACAAATTTTGTAAACTCTGCACATGCCTCCGTGTAATCAATTGAGAATGTGCACACTTAGGTGAGATTCAGTCCTAAACCCTCCTATAATTAACCATAAATGGTCAATAAAAATACCTTATGAATATTTATACACGTATTGTTCCTGTAGAATTGCACTCTGAGAGGCTGATGGGTGCAGCAGCTGTTAATGTAACAAGCATTTGTTTGAACCCGCAGTTCAAACAAAGTGGTCCAACATAAACACTTTAATGCAGACCGTCAGAGTATTACTCAACAATCTACAAATTTTTGTTGTTAATGAAGATTGCAGGTGTAGAAGGGGTTGTCGAGTGAGTTTATTAAGAAGGCAGCCGTGTAGCATCTCAACTCAGCTCTGTGTGCCACTGACAGAACAGTCAAGTGTTCACTGAGGACATTTTGTACAAAGAATCCACACAAAATGAATTAAAAATGCAATTAACCATATTCTTAGTACAGATGGTAGAAATCCACCACCAGTCCTATAAAAAACTGTACACAACGGATAACTTCTTCATCGGGATATTCAGAGTTATTTCATATATAAGTGGGTTTAAGTAAGTCTGTATGTTTGTGGAAAAAATTGTATCTTACAAGCACAAACACAATATAATAATATAATAATCTGGTGTGCCGAGTTTCTGCACACGTCAGCACAGTCTCTGTCAACTTTGTTTTTACTCTCAACTCTATTTTGTGAGTCTCAAATTGTTACAAATGAGGACCCAGACACTACAAACAATCACCAGAGAACCAAATGGGTAATAATCTGCACTTTAAAATAGTCCACACTAAGTGAACAATTTACTCCTTCAGTGCTCAGGATGTTTTGAGAGATTACTCAACCTTTTCTAAAATGGAAGCTATATATTTGTAACCTAATTTTAAAGACTGACGCAATAAGTAGAAACAACATCAGGGCGGGGCTGGGTGCCAATGACAGACCAGGAACTCTGAAAATATTCAGAGGTGAACTGACACATCACACTAGTTTTGTTCCCTCCTCGCGGCATCTGTTGACAATGACAAAATACAGAATACAGCAATCCTTGTCATTTTCAAGTTCTTAGTTTTTAATCCTTTGAGAACAACAGATGAAATTCTATTCCCCTTCATTGTACTGGGGTGGAGGCAGAAATATCACATGTAAAGAAATATCTCAAAATGTGGACAGATCAAACTAAAACTATCTGCATGTCTATAAACCAGAAGAGGCAAGTGAGAAAAGTGAATTATCCCTTTAATGTTTGTGTTATTATTTAACTATATGTTGAACAATCTAACGCTTTCTATGCGTTTGTCTAAATGCAGTAAATGCAGTATAATAAATACTGAGAATTATGAGAAATATCACACTGTAGGAAATGCAGTACATCAAAATAAAATCCTGTTGCATACCTTGTCTCTCTCTAATTCCTCTATTGAACAGAATATCGTTTTGTGTTTCACATTTCCCATATGGATGCTACGAAAAACACCCAGGCAGCTCTCCTTTTTGAGCAATCCTGACAGAGAATTTCTAAAGTAGGGCATTTCAAAACCAGACAACAATGGGAGATGTCTCTCTGTCTGCAGTCTTCTACACAGCTCAGATGAATAATGGTATTATCTCAACACGTTGAACTATACTGATTGTTCAATTTAGAGACAATCACACAGTCTGTCACTTCTCCACTACTTGACCCTCTGTCTAATTCTGTCCTAAACACACGCATGCATGTAGCAAAATAGGCCTTCAACCCGACCGTGCCATGAAGATATGATGAAGAAAAGGGCTCTTTTTCTGTTGAAGAACCCAACACACCCTACACACATACGCAGCCATCCACCTGCACGCATGCACACACAGACTTACACAAAGGCAGGGTTAGTATCCCCCTGGGTTTTCCCTACTGCTGCTTCTATGAAAAATTTAGACAGAAGTGATCTCATCGGCTATTTTGAGCCCATCTCTGACCTAGGAATGTTTTAAAGAGCCAGTATCTGTCACTGCTTTTCGTGATGCTTGTCTTCATGTTTGAAAAGACCCCAAAAAAATGTAGTGTGTGTGTGGATGTGTGCACATAAAAACTGTATGTTCGACAGTGTATCTCTGTGTCTGTCTGTTTTACAATCTCCCTGCTGTGTTCAATACATAAAATTACCTCTAAGTTGGGATTCTCATCCCACCTTGGAGGCACCACTGTATTGAAACTCACGTAGAATTGAAAGCAGGTGATTTCACTTGTATTTCCGTACATCCACTTGCAGCCAAACAATGATGTATCTATTATTTGAAACATTCTCACATCCATTTGCAAGATCCTCCATCTTTCAGCAAGATGGTTCTTTTATTTTCCACACAGGACAAACACACACAATCGTATAGAGTAAGCGAGTTACAGAGAGACACAAAAATCAATTGCTTTTGAGAGAACTCCATCAGCAAAAGAGTCAATTTCAGATTCCTCTGTGTAGTCTCTGATGCAAACACTCACAAAAAAACATGTCATCCAATTTCATAGTGAGAGTCAGGCTGTTCTTGAAATGAACACTGTAGGTCTGAAGTGCTGATGTTGGAGTCACAGGCCTGTCTACTTGTACTTAGTGTCACACTAGTAATTGCGACAGGCCTGCTCTATTTTTATTTCTACAACAATAAACTGATGAAAACGTTTGAGGATACTGTTAAATAAAAACTATGAAATACACAGAATGATTAAACACATGTGATAATGATGAAAGAAAAAGTAAAAAAGGCAAAAGATGTTGTTCTAGCTGTTTTTCAGGGTAAACAAATGCTAATGCCTGAGGGGAAAGTAAATGTAGCTTTGACTCCAATTATGAGTAAAATATTTCTTGACATGTTTTATCTTCATGTTTGACACAGGAATTAAATTAATGTTCAAAGTATTATTCAGTATTCCCAACCCTAAGGAAACTACAGTCAAAGTATAGCAGTGCTGGAGAAGCATTTCAATTGTTTAAACGTGCATTAAGTAGTAATTAAGTTAGGTAGTGCAATAAGATGTAACACTTTCATATAACAACTTTATGAAGCTGTTATTTTAGCAAACTGTTCCTTTTTGACACATCCAGCAAACAGAGCAACATTAGTTTAATTCTTCAATGTGTCCACTTTATAATCTGATAATGTAAGTCAGTGTTCACATTACTTCTGGTTTTGGTCTCTACCATTGCCTGAGGAAATTATTTCTCCAGCTTATTGGCTGTTAAAATCCTTACTGTCTTCTCATTCTGGCTAACCTTGTATGTCTGTCTGTCATTTGGTCTTATCAAAGCCTCTTCTTTGAGAAAAGCTACCTGCTGTGACCAGAACAGGTTGATGACAGCAGGATGGATGAATTAAATGACACAAACCAGAGAATCAAATAACTTAACTCAAAGATGCAGAGTCATGAGACAGCTCTCTGAAACGTTGACATCATTTACATTACATTTGGTCATTTGATTAATTATTAATATGGCTTCAACAAGCAATTATTTTTAATATCCAATGATTTGACCATTATTTTGTAGATTAATTAGATGGTATTTTGGAGATATAATGTCCAATAGTGCAAAATACTTACACTTCATGTTCACTTATTTAAATATCTTGTTTTGTATAGTTCAAAACCCAAATTTCATATAACTAGTGTACATTCAAAATGAGAATTTTTTTTAAATTAGTGCTTACAAATTACTTACAATTCATACAATTTGTATGTTATGTATTTGTAACCATAATTGTTCACCTGAAATAGTTTTATTATGTATTTTTATAATACTATATTACATTATTATATGTACTTAGATTATTGTTATAGCCTGATTAACATTTAAGAATAATTTTCAGGCTGGTGATCCACTGTAAGTGGAGCAGACTTTATTTTACAGTGCAACATACTTTCAAACACATGTTTTGTATTTTAGATTTTAAACTGCGAACTAATTAGAAAAAAAACATACTTCATATCATGCTTGAATAAATGTTGCACCATTTTTTGAATTATGTTTTCAAAAAGACCATGGTTAAACACCGTTATAGTCCTTTTGACCACAACAGCACTTCCTATTAATTTAAGACAGATAGTATCTTTAATTATGAAGGTTCTCCCAGACTGTTTAATTATCTGGACAACTGCTCACATCTGCAAATTAATGTGAGTGAGATCTGTAGAAGCTGTGAACTACTGGTCTTTCATTTAGTACCCTGGCTACAGTAACAAAACATTTTGTGGCACGATTGATAAGTCAGCCTCATCTTGTCACAGGTGACGGAAAATATATTACAGGGAATGTATTGTGAATATATTCACAAATACAAACCACACACACATGCACACATACACGTGTGTATGTGAAAACAGAGCATCAAAAAGGTTGTATAGATTGACAGGGCAGTTGTCAAGGTCATATGCAGATGAATATGAAGAACTTTGATGCTACGATTGCTAATTATTACCACTGGTGCACAGGGGTAGTGGTTATGACAAGATGTTTACTACATATTTTAGTGAAGGATAGCCCTGAACGTAATAAAGTCATCTTTTTTTAATGATGCATCTAGTAAAATTCAGCCAAGATGTAAGACGAGGGATTCAGCTGAAGCACCATTCATTCAGTCAGTGAATGTTTGAACTCTGAGATCGATACACCGCCAACATGAAACGACCTGCGCCATGACGTATAGAGCATGTTTTTCAATCTTGTAATGTGGAACATTTAAAAGGCAATGAAGTAAAGCACTGTCTGTTTTTATAAGAGAGCACTACTGATATAATAAATCCATTATACCTAGTAGTGCATCATGGCTGGAGACATCTGAGTCTTTGTGCGCAATCAGTAATGAATGACCTTGCTGATGATAGATGGCATAACTTTAATTGCTGCCACAGCAGAGTGACACTGAATACATACATAAAGACCCTCAGCATGCTTTTATATCACAAATTAATCAACTAACCGAGAACACAAACATTAGTCTCTCAAAATACATTCTGAAATGCCATTATTGTGTGTTGGGGACTCAAATAATGAGGGGATTACAGCCTCCAATGGCAGAAGGATTACGTGATAAAAGCATGATTTCAGCTAAGTGTTTTATACGAATTTAGCAAATGTCTACATTAATTTGCAATTCATGTTGTACGTATTTCCATTTTTCTTTCAACTATTCATTTTTTTGTTTAAACTTGAATCAAAGTAACAAAAAACTGCCCAGATATAAAAAACAAAGCATTAAGGTTTTGTAAGCTAACATGGGGGAATTCTTTCAAGTGACAGCAGAGAGTAATGTGACGCATTCATTAAAAAATACACGGGGAAAAAAGAAATAAAACATTGATCTGATGTCTTGTATTTATTGTGCTGGATTATCTACACCGTGCCTGAAGCAAGTTGCATTTCTATTGTTCCACAATAAAAAGCACTTTCTTTTGAAAGGTGGTAAATAAGCCATGACATCTCCAACTATGCAGACTGTGAGTTGACCCAGTCTCACCCTGTGAGAAGTTAAACAAGTGCACTGGGTCAAGATCAACGTACAGACTCATTCATCTCATCTTGTTATATCAATGTTAAACATGTTTTTTCTACTGGGTCATCCTTTCATGGTTGAGGCATGTATGTCTGCTGACTGTCATGTAGAAAATGTGTCTGTGTTCTTATTTTACAAAACTAAAGTGCTTTAGGCAGAGACCAAACAATCAAAACACTCTGACTTATTTTACTCAACTGTAAATTCTGTAAAAACTATAAAGAATAGCACTGGATTGAAACTACTGATGTCGCAAATAGCTTATGAGCCCATTAATGCAAGGTGCATTCACAAAAACCAACCACATATCCTCTCTCAAGGGGAAATAAACTTCAGCTTAAAGTCAGGGTTTGGTTTGTTATTCAGAGCCATGCCTTACCTTCACAGTAGGCATTATCATCTCGCAGTGGGCGGAAGCCATCCTTACAAACACAGCAGTCTCCTGCCTCCAGGTTCACACAGTCGGAGTGCTCCATGCAGCTGTGGCCCTCTGAGCAGAAGTCATGACCTGCAGGACACATGGAGAGGAAAAGGTTGAGCTCCAGAGGAGAGATGAGAAGAGGAGTGATGGAGGTGTATAGGACCACTGGAAAGGTTATGCCACAACCTTTTCTCATACTATCGTCAGTGTGGCTTTCTGACAAGTATACTAGGGCAACTAAATAGAAGTTAGAATTTCTCACTGTCACATTTGACTTCATGATCATCATAAATATATAGATACTGAAGATATGTATATAGCTACAGCTACAAATAACTAAGAAAGTAAAATGTAAAAGATGATACTAGCAATTAAGTTTTTGCCCAATATATTTTTTTTCAAATCTTACCTACTTTGTATAAGTCTTCGAATTCTCATATGTACAGTAACAAAACCCGCAAAAGTGATTTCTGGAGGGTTTTTTTTAATGCAAGCTAATCCATTAAAGTGTCTTGCACTGAAAAGGTTGTGCCAATTTCGAAATCTACAAACAAAGCAGATGCTACAACACAACCACAAGTTGATTTTTGTAGTGACCGCCTAGAGACTGGGAAATCAATCTAATCAAACTAACATCTTGTGGTTTTGAAAAACAGCTGTCAGTAATTGAATTGCCGACTAATTTTACCAGGGTCTATTACTTACAGTATACTGCGTGTCTTTAAATGTTTATACAGTATATACAATACTTAAAAAATATTGTTATATTAGCAAGTTCGGGTGATGTTTTCTCCATACCTCTGCAGACTTTACAGCATCTGTCGCTCAAGGCGATCTGCTCCGACTCTGGACAACTGAGATCAGGACAAGGCTCGCTGGGGACCACTCGGTGCATGGTCCTGTCCTGTGATGAGTAGAGAGAAAATCCTCATAAGCTACTTTCTGTGGACCCCTTCATTTACTAAGGGCTTGAATGTAATTATTAAGGAGATTATTCATCTATTATGTTTCCTCTCCCACTCTCCCTGCTCCCTGTGTGTTCATTACAAACCAATTACTCATTGGTCAATAGTAGCTTTTCCCAAACTACATCTAGAAGGAAAAAAGGTTTTCTTCTTCTCTCCTTCTGTTATCCTCAGTGATTTCCATCATGATTCATGATGCATCTTTATAATACAAACAGTAAATCAATCTTCTGGATTATCCCTGCATGTGTGTTTAGTCAGAGTGTAAAACCTGATTAGGGGGTTCCTTTCCCAGTGTGTCTTTGGCAGGGCTCTCTAATGATCTCATCCATGACTGATACTAATTTAGAGTCATTAACATCAGACTCTGTTGGACCTACTCAATTTATGAAGTGCACAAATATTTTACTTACAGATAAAAAAGTCAATTTATCTTTCTTCACAAGGTGTCATGACCTCTACTTATACATCGGTTGAGTATTCTATGAAATCCTGCAACAAACTTTTCCCTCAAACTCCACAAACAACTTTCCAAACTAGTCTCACCATCTACTTCTTGCTACCCGCCACCCAAACTTGCACCCCCCCTGCAGCCAGCAGGCAGACAGAAGATCAGAGGCGTGACAAGCAGCTGTCAGGGGAAGCCTGCAGGAGTCTGCAGCAGTGGGCTGACTGACAGCACTCCCCGTCCCCATTTCTTTGATCTGCCTGGGACTGCCAGTCAGTTAACTGGGACTACAGATGGGCCAGGTGTGGGCAAGCAAGCCAGACAGCTGTCTGAAGCTGCAGATTCTAATGGAGCTTTGCAAAATTCATAGAGGACCTGGTTGATGTGATAGAGTTGGGTGATTAAAAACTTCAAATCACTTTTCTGTGATTGATTGGGGATGCCTGGCATAATCTTATCAAGTGAATTGCTCCCAAAAGTGAACGACCCACCCATCTGCTGCATCAGACAGACAAAAGCAAACACTCTGACTAATTGGGAAATTAAAATCATTTGGGACCACTGTGGTATCTGATGATCGGTAGTGAAGAATGGCTGTGGCATCCAATGATTGACAGGTGCATTGCTTTGGCCTCCAAACGTAAACTCAATTAGTACGATATGGAGTGGACAATCTTGCATGCTGGCTCATTGAGACTTGATTTATCCTCACAGGGTGGGCCAACTGTGGAATGAATATTTAGTAAGCTGTCATGCACCGAGACATGAAAATTAATAGAGCTGAAGTGCTGAATAGTGCTGAATGAGTTATTGTGGTGCCTCGCTGGATTTATATACAATTATTTTAAACAAATGTGTGCGTTTTTCACACATGTGCATATATGTGTGTGTTGACATGACTTACTCTGCATTCAAATAGCAGGCACCTGCCAGAAGAGTCACGCACAGCCTTCTGATCCCCCTCTACCAGCTCTCTTCCACTAAACAGGCAGACGGCTGATAGTAGACACAGAAACATTATCAGCGTACACAGAAATACATAAAAAATAGACACACACGTTGCTCTCTTGAAAACCATATTTCTTTACTATCATGTTCAAGATAACCTGTATTTCTGTTGGTTTCTGAACGGTTTAGTTTTTATTTAAAACATTCAAACTTGTTTAATGACTTATTAGAATGGAAATAGAAAAAGTGTTTCACTTTCTGATATCACTAATACAAAGGATAATAACAAACACATTATATAATGGCTTCACAGACAATCTGAAACCAAGAAAAGTAAACTAATTATTTGATTTGTGGCATAAATAATAAGCTAATAATTAGTTGCCATTGATGAGCTAAATAAAACACTAACATTTTAATCACACTGACGATCAGATGTATACATGTGTACATAAACAAAGACAGAACTCCAGGGATGCTAAATAACAGTGCCGTCTTAATCTATGATGATATGTATGATACAATCCATCCATCCATTATCTACCGCTTAATCCATTTCGGGTCGCGGGGGGTGCTGGAGCCTATCCCAGCTATCTTCGG
>JAUYWH010000024.1:17299697-17400551 GCA_034779795.1 Ctenopoma multispine
GGCCGACCCCGGGAATCGAACCCGGGTCCTTCTAGCTGTGAGGCGACCGTGCTAACCACTACACCACCGTGCCGCCCTTATGATACAATCATTACTTTTATTTTCAATTTTTTTTTAAAGCCCTCAGGTAAATTGAGTAAAACCAAATCAAGCATATCAAACCCAATTAGGCAATGCTACTGAGCAAGAGATGAAATAATTAACACGTGAAAAGAGCAAGTGTTCCTCACTGCAACACTTGCATACACATACAGTAATATTCACATGGGCGGAAAGTGTGCGTTTGATGAGCAGTTGGGTGTCAGACAGATTCAGACTAATGTGAGAAAGAGGAATGATTGACACCGCAGGTCAGGCCCTATCACAAAGCAGGGTATCATGAAAGGGAAGGACTTCTGAAACAGCCATTTGAAACAGCCATTTGACGTTCTACTTAACAGACCATCAAAAAAGAAGAAGAAAAAAAAAAAGCAGACTCAGAACTCCTCCCTGTAAGGCCTTGTGCTGCGAGATAAGGCTTTAATTTGGAGAGCGAATCATGTCCTTGTAGTCGGAAACCTTGCGGCACTCTTCTCTCCAAAGCTAGAGAATGCGTAATTAGCTATGTGTTTGTCTACCTTGTTGAGATAAGTGAGCACACGGGTGTTGTGTTTACGGGGATTACCTGCTACGTGTTTATATTTGTGTAGCCCTCTGTGACCCTTGGGTTAGTGGAAATGATGCCGACACAAGCTGATTAGACGCCAAGACTAACGGTTTCGTGCTGATAAAGAGTTAAATTTGGTCTTCTATTTACTTTGCAAGGGAAGCAGGAGCAACAGCAGTGTGTGGGAGTGTGTGGTAAGAAAGTTCTCAAATGAAGTCCACTTGCACAAGTGAGAGTTGCAAAGAAACACTATACTTACTGTACGTTAAGTGTACTACATTATTATTATTCATATGATGTGTAACCTCTACAATCACATCAATTACTAGAAACACTTATACGCTATTAATACCAAACTATGCTAATAAGCCCCTTAAATAATGCACATGCTAGATTTTGTTCTATACTACAACAGGAAACTCTTTCTGCCTTTTAAAAGCAAACACATCACATCTCTTTAAGTTTCATTTAGGTTAATATCAGAAGAATGCTAGGGTGAGAGGAGCTAATATTCTCTGAAATCCATTTTTATTGAGAGGAGAATTGAGAGAATATGAGATGCAGAGTGCTGCGGTAAAAAGGCTAATAAGAGTTCATTGCTGAACTCAAAGTCTTGTTGGGGGGGAAAAAAGAAAAAAAAAGAAACAGACCCTCTATGTAGTTTTGTGATGAAACAGAATTATTTATCCAGCAAGAACCTATCAGTGCTCAAAAGTTGAAAAACTGACATTTAGGAAGACACTATCGCTAGTGAGTACCATTTCAGGCATTTAACATTTCTTTCTTCTTCACTTTTCTCACAGCATCAACATATTTGCCATAAATAGGAACTGCATCACATCACATGCAGCGATCCCAGATTTACTGGCTCGTGTCTGTGTGACTGGTGGCCATCTGTGTTCTGAAGCCAGCTAGTGAATAACTGATACGGTCCATGTATATACAAAAGGATGGAACCATCTCAAGAGGCATGTTAGGAGGTAGCTTAGCAACACAGCAGAGCCCTGGTCAATTGTCAAGACTGCCCTTGCGGAGGTGTGATGTGTACTCTAAATCTGGTGGTGGAATTTGTTTTGCTTTTGCATGTGCGCAATTGTGTCCATGACTGTGTGAGTGGAGGAGGGTGACAAGGTTAAGGGTACTCCACTCACGCTGGCACTCCTTGCAGCAGGCACCCTTTACGTAGGCGGGAGCTGTACCCGCTGGGCACTGAGGGGGAGGGCAGGATATGGCCTCACATTGCACCGTGCCATTCTGGTAGAAAGAGAGAAACAAAACACGTTGTTAGATGAGTGACTAGTGTGGGTCAACTAATACTGTATCTCTCAGACCGATACTGATACTAGTTCAATATGAGGAAGCACGCTTCCTTTTTTAATAATATTTTTGATAGGGCTCTTGTGAATTTGGATTTAAGGGACATTTAATTTTTGTCTGACATGTACGCTAATGATATTAGATTTTATCTGTAATAAGATAATACCAGACAAAAACGTTTTTTACCACATACTTATATATGTGTGAAAGAAGTATAGTTCAAAGGACCCCACAATAGATTTCATGAGCAGATGATAATCATTAGACATGTGTGTAGAAGTATGACTGACCAAAGTTACTGTACATTGTCATGGAAAACAAGCATTATACTGATTCTAAGTATAAAAGCAGACTGTGGATAACAGATGTGGCCAGTGATTCTGACAGGTGATGCTGGTCTAACTTTCAAATTGTTCAGTTTACGAACAGGACAAGTGCTCTATGAGCTATTGTTTGTGATATTTTTTAATTGTCAGTGGAAGGGCATATTAATTTGTGAATCATTGTGAAATACATACTTTACATAGTGGAATTAAAATCCATAGTACAATAGTACAATAGTGTACTGTTTGTTCACCTCTCAGTGAGTAACTTACAGTAGATTTCCAATGTATCACCACTTCTCCAGCTGAGCCTTTAATTAAAATTGCTTCCACGGATGAAAGCTCTGTGACACAAACATCTATGAACCTGATCCACATAATTGATAACATCTTAATGCATGACCTTTGAATTTTAAAGGTCACAACTAATTGCCACACATAAGGTAAGGAACATATCCTATCTAATTCCTTAATTGCAGCCCAGGAATGGCAACACAAGGTTCCCTGGTGAATGAAACGATTTCATTGGATGAGTGGGCAGAACAAATCCCTGATGATAATTATCATCTGTCAGGAGCAATTAGGTGCAATGCACTGAGAGATATGCGATTTCCTATTTTTTGCATGTTGGGTATTGGTGCGCGAAGGCATTGGATTGGCTGGTTGTTCCAAAGCTGAGTAGACTGACAGGGGGTGAAATCTGTTTGCTGATGTGGTACAAGCCCCAGATCTCCAATCGTTTCTAATTCTCTTTTTGGAAATTATTCACACTTTATGCAGCACAAAGTAGACCCTTGAGAAAATTGAGCATCACTAAGCACTGCTGTTGATGTGTCTAATCCTGAGTACGGAGGGAGTTTTCAATACAGTATCTTTTCTTTGGTGACTGGGGGAACCCTCCTATAATGCAAGGATATAATGAGAATACAAGCTGTTGACAATGGGGCCACTGCACTATGCACCTCAAGCGCACCCAAACTGGATGAAGAGGGCATCAAAACAAAAACTACTACTAAAAATGAGAGCAATAAATGTGTGTGTACATGTACGTTATATAGTCACATTTCAAAGACACACACAAACTGATGCATGAGAACAAATACAACACAGCGATACACCCGTGACAAAGAACACGCTCTCCAATCCTCTCTTTCTCCAAAGGGAATGCCCCCCCTTGCTCTTTATTAGTCAAACGCGCACACACACACACACTCATTGTGCACACATGTAGACACACAATCAGTCAAGCACCCGTGTGCGCAGCCCCACCATGCACGTGCAGTTCCTGCAGCCATCTGTCCAGCCCTCGTCCTCCCTGTAGACGACCCCCTTGACGCTGCAGGTTCTCTCACAATAGCAGCCATCCAGCCCATTCATCTTCTCCTCTGCCCTGGACAGCTGCTCAAGACAACCCCCAAACAACAAAAGGCACGAAGAAGAGAAGAAGAGAGTCAGCCTTGGTGTGTGTCTATATTCACATGTAGGAATCTGAGTTTCAAAACGAAACCAGTGGCATCACAAAGGTAAATCATTAGACATCATTAACACCTTTTAGACACACGGTCTCTGCATCGGAACAGAAAAGAGAACAATGCCCCGACTGCCTGTTGCAATGAATGTCAATGACCGAAGCACACTGACAAGTGGTAATTTCATGCTATAGCAGAATTTGCAATTTAAAATAGCCCTTTATGTTTTTTTATAGATAAGATTCTCCAATTGTGACTAAATGCCAAATTAGAACAAACTATATTGCATACATTACCTTGCTGGATGTTTTAGCAAGGATATCCTGCAGTTCCATAATTTTCTGCACAAGTCCATGGAAATCATTGCAGGTTGGGCATGCTGAGATATAAGAGATAATATAATTTAGTACATGAAAGCATATTTTCTATTATGATAAGCAATAATGACATAATTCATTAAAGAAACTGAACTAACCCATATTAAAATATGCATCTTTAATATTATAAAAAAGAAACCAGTTAAAACCCACTAAAACAAAGAAATCTTTTGGGTCTGTTCTATAACGATATTTTCATTTTCTATTACTGAAAGTATTTTCTGAGGTGTAACGCCCTTCTAGAGGACTTTTACTGAGAAAATATTTACTGTGAACTGGAGTAAGCAGTGTACTCTGACAACATCTGGACACACGGGGGAGAAGTAATCTTTGTGAAAATCATTTTAAAGCATGTGATGGTTGTGTGACTTCCCTGCTAGCAGGAGAAGCATTGTGTCTGTAACAAACTGCTGCTCGAACCACCACAGTCACAGTGAAGGGCATCACCGACCGTAACGTTTTATCATGAAATCATGATTACCACCATGCCTCCTCGCAGATGTCATAAGAATTGAAATATATCTTCAATAAGATAACGTTTGTTGAGGACTAAGATGGAAAAATTTATATTTTACACTTACAGAGGAAAGACTATGGGAAGGCCCACTTTCACTTTTACATTTTATTACCCAAAGTTTAAGTTTAATTGAGGAAATATTATTCTTTCTCAGTTGCTAAACAGTTTAAAAGCCATTTTCCAGTGAGTATAGAGGATTTAAACAAAAAAGTGCAATCAAGTGCCTAACAAATTAATGTCCGGAAGCAATTTAAATTAAATTAAACACTGAATAAAATGCTTCATTAAACTTAAAAAAAAAAAAAAAAGAGTTGAATAAGTGACTGCACTCACTTCTGTTCAGATCTGGACACTGTGAGATGTAACCCTGTGGCATCACCAGGATCTCCACATCCTGCATCACTCCCTGCACGCACAGACACACAACAAACTTTTTGATCAAAAAGGAGTAACACCTTAAAGAAAGCAGACAGGCAACCAACCATGTTAATGTGTAGTAAGTGGATAAGGACCCAGAGGCGTGATGATGTCTAATGTGCTCATAGTGCATTTTCCACATGAGATAACATAGAACCCAAAAATACACGGGACATGCAAACATAAAACTCGCAGCCTTGTGTATGTGAGCCTTGTTTCAAACATAAAATTGAACACAGTGAAAATCTCAGAGGCACGTGCAAATTAATTTTTCAATCTGGGGAATGAAGAACAGAGAAGTTAGTTGTGAGGGAATATGACTCCCATGTTGTCGCTCAGATGAATCATCTCATAACTGGACACCAACAGGAAGTTAAGTGAGCCAATGATGTGGGAGTTTCAGTAGGTAGATTGAATTTTTATTTTCTCCTCCAATCTCCTCTGATAAGCATAAATAGTAGATACAAATTCAATTTGATTCATAAGTCCCAATTGATAGCCTTCGTCCTGTGTCCAAACCCCAAACACAGACACACAAACACAGATAATCTGTCGCCATGGTAACCTGGTCTATTTCATTCCTTGAGTGCATTTATTTCCCTTACAGAAGTGAAGCAGTGCAACTTAGGAGAAATTGTTTTTTAAATTGTCTTGCCACTTCAATTTACTGGCCATAAATTTAAAAACCTGTGGAAATTATTTGCTGCTTTTTCATGGCAATGTGCCGAAATAGAAGCAGATAGTGTCTATCAAAGTTGTAATGAAACCGTAAAACTATACGTTTATCTGCAGTCATTGTCCACATTTCCCATCATCCCCCTACAGTAAACTTTTTCCGGACTGTAATAATACTGCACTTTAACTCCACTTTTCTAAGCCTGTGTATTTTTTGAGCATATATGCTTAAAGTGATATGACAAAGTGTCCACAGCTTCACTAATGTGACATTTTTTTGAATAAAAGAGAATATATGATTGAGATTTAGTTACTTAGGTTCAGATTTAAATCAAGTGCTTCACATTTGATTAAATCACTTAAAAGCTGGCTTGTGTGTTTGGCTCAAAGCTTTTTTTTGACAAATGTTTGGCACACAACAAGTGATGTAACAAGAGATAAATGAACATTTAGCACAAGATAATCTTTTGTTTTTACTTCACGGTCTTTAAATGAGATTGAACGAAAGATCCTGTGTTGTACAGCCAGTTGCCAGACTTTGCTTTGCACCTTCTGGCAAGTGAAAAAACACTTTTTTCCCCACTGATTCCCTCTGTGTTAGTGACACTACTTGCTGCAGCATGCATACAGTAACACATGGGACGATGATGGCTTCCCCATCTGTACCGGAAATTTGTGACAAACAGCAAGTAGAAGAGTTTGGGCTGAATCACTTCTAATACAAGTTAGTTGTACACATTTTCAAGTAAAGATCTATCCTGTCATCACAAGAAACAGCATATAAATGCAATGTGACTGTGACATTTTCTAATTGATTTTCATCAAAATCATAGCTGCTGTGTCTTTTTGCATTTAGGATTGCCTAAATTAAGAGCTAATTGTTTCTGCCTTTTAGATTAGGATGAATAACAATTTCCTACATTAGCATACAAATAAACTGCAATTGATGTATCAGTGATGAAATTCAAAAACTGCATCACTAGATAAGTTAGAAACAATAGACACAGCTATCTTACAATGTGTGCAGACTATAAATAAGATATTTATTTTGTTCTGAAGTAGACACTCTCAATCTGAATAAAGTCTTTTAATAATTACCTTAACTATTAAAGCCAAGGCTGATACCTGAATACAGACTTTGAATGTTTTTGTGTGTGTATTAAAGGGTGTGTGTTTCATAAGGAGACCTCCCTTCCCACCAATCAAGGGTTTAGAGAGTGATGAGGAGAGATGCTGCTACTTGACAAGATTGGTGGGTGACCTCGATGGCTTCTTTCATCTACCAATTAACACAGAGGAAATTCAACAGCCATGGCACAATGTGCAAAGCATTAACACACACACACACACCATCAAACAAAGAGCCAGTCATGGGCAGACTGATTAAAATAGTTACACTTGCTGTTAAGCTGACATTCTGCCCCCACTTCTTTCCCCAGGTAGGAAATTTGGGAGTGCAGTCCAGTCTGGGAGAGGCAATATACGTATATCTGTCTGATAAACAATACTATAGATTGAGCTTAATGAGGATAGTCCAGAGGCTATTTAATGATTCCTTCCAAAACAGCGTTGTGGGGGTTGCTGAGATAATTGCACTGGGCTTAGCGAAGGGAAAGGGAACAAACAATGACAGAAAAAGTCCAAGGGTAAGCCGAGCAACCCTCAAATTAAAATGGTAAGCCTTGAGAAATGCACACAATTAAATCCAACAGCTATAATAAATAAAGCTAAACAAGCCAAACAAAGAGGGCGAAGATACAGCATAAATCAAGATGGAGTACTGGGTGAAAAGCTAGAGCAACTGCTGAGATGAATTATTTGTTCTTGCCATTCTCAATCATTTGTCGCTTATTAATATCACGTATCAGGACAGGGATATACATTTATATTCTGAAAGGACAGTTTGCACAGCAGTGTTTACCTTGAAGAAGCCATGAGCTGCATTTCTCTGTCCCAGCCAGAAAGAAGCACCTTCGGGTATGTCCATGTAGGGGGCTTCCACCACACGCTCATAGATCCTGTAGAACACATTCAGAATAGTTATAGAAATACCCGCAACTTATTAGTTGTGTTAGTTTTTTCAATAGTGTTTTTAATGCCTCGCTGTTACTAATCAATTCAGAATAACAACCACACAAACACATACACACACACACACACACACACCAGGCCTTGTCCTTTTAAATCCTTTTGCTAACTCTTTCCCTGAGGAGGGTATAGATAGCCGCATGATTTGTGCAACACACACGGTGCTACCGTCTGCTTCTTTTATTGTGCCAAGGAAAATCCTCACACATAACCTGTAACACCCATTTCACACAGCGGTCGCATATACAACGCAGGTCTACTTAAGAGTCCATTTGACCCACGTTGTACTCTTTCATATGAGACAGCTGATGGAGGTTAATCTCTGGATGGCACCACCAGCAGAGACTTAAGCCTGCAGTGTGGTTTCATATATTTTTTAGTGATAAACAACAACAACACCCTAATTTGCACAGAATGTCTACTAAATAAATGCTATGTTTCTATTTCACCTTTGTCTTTCAGTTAAGTACAAATGGTCTCGCTTACCCACACGTGTGCTTATTTCTCTCTTTTCCGTCTTTCTCTCTGTTTTGTTCAGTAATAGAAGGTCACTTTGATGTGTAAAACCTTTAAACTACAAATCACAACATCTTACCTGTTGCAGTCGACGTGAAGTATGACATGAGAGGCACTGATGGCCACAGAGACCTTGTGCCACTGGTCATCAGCCAGGCTGTAAGGGAACACCTCAGTGTGGGCCTGCTGGCCTTTGGTACGGTAGTGAAGGCGCACTTCACTACGTTGACCGCTGCTCTCCAGCTCCAGGAACCTACAGAGTAAAAGTACCAGAAACCTGCTCATAGTAACGGCCACATAATGATCATTTCTGTGAGAATTTACATTCCCTGTATTGTATAGTAGGCTTTGTTGCATTAAAGTCCAATTACTGGAAGGAAATTTTTATTTCTGTTCACACAAAAGCCTGCATACATCCCTAAAGTGTCTAAACTATCAGCGGAGTGCTGGGGGATAAACACGTCACTCATTTCCAAGCAGAGCACTCACAGCTCTCCAGATCTGCAACACCATTTAAAATTTAATCATATCAGTAGTCAAGCATGATGGTGCTATATGGTTGTTAAGTGCAACATCAGCAACACACAACAATGACCAACATGTAGAGGTTCAACTCTTTACACCGAAGTATTAGTATTCTGGGAGAATCCGCTTCCCCACACCACTGAGTTTCAACTAGCTTAGTGACATTAATGGAAGGAGCTGCTGATACACAGTCATCACCTCTGCATTTAAAGACAGATTTATTTAAACTACAGTCATTTGCTTGAAACATTATTCAAAAGAAAAATGGACGTTCATGCAAGTGTAGCAATGAAACTGATTTATCTGCAGCCCCATCTAATAGATTTACTCTCCCCTAGCCATGCACGCACATTCATCCTGGCACCATAAATGTGCTAGCAAACATTTCTGATGCGGAATTAGTCCTTGCCATGTTTCCAAATGAAACCATGCAGCGCTGCTTTGTTGCATATGAATGTGTGGGAAAGCTAATCAGCAGCGGGGAAAGTCATTAACATCCCTGTGAGCTCTCCTCTCAGGACTGACTTTAATGTACAAACTGTTCAATCAACACATTATGTGCAATTCAGATTGCTGTTCTGATCATCCAACGGCTCAGCTACCACAAACTAATGGAAAACATTAGCATGCTAACTGCAGATAGTGTCTCATCAGTTTTCGATCCACAATTACAGACTCAATGTTCGGATCGTTGATGGACTGTGAATAATACGTTGGTATAGAGGGTGATTTGCTTTGTTTACTCGACTGGTGGGTAAAACATCTAAATGCTCATCAAATACAAACATCCAAGTTTCAATCATCATGTTACAGAGTGCTGATATGAGAAAACAGAGTGATACTAAATTTAGATAACAACTTTAATTATAATTTATCAGAGGGGTTTTACAAATAGCTTTACTGTAATACTCCCTGTTATATTTTAGGCTCTCACACTAACAGAATCTGCATCTCAGTTTAAGAGATTTGTCTGAATGAATTTTAACATTTTGATTTATTTTACATATAAGCAAGTATAAACAACATGGAAAATGTGTGCAATTTGTATGTGAAATATACAGCATATTTTAAACATATTATAACACGAAGACTGAACTGATCATACCTGTGCTCAGAATGATGGATGGAGAGGATGACCCCAGAGTTGAGGTGATCCTGTTTCAGGGTCACCAGCACAGTAAACTCATTCTTGCCTCTCAGCTTCTGCATCATTTGCTCTGAGACTTCAACAGGAGCCTTCACTTCCCTGGAGGATCCTGAAAGGATTTAATATTGCTGTTTCATTAAAAAAGCAAATTTTCAAGAGGATTAACTTATATTTGTTACAACATTGACATTACATTACATACAAAACACATAAAGCAATACTTAAACACATTAAACATGTTAAACTGGAATTAAACTGGAACTTATTTTAATAAAATATACAGATGCTAAGAGAAACTTTTTATTTCTTTATTTTCTTCTTTTTTTCTATCAAAATCGATGTTCCTTCTTTGACGTAGTAAATAAATACCAGCATCTTTCTTTATATAAGCAATGCAAACATTGATCATATGAAGGTGATTACTCTTTCAGACATACAGTACAATTTAAATGAAACACAGCACTGACACTTTAGGGATAAATGTTATCAAACAGGACATATTCCTGTACAAAACTAGAAAACATTCACTTTCTAACATTCACAGGCTCTAAATATTTCATGCATTCACAAAATCTGTGGACAAATTTAAATTCATAAATGAAAACTCCACACTAAACCCACTTTCTGGCACAAATAATTTAATGGAAATCTTTATATTGAGTGTCCGATCCTGATCCTGCTTGTTTTTTAACTATCGCTGCCCTACACACTGCTGATTACCTGGTTCAGATGTGTTCAGTCAATCAGAAGATGTTAAGTGCAGGGATGGTTGGAAAACAAGCAGGACATTATTCCCTATAAAGTGCTTCTTTATTCCAGCAGAGCTTTTGAATTTATTTCACATACTGGTTTTCAAATCGCTTTAATATTTTGACTTAAACCTGGTTTGATCAGTTAGGTTAAGTTGATAATACCTCCAGACATCTTAAGAAATGATGGGGATGGGGATCAAATTAAGTCATAAGGAAACTAGCCAGCAGAACTTTAAGAAGATTAAGTGCTTTCAGGATGAAAGCCCTACAACAACATCTGAAGTCATCTAGATGCTAACATAATTAGATAACAACTTAATGCTACCAAACATACTGTATGTTCTTCTATCAGCTTTCCTAATTGGCCTAACACTCCTTGGTTTGGTGTAGTACTAGCGATAGGAATCAGAGGATTTGGGAAAAATGGCTGAGGTTGCTGGTAATAATAATAATTTTTATTTGTAATCCACTTTACATTTGAAACAAATCTCAAAGTGCTACATAAAACCACTATAACATGTACAATCACATAAAATAAGATAAGAACTAAGATAAAAACATCAGAGAAATAAAACTATAAAAAACACAATCTGTGGATGGGAGGGCATTTTCTGTGTAGTTAGCTCATCAGCTCCTCTTCCCACCAGTGTGCCCCTTTCCTTCTCTCCAACTCTACACAGACGTCTATGCCACTTTAATGGAGGCATCAATAAATTATGACATTTCTCAGAAGCAATCACATCAAAGAGTTCACTTCCAGCTACGAGACGCATGCAAGATGCCCTGGCACACTTAAGCGCTCCAGGAAGCTAGCATGGCGGCTTTTCCTAAGTGTATTAACATTACTTCCAGCTGGTGGGAGTAGCCAATTAACACAATGCTATGTGAAACAGCAAGTAACACCATGACGAAGACCGACTTACTCATGGCTTATATATATTGAAAGTATGCTTAAAAAAAGAACCTGTTTTCATCCTTTTCTACTTATACCTTCAGTCTGCACTTATCATGCTAGCATTACTCTTTTTCTAGATGTAGGCTTTTAAGCCCGTCGGGGACATTTTTTGAGTCATTTCTGTCTAAACAAAAAGGGTCACCACATTTGTCACTCAGCTGAAAAGATGCACAGGACACAGTTTCATGCATTTTGCATTGGCAGTGGAGTATCATTCCAGTGTCACTGGCCGAGGTGGGACAGATGGTGCAATGACTGTAACAGTTCTGCTTAGCAGTAATCTGCTGCCACCAACAGATTCCACTTAATAGCCAAATCCAAACGAGCAGTGCTGACAATAATCTCAGAAATCATTTTTGTTTTTCACATGTGTTTTGATCCAAATAATTAAAATGTAATTCAAGTTACAATTTAATTTCAGTGTTGTTGAATTTAAACAGAAAAATGCTCCGTGTTCATCTTGCACTCTTTAAGCAAAGAAGAGATCAAGCCAAACAGGATTTACAATGCCTACAACAAAATGCACTGGTCACTCGTTGCCATGTGTTGAACAGTCCAACGACATTTCAATCATGGGCAAAATGAGCGCAGTGGGAGCAGGTGTAAGGGCGGGGTCCATACTGAGAGAAGGTTGATGAGGCAGGGGGGATGGTGAGGATTGAGGAACCTCTAACACTGGGCTGCTCCACAGCTTGGCTGCCATTAGCTCTTTATAGGCTGAGGGAAGGGGCTTTTTCAAATGAGACTGTGGGAGTTGAGAGAGCAGGGGGCATCCTCTCATTTGGTCAGAGTGATGAAGTTTGTCTATAGAGACGCCTGCGTGATCTCAACACTTTTAACAGGCACTAAACATCTCTGCTTTCCTAAAAACATACACCAACGAGAAGAGTTTGTGCTGAGATGAAAAGCCTTCCCTTCTGCCAAATCAATGTGGCCCTGCTGAGGGGGCCTTTGGTCGATTATCTATTGGCAGGGGCCTGGATGGGGCAGCCACCTGCTCCTAACGGCCACTCTGATGTGAGATACTGACACAAAATAGCTTAAAAATGATGATCTAACACATAAAATTCCAATCAGCACATTTCCTGTGCAATAACACAGCTCTCGTCATCTATCCTATTTGTTGACAGGTGTATGAGGACCCGCTGATTGTGAGAAAACTGTGTTTTTGAGACTTACAGAGCTTTGACTGAGACTAGAGATCTCCAAAAGCCTCAGGCTCAATAGCATCCTTTGGAAGCACAGCTTTGGGCTACACCCTAATCTTATCTCTTGGGTACACTGTGCTTTAGTGGTTACACTCAGGCCATGATTTCCATCCTTCAGCTTCGCGTCTAATCTAAAACTGTCTAATGTGGTCTTATTTTGTCTGACCCCTACTACACATATAGCTGTAATCCTCCCATGCTCCCATCGCTGCATTCTCATGGAAGTATATTAGCAGCGCTGCACCAATCACTTTCTCACACATTTAGCATTTAGAAGAGGTGCCCTGCAGCACAGCTTGAGAGTCCAGATACACATAGCTTTGCTACAAGCCTTTCCTCACACGCTTCTATCAATTATACCTGTATTTACAGAACAGCCAGTCTTGTACTGGAAGGAGGTACTGGAGAGAGAATTTCCAGCAAAAAGAAATATATTTTTGTGTCCATTACATGTTTGGCTTCTAATTTAATTAATTCCCAAAAGAAACTGCAACTAAAACAGTATTACTGATTGATATGAAGATCATAGCCACTTTTGTATATGAATAATGAAGACTTTTATTTTTTAGTCTCTAGTGGATTGCTAGAACAAAATAACACCTCCTACATCTTTGCAACAACTCTTCAACAACAGCTTGCAAATAAGCTATCTCTCCATCAGCTACGAGTGAGCGAGCCACGAGATGCCCTAAACACACAGAGCCAAGAGGGGCCAGAATAAACACTGCGATTCAATCAGCAGAGGACAGACAGGATAAAGCAAGTAAAAATGTTCTGTATTTTTATTACATAATGTTTTCTATTTTAAAAATGACAACATATTTCAAACAACACATTTTATCTGCCGGACTGAGAATAGAGGGATATGTGTGGGAGGGTTGAGCAAAAGAGTCTTTCTCCAGGGGGATTAAAGTAATGATAAACTCTCCACAAGGAGCAAACTCCAAACCCTTTATTAATGTCAACACACACATGTGCGTTTGCAAGTACATAAGCAAACAGGTGTAGAAGGCACCATGTACAGACACACAAACTAAAATAATAATAATAACCCTAACCCCTAACCCCTAGCCTACAGCTCCACACAAACCTTCCATACAAAGAGAGACAGCTACAGATGAATGCGGAAAAACACAGGCTACAGGGAAGATGAATGAATTCAGACACACACATATACACTGATACACAGGCCAACCACAAAAAGCTGGTTGTTACCGCTCCTGAATATTCTGCCACACACAGTCAATCTGCATTTGCAAGCTCGTCTCCCCCCACTGTGCCCCCACTGTGTCTCCACTCTCCTGGAACAAATACTAAACCGAGCCAAGGGCACCTCCAGTGCTGCATTGGCCAGCAATTTCTGCCCAATTGTTAGATCGCCCCCTCGGTGATGGCCTGTCTGACATTCACACATACACAGAGCTAATGACAGCCTTCCAGCCACCCAACTGTACAGCTTTCATAGGGGGATGGAAGCCTCTCTCCCCATGGTCACTGGTGCTCCCGTGTGGAACTTAGGATCAGGTTTGCCTCAGAAGGCAGTAAGTAAAGCATACTTTGATGACAAGAAGTGGGAGATAATGTCAGTCAACGGTGTGAGTAACTTTTTGGGTGGCACAACAAAACAAAGCAAAAACTACAGTAAATATTAAATGAAGTGAGATAACATTTAGGTTTAAAACCCATCTAGAGCTGACAAAGCAAGGTTATGTGAGTTGACTCAGGTAAATGTTTTGACATGTCTGCCTGTGTCTTCTTTTGACAATCTAGCTTTCTTTGGCTTATTTTTCAATACATTATAAAGTGTTATAATGTGTTGAATCTAAAACAACTAAAAACACCTGTCACGCTGTAGAATTTTTTTAACACGTAAACTGAATTTTATGAAAATGGTTGTTTGCATGTTGAAACATAGAATAAAGCCACATTGTGCTTCCTTCACTTATTACAGCCTTCTGCTTAGGTCCAAACTTCTCACATTTATCACAATACAGTATTTAAATGCTTAAAGTGTGTTCACTGCTATTGGTCACTGTAATCATTCCTCCAAATTATGTAACTTCGTCAGAAAATCCAACTGATTAGTCTCTGAGTCAAACTGCCTCATATTAGCTTCAACTAAACCTTAAGATGCATTTTTCCATAGATGGCGGATTTTGTTCTGGATCCATTAAAATTGAATCACCTTAGGAAGGGATCTCTTTGAAGTCTGTGGACAGGAGGAACAAGAAGAGCAACCAGTAATCCTTTTAACATACATATATGCATGACAGTTGTTTTCATATGATAAAATGTTCCTGTTCACCAGTGAGAGAAAAAAAAAAAACGTCACATCCTATTTCAAGGCTTTAAGCACTTTGGAGTTTTGAGCAACTTAACCTGAATATCTAAGCTGTCATTTCTAAGTTGCTACAGCTGACACAAGTTGATATTTTGGAGGAGAATTCTTGGAGAGAATAACCAGATTGATGGGAACTAATTTTTTTAGCTGAGAGATTTGGAAAATAACTAAAAAACCTATGTTTCAAACTTACTCTTTGGAGGATGAAAGCCGTGGACTTCTCCAGGCAGGTAGGGTCTAACAATTGACATTAATGAGTAGAATTATGGGAAGTGTTTCTGGATCTTGACCAGATGTCAGACTATTTCAGGCTCTGCTTCACAGATTTGAACATCTCTTCTTAATTTCTCTCTTGAAAGTCATCCAGTTCAAGGAGGTGCAATCTCAAATCACTCAAGTACAATGTAAGTCTTTTTAATAGCTTAATGTCAGGCTTTTGTGCTGGTTTGTCAAGTATTTTCTGTTCATTCCGCCCAAAAGAAATGAAATCTATTATATGATATTTACCTTCTTTCTATTACAGGTGTTTTTTCAGTGTAATGTGGAACAAGAACTATAATGAAACAGTTGTAAGGTGTGGGTAAAAAAAAGAAAGAGCACAGACGTTTAAAAAGAGTGTTACACTAACCTATTTTGTCAGTGTTAATTACATTATTGATTGCCGTAGGTAAATTCCCATTTTGCTTTCTTGTCCTTTATTTAAATGTGCGGTTAGCTACAGAATGGCATCTGAACTGAATGGCTCTGAACCTGCTCAATACATTTCGGCAAAGAGCACAGAAGACGCTCACCTCTACAGCAGCTTCAATCTAGTCTCTACAATTGAAAGACTAAGCTGTGCTCCCACCACTGCATTACATCCTCATGCAGCAGAGCACATTTCCTACTGTATTATAGCAAGTTGAACACACAACTAGACACAATAAGAATTATTAAAACATTTATATCTACACACATTAATGCAGGAAAACTAACATTCACACACAGTCCCTCCCTCCCCCTGCAAACATGCACAAGAAACACACACAAAGTGTTGCTGCATTATAAATGAGTCGTTTCTATCCTGTTACACTTCAGTGTCCCTGCAGTCAGGGACATAATCACCACAATATACACAAGAAACACCTCACTCGCAGTGTTCAAACAGTCTGAGCAGAACATGCTTGTGAGACAGACGGGATTCACACACAGATACAATTACAGGGGAGTATTACGCTTCAGTTGAAGGGATGCTTCTAGCAATTGTGTTATTTACACCTCGAATGAGTTTGGTCCGTATGCTTGTACAGTAAGTAGAGAAAGAGAGACCATGGGTGTGTGTGTGTGTTGGGGGAAGGGAGTGCATCTGGGTGTGGCCCATGTGCTTGGATAGAGACAGATAGATATCCAGATGTCTAGATATTAAAAAGTGTGGGGGAAGTGCTAATAGTGTGATAATTTTGCTGTGTGGCTGAGGATGACCTGGCATCAGGACATGGGAAAAGAGCGTCGCCTGGAGGCTTTTCTCCCCCTCTTTATTATGCCCGTCCCTGAGGTCCACCTCTAATGCCATGCAATGTAGCACTGACAGCTACCTTCAAAAGCCTCAGCAGGAGTGCGCTAAACAGCACCCTCAGACACAATGCTCACTGCTCTCCTCCTTCTTTATCAGCACAAAAAAAAAAGCTTACTTTGGAAGTGAAACAAACCCGCAGCGTTTCAGCAATATGCACATCACAATTACTTATTCACATAATCACAATTCTATACTGTGAATTACTCTCCTTTCGCTTCTTCTCCTTCAGTTTACAGCAGCTACCCCTCCTCCTTCCTCCACCCTGCATCCAGAGATAACAGCCATCCCTTCGGGCAGGCAGTAGAGGGGACAGCCATGGATATGTTATGCCTGCTATCTAATGAGCGTCAGAATGTCACCGTGGGCCTGTCTGCTGGTCCCAGCCAGCCAAGCATCCATACATGTGGAATCAGCTCAGTCTATAAAACAGCTGGCAGACAGCTCTGCTCCCCATTTCTTTCTCTCCCTCTTCCGTTCTCATCCTCTTTCTATCTCAGCTTCACTCTCTCGATCTCCCTCACTCGCTCTGCTTCTCTACCGTACTGTCTGTGTGCCTCTCTGCCTGTCTATTTCTGATCACAAACGAGCAGGGACCCCGGTCTGCTTTGGCAATACACCTCTCCATGCCTCCCCCTCACCCAACATTATTGACTTAACATAGACATCCCAAATGAAGGATGGAGGAAAGCTCTGCCATAAATAACACGCTACCTGCTCCGCCTGGGTAGCTGAATGTACTTAGCAAAGGTAATGCAGAGAAATAAGAGCGCATAATGACGGAGGGGTGCCAGTCACAGAACAGTCATGTTATTCATTTTGTGACAAAAGCTGTGGGAGCTTCTTTCTATAAGTGTCTTTGTTTCCCTCTCACTCTCTCTCTCTTCAACTCCTCATTGTAGTCTCTCTATCCCTCTCACTACCTGCCTGGATAAAGCACTTCTGAGTTTTGTCTACACAGAGGACATCAAATGGCCTTGCCTTCACAGAGATGCTGGAGTTGCTGCTCTATGCTGAAGTGCTGCTGTCTCAGCGGCTGTGCATGGAGATTAGAAGATATCAGCAAGGAGGAGGGAAGAAGTGAAACGCCGACAAATGATTGTGGTGTTTCTCTGTCCCAAAACAACATTGCCACTTTGGTACATTATGCGATCTGTGTTGCAGTCCTCCTTGTGAAGATATGAATGCTGCCCCGTCTTTGGTTTTGCCACTGATCTGAGAGCCAAAACCAATTTCCTCTGTTGCTACTTTTGGCAGGGTAATGATAGACATCTCCATCCTAGTGATGAAGCTGTTATACAGTCTCATTTGAATAGTAATGACATGTCTCACATCAAATGACAAAGATGTAACACTGGCAAAACAGTGTATGTAAAAGTCAATCATGACCACAGCTTTGACAACTCAATTTTGCATAGTGCCATTTGCTAAATGCCATAGATAACATGTTTAGCCTACACACTGGCTTACCACTGGCAACATGGACATCTGACTCACTTTTCTACTCACACTAGTTACACACTCCAGAACATGACATGGATAACTTCTACCAGAGTCTCCAGACTCACATCACACATCTCATGTGAATGCAGGGTTTTTTGTCTCTGCCTAATGTGATTATGCTCAGTCTTTCTATGATTCTTTACATGATCCCCACTGTCCCCCCTTCTGTTCATCCTACTCAGCCCACTTTTTCACAAGGACCTAACATCTATTGTTCAGGCAGGTGGCAGTCTGAGGGCCCCTGCGCTCAGCCCTGTTACAGAGAAAAACTGAAAATCCACCATACGTTGCTCCTGACAGTCTTAAACGCAGCTGTGCTATGGACACACTGCAACTATATACATGCACATATACTTGCAGACTACAGCACTATCAGATAATCTGATGTTTTAATAAAAAATCACATCACAGTAGACGAGCTGATCTACAGATTAGTAAGTTCAAAACAAACAATAATAAGACAGCAACATTTGTGACAGTCAGTTTTCCTTAAAAAGCAGATTGGTCAGCACAGGTTCGTGCAGATGCATTTTATCTCCCATCTATAGAAAAAACACAAGGGGTGTGTGTGTTACTGTACCTTGGAAGTGGAAAGCTCTAGACTCACTGTGGAAGCCCTGGACCTGAGTAACTCCATCAAAGCCTTCTCCAAGGGTTAATTCATCAAACACGCTGATGCGCAGGGCAGGGTCAACCCCAAAACCTACAACTAATTTGCAAACACAAAAACATTATTGTCTGTATTATTAGCAGGCAATGACAATAGTGATGCTATTATAAATTCCTGCTGGTATCTGGGGAAAAGATGGCAGGTTATAGGACTGCACATAAGCTAATTAATCACATAGGTCTGATGCCTTAGCAAGGCGTATGTGGCAAATTACTGTGAACAACACATCATTTGATTGTGCACATCTTCTTATGGGCTACATGTTGCAAGATATGGTTACTGTACAATCAGTGACAGCCCAGTGTCCTACCTGAGGAGGAGAAAAATATGCCGAGAACCAGAAATAGCTGTAATAATCCCATGGTGAATGTATTAAAAAAAATTAGTCCATGTTTTGTCCACTTCCGAGAGGTAGTATTGTTCAATCACATGCGAATGCTGTATCAACCTGGCACAGAAGACTATTACCAATCCCAAATGCTGCGCGGAGGCATAATCACAACTTTAGAAGCCCAGCGATGCGAAAAAAAGCAAATCCGGATAAAAGAAAAAAAATGTAACAACGTATAAATTATTCCATGTAACGCGAGGTCTACTCCATCAGCACCCTTCGCGACACAGGTGGGCGACAGAGGATGCACAAAGCGAGCTGCCGCTGCCTTCCCAGCTCTACAGACGCTCCTACGGCAACGTGCATGAGAGCTGTGGCCGCTGAAGGAGTGGACGGAGAGGGATACGCGTAAGTGACTCTCTAAGAGGGAGAGAGGTAAATAAAAAGAGGAACAATGAAGCCCCCTTGTGGCCTGAGACGACACAACCCTTGATGGAAACCAAAATAGGCTACTGGTATTGATTGCAACGACGCCTATTGCCAAGACAAGAGACCGAATAGAGCGCACCTTTATCCCGGACGTTGAAGATTGTAACTGTGGTATTCAAAGGTAAATTTCCTATAGATTCCCCAGGAATTTCCTGGAAATACCTAGATGTAATTTGGCAAAACCTAAATAGAGTCACAACGTTCATTCACAGCAGGTCAGCAGAACATACAGAGGTGGAGCATTTAAATTAAAGGTAACAAAGCAAGTTAAAACTATGTTTAACGTTTGACTAAAGTGGCAACTCCAGGCAAAACAGGCAAAAAAAAACCCATGACATGACAGCATTGTCATGTAACATCATTCTCGTATTGTTCAGTTCTGATTAATCCATTTGAAATTACTCTATTAAAGACTAAACTGATTTACTATTCCCTACTGTAACTAGCTGTGATGCAGGATTGTTGGATAGTTAACTAAAAAAACTGATCACTGAAATCACTGATAACTTGTAAATACATGATTATTTCAGACACATGTAGAGGACATAACACCTGATAAAAAATGTGACCAGGACGTTTGAAATTTGTGTTTTAGAAAAATGACAAAATATGCCAAAAAATGTTAAATGTGATGCTAATGAAGTTAAATTAAATTATATAACAACAGTACAAATATTTCCATATCTACAGTAAAATTGAATGAAAAACACCTTTTCTATTTATGTGTATATATCTACATCTACAAAGTATTGACAGGGATGGTTATTGTAAAACATTTGGTTTGGATGTTAGGTTTCACTTCATATTTTCCAGTTTAGCAACACTTTATTTTGTTTACTGCCTAAGACTGTCAGGCTGTTTGATGAAGTAAATATAGTAAATATATCTATCTAGTCATTAGTTGCTGCAAAAGTGGGAAATCGGATTCTACACTGTCTGACACAAATACAGCAGCAGGTGCAGCACATTCACTGAATTTATGATGCTTATAGTTGGTGAAATTTCCAAACCAAAGTCTACATGATCCTTAAGGCGGCACCATCCGAGGTAGAAAGATAAATAGAAGAAGTTCACACCTCTTATGATATATGATGAAACGTGGCAGCTTAAAAAAATAAGTAATACTAAGTAAGTTAGTAATACTAAGCTAAGGCATCCTGGTTTGTTGCTGCTTAGTCTTGAAGACATTCCGGCAGACATTCAAAAGACTTCGTCTGTTCTACTGACAGGTGGAGCGTACCCAAGAATGTAAAGCTGTAGGTCACAGCTATTAAGGTCATATGATAATCATGGGAGACTAGAGTCCCATGAATAAAAATGGAAATCGGTGTAAAACTGCCTGGGAAGATGTTGGATTAGCATTATAAGCAGCTGGTAAGTGATGTTACAAGGGGTGTTCCAGTTTAACGTAGATGGCCTCTTTACTCCTTTTTCAGTGCCATTCCTTCAATTAGTTCAGTCATCCTGTGAAGCTCAAGTTTGGCTTTTCGACAGCTGGTATGAAAATGAATTAAAATGAACTGCTTGGCTGCGTGTGTGACTCCACTGTGTTGTCACGCTGTTTTTTCTTTTTAATACAGAACAGATGCTTTGTACTTTTAATATTCGTTTATTCGTCTTGCATCTTCTTTATCCATGGGACCAATTACCATTTTGAAATGTAACTGTTTTATCAGCAGCCATGCTGGGCTAGTGAGGATTTTTATAAGGATGATAGATACATTTTCCCTGAATCCTAATAAACTTCCTGCCAGATGGACATGAATCCAAGACTTTTCATAGAGGCTTGTTTAGAGGCTATCTCAAGTCCATACCAAACTCCAGCCAATCCCTGGATCGCTGGGAAAGTCTTTTGTTGGCTATGTTGATCTGCTGAAGTAGGCTGGCAAGTAGAGGCCACCAGATATGACTGTAGGGACAGTTCCAGATCCTGTGTGGTTCTCAGCTCCTTCCTAAGGACCCCGGATTAACTTCACCATATTTGTCATATTGATCTGCCTGCTCCTCAAACTGTTTTCATTAATGCCACAGCACGTTTTGTTTTAATTATGATTCATGCTAAACAGATAGGTAACAAATAGGTCTTTATCTGTCTCCAGTTCAGAGAGCTTGTTCATAGTCCACAGTGTGTGGCTAATGGGTGGCTATTGTCAGTAAAACAAAGGCAGGCAATGGCTCTCAAAGCAGTGGCAGAGTGTCACATCAGCTGTGTGAGAGGGCCTCCAACCCTCTATTCATTATTAATAATACTGGATTTCTTCTGGGTCCAGACACAAGAAATGTAATTACTTTGTATTGCCCACAAGTTGTCATTTCCTAAAGTGCCATCAGGAAAATAAGAGTCATTAAAGCATGCGCCTAGCCAAGAATGGAAAGTAATAAACGCACACAGTGCCAAAACGCACCTCTCCAGCAATGCATGCACACACACCAAGTCTCTCAGGGCCAGGACAGAGGAGCAGTCGAAGTCTTTTCGTTCTTCTTGAAATTATCCAGATGAGTGGTATATTACTAAACTCTCATGACCTTTTTTTTTGGTCATAACTGCACCATATAGACATAATAATGCCACTGACAAAATTGAATTGCTGGTAGTAGCTGTGCCAGGATTTTAATGAACTGCAGAAAAATAAACACAATATATGTTCTAAAAACCTTGCATGCCTTTCATATTTGACACTTATGAGTCAAATTAAAAACTGCACCCATTAAAGATTAATTACATTTCTGTTTAGTAATGTTTAATGTTTAATATACTAATACTAAACAATACTAAACACTGTTTGGCTATTGTCTGATTAATTAAATCAAAGCATGAATCATATTAAGCTGAAACATTTACATTTATTTATTTATTAGGCAGCTGCTATTTGTAATTTGGTAATTACAGTAAAACAACTGCAACAGCAAAAAAAAAACTTAAATATCTAATTGTTGTTCTTAGACATTTCTGACAAACAATGGCTTAAAAGAACTGCAAGAGTGTAAGATTTCAAATATATGACTGTGACCCTCAAATATGTATATGCTTAAAATAAGTTGTTCACTAATGTTTCATTCTATCAGTGTCATCTAGTGTTCATGGCAGGGAACTGCATTCATAGTACCAGAGTAGTAGCAGTACTGGGGTCAGGCAGACTGTGTCACCCTCATACTATTCCAGGACTAAATACTTGACAGCCTGTGATTTGAGCAACACAAAGTGGAACAATGACAAGGCACAGTGTGAAAAGTAAAGAAGTACTCCCACAGAGTTTAAAGGGTGTTTTAATCTATTTAAAGAAAATGCCAAGTGGGTTTAATGTATTCTGATGGTAATGACACCCAACTTGGAGTGGTTGCAGTGGCATTATGTATTTGGAATATAAGACAGCTATAATGGAACTACGTACATACAAGTACAGCAGCTTCATAACATCTATAAATTATATATATATACATTATAGTAATTATATATAATAAGAGCATCTTAGATTGATGGGCAGAGGTTAAGCAAAATAATGTAAATGTAAAAAAGACTTGGAATATATCATCATCTACAGTACATACCATCAACAAAAGATTCTGAGAATCTGAAGAGACAAGGCCAAAGCACAATGCGGGATACCTTCTTTTGGCGCTTAGACAGCACTTCATTAAAACAGGCATGATTCTGTAATGGACATTACTGCTTGAGGTCAGGAGCGCATCCAAAAATCACTGTAAAGACATTTTGCGAAGAAGAAGAAGAAGCCATATATTCTTGATTTAGAAATTATGTCATGTTATGTGGATCAAAGTTCATTTAAAATAGTCTGTGGTAAGAAAATGTAAAATTCAAATGAAAACTATTTGTTTGTCCTCCGAACTAAAGACAAGAGGGACCTTCCAGCTTGTTACCAGTGCTCAGGTCAAAAGCTTGCCCTGTATGGGGCACATTAGTGCCTGTGGAATGGGCAGCTTGCACATCTAAAAAGGCATCCATCATCAATGCTGAAATATACTGTATTTTCAAATTTTAGACATTTTAGAACAGATGTCTTTTTCATGGAAGGCCTATAAGGCATATTTCAGCAGGACAAAACTAAACTGCATACTGCATCTATGAAAACAGAAAGTCAAAGAAGACCCAGGACTGTCTGCCAAGTTAGAGGAAAATGTATGGGTAACATCTTATGCACCTGCTAGGTTTTGTAGGGTTTTACATTAGGTTATATATCTGTGTATTAGGCAGTGGAGCAAGTTGCAACTTTGGTAAATGAAATGGGGAATTTTCCGCTGATTAGCATCTAGTTAGTCATTTAGTGCTGGATAAAAGGGGTCTTTTAATCTGACTCTGACTCATTCACAATGATTGCTGAGCACAGTGACAATCTAAAAAAAAACTAAATATATGATAATTTTCAAAAATGTTTTTAAACCAAAAGCACCAGCAATTCAGGAACTAAATACTCTATTTACTCTAGAATTTCCAAACACTGGTCACGACAATGCTACAAAAAATAAGCTGTCATATAAACAGTTATATTTTTTGGACAGGCATTTTTGGATGAAAACAAAATGGCAGCAGAGCGCTAAAATGAAAATAAAACATGTGTTTTTAAGTGTAATCTAAACTTTTCAAAACACTGGAACATGGTTTTACGTGTGTTGATCTTTTATAGACTGTTCATCCAGTGGCTCCACACAGCCACTCCCATTCCTCCTGGATCCTACTGTGAATGTGTGCAATGAGCTGGCTCATTTGGGCCCTCATGGTGAATGGCCTGCAGCCATTCACTCACCATACAGAAGCTCATTAGAACTCTATAGACACACAATTGTGACGCTCACATTAGAAACTTCCTCCTCTGGGGCACAGACACCGCACACAAAGTGCCAGTTTGCTGCTAAGCTAAGCGCATTGTCTTCCTGATTCATAGAGCCTGGCCCACCATTCATGATATTAAGTTCGAGTGGTGGAATATCAATTGCGTGTGCAATGGGCCGGTATCTTTTTAAGAGCTTTAGTGGGGTTAAAAAAGAGAGAAAAGGATCTCAGCCAGTCTGCAGAGTGCTAGCTTTCAACAGGACTATTGTGAGCATTTTGAATGAAGGGACCCCTGGTATTTCCCTCCATTTCTAAAAAGCGATGGACATCAAATAAATTCACATGAACTTGCTTTAGGGTGTTTCCAAGACCCACCGTTCAAGAATAGCCTAATTATACCTCCCTCTCCTAAAGGGCTCAATTGGAATCTGGCTAATTACGAAGTGGTGAATCTTAATGATGATACGCTCTTATCAATGACTTTTAAAGTCGTGTGAGAATCTAAAATGTCAGTGAACACAGAGACATATATGATTTTAACAGGGATGCACAATGCCCTCAGAAATGTCACCAGTTCTGGGGTTGCTTGTAACGACTTTTAAACATGCAACCAAGTTGTCACTTGCGTTAATTTAGGGGGGAGAGGAAGTGTGACCATATCAGTTTCCTAGTGTTATCACATAAACTTTACCTTGAGCATATTCAGGTACAAACAAATACAGTTAGCAGAAGCGCTGCGGGGCTCCCTCCTGTTTTCTCATTGTGTGACATATAGTCAAATGACTCCACCAAAATAAAAAGCTTGTGGGGGACTATCACAGGCCTGTGTCTACGTGGGACATGTTAACACACACTCACTATACAAAAGTACATATTGCACACAAGCTTGCTAACGCTCATCATGTGACAGAGCACTATGCCTTCTCCACCAGTCTGAGGAATAAAACCTCAAATTTGATTACAAGCAACCTTTGGCTCCCTGGCCATCACACAATAGGCCGAGCTGTCTGGGCCAATTTCCATGCTCAGCATGAGGTATCTACACGCGCAGACTGCAGCTCGCTGCCACCCTAACCCCCCTCCACCAGTGTGGATATGCCTGTTTACTGTGCTTAAACTCCGGGTCTGTCGCCCCTCTTGTTGGGCTCTCTATTATGATGTTGAGGATCATTAGTTGCAGTGTGAAAGGTTACACAAGCCTCTTATTGGACGTGTTTGTATCAAAACATCACTACATGCTTGTATGTGTTTGTGTGACCATTTGTATTTTACAGTTGCAACCCTCAAATATGCAGCATATGCCCCGGCTGCACCGTTCACTGAATAAATATTTTAGGTGGCTAAGCCTACTGCCTGTGCAATCAGATTAATCTCTCGTTTCTGATCCAGAAATGAATCTTTATCTCCTAGTCTTTAAATGTAAAATAAAACTTTTCACAAACAAATTAAATAGCTCTGTTGGATCCTAATAATATTAATACAATTCATATTATACAATTATATACAAGTGAACTACCTACTTTTGAATCATGCACTTAAGAAAAACCCTGACAGAGTAATGTTTCTGAAATACCAAAAAAAGCACATTGCAAATGAACTGTTGAGTCGTTTGTATAAGACACAATAAAGCTCTGAGGGAGGCTGGAGAAAAGAGAAAACTATTTACTACTGGAGAGGACTGTTTGGTGCATGTTAAACTTTGGCCAGCAGTTCATTGTCTCTGGTGTCTATCATTTAATAGGCTAGTTGACATAATGAATGAGCCAGACCCACCTTCTGCCACTCTAGAAAGGACCCCAGTCTTATCTGAATTGAGAAGCACATTAAAGCCTCTCAGCCAATCACAGCACAGCCCTGTTTGCAAAGTGCAGGCCAGAAAGAGGAAGAGCAGAGGACTTTTGTTTTCTTCATAGTTTAATGAAGTTGGCCTGGTCACTCAAGAAGGGATTAAAGGAGAATTTAGTGTCACTGAGCTGTGACTGCTGAAGAGGGAACTCGAGTGTTCGGGTCACTGTGTGAACAGGATGGTCTCAGTTCAGAGCTGCAGTGGGAGCAATATGGCTGGCTCTCCTCCTGCTTTACCGGGCTTCGGGAGCTCGGGAAAGAGTTTTCTTATTGACAATCTGCTGCAGTCACAGACATCCTCAACCCGTTCGGAGGGGACAGCAGGTGGATACCTTAGACGAGCAGCATGTGAACGTCCAAGGAGAATTTGGGGGCCTGAGCATGGAGCCTTCCAAGGCCAGGCGCAGAATCCACAGCAGGTGAAGGATTTAGGAGGACCACTTTTACCACACTCAGGTAAACTGACTGTTACATGCAAGTAGAAATCTTAAACAAAATCTAATATATTTGGATTATGTCAGTGTTTACATGCCAACTACATAAAGGATACATTCAATTAAATAAAGTCTTTATTAGAGAGACACTGTCACAGAACCTTTGATCAACAGATTTGTTTAACTTGTGTAAAACAATCAATTGATCAATTATTTGTAAACACTGAAAATTTCCAGCTTTGCTTTTGTGGAGTTTCCTACATTATACTGTTGTAAGATAAAGAAAAAACTTTAACACAAGCACAACTTGATACAAGTCATCTAAATGCTCAACAGTGAAGTATCCATGTTCATTTAAAACTTGTGGATTTTGTGTTTTATACTACCGGGGAAGGTTAAAATTTAATTAATAATAATATGTAATCAGTGACATATAGCATTTATATCCACAGAAAGATAAAAAATCTTAACTTTGTTCAGAAATAGCAATACTCTAAACATATACCAACAATAGAAATACTAACATATCATTTAAGTGATTAATTTTGGAACAGAATTATACCATTTCTATACAAGTTGCTGTAGGTTCCAAATAAAAAACCTAGTTGACGTCTAATTTCTAAAATAAAAATAGTAATAATAATAAAAAATGCACTGAGCAGTGAGCCACATATACGCTATCATATCATATATGTCACACCTGGTTATCACATGAACATGTCTCACTGTCCCTGTCTATCTGCAGGTGTGCTAAGCAGTGTTTTCCTGCAGAGCCCGCAGTATCTACTGCCATGCTGTGGTGGGTCCAGCCCCCCTCCTGTCTTCTCCAGTAAGTGTTTTATGCCTCATCAGCAATGCCTCAGCTACTCTCTAAGCATTAGCAGCAGGGTCTCCCATGCACTCCACAGCTAATTACTGATGCAATGCCAAAGAGCTAATTCTCCGCTCAATTCTGCACAGCTCTATTCATAACCATTCACGGCTGTTTAGGACGGGGAAGAAGGGTGGGTTGCAAGGCTTTTAATAGTCCCCGGGGCCCCCTATTTTGTACTTGCAAATACAGACTTTTACTAGCACAAATATGCAGAGCTAATAAACATCTTGTCTTCTGTCATATTAAGATTACAATTACCAGGTGTGGATTGTTACTGCTGAATAAGGCAGATTGTTTTAAACTCCCTCAGCATTTTAACAAGATTGGTCATGAATTCCAACAGTTTGAAATTGAAATTTCAGGCTTTTTAGTCATGACATTTGAAAACATTTAGGAAATCTTATAAATTGCATCTGAAGTGATTTTTTTTCAATGGCTTTTCCAATTTTGCTTGAAATTTTAGTTTCAGTGCATATTAACTTAGTATTAAGAAGTACTACAGTACTAGTAGTGCAGTGTACTCCAGTATTACTATAGAATTAACTCTAGCAGCTGTCTTTTTTGGCATTGTCCCAAAGCAATGGGAAGTTATTAGTTTCTGCATCCTATGATGCCTGTCAAGAAATGTGGAAAATAACATAAATCAGAAAGCCCTCATCACACAGGTCCCTTGAGTCCTCTTAGTAGGTTGACACTTTCCCACAGTGCCCAACAACACAACAATGCCAAGTCTGGCCGTGACCAATTGGCACATTCACTCCACCATCCACACGCGACCTCACAGCAATTTTTCACTGCAGAATTGAACTCTGCTAAGCACAAAAAGCTTGCCCATTTCTCTGCAGAAGAGGGCTGAACCAGGAACATCCCCCAGCCATTGTGTGGCTAAAGAGCTTGCTTCGCCGATCCCCCCTCTTTTCTTCTGTCCTTCAACTCTCATTCCTGACCATTGGAGACCTCTTGACTAGGACATAAAGCATTGAATGAAAGTGACTTTTATAGACTTATTCGAGCTCATCTTCACATACAAACTGCCTTCATACCTGCAAGTGAAAAGATTTAGTATTGGGCCTATTGTTGTTGTCCAACAGGGCTCACTAGGGTAGACACACACGTTGCCCAGGAATGACCTGGTAATCAGCTATTTAAATGAAAGCCATTGAGTCCCAATAGAGAAGTGAGAACCATGTCCAAACCTGTTATGTGCTCCCTAGAGGTGGTCTATGTGCAGATTTGTCGTACAGATTAAATGGATCGGATAAATTGTTCCACTTGACTTTTGCTGTGCATGCACCTGTGGGTGAAGCAGCGTGGGATTGCTCCTCGCAGGTCACCAAATCCCTTTTTTCTCAATTGAAATGGCCTTTCTATTCTATTTAGTCACCCCCAGTTTGTTAAATCAGACAAATAGAAAGAGAGAAATTGAAAGTGAGTAATAAAGTGAGTGTGACAAAAACAGGCATAATCTTGATTTGAACAAGTAGGCAATGTGGTAGTATTAAAATGTTCATACTGAATGTGGATCAATTCAGATTCTTTAATTAAATTAAATATTATGTAAATCATGAATGAATTATGCAGCCAGGTCAACAAATAATTTAGCTGTCTTGTCTCAATTCACCTAACCTCTATATTCCCCAGACTTCCTCTCTACCAGTTTTCATATGAAGATACATTTTATTTTATGATGATGATAACTAAAGAACAACAACATGCAAAATGTCTCGTTAGTCAAGATTCTGACAATAATAAACTTCCCATTTATCTTTCAGAAGGAGCAAATATTCGAATGTGGTCTACAGATCTAAGTCCTAAATCACGCAGAGGGATCCTCAGGAGGGCTGTGTTCTCTGAGGAACAACGAAAAGAGCTGGAGAGAACCTTTCGTAGACAGAAGTACATCAGCAAGACAGACCGAAACAAACTGGCAGCTGATCTAAGTCTCAAAGAGTCACAGGTAAACAAACATGCAGCGCCTAAAGCTTTTCCTATTAATCTCTTAATTTAAAAGGCACTATACAGAAAATAATCATTTTGCAGTCCAAAGTTGATAAGGGGTGCAAAGTAAAAGTAACAGCTAAAAAACCTTTTCCTCATGAATGAAAGTAAATCCTACTAAGTGAAAACTGAAAATCGTATTTACATGGTATAGCTCCTAGGCATAAATATCATTGTGAAGAGGCAGAAACATCACAAAAGCAGCCAAAACCCACATACATTTTGGCTTGTACACAACTACCTGTCTATAGCCATACTGGCAGCTCATTCAGGCTGTATCTAAGCACACTTGTGATTTTAGCTGAGTGTTAACATCAGCATAACAAGCTCACTGCTAACTTGCTGAGTGGGTGTAATGTTTACTTTTCGTATAATGTTCCACTCAAAACAAAAAATGTGAACCTCACGGTGGCTTTAGGGAAATAGTCAGGGGATTATAAAAATTGGTAGGATTCTTCTGCTAGGAACTGGATGCCTGAAGAAAATTTTATTGCAATACATGTAACAGTTGTTGAGAAATTGAGCGTTGAACAGACATGCTATACAAATTGAACTAAAAAGCCATTCTACTCTCCTGGTGCTTTAGGTTAAGATCTGGTTCCAGAATCGCAGAATGAAATGGAGAAACTGCAAGGAGAAGGAGATTCATAACACCCGCTCCCCAATGAATGAGCTCATGGCCCAAGGTATTGCACAGGAGGAAGAAGAACCACTGAATCACGATGCAAAAACAGAGAGCTCACCACAACAGAAGAGTGTTAAGGACACATGAGCTTTAATGGGTGGAAAGCCTGGGACTTTCTAACTTCTACAAAAGGCTACAGTACGGGGAGGGTGTTTAAAAATATGTGGACGAAATATGCCGTCTGAAAACTAACACACATAATATTAACTTTTCTTTCAGTGGATGTAGCTTTGGTTGCATCATAAATGTAATTAGGCTCAGCTGCTTGGTCAAGCATCTCATTACATTTCACTGGCTCCAGTAAGCAATTTCATGGTTACCAAGTCTTTCCAGGAAAGATTCCCACTTTTCGATTGTAATTGCAATCAGATAAGGGCACAAGTGAGTTATGTTACTACATTTGCATTTTATCTTTTTTTATGTTTGGTAAGCTTTACACTAATATTTTGTCCATAATCCAAACCATTTTTTAAGTCAAAATTAACTTGGTATATTTTGTAAATATGTTTTCGTGATCTTGAATCCATAGATCAGCTGTAAATAAAGTGCTTCAATGAATCCTGATTGCACCATGTTTAATTACCAAGAACAACAATAATGCAAAGTTTGAAGATACTACACAAGAGTACTCTGCGTTGCTATCACTATTAACAGCCCACTCCCAGAGACAATATTTTAACATGCCTGTAAACTCATTTGTGAGTAATGTCAACTGTGATGGCACACAAATAGCTAATTGAATAATATTAGCTTCATATATGACCACATGATCTGTGAGCTCTGGAAAAACAAATGGCTTCTTACCTGCTTAATTATTTTTGCCGCTTATTTCCTTGGCTCCTGCACCACATCACTGATCTCCACTGCTTTGTTAAAGCTGTAGTGGTTACAATCTCGACTGACATGCTCCAGCGCTTCAGGATCACCTCTGCAAGTTGTTCTTGCTGTCAATGAAAGGACAACTTAAATAACTTGGTAGAGAAGCACAACTTAACTCCAGGCATAGTGCAAAAAGCAGTGACATCACTTATGTAAATGCATAGCCATGCCATTAATAACATGAACACTCACTAGTAGTTTGGGGTTTTCCTCTTATATCATGTCCATATGCTCTGTGAGAGGCACTTTCATCATCCTCTTGCTGGAAAAGAAATACTGTATTTGTGTATACAGCAATGCAAATAACACATCAAAATTATAGGTGATGAATAAGTGACTGATGAATGAATGAACGGTCAGTGAAGGATGATGAATGGTGATTGAGGAGGGACGATACATGTCAGACCTGAATAGAAGAGCTTACTAATTCAGACTGGGGATCACTGCAGATTCCATGCATTCTTGAAGACTGTTGTTTCACTGTGTCAAAGACCACGGAAAACTGCATGAAAGGTACACCAGTGAAAGGATGGCAAACCAAACAGGGGGAAATTTATCAAACAATTTCGAAAACTAAATTTGTGTTTAACAAATGTTTCATCTTGCCGTCTTACCTTTTGTCATGGTTCCTTTCTTGAAGCACCAGAGGTGTTTTGCTGCCAGAGTTACTCTTGTAGAGTACTTATACAACAACATTAGTGATTGAAGAAAAGGCTTTGTAGAGAATAAAATGTGATTTACACTTTGCATATTATTAGTTGGATTAGTTGCCTGCCTGCTCTAACCAAGGCTAAAACATTGTTTTAGATTGGCTTAGGCAATATTAAGTCATAGATTGGTAGAACATTTGGTTATTAAGGAAATAAAAGAAATTTGCTGAATGCCTTAGAATTTGAATATCTTTAAATTTACAAGACAGATGAATATATGTATGTAATACAGCATAAAAATGAATAGTAACGTGAAAAGGTAATGAATAATCCAGTTGTTCAACAACTCAAATTAGGACTGTTCAGCCTGGTAGTGAATACAAAGCCATTCATATGCAAAGTAGGTAATTTATCTTCTCATTAGTGCCACATAGTACGATCAATACGACTAGCAGTCTACTGTGAATACAGTCATGACTCATCCCAACAGTTCGACTTCTTTTCAAGAGACACCATCCCCATAATAGTATGACTAATTTGTAAATGCAATGCAAAAACCTATATCATGTTTCAAGCTAAACAGGGTAGAAATCCCCATTGTCATGAAAACCTGTTTAAATAACACATCATCACTAAACACTTTCCAGTAACAGATTAAAAGGGCATAGTACTGCAACAGTAAAGTGGAGCTGTGGTTCTCTTAGTGTGCCAACTTGTGGTGAAATGAGAGTAAAAAGGGAACAGATTTGGAAAACCTACTCATGACTTAAGGCCTAATTTTTTTTGCTCTGTGTGCCACATGACTACAAATAGCTAAGCAACATAGTTAGCAAAAATGTGAATTGTACTTTGCAAATACCCAGCAAGCATACTTTACAGAAAAAGTTTTATTGTCATCTTTTTCCCCACATAATACACATATACAAAGATGTCATAAATACACCAATATCCTTATAGAATATATAATCTACAAGCAATTTACATTTATTAATATTATGTACAGGTTTGAGTGCATTCTATTACTGTGTGCTGTCAGAGCAGATATGAGATGGTGAGCTGAGGAAGGTGAAGGCCGAGAAACTCTTCATCTCAAAATAACTCATTCACTTTGTCTTAAATAATGTTTACAGTGTGGAATCACACAACGAGTTTGTTTGTGCGTGATCCTACACTTCAAACATGTAGAAGAAGAAGAATCAGACCATTCAACATCTGTGGTGTTTCCACTTGCGAGTGGCCACTGCAATGTTTATGTCTTTTTTGTGCCAAGGGAAGAGATGGGCGAGTGCAAGAGTGCCATCAGGCTGCACAAAACCAGTCAGCACAAAAAGCTGCGACCGTCCAGGGCGCACAAGGACATTGGCACATCGAAGATTGATTAGGAGCCACTGCTGGAGTAGATGCTGGGTGTCATAGGGCAGCAGAGGTCCCTGGCGAATAAACTCCACCCGGCCTTCAATCTCAAATTCTGGCTCTCCCATTGGTAGACGACGGCGGTGAATTTTGGCAGTCACAGCTGTGCAGGACAGAGAAAAAAATTCATCGTCTGCTTTGGAAAATTTAAGACAATTACAAAAAACTCCCCGAAACATAATTAAAAATCAACAAGCTACAACTTCTTTTAACAAATCTGAAGCTTACCAAAGTGCTGGTGGCAAAAAGCATCCATAATTGTTTTCATTGCAGGACCCTCTTCCACAGAAGGACAATTCTGACAGGCAGGTTTGGGTAAGTCTGTGAGAAAATTTGATGTAATTTAATACAACGTGCAACAATTACCAGCAACCTAAAAGAGCATACAATTTTTAGATTATTGTGCCAATGGAATGGCAGTGAAGAGTTGGCCCTTACCTTTGGCAAAGTGGCTGAACTTTGCATAGGGAGAAATGCACATGTCATCCTCAGCAGGGAATCGATCACAGTCAAGAGCCTCAGGCCATGGATGACCCTGGCAGGCAAGCACTGGAGCACAGCTGTCCCTCACTGCTACACACAGACTACGGCAGGGCTGGATAAAACTGAGAGAAAAACACCAAATGTTAAACAATGAACTGGAAATCTTTGCTCTTTGCTGCATTTAGGAATAATTTTCAAGATTCAAAACAAAATAAATGTTTTAGAACTTTTAGAAAATTAATTAAAAGCATTACAGACAACAAATATAGTAAAAACAAATAAGAAATGCAAAGTGTCCTTACGTGTCAAGACAGACGGGGGCAATGAGGGAGCAGAGAAAGGCCTGAGCTTGAGGGTGGCAGCCTGTCTGCAACAAGGGTCTCCAGTCCTCTGAACGTGGCACCACCTCGCCTTCAAGATTACTGTGGCCCAGAAAGTTGGGCAGTCGCATTTCTGAGTATCCAACATCTTTGCAGACTTTCATCTGGTTGGGGATGGCAACGCAGCGAGTGGACTGACCTATGTCAAACCCCATTAGAGGATATGCCATAGCAAGGAGAGTCACAGAGAAAAATACAGCCATACTGAAAAGTCTGAAAAATCCAGAGAGTCCACAAGGTAGGCAAACCAGCTTGTACAGAGGAGTCTGTCCTTGAATGGCTTTGCAACTGCTGCTGCTTGCCTTATATACAGCAAGGTCAGCCAGCCCATCAGTCTGCAAGTCTGTTATCAACTACCTATCAAAGACGGAGAGACGATGTGTTTGGAGACAACGGCTTGTTTTGTGGTGACTGCAGACAGAGAGGGGGGTCAATAAGCAGATGGAGGGTGTTTGTGAAGGGGACTAGGGAGGGGGGTGCAATGGGCAATCACAAACCAGCTTTCACTAAGTAAAACCCAGTCACAGAGGGTTGAATCTGCTTCATTTGCTTTCATAGTCCAAAAAACGTTAATGTGAAAACCTAAAAGAGAAGCATTAAAAAACACTGAAACTCTAAACTCCTGACAACTACTGCTACTTTTTATATTTGCAGTGTTTGCAATTGTGACTCAGTTAGCTCAAAGGTGATTATGCTGCTATGTTGCTATCCTCTGTGCAATAACATGTCACAGTCACTTTATTTCTTCATTATCTCATCAATATCTCGTCATTATTTTATTCTTTTATACTTCTATACAGTTAGGTTAAAATAGTTAAGATTACTATTCAGCAACTTAAATTCGAATATTGTATTCCACGAATACTGCATTTTTAACTAGTTCTGTGAACGTTGTTACTCAGACAATTCATTTACCTGTACTCTGAGCCTAGCAACGACATTTTGTTCGATATGTACACCAATGGTGTTTGTTGAATGACAATAAAAGAAAGTATAACTCTATTTTGTCCACATCACACATGATCTTCAAGTACAAATGAAAAATAAAATAATGGCACTTATTTAATTAACTGATATGTTGAGTAACAGTCAAATCTGAGGGTCACAAACTGCATCTCTGAATGTTGAACCAATAGGAGATTGCTGCAGACAGACAGTCTCCTTCATACTGCTAGTCTCTTTCATGTATTCTTGACTCCTAATTTAAGGGTTTCATCAGCAGCAAGCCTCCAGTTCTCATTAGCAAAGCAGCATTTCTTGTGGCTCACCTAGCTTTGATGTGCCAATATCACAAACTCAGACGCACATACAAAATACTATTAGAGCTGCTCTTTTGCTTATCTCACGTGAAAATACTAAGATATGGTATACTATGTTTTTACCGAAGACAGATTCCATCTAGATATTAGCTTAAAAAGGTCTGCGCTTTAAATTAAAAAAATCTTCAGATTAGAATATAATAAAATAATTTACATGTTTTGTATATTAAAAAAATAAAATGTGTTTTATCTCAAAGCAGATAACAGGAGGAATATGTAACATGCTATCAGGCTGTGAGGCAGACACAGCCATAACATGCCAACATCCCATTCAAGACACCAGAGATCTTGCCCTCAGACGCAGACCAGGGGCAGACACAAGTGCAAATTTTTCTCATTCTCTCTGTCTTGTGTATTTTAGCCTTTTAATTTAACAATAGAACTACATTACATCATCATCTTAGTTGTTTGGATGATGTCTGTCTCCAGATTTAGATTTGTATCTGAGGCACATTCCTCTAGGCAACTTCAGGGAACTTCCCTCATGAATCAGAGGTCTCTATCCAACTCAGCCCATCATGGTCATTGTGGCTTTAGACCCATCCATCGGCCCCAGCTTAGCCAAGTTTTACAGCCTGATCTGATGAGTGGAGCCTGGTTCCAGTTTGGGTAGACGAGTGCAGCCCATAAGGGGGACTAACTGGGCAATTAGAGTCACAGACCAATTTGGGAGAACAATAGGTCCACACATTTAACAAGCTCCCCCTGCCAGGAGCCCAGCAGGGGTCTGTTGTTAAGCCTAATGGCTGCCCTGTAGACACGATGTCTGTCTTGTTAATGTGTTGCTTGTCCCTGCTTCAGTTAATGAGAAGGTGATAAGAGTATGAGCTGAAAGGCTGGACACCTGTCTATCAAAAATACCTTCAGCAGCTTTAAAAAAGAACATGAAAATCCCTTTTTTAAAAACTTACAAAAAGATGATTTCTGACAACTTCTGTATCTTGCTAAATACTGAATCAAACCATACACTACATCTCACTACAGGTTCAAAGTAAACACATATAAATTGACTTCTCTGCTGGCATCCTGCTCCACTCAAACTCAAATTTTATTTGTCACATACACGTACATACACAGTACGATATGCAGTGAAATGCTTAAGCGACCGGTCGTGACCTTAAAATTGTAAAAGACACATTAACAAGTTAAATAGAACAAAATATATAAACTATCTTAAAAAGAGAAATACAATAAAATGAAATATATAAGAAATATATAAGTATGTAAGAAACCACTTACATGGTTGCGAAAGAATTTTGTTGGCATATCTACCAAAATGCATTAAACTTTCAATTATAACACTCAGATTGATATTTTTTGCAATTTGCTTTGCAATTAAGTTCTGATTCAGCACTGACCTTTTAAGCCTGAGATCTCCAGCTCCAGTTCAGAGCTGGAATTCTTGAAAAACTGATTATAGCTTTAAGCTATAATTCACAGATCAACTTTCTTACTCAGAATGAAATGTAAAAATAACACCATCATCTTGAAAGTTGTTAGTCATGCTTTCATCAGTCTACTTTCAGATTGAGTATATATCAGTTTCCTGATGACTTGTTGTTCACACCGGAAGCATGTTAAAAGCACACAACAGTACAGCTAACTGAATTTCAAAACAAATCACCTTAACACATTCATAAAAAGTCAGTTTTTTCTGTAGATTTGTTGAAATCAACTATATTTTTCTTGAGGTGGATTTTTTTTTTTTATTAATCTGTATTGTCTTGTGTATTTTACATACTGTTCTGGATTATCTTCGGCATGTGTATACATTTTAGGGTTTCCTGTGTAATTTTTCTTGGCTACTGCAACACCAAAATTACCCTTTGGGATTAATAAACAATCTATATGAAGATCTTCACTCTCTAATAACCTAAGTTATTGCCCCAAATCTGTTGGAAGCATAATTTAAGTTCTGGTTGTGGCGTTTTCACATATACAGTACAATCTTCAAGGTAGAGTGAGACAAACACCTGAGACATACATCAAAGACTGAGGCAAGTTTGGGAAAGGCAGGAGGGGGGGACTGGGTGTCTGAGCTGGGTTCTCTTGTAGCACAGTGAACTCAGATAAAAGCTGTCTCCTCCATGCACATAAGACACTCATTAACTTGAAAGATTGAACCCCCATTTGACTCTTTTCTTTCCTCCTATTCTTCCCTACCCCCCTCCTCCCCATCCTGCTGGGCTCCAGTAGGACTGACAGTCCCTGTGCAGACTGTCAGTAGCACTCAATTGTCACATCAAGTCTCCGGGCCTTGTGGGCAGACGCTGCCACGCCGAGGTGTGCAGACAACTTGCCCCCAGAAACTTGCAGACATCTGTGGCTCGACTCAGTATGCTAAACTACTGTAATGCAGGGAACACAGTAAAAAAAAAAAAAAAAAACATTTTACAACACATACCTAATAATAAACTGAGAAATTCTGCTGTTAAAAACAGTCAAAACAACCACTGAGACAAGTCTGAGTCACTCGAATTTACTCAAAATCAGTGATATCTTAACTGAACAGGCTTAACCACAGTCAAGCACATCAGCTTAATAATTACAGGACATAAGTATGCAGTGTGCCAAGCATTCACTTTTATTTATAACCCTGAGTGTAACTGCATTTAGTTTTCACAGAAACAAGAAAATTCTCTATTCAAACAAAGACAGTTAACAGTGATTAAGAAAGCTGCAGGTCACTTTGTGAACAGTCGACAGAGGGATAAGCAAAGAAATGTGAAGGGGGGGGGGGGGTATGAGAGGACAGTCAGGTTGACAGAGTTGAGGTATAACATCTGTGATAACACAGTCCTCTTATGCACATCTCTGCTCTTCTGCAACTCTGTGAGAGAAAAAAAGTAATTGGGTTTAGAGACTGTGTGTCCTAGATGGGATATTTTACCTCCTTTTGGATTCTCTGTTATCTGCCTATTCAGGACAGTAGAAATAAATGTCTGTCTTCTTAAAATAAACACAAACATACACACCAAACTAAAAACTTCACAACTCACTTCACTTATTCTATTTTACTATAACAAAAACTGGATTACAGTCACTATCCATAGAGGGATAGCGTTTAAATTACTGTGCATGTGTGTAAGTTACTGAAACATCACTTTCTCAATCAAGAACCTGGAAACAATAGCAACACTGAGACACACATTACCCTCATAATTTAACAGCAAGATTTGACCTGCAAAGCCTTATGATGACAATCAAACATAAAAAAAAAGAACGTATGATGACTAAATGGTCAATTTACATACATATGAGAGTCTCTTAGGGAGGAAGGGGGGTCACAGCCCAGATATGCCCCATTGATAAAAGAGTACTCCAGCAAAGCCCTGAAGCATGGATCCTAATGAGACATTTTAAAGTTATATATAGTCAGGATTCACAGCACACAATAATTAACAATAACACATTATAATTAAGAATAAACAGTGTTTTCACTCACCCTAATGAGAATGTGGGGATTTCCAACAATCAAGAGGAGGGCTTTGGGCCGAGTGACAGCCACATTGAAACGTTTGGGGTTTGACAGAAAGCCGAGCATGCTCTGCAAGTCATCACTCTGTACCGATTCATTAGAGCGCACCTACATTTTAAGAGAATTAAATTAATCAAAATGTATCAGGTTTGCTGAACCCGCAACATCTCAATTAACATAAACTACACTAACTGAATAAATGGTTAATTAATTTAAAATTTTGTTTTCAAATTTTGGTCAATAACTACTTTCTCCAAAAATATCTCGACTCACGACACATGTACGCTAAAGGGAATATGTCACCACTCATTTCTCACACGCTTTCAGAATCAATTCAATCTTTACCACATTTTATTCATTAAAACTAAGCAAGAAAAATTTATGAAAAAGATTAAATTTTGATACCCACCATCAGCACAAATGTGCTTTATGTGATGATGTGAGAAATGGAAAAAAAAGGGTACCAATTTTGGTTTTTGCCTACCGTAGATAATACGATGACCAGAAACTCTTGTCCTTGGAATTCCTCCACAGAGCCCACTTTGATGTCCGACAGGCCAACTTTAGACAGCAACACTCGAAGCTTCTCACACTTAAGAGTAACACAAAAATCACATTTCAGACTCTACAGTACATAAAGATGACTACTTCTGACTTTAAAACCTGTTTAAGTTTCCTTTGAGTTTAATTTTAAATTACTATGCAAAGTTACTATGCAACCTTACTTGTTTCTTGTAGGGGGCAATGATGCCAATGTCAGAGGCATCAACAGGGTTGTAGAGCTTCTTGGCAAGCTGGCAACAATACAGCATGACCTGTACAGCCTCCACTGGGTTGAACCATGATGGGTTGTTACCTTCCCTCATTTCTGTGCCCTAAAGCAGAGCAAAATTGCTGGAATAAACATGGGAGCTGAATATCTTAAGAGTGTACATAGATACATAAATCTAAAATGCAGAAAAAGCATCATTTAACTTGCAAGAATGTATTTCTTAAAGGTATTCAATACCCTGACACCATGAAAGAGGAGAGGGAAGCCTTTTTTGGGCAGGTTTTTCCACTGGCAGAGAGAGTGAGTTATTGCGCTGGGGGCTTTAAAACTCAGCTCCCCCTGGTAAAAGAGCTTTGAGGGTAGCACAAGCAAGGCCTCATGAGAACGATAGTTGTAGATCAACTTTGTCACCTGTGGAAATAAAAGCAACGTATAATAATTTCATATTAAAGATTTGTAACACACTGTGTCAATATAGATTTTGACCATCTATGAAAATCAGTGTACTATTTGCTTCGACAGAGGTGGGTTTCTTAATGGCCAAGAGAACAGGAAGCCCATTGGCCAATTTTTCAAAAAGTTTATGAAACACAGATGACCTACATTCTGGACTGTCCATGAATGCTACTCGTGCTATCGCTATGAGGAGCAGTCATGCAGTGTACTCCTGTATGCGGTAGGTCCACTACTGACAATGAGAGAGGAATTATCTAATATCTAGGCGATTTTATGCAATTTGCGGACATCAGAGAGCCGCTATTAAAATGTGAGAGATGTGTCTGCAGACATTTTTTTATTAATTGGCTGGTATGAGCGCAGACATCACCTGATGCAGATTAATTAAAAGATACAAAAAACCAACCACTACTTAAAATTGTTAAAAACACAAGTTTGCATGCAGAGCACCAACCAGCTTAGGATTGTATCCCCACTCCTGTCTGGAGTACAGTGCGTTGGCCATCAGCCTCTCCAACAAAGACACCCCCAAACCAAAAGCAGAGGCCAGCTTGGACTTCACTATTGGACCCAGCTGACAAGGGTCACCAGCCAACACTATCTAAGCAGGCGAGAACAAAAAAAAAAGTTATTATTAAATCAAGAAAGATCACCAAATGGAGGCACAAAACTGTACAACTCTGAAGATACCAGTGGCATGAAAAGATGTATTTTAAGGCCTAAGTGTAATCAGTGTGTGTGCGTTGTTCTGACCTCTCCATCTCTCTCTGACACAAGGCTAATGGGGATCAGAGACTCAGGTTCAGTGGCCTGACCAGCTTCATCCAGGAACACATGAGTAAAATGTCCCACTCTAAAGAAAAACAATCCAAACATAGTATTAAGTTGAGTAAAAAACAGGAGAGAAAGTGTTAATCGGCAGACAGCTAAGGCTTACTGCAGTCCTATATTATGGAACATGCCAGCACTGGAGCACGTGCACACAACAATCCTGTGAAAAGAGGCATGACGGATGTCCTCTCCTGCTTTTGAGTACAACCTCAGGTCTTCTGGAATGGACTAGGGGAAATAAAAATAAAATAAAGTCACATTAGCATAACATGACACAACACACTAAAGGAAAATTTAGACAGAGCATCTTGCCACCTCAGTTCTGGGTGCACACAGGAGAATGTATATTTTCACCATTGTCATACAGGTAAAGTAAGAGTCTCTGCCAAATAACTACACAGTAAACCTCTTTTCCCTGCTGCTGTTCAGTACCTCATCCTGCCTACAGGATGCGTTGACGCGAGCCATACTTGCAGCATGCAGGAATCCACTATTATGTAGACGAATGCAGATGAGGTCGGCAGCACTGTTGGAAGGAGTACATATGAGTACCCGACTACTGGTAAGAAAGTGGTAAACCTGGAGGTAGAAAGATTTTAAGTCACTCAAGCAGGACTGGAATATAAGCAAGCTCGACAAGTGTAAGACATAATGTTGACATATTCAAACTACAGAGGACAATTCCGACAAAGCCTATATGTTTATCAATTTTGACAGCTTTGGGGAAGAATTTGTTTCGGGGGAAATGTATCAACTAAATGTGAATGATGAAGGATAAAAAAAATTTTAATAAAAAAAAAAAAAAAAAAAAAAGTGTGAGCAAGGTTTAAGTATTACCTCAATAAATCAAACCTATAACTTGTTGGATACATTTGTGTAATATAGTGCGTTACTACTCCAATGATCTTTGTCCAGAAAAAAGATTAATATCATTATACATTATCATCAATTTAAGGTGAAACATCTAAATCATTAAAAGCTACTATAAAAAAAATATACATACAGCCGCTGATTAGGAAGTATACTCTACAGTGCTAATGTGTAGGCACCTGTAGTATGGCTTCTATGAGGGTTATTGTCTTTCCAGTGCCTGGAGGTCCAAAAAGCACATAAGGAATGGGCCGACACTCTCCAGCCAGGATCCTCTTCACCGCCTCTCTTTGAGGGGGGTTCAGGTCAGGGTTAAAGAACTGCCCTTTCCTGGGAATAGGCTTGGATGGCAGTCTACCATCTAGAAGCAATTTTACATTCGTTACTGATGCTCTCACTGTTGTTTGATATGTAAGAGAAAAGCTGGCACAAAACTGAAAATCAAATACCTGAAACTTTAGTCTGTGTGGCCTTTGACTTCATGTCAATGGAAACGTTCTGCCTGGCTGGAGCCTGTTTTTCACATACAATTACACTTACTCAAAAGTGTAGACTTAATGACATTGTATTTTATTTTTCTTTCCTTTACCTCTTTGTCCTCTATTGTTTTTTTTTGGTCTGGCTCATCTATCCACTTCCCTGTCCACTGAGGGGTCTGAAGAGACACTGTAGAGGGGAAGAGAACTGCACAACGACATGAAAAAAATATTTTTTGGGACTATTTTCAAAAATAATAAGCAATAAAGTTTGTATGAAGCTCCACAGTTTTAACCAAAATGAGTAAAGTGGAAAGACTGGAAAGGCATTTAAACTTGTATTTAATTAGAAATATAATCTATTAAACAATAGGACCTATAGACCAGGTATCTGGTTGTCAAAATGATGAGATTTTAAATGTGACACTTAAGTAGGCATATTCCTACTTTGCTCTTTTGCTCACTGTGGCAAACAAACAAACAGTGCCCTCTGGAGCCAATTTTATGTCAGTGTCAATGTCACTAAAAGTCAGATTATAAATATAGTACACTGTTTTGCTGCTTATCTATTTTAATTCTATCTCTGCTAGATTTTGCTGATTATGAAAACATACATCATATTTATATTCACATTGGACACACTTTTAAACATAGCGTTAGTCATATTTATATAATTTAAAAAGTATTAAAATGATAATCTCTACAATGACTATAAACATACATATGCTATTAAGCAATTTGAGTAAAGCCCCAACTTACTCTCCCCAAACTGTTTTGTTTGTTCAAGTGCATTGTGACATCGCCTCATGGTCAATCTGAAAATACATACGATCAAAATACTCATTACACACGATCAAATCAATCAGAGTAACCACGACACAATTTGTCAAGTTAAAATCTAAATGCATTATTCAAATAATTTGCTGATTCTCCCTTTTTCCACCTGTTGTAAGAGAACTCAACATCAAGTGGCTCTCCGAGGTAGCTGCGCTGAAACTCTGAGTTCACTCTCAAACTCACATCCTCATCGTTGATCTGTGTCAGAGCAGAGTATTAGATTTAAAGAGCCTTTATTTCAATTATGCAGAATGTAAAAGACGCTCCAGAGTATTAAAGATCTTTATACCTCTGTGACATAACTAATATACTCCATCACCACACCGTCACGTTGGGGTTTCTTCAACATTATTCTGTCACCTGTTGAGAGTGCTTGTCAAGACTAGCGGACATGAAAAAACCTCACACTATGCAATAATTCATCAATCAAAGAAGCTGAGTAGCAAGAAGAAGAAAGCCTCCTTACCTATGTTGAGACTGGGTCTCCCCTCAGACAACCCAAGGACCTCAAGGTGCAGGTAAACGGCTCCTTTCCTGAGAAGGGCTCCACTGATTGTGAATTCTCTCAGCTCTCTTTCTGCATGCAGCTCTTCCAACCAGAGGAGGGTTGAGAACCGTGCATGCATGTTAGATGGTGATAACATCTGAGAAATAGACAGCAGGTGAAGGAAAATGTGAAAAATACGTGACAAACTGTGTCCTTTAAGTGACTGGTGTCAGCATGAGTGAAACAGACGGGTCTGCAGCTACTCGGTGCCATACGCAGCAGCTGTAGAGTGCTGTTGTTTTTCTGACACCACTCGATCACAGCCAGCATTAAAGTTAAACCACAAGATTGAACCACCACTTTGTGTTACTGTGTTGGCTGATTGGTGTAATCACTCACTGTAAAACTCCCCCAAGCCCGTAGCTGTTTATCATGCAAGTAGGACTTTACAATACTTACTAATCATGCTGTCCCACACTGGCACTGTCCCTGACTGCATCAGTTAAAAAGTGACATACAAATAACAGCATTGCACTAATCATCTGTCCACATATCTACTTGCTGTCTTTCAGCTGCATTCTTGATTATGAAATCATTATTGATTATGTTGACAAACCTCATATCGTATTACTGCAACAACTACAGAAATTAAGAAAAGCTACTGACACACACAACTACCCAGAGATGTGTATATACACAGTTCCTATTCATTAAGATGCAAATCTCGACACACCCACAGTGTGGCTTCTTGAATGTACAAGAAATGTACACTAAATGTAAATGTAAGGAAGTTCCTAGGATTCATGCAACATGCATTCATCAAATATAACCAAATCATAAGTAGCAATATCAAGTAATTTCTGCAAAATTCAAATACGCAGTGGTTCACTTATTTGACTGATTAATATAATATCTACCATTTTATTTTGCTGATTCAGAAAGCATACATTTATGAAGTGGACTGGCCTCCATTTTTAAAGAGGTTTAATTCAGCATTTATCAACACATCAACTACAGAGGCAGCTCAGGTCCACTTCCTAATACCTCACTTTTACGTCATTCTTCAACATGGCAGAGTAAACTTCATCAGGAGCATGCTCACCTCTCCCAGGCAGGGCTGAGCCACCAGCACATCACCCTGTGCCTCCACACAGTCTCTTAGAGCCTTGGGCACTGGGTAATTAGGCAGGAAGTTTGGTAGTCGGCGCTTAGTAAGCCTATAAGATGAAAAGACTGTCAAACAAGCGGTGGTATAATTAATTCAGTTTGCATGAATATATTTGTTTCAGAGATGGGAAAGATTCTACATCAAGGCGAATGGCCATCCAGGCCAATACTCAATAAAAAGCTTAGTTTACAGCATGTTGGCCAGTGCAACAAGGATGGTAATAACTAACAGACTAACATTTATATTGACCATGTTATTCTATTTTATTGTGGGACTCCACTGATACAGGATTAAACACTTCTCAATTTTAAAAAAGTACCATACTATATTAGATAACACTTTATTGACTCTCAAAAAAGAACTTTGTGTGTGATACAGTTTGTTGAGTTTGCTTGAAACAATGGAGACTAAAAAGTCTAATGGCAGCAGGGCCTCGTTTGCCCATTCGCCAATGCCAGCTGAAAACCACCCAGTTACAGTAAATAAGCACCAAGTTCATTCAGGTGATCTGCATGTAGCTCAGCAGTTCCCATTCTGGACCCTGATCATCGCAAAAGACTTCCCCTGCTTTGCACCTACAACTCATCAGTTCCTGCTGGATTTCAGATCTTCAAAAGGATTTCTGGTGGATTTCTCCTGGCAGCAGGCCTGTGTTCTGCAGGGCTAATAACTAGCAGCTCAGAGCAGGCTAGCCATTGCCATGTGTAAAAAAAAAAACGATGCGGTAGCAATGCCTCCTGACAAAATCATCAAAAGCCCTTCCACAAATGCAAGGGATAACAAACACCCCAGTAAAGCTATGCCCAGTTGTAACAATACCATCTTTCAGCAACAATGTAGCTGAAAATCTTGCCGCATACTGAGGAAAGATTTGAAAACAGCCGTCTGTGAAGTGCTGAGAGAAAAGATAAAAACACTGCTTGAACACTGCTGCTGGCATGTAACAGTATTCATTGTTGTTTTATGGTTTTCTCTTTGGGAAAAGTAAACAACTTTAATTTTCCTTCACAGCCAAAATACACTTTCTGCAAGACATATTGACCTCTTTACCAACACTCAAATTAGCACGGCAGTGGCAATTAACCTGAGAGGTTTGGCAGGACGGTGTATTTAGTGGTTGCAGGAGCCTTAAGTGATGGGCAGTTATGGACTTCCACACTGCTTGATGTTAACCAGTGTAGCATTTTGAAAATATCTCTCAAAGCAAATTGGCCAGACTGAACCCTGGGCGTTCACAACCAGTCAGAACGCAAACACCTCACCTCAGGATCTGACTATGTGTAACATGAGCACCCAAAAAAAAAGTTCACAAAAGTATTTATGTAAGATCAGACCACATAAAGCATAATATGAGCCTTTTAATGTTACTATGTTCAATTTGTTCAATCAATCATTTGATCTAGGACACAGAAAACTAGCCCATCATGATCTCATTAACTAAATTTAACTGCAAAAAGACAAAATGTCACATTTACATAAAGTGGAAGGCAACAATGGAATCTTTTCATACCTGGGTGCGTCTTTAGGGGCAGAGACAGTGATTACGTGAGAAGATAGTGTTGAGGCTAGACAAGCGTCACTGGGAGTGTAGGGCACGGAGGGCTGCAGAAGTTTCTCCTCTTCACTTCCAACTGTTACCTGCAGGCGCCTTCCAATGGTGAAAGAAGAGAAGTGCAGCAACAGCAGCTCTGAACAGCTTCCCAGGCTCCTGGGCAATTTCCCACACAAGAAATTCAGACAACATACTAAAGTGCCTCACTGAGACACTTGACAACTCAGTAAGTAGAGCTTATTTTATATGCTACGACAGGAGACCCCGACAGTGATCAAACCAAAAACATATAAAGCAACTTACTTTGCTTGGCAGGCTACTACAACAGACAGCCTCTCTCCTGGTGGAATATCCAGCTCTCTTTCCTCCTTTCTCATACCAGGGCAATGGGTTTTCTCCTTCAACACTTCACAATTTTCTTTTTGTCCCTCTTTCGCATCATTGACTTGTTTTTCTGAAAAGTCTGAGAGGTTTTCAGACCCCGAGTCGTTTCCTTGCAAAGGCTGTTTATCTCTGAGTGGTGCAGAGCCTTTGACAGCAACCAGGGTGAACTGTTCCACTGAATCCCAGCCAGCAAAATCACAGCATTTTAACCTGTGGGTCTCTGAACCTTTATTTCTGTTAAGAGAAAAATATGACAAGGACACAGCACATTATACTGTTTATTTAGAGCTATTAATAGAAAGAGTAAATGTCTGTTAGAGGTATTCCACAGTACTCAATTTCACTCACATTTGAAAGACTTTTGAGGATGACTGCAAAGATGAATTGGACTACCAACCAACCACTGCAGTGTTTCCCCTACTATTATACAAACGGGGTGCCCTGCACCCCCAATACTTTAAACCTAGGAGAAACACCGCACTGCCAATAACAAATACTGTACTTACTTTAAAGTTTCAGACTAGTTGTTGCTCTAGCTAAGTTTTACTATAACAATCTAAATATTTTCTCTTTCTTTGGTCACTCACTGTATCCAGAGTACCAGCTCTTGCCTCTCCCCCATCATCAGCTCTCCAAATTGGCCATAGTCCGTTACATCCAATCCTCCTTTGTTTTCCAAGATTCTCTGTAGTTTGGACTCTGGAAGAACTGTGGTACAAAAATTCACACTGCAACCAGAATAACCAAATAATCCATTAACATACTGATGGTCACTTAACCTAAAATACATTTTTGTACTATACACATAATTATATGTGTGTGAATTTGATATCCATACAAATGATTCAATAAGATTTACAAGTTTTGTTCAACCAAATTTTCTATCCATGCTCCAATCGTGACAACATACACCAGACCTTGGAATATTATTTATGTGGTGACGACCAAAACAACAAATCTCAATTCTCAGAGAAGCCAACGGCACATTTTTTTGATTTTATATCTGTCATTTAAAAGAACCAATAGTAAATCATTTCTGTAAATCAGTTTCTTAAATTATTTACAGCAGCTTTCTATTATTCCCTGACATCTCCTATCCTGTCCAAGAGTTAGAATCTTCCTGTCAGGTAACATCAGCCTCTCCTCCAATCCTCCTGGATCAGACCTGCTGCAGCAGCACATGCACAGCTGTTGCTCTGCTCCCCACATCGCATTTTTTAAAATACCTTGGATGAATGGATCAGACAAAAACCTAGCATATGGTGCCTCTTTAAGTTGAAATTAAATCATTTTAGTCATTAAGTAAAAACAGTTCCAACTTTCAAATATAATATATTATAGTAATAATAGAGTTCCATTATAAGGCATTTATGAACATTTTTAGGAAAAGAAGCAGATCAATTAATAATTAAAACAATCAAGCACTGTGTTTAATACCTCTTAACACAGGGTGCCATGCACAGGGCTCTCCAACAGTAGAACGACTGACTGCTTTCCACCATTACCAGGTTGACCAGGTGCCCTGGCAAAGGCCGGTAGTTTGCAGGCAGCAGTAGAGAGTCCAAGCTGAAGAACACACTGTCTTCCACCACTCCATTTTTTCCATACATGCTAGATACGCACACCTGGAGAAAGGGAATTATTCATAGGAGGAGTGATGAATAAAGTGAGTAATCAGTTACATAACTAAACACGATTTTAGTCATGACAGATCAGGTTAAGCAGACATTAAAAATGAGTCATGTCCAATTTGATAAAACAGATATGTAGTTTGTTTTCAATATGAATTCTTTATCCTAATTAATACCTTTTACAATTAAAGTGTAGCCTAAAACTTTCATGCAATTACCTGATCTAAGCGGCAATATCTTAAAGGTGCTACAGAATGTGCTTGGGTGGTCCACTGGGTGGGATTGATAACATACTTTGCTTGGACCCAGTCTCCTTTCATTGGCTCATAACCTGAAAGAAAGGAGAAAAAAATACACAACAGGTATAAAGCATACAAAAGTTTATTACCAAGTGGTAGGAAATTTGGTTTGGATGTGAGTTTGCAAAAACCTACTCTCAGTCTGAGAGCTAAACAAGACATTTAAGCAAAGCATTACAGGGTAAAAGAGTGTCACAATATAAGCATGTGAAGTACAGTGAGTAGCAGTACCTTCCCAAAGACTGTAGCGTGGGAAGTATGTGGTTTGGTTTATGAAGCCGCCATCTCCATCAAATGATGTGACTTTGCCAATGAGAGGCCGCAGCTGCATGCTGTCAGTTTCTAGAGAGGTTCTTCCCCCATCCTCCCAAGCATCTGCAGTCTTCTCCACCTAAATGATAGGGTTAAATTCTGCATGTTAAAGATCACCATAATGCCTTATTTGTAACTGAAACAATGAGTAGGGAGAGAACAATAAACAAGCACCAAGTTGGAATTACATAGAGCTTAGTCTCTTCTTACTAGTGTCAAAACTTAGAAATGTAATAAGACAGCAAAAGTGGTGCACCAACATTTGTATTCTGGCATTTCAGTAGGAAATAGAAGTAGGAAGAATATAACACACACACACACACACACTAGGGTGTTGTACATCTCACCAAGATAAAATATAGGATAAAATCTAAGTGTATGGTGAAATTTCAGGCTGCTGCACAGCACAGGTTTCTCACCCTTACGGCTTTCCACCCTCTTTGGGCACCATCTCGTACTGCTATACAGTTCACGAGGTCGCCTTCTTTCAGTGGCACTCCGCCCAAGACTTCTCCATTAGTGAAGAAGACTGCATCGTCTATCATGCCATAGTCGAGACACAGCTGGGTCACCACACTGCCCTGCAGGTGGCGAATGTTCTCCACGCCTGACCAGCAAAGGATATATGGAGCAAAAGCGACATAATTGTGTCTTTGTGCTGCTGCTGTGGCATTGTACACATCTGTCAATACATTACAATTAAGCTAGCTAAGTGAACTTTGTCTGACTATACTTAGCAATGTTGCATTTACCTGGTGTACCGTCAAAAACGACATTTCCATCCACCTCCACTGCCCTCCACAGTGGATAAACCAGCTTAGACAGCATGCACCGCACAGCAGTAAGCATTTCTGCACAATGTTCGCTCTGGTAGCTAACGCTAGCTATGCCCGCTAAAATAACAGAAGAAAACAGTTTTCAGACAGTACAACCATGTGTATGTCATTATTTATGTTGTTATTGGCCATTGGTGTTTACCATTCTTTTAAACATGGGGAACAATTTAGCTAATGTTAACTAATTAGCTCAGAAAATAAGCTAACTTATTCAAAGTTAATGTTAGCTTAGCCACACCATAAACAGTACTGTAAAAGTAATTACAAATATTTGACGACATTATTTAAAGAACAAATGGTAAAATATATTTTTTTTAATTACCGTTTACAACACAAATGACTAAACTAAAATTCACTTGTTAGGATCATGGATGGTTGGAATCGAGACCTCTCTGCTGAAGCGGATCACGTACGCGTACGTGCGCGGGAGCTCTGGGTCGCGGTTATGAGGAGTGACGTTGTTACGGAACTTTCGGTCACCCGCGAAATATGAAGCCGGCATCCCACAATTCACCGCCAAGAAAACCCAATGCAGAGCCCTACAGGGAGAACAGGTAGGAATGAACGGTTTCATGTTGAGTTAAGCGTCCACATTTGTTTGTTTTGCATAGCAACATATTATTATTAGATGTCGTCTACGGTATATCGAAAAATGTGTGCGATCTTTACTTGAACAGTATCTGCAAGTCAGATTACTGATACGACTGGAATGATTTAAGCACAGGTACATAGAGAGAAATCGAATTAAAAAAATTAGGTTCTGACTGCTAAACAAAAGATGATTGTTTTAATTATTAATCAGTTTGACCATTATTTTCTACCTTAATTGATTAATGTTGTCAGAAAATTATATGATTGCAATGCAAGGTGACATCTTTAAATGTTTTCCTCAGTCAACTGTCCAAAACCCAAACAAGTAAAGAAGCGCATTTAAGGTGCTGGAAAGAATAAATAGATCTTGATATTTTGCATAACAAAACTACAAAAATGGACAAATATTTGATGTCCTAAATATTTTTATTCAAGAATGTCCTAAGTTAGAAGTTATTAAACTGGTTTTGTCATTTTAAGACCGAAACAGAGCTACTCCTCTTTTATGATACTGACACAGCCCTATTTGTCATACAAAACAGAACAATAAATGACAAAGGTAAACTATGCATGATTCTCACTGTGACTTATTATATGTGCTGTGCAGATAAATTTTCTAAAAAATCTTTCCTTCTTTCCTGCTTTGGAAAAGGCTCAACTCAATACTATACTGTATTGAGTATTGTAGTACACTCATAGACGATATGTACTGTCGAGCCCCTGTCCAAGAGGCTTAATAAAGTATCAAAAGTTATTTTTTATTTTATTTAATTTTTAGCTTTAGACATGACATTTGGCTGTCGTCTTTGCTGATGCTGTGATGACCCTACTGTCACCACAAGAGGGCAGTGTTGCCCCTCTTTTTACACATGACAACCAGTCTTTGCTACAGAGTGCAAATGAGGCCAAATGAAGAACTGGATCTGGATTGGAGTCTGTGTTCCTATAACATACACCCTACTTAACCTAGAAAATACCAAGAACGCTCAGAAATTATTTCAGCTATTGTGGGGAACATGCTTAATCTGATAGTGTGGGACATGGGCCTAAACTTCCTCTTCATAATTAGCAGCTAAAATGTGCAAGTATAGCAACAAGTACCCACACAGTTAAGACATCATAGAAGACGATAGAACTTTGGCCATCTCAATACAATACAATAAATATCTCAGAACAAAAAGTTTTTCATGTATTATAAATCACACCAAGGTGATGAAATATGGCTGTATAATGTTTTTACAAAACACAAGAAACAACCAGAAGATTTGAAACATACTTATTTTATTCAATGCATTTTCTTATTTTCCCCACAAAATCCTAATTTATATTTTGCATGGTTACAACCACAATTTATTATGGTTGCCTCTGTCAGATTTAGTGCACTATAAACTAAATAATGTCATAAAGAATGGTTAATATAAGCCTGGTATTATCATAATGTACAGTATGTGGAGAAAATGACTTGTCTTCAAAAGTATCTCTTTTTTTCTGTTAATGATCTATCACAAACATTTGGTTTACAGTAGTCACTAGTGTATAGTGCAGACCACATGAAATAAATGGGATTAATTGGATAATCCCTTCTGAAATTCATCTCCGTTCTCTTCGGATATGGAAACCAGATGTAAATAAGAATTCATTTGGCATGATGCATGTATATAAAACACAGAGGAAGTTTAGAAACATTGAAACAGCAACTAGAGCCAATGTTATTTCCACGTCTGTTATTCATCATATTATAATAAATGCACAACATTGTACTGGGAAACAGTGCTTACCTAAAATGTCCTTCATTGTCATTAAGTGTACATTTTGACATATTTATCTATTTCTGTTTCACAATGGTTTAATTTGTTTTCCTTTGTTGAAACAGACAAAACTGCAGGCAAACACTGAAACTATAATACAGCAGCTGTTTGATACAGGAAGCACCGATCTATGATGATCAGGCTCTTACTGTGCCTGTAACAGCCAGTCAGCATCATCATGACAGCTGCCAAATCCATTCTCCACTAGACTAGTCAGAGACCACGCGCTGTAGGTTAGACAATCCTTGTGTTATTTAGATAATAAAAAAAAAATTTTCATTTGAATCCAGCTATGAACTAAAAGAAATAGATAGATTTTTTTCAGAATATTTAAAAATATGTGAATGGTTGCATTCCATGTTTTATATCTGTCCACCAAACATCACTGATTTTTTATAAGATCTCACAAATGCATTGTGCTGTATTGGTTAGTACTGTTGCCTCACAGCAAGAAGGACCCGGGTTGAAATCCCTGGGTCTGTGGAGTTTGTATGTTCTCCCCATGTATACGTGGGAACTTACTCAAAAGGGAAGAATAAATCAGGAATGATTACTTAATCATCGGTTAATCTTTTTGGGCACCCGAATAAAGCAATACATCATCAGCAACCAGTTCCAATCCAACGTAGATGCTACTTTAAGTCAGATGTTCTTTATGGCATTAAGTACTTCTTGTTGTGCCATTACACACAGGACTGACTCTTCACTACAGTGTGCTTACCTTTTCTACAAATGTCTTTCCTCTCTTGATCTTGATTAATCTACAAGTTGGAAAGAATGACTTAGAATGACTTAATAGCTTGCATGTGTGCAAATATAAACACAATGAGGCGTACTGTGGTGACATTTAATGTTCCAGACAATCTTCAGAGTCTGACTTAGTCACTTGTTAGCAACCGCCTTTTTTATTCCTAAAAATCATGGTGCATTTATGGGTAAAGTGGGTCAGTTTAATTTAGCTTCTGTGTCATTTTTAATTATGATTCAAATGCCCCTTATATGATACTATTCTAAATAGCCTAAGGTCTCTACTATATTATATGAAATATTAAACACAGGATAGACGACTCTTCCTCAAACTCACACAATTACCCAAACAAAACTTTTTCCAGGCACTACTGGTAAAGTGGGACAGCTTCTGTTGGTACACTTCAAACACATATAGTTTTTGAATTAAATATCAGTCTTCATGAACCTTCAGGAAGTATTTGATCAGCTTGACCAACTCTCCTCACCTTCCTTAGACAGTTTGCTTTGTGCATGACTCTTGACCCTCCACACGAGGGGGCTTTTTTAGCCTGTTCCACACCCATTCAATCATGCGAGCCTGAGGAGTCAGCCTGCGCTTCTCTTTATATTCCGTCATTGAACCCTTCATCCTATCCTCACTCCTCTGTTTCAGCCTTGTTTCTACCAAAGACAAAGTAAAACACAAATTCAGTAAATATCTGTTGAAACATTACTAGCTAGCTAGAAAATTTTATGAGGGTTTGTGAAAAGGGACTCCATTCCCCCATTACAATGACTTTAATGTTTCCACTTCACCAGTAACATATTGACAAACTGCGACAGTGTAAAAATTGCCTAAAAAAGGAGATTACTATACATTTTATTTGTTATACATATGTATTTGGTTAACCAATATAATTAATAAAATATTAAAAAAATAAAAGCTATGCATTAGATTTTTTTTCTAGCCTTAACACCATGTATCTCAAAACCCAATGTCATATTAGTGACAATTGCTGGTTTGATTCTACCTTGTCGAATATGCTGTGTCAGGCCCCTGGAAGTGATGCCACACTCACAGAACCCATCTTTCTTTTAATCTCGTACTTTCTCATGGTTAGCTCAGCGTTGATTTTAGTAATGGAAATACATACATATAAAGCTAAAAACGAATAGGTGTAACTGTGCCACTAATATTCACCCTATTTTCGGACATCAAATTAAATGTGAAAGTCTCTTAGCCTTAATAATAATAAGAACACGGACCTTATTGCAGGTAGGGGGGGTGATCCTGCACACATGATTCCCGGCTACGCCCCTGGTCAGAGGCAGTCATATCTATCAGAGATGAGAGAAAGGAAGACAGCACAAAGAGAGGAGGGAAGAAAAAAACACGAGGAAGGAGGAGGTCTGCGTAAACCCCGCCTCCGGTCTCAGATCCTCTCGCATTCCTCCTTCACAGCCTCTCACGTTGAGGTTTTAGAGAGAGAAAGGGGAGAAACAAGAAGAGCACACGAGGAAGAAGGGGAAGAAGAAGGGAAGCAGCAAAACGACCATGGCAATATCCAAAACGTCTCAGCCTGAGATAGTGTCCGATCATAGCGCACCTCTACCACGGTCGACCATGGCACGGAGCATGCAGTCGCACAATAGACAGAGTCCAGATGAATGAGGAGCTATACCTGGGCCGTGGACAAAATGAGGGTCATCTTCATCCAAAACGCCGGTTTCGTCGCAGCTTTCTCGCCTTTTAGATGTGTGTCGGTGATGTTGGCAGCGTTTAGGACGACAGATAACGTGCACGGACCAGAATTAACCACAGCTAGATCATGCCAGGCATTTGAGGAGTGAGGAGATCAGACTAATTATTTAGGCTTTTTTGTTTGTTCTGTTTCATTGAGATAGAGTTTGCACGTACATTGTAGCCAGTGTATCATATTTAAATGTAAAATGTGTTCAGCTTCAGGCATGTAGCCTGAACACGTTTTATTACAATATTGGCACTAAAAAATAATGTTTATCCAGTTATGTAGGACTGTGTATCAGATTATTATAGACTCATAATGTCATTTTAGACTTCTTGTCATTAACCCGTTAGTAGATTGATTATATAGCTATAATAACATGAACAGGTAGGAGAACACATCTCTGTTCGCTTTGATCAAAGCCAGTTGATCAACCAAGACAATCTGGAAATGTTAGAATATGAGAAGTAGGCTACCCGCTATTCCTTGTAATTTATTAATTTATTATTACTATTATTAGGCCTATAAGTATTATATTATCGATTTGTTTTAACTAGCTAGTTTGAATATTTAACAGTGGGAAGGTTGTCTGAAAACTTCCCTAGTAAGATGGAAACCGCTTATTTATCGCCCCACCGGGGGGCAACGCGTCCCGAGGCCCGGAGAGTCCAAACCTCAGCGGGTAAACCGGCGGGGGGTGACCTCTCCCCTTCACCTCCGCCTCCACCCCTACCTGCCGGCAGCTCACCCGAAGAGACCCCGGCAAGTGGCGATGGACGGAGAAACTCGGGCGTGAAGAAACACCATCACAAGCACAACCTGAAACACCGCTACGAGCTGCTGGAGACGCTGGGGAGAGGCACCTATGGCAAAGTCAAGAAGGCCATCGAGCGGCGCTCCGGCAGAGAGGTGAGCCCCTTAAGAGAGGTTGTAAACATGGGTTATGGTGCGATCAGTTGCTCTTGAAGCTTGTGATACTTGCATAGTCGTTTTTTGTCTGGCCCAAAACGAGCGCTTTGTTGCACTCAGAGGCGTGTGCACATCCATTCTCCGCTGGGAATTCCCCCCTAGCTCAAAAGGGCCCATGAGACCAGAGAGTTGTGGTTGCACAGGCCTCGTCCTATGCAGGGCCTCACGACCGGATGCTACAGTGCAAATCCGGCTACTGACTGACTGATGGGACTTCAGTGACCCCAGTGATCATCCTGAACACAAGCCAACAGCCCCCCAGTGATATTAACAAGGCCCACTCACATTTTTTCAGTGTGTGTCAGACATGCAGTGGGTCTTTTTGGTTTCTATTTTACTGTGTGGGTATGAGGGAGTTTGCATGGGTCAGTCTACCACCTTCAGTTTTTTTATGAATAAAAAAGGCACTGGATGACTTCACATTAGTAAATCCACCATCCTTCAAGACCTGCACAACTCTCCAGATATTTCCATGTGTGGCAACATTTGACCCCTGTGTCCAGCCTGGCAGGACGTGAGGAACTTTCCATGTGCTCAGAGTGCCAGTGGAAACTTATTATAGGTCGACAATGTCCCCCAATGACAGGAGAGCCATAAACCCTCAAATGGGGCATACGCTCTCTTGTCCTGTCCCACTATTGTTCAGTACGTTTTTTCTATTCATTATTGCCATGACAGCAACTCTAATGTGAAACATTTTACTTTCACTTGCACTGTAGGATTGCCCAATGCACACGCTGAAAAGGTCAAAGTGTTTTATCTTGACATGAGGGAGACTTAGTGAAATGCTGTTTCCCTAAGATAACTTTACTTGGCTCAAATTGTTGACTGTAGATGATGTATTGAAAACTTTATCAAAACATTTTCAGACCCAGTGTGTTCCATAATAAAGACACACAAAAAGTTGTACTTTGTAGGTCATCACTCAATGTACTAATTTCTTATATTCTCTTATTCATTTTTGCACTGAGCACACCGTTCAGACCCAAATTAGCAGGTCAGTAAAGCACAGGACTTCCTTGCATCACTGTTTCATGTGGGTGTTTGTGTATCTTAGGGAACTCCTTGGAGAAGCAGCACGTTGACACATGGAGTGCCAGCAGAGCATGATTACGGGCCACCTCACAGGCCACGTGTGTCTGACATTGCGTTGCTAGAGTTTTCTTAACCTCTGACATAGAGGAAGTCCCTTGTGTTCGTACGGGAGATACAGCAGATCGTTATGTAGTCATCTTGACTGCCTGTACATTTTCTCAGTTAATTTCACAGACCAAATGAGGAGAGAGCTGGCAGGACATAGAGTGAGAAAGCTTTGTGTGTGACTGTGTTTTTGCACATGTATAATGAACTGACGGTTCCTGAGGAAGATTGAAATGGGAATATTCAGTGCATCAGCAAAAGCAGAACTGAGTGACTGCTTTAATCTGCAAAGCCATACTGCTGTATGAAGCCTGGTCGAGCTGATGTGTTTGTATACTCGAGACAGATAGAAGGAGATGCTGTGTGTGTGTCAATGTATCATATGCCATCTAGATGATGGTAGGGAAAAGGCTGTGGTGACAGCCGGGCCTAAAATGGGCAGTGACACATGAAAGGCTATCAATAGCAGGAAATGAGAGTGGGGGGAAAGGTAGGGGATCCGTCAGAGACAGGGGTTTGAGGGCAGACGGCATAGAGACACGGGAAAGCCCACCACCATAACAAGAGAGGGACAGCCTAAGTTAAAGGGCTAAGAGAGTCATATTAATATGAGCTTAAAGCACCAGATTACATCATTGCCTAACAATGGATTCACTGGGGAGGTACGCGAGAGGGGAAAACACTGACATTCCTCAGTTATATGTGGTGATGTTGATGAAGTATTATGATTCCCGGCTGTGTTTGAGAATATAGTTCTCTGGAAAACTGACAGGTTTCTCCCTCCCACTCACACACTTTCTCCCTCCCTCTTTCTCCCCCTAGCTCTGACTCAGACGCATAGTCAACACAACAGATGATCATGATCTTTAGAAAACACAGGGACGAGTGAGCTCGTGATGAATACTTCATCTATTTTAATGGCCTGAGAAAGCGCAGGAAGATGTCAGGCTCCAGTGAAGCAAAACATGGGCCTTCACTTCAAACAAGCTCTGTTGCGAACAGGGAGGGAGGCCCAGATGAGGTCGGGCCCATACCTGGCAGGGGCCAGCCTGCGCAGCAGTGCATTGCCTGTTTACTGTGAGTGACAGTAATAGGGATCCACTTAAGGACAAGCATAGCTGTGTCAGCCAGCCTGGCCAGCTGGCAAGTGGCTGATCTAGTCTTGTTTAATGATCCACATCGGGGTCAGGGAAGGCGAACATGAGGGGATACACAAGACATACCTGGCTTTGTCTCAAGCCCACTGAGGGAGAGCTGGCTCAGTCAGTGAGTTTGCATACAGTGTGGAGTTAAGATTGTGGCTGTTGAAGATTGATTTCTGCCCAGTTAAGAGAAAAGACCATTTTGTTTTTTTAGGTAGCAGCCACACAGAGACATTTTACTTGCTTTTGCATGCAACCTTTGTAGGTCATTAATCAATTGTTGTCTAAATTAATGGCTTCCTAAATTAATTCCTACATTAACTCCCGAATGACTCACATTTTGACTCACTGTAAAACACTCAAGTCCACATTTTAGTCACGTTTTGCGGATCAGTGATAAAATGTTGATGATTCTGATGAGGTAAAGGAAAACATCAGCGTTAAGACACAAACAACTTTTACCAATTATGAACACATAATGTCCACAGCATGTGGACCCCCTGGATCCTGGCCTGTTTTTATGGTATCATTTCTTTAAATTCTGTGTAATCAAGGCATGCTCTGGAAGAGAACTGTTCCGGTTTGGGGTTATTTTTATTGATGTACACGGTAATTAGCTTGGCACTCGCTACTGCCTGTGGTTTCTGCTGCATGGAATAAAGCTGGGCTCCTCAGAATACTGCTGCTTAGTTGGAGAGGACAAAAGTTTAAACTAACAGAATCTGGAGCAAACAGACTCTATACAGGCCTGATCAAAGCAAACCCAGGATTCAATCCAGCATGTTTAGGCTACAATTATAGTGACATGTGCTAGACTGTGTACTCCCGATTGGTTTATTTGGAGAAGGCCGACCTCTCATTTAAGGAGTGCATAGGGTAGAGATGTGAATGCTTCCAGTTGTGGTTGACTCTTAACCTGGTGGCATTGCCATGACAGTTAAAAATCTGTCAAATCTGGTGTATTTGTTGAATTTCCCCAAGCAGACCCACTGGCAAAGCATGTAGACTGGATCACTTCCTAGGCCCCTGCTCATTCTCTTGATTTCACCATAAAACTCACAGCAAGCCATGTTTCCAGGCTATTTCACAAGTAGGCCATTAGCTGTTCTTAATCACAATGACTAAAAATAAGAAAGTGGGTAGTGATTTAGTGTCCTCTCAAGGACTTTTTGACACAAGAGGAAACACGGCAGTGTAGTTTCATGCTGATATCTGATTTATGGAGGAGCACGTTGACCTTTAGACATTCCTCTTTCCTCCAGAAACGACTACTCACCTCATTTTAATGATACTTGTGGTCTTCATAGGATCAGTGGATGACAGTGTTGTTCAGCACTGACTTCCAATTCCTTCTCTTTGGTGAAGATCACAACATCTCAAAGCATTCAGTGTCACGCTAGTACAAAGCAGTGTTAGCATGCCTGCAGAATCTGACTCAATTTCTAACATCAGCTGTCCTCATGTAGACAGTTGCTATGGAAAACCAGATGTTTAACCACGTGAATCTGCCTTATGATCTCTTTGTTAAGGTTAGGGCCTCACCTGAAACAGTGACTAAAACTAGTTAAATGTAGACAGACCCATGCCCCAAGATAATTATCTAGTTGTCATGTTAGCAAGGGTTGCTGGTAAGGTCAAAGAATGAGGCCACCTAGGACCCCTGAGAGTGGAAGTAAATGAGACTGATGAAGTACATAGAGTTTATTAGAAAAAGAGATGGAGCAGTAGGTTAGTAAGTAAGTTGATTTACATGTTTTTACGGAGACAGACATCACATGGTTTGCAGTGTAAACTGTGCAGGAGGCCTGGCCATATTATGGTTCGCTGATAAGATAATGAATTATGAGATTAACATGTTGTCCAAAAGTATTTAATTTAATTATGTTCTTTGGTTTGTTCATCATGTGTATGTGCATGTGTATTTTAAACTGTAAAACTTGATGCACCTAACCTACTATACTTGCAAATCAAAATTTTATGTTGCTGCAAGTAATCTGATTAAAGTGTCTTTTTTTTGTTTCCAGGTGGCTATCAAGTCTATTCGGAAGGAGAAGATCAAGGATGAGCAGGACATGGTTCACATACGGCGAGAGATTGAGATCATGTCGTCCCTCCGCCACCCACACATCATCTCTATATACGAAGGTGAGGTTCTGCTGCATTGCTTTCATGCACGCACAAGACAAATCATATAGATTCATTTGACATGAAGACACAGACAAAAACTCAGTCCAAACAAAGTCCAACTTTCACCCCTCCCCCATCTTATTCAGCACTTATGGCAAAGCTGCGGGATTGTCATGTTATGACATGCAGATGTCATAATAAGACCTGGAGTGAAGCTCTGGGATGTTATTCATCTTCTCTGGTCTGTCTGGCTGCCTAGGCCAGTAAAAGTCTGGATCTCTGAATGTGTGTGCACATGTGTGTTGAAAGTTTGTGTGTATTAGAGGGGTGGTATTCTAAGGGATTGCCTTTCCAACATCTGAGAGGTCTCATCTCTTGTCTTCTCTGGTCTTGATCTCAGGGCCAGACATCTGCTGATACTTAAGAGGCAACTGCAGCTGGGAACCAGACTCCATTTCAGTGTGTGTATGTGTTTGCACATATATGTGTCTGCACAGTTTGTTGTCTATTTGCGTGTGTGTATAGGCAGAGACGCTGAATTGACCTCAGTCACCCAGGCCTGCACCCCGTCTGACACCAGTCCAGTGCTATGCAGGGGGAGGAAAGGTCTTAAGCCTGCCTCAGAGCAATGTTAACATCTATCTACCCCAGGAAGCAACTTTCTAAATATCAAAGCCTTCAAGTCAACCGTAGACACACATATTTACTTCCTTTTTTTTTAGCCTTTTCGAATGACCTTAACCTTAGTGAGTGAAAACAGATTAGAATGAATGGTGGGTGTAAAGGTTAAACAATTCCCATTGAATTCTTTCAACGTATTGCTTGCAATTAATCATCTCTTATGATGTAGTCTAAGAGCCTGTGTGCGTGCAATTAAAGTCATAAGGTTTGAGATGGATCAGTGTGATTTTATGACTTGTTTATATGTCAACCAAACAGCAGCTTCAGTGCCCTGCTTTGTGATGGTTGCCCTGATACAATAGCAACAGGTTTTATGCTACTGCCCAGTCTGGCTTACCTACTGCCCTTTGCTTAGTTTCAAAGTCCCCAGGTTGTTATCAGCAAAGTGTGTATGTGACAAACATTGCTGTTTGTCTTGGGAACGTGCCATGACAGGTCAGCTGACGGGCTGAAGTGCAGCTGGGTTTATGTGTTTTTTAGGAGAATGCTTAAAAGAGTGCCTAGTTTTATAAACTCCAAGGCGTCTGGTGTTCCTATGTTTGCTGCCTCTAAGCAGCCTATTCCACCAACACACTCAACCAAAGTCATTGCTCTTGCTCTTTGGTGTTTTTCTCAAACCCAGCGTTTACTGTTGTGGCCTGGCCTCCACCCAGCCTTGCTTTACAGATATATAGGAGGCCCCCTGATTTGTGTATCCGGCAACACCCTCTTCAACAGCCCCTGCTAACTGCTTTGTGTGAAGCAAAGCTGAACCAGATGTGTGTGTGACGATTGATTTTTACCACTCCCTCGCATTCTGCATCCATCAGCAGGCTGTGCAGGGCATTTAAAAGCGGATTTTGCTCCTCATTCCTCAGGCATAACTATTTACCAAAGTCCTCCCCTTTTAAAACTAATAGTCAACCCCGAAGAATGCTGTAAATGCACTAACTGATACATGCAAATAAAATTGCACATAAAGACAGATTCTTTAGAAGAACCAAACCCGATTAGCTGTTGTCCCTTCTTCATTTGTGCTAAGCTAATTTGCTGCTGGTTGTAGCTTTTCCAAAATATAGTGGTGTCAGTCTTCTCATTTATGTCTTAGCAAGAAAACAAAGTGTTTTTCCCAAAATGTCGATTTGGGAGTGAAAAGGGAAATGAAGAAGACATGTAAAGCCAGAACAGACATTAAACCATTCACCCTGCTGTGAATGAACAGCCACAATTGTTTTTGTGGTCATTACACCACATTCTCTAAGGATGACATATGCCTAGATAGTAATTTAATGTCATCTTCTGTAATTATAGTTAAGTCCTGTAAATAAGACTAATTCAGGAAAAATAAACTATTACCTCAACATTAAAATACCTAACACCCTAAACATATACTGTTAGAAATGTTTGCTTGTTTATTGTCTTTAGTGAATAGTATTTCAGCTATCTTCTTTATTACACTTTGTAATAATAGTCTGTTTATTTCCCTCAGTGTAAGCTAGCACCAGCAGTCTATCATCAATGTAGGCAATAGGACAATAGGTGCTAATTAGTAAAATGTGAGGGCTTGACCTGTGAACAAGGTCCAATGAGTGATAGAAAGGCCATAGTGGTGACTGGTGTAACCAACAGGTTGTAACAAACCCAAGTTATGTAAGCCAGGTAATTACTTCAACACCAGGAGTCAAAGGTAAATGGGAGTGCAAGCTGTGAATTGGCTCTCCGTGCACAACCCCACCATAGATCAGTGCGAATGTCACCCCAGGTCACCATTCACTCCACCAATCAGAGAGCTGGTTCGACTCTGCCCTCCCGGGTGCTTGGCTTACATCCCGTCTGTTACTTCCCAAGCAGCCAGACTGTCACAATCAGGGAGCATTAACATCACTCAGCAACTGTGTGTTTTTGTAGAGGATTATATCTTTAAAAGGACTCTTGAAGAGAGGGGTCCCTAAGAGGAAAGTAATGTGACAAACAATGAAGTTGCTCTTTCAAGGGTGCAGAAACCAGAGGTCCTCACCCTTGGTGACCCTGCTGTGTGGGAAAATCAACCCACACAATACGTTGCAACATGGCTGACTGTGTAGTTGTCATCTCCGTATTCACCCTTTTTTCTCTCTCCTTCTCCCTCTGCCTAACCATTTTCATTCCCTTCATGCCAAAGCACAGGGAGAGATGTGTTGCCAAGTTGAAATTACACACTAGAAGGTTAAATACTGACACAGAATGATATGTTTGATGAGCTACAGTTGGAGAGTAATGTCTTACAGTAATACCACTATAATAACATTGCTTTCTCCCATCACCAGATGTTGAACAAGTCACTGTTAGTTGCAGACAACATTTTAATCAAGCTGTCGTCACTTCTAAAAGCTGGATTGACGCTAAATTATTTGGAGTAGCTGCTCAGCCTTGTTCTTTAACTGTTATGGTCAAATAAAGTCAACATCTGTTGGGTGTAAAAACCTGATTACACTATGTCTGTTATGTCCAAGCTACATCTAGTCTCCTATAGTAGATGCACTATATTGTCAGCTTTATCAAATATATATCACTTATTGTTTTTACAAAAATATGTGATCCCAGTGAAATATTGATCCCAGTTCTTCTTACAGCTGTAAAAAATAGCGGAAATGTAGCCATAATAAATTGCAGTACCATAATTTGTGTAACAGTTTGCAGTTAGGAATGTAGCTGTGTGATGTGAAATGAGGTGACACAAGGTTGAAGAGTGACGTGTCAAATGTAGTGGACCCAGTGTCTGCTAAGCTAACTCTTTGTCTCTTGAGTCTGGTTCCTGCTTTATCTTCCTCTCTCTCTTCACTCACCCTGGATCCTGAAGAGTGGGCTTGATTTAATTAATAGCCCCTCCCTGCAATGTTGTGAGGGAGCCAAACACATGAGGTGGGGTTTAAGTGATGTAACCCTGGGAGAGGTGAGAGATGTACTGTAACGTGCTCCTTTGGATTTTGGATTCCTACATTAACGTGAAAGAGGGTGAACTGGTTTGCTGTGAATTTTGCGTGACCATGTCCATTTGTGATATAATGAACCAGGAGTTACATTATACACTGTTCTCCCATATCTCTTGATCTTATGTAAATATTTGTAGGTATTAATGGACTCCAATTGTTTTCTATTCATTTGTCAGTGTTTGAGAACAAAGACAAGATCGTGATCGTGATGGAATACGCCAGCAAGGGCGAGCTGTACGACTACATCAGTGAGCGCCGGCGCCTGAGCGAGCGAGAGACGCGACACTTCTTCAGACAGATAGTCTCTGCTGTGCACCACTGCCACAAGGTGAGATAACCCATACTGTAAGGTTAAGTTTCGTTCAATCTTAGCCTATCACACACACACACACACACATTCAGAGTTTGTTTTCAGGTTTATTATAACATTAACCATGCATCTCCACAGTCAGACATATAGCCAGTTAATCTGCGGGCCTCGGCACAGTATGCTTCTCTTGGCACGCTGGTTTTAGAGAGTCATCTGTTTCTGAGTGAAGATGGAACACAGGCCAGTTTTATTCAGGCTTACGCTCCAATTACAGTGCAACAAACAGGCCCTGGATTAAATCTGGCCTCATCTGTTTATGCACCGATGGATGTCCCAAGATACCCACAGACCTTTTCCCCAGATTTTTAGCTCCAGCCCCACCCATGTCAACCCCTGTTCTACACGTCACTGACTCCCATCACACCCCCAAGGTCCCAAGGCTTATTTGGATGGGCGCTCCTCTTGTCATACTCCTCGCAGATGAAGCTAGAGATGATGTCATGCCCCTCAGATAGGAGAGACCCAGACAGCCACGAATGATGAATCATCACTACCATGCACAACCTCCCACCGGGTGGGGTGGTGTGAGTCACTGACACATCAATCAAGCAACCATTTATTCCTTGTAACCACCAGTCAGCTTCATGTGAATCTGAGCTTTCTGTCAAGCAATAACCAATAGGAGATGCCATGCAGAGTACAACCCTGGGGAGGAGTGACAGGTGAAGTCACTCCCCCACATCTCAGTTGGGGTTTGGCTGTCTGAATACCACATGGTATTTCCTGGATGTTTATTTTTTTTTAAACCCAGACATTAATAGCATGTTTGTTTTTCAGTCCATAGATGTTGTGAGAACATCATTCATACAGGGGTGGTGATTACAGACTCATGTTTATGTGACACATGTGAGTCGATTTAAAAAAAAAAAATCATAGCAGATGTCAGCATAAATACCTCAGAAGGGACAAAACCAATTAAAGAGTACTAGACCAACAGGCTGCCTTGATTTCCCCTGGGAGCAACAAGCTAGCTTTGTCTGAGTAAATCATTGCTTAATACAATGGACTGTTTATTACTTGGATCCAGCTCATATAAATAATGCATTGACAGATACATCAATCTGTTTTTTTCTCATTGTCTCGCAGAATGGAGTGGTGCATAGGGATCTGAAACTGGAAAATGTGCTACTGGATGAAAACTGTAATATTAAGGTAGGTTTTCCCCCTGATATGTGATGTGTTATTCATCAGATCATTTTAACTCAAATGGTGTTGGTATAATGAATTAAAATATACAACATATACCCCTGTTTCCACAGATTGCTGACTTTGGACTGTCAAACCTCTTCCACAAAGACAAGCTGCTGCAAACCTTCTGTGGTAGCCCTCTCTACGCTTCACCAGAGATTGTCAATGGGAGACCGTACCGTGGCCCAGAGGTGAGGCCCAGTGAACCAAACTGTGACAATGTCTAAAACACCAGCTTCTAGTGTTTGAACTTACTTTTCAGGATATGATCATTCTTTATGCATCCATCATCATTATTATTGTACTCCCTAGCTGTTAAATTTGGTGTGAACCTCTACTATCCCATACCTTATATAGCTTCTATCGTTATTATCTCATTACATAGGTCATTCACAACATGATGGTTAGGCTTTATTTTCTACTTCTTTGATGGGATTAATATTAGTCTCCAGTCCAAGGGGAGTCTCTTTTGCAACTCTACAGTGGGTCTACTCAGATATGTCTGCATCCCTCCCCTGTCCTCCCCTTCCTACAATGTCTGGGCCCTTTGAAGTGAAAAACTGGAGGATAGTTTTTGCTCACTTTCTCTTCAGCGTAATGGGATAAGAATGCGCTCCACAGCCTCAAAAAGGCGCTCATGGTCAAAGTCAAATAGTTTTGGTGAAAATGTCTCCCCAAAGCCACTTATCTGGCAATTCCAGAGTCGTTCTGAAGGGCGTTGCCTCTAAAATTGCATCAGTTTCTTAAAACAAAGCAACAGTGGAAGAAAAAAAAGTAGCATTTTTAGATATTCAAGTCCAACCATTCAATTTAGCGTAATTCACTATAATTTACTCGAGAGTGCTAAAAACTACAGCAGTCCGATAGCAATCGAAATTACAGAACCCTGGTTGGGTTGAGGCCACAAATTACAGCAAACACGGGCAACAAAAATAGAACACAACAATAGTGCGTGCCCTGTCTCAACCAATAGCTACAGGAGAATGAGACATTCTTGATGTGAGTCCGGAGCCGTAGAGGAAGTACACCAGCTTCTTAACTGGTCCTATCTGATTTCCTCATCCTAGATTATGTCTGAAAGCTTCAGATATCCCCATCACAAGTGCATTTCTCATCTCATCCTCTCCCAAATAGAGCTACACATACACACACACACACAGACACTGAGACAGGTCATCGGCTGACCACTGAATGGCAGCATGTCTCCGACACATCTTCAGGAGCCAGGATATCACAACTTTGTCATCTCTGCTGGACTCATTACCCCTTTCACTCCCACCACTTCCCCCTTGACTGTGAACCTCCCCATGCCCCAGACACAAAGTCTTATGTAACCGCTTACTTAGAAAGCCACATTGCATTAAGTTGGTGGTCAGAAAATGCTTGCTTCTGCCTGACAGAGCAGGACAGAGCGGGGGGAGGATTTATCTGTGTGGAAAAAAGCCATTTCCCACCAGAGTACATTTGTCATTTGTCATTTTTTATGTAAAAGATGTGCTGGACAATCACTGCAGTGTCACAAGCTCTTTAGATATATTTGTTTGATGTTAGTTTGAAAAAGACACTGGGGTGCTGATTAATGCCAAAGTAAACTCTAGTAAACTAGAACCTAACAAAGGTCTGCTATGATGTTGAGCAGAGCTGAGCTCATTTCAAAACATTCATTTCAATGCCATGAATCACTAATCAAAACAGGACTAGGAAGACTGAATTTCCATTGCATAATACCATATCTAACACACCTCAACATTTAGTTTTGTTTGTTTGCTGCATACAATACGTACTTCTCATGAGATGCAGCGTGTGTTCTCAGTATGACTGAATGCACTAGTTTGTGAACAGCTCTTTGTTTTCACCAGGTGGACAGCTGGGCTCTGGGGGTGCTGCTGTATACCCTGGTCTACGGGACCATGCCATTCGACGGGGGAGACCACAAGAACCTCATTCGCCAAATTAGCAATGGCGAGTACAAAGAGCCTACTCAGTCCTCAGGTACTGCAGGGACCTTTGCCTCTGTTTTTGTCACGCTAGAAAAACAAACTGATTATATTTTAAAAAGGGTTCTGGAGTGTCATAAACTAAACTTACCAAATCCACTTCAGCTGGACCACAGGACCCAACTTTAATGTAGAATTTCCTTGTTGATGAAGAACAGAACAAGTGCAAAGTAATTTTCTTTTCAATCTACTAAAGACACTTGAATATATTCACTTACATTCATTGTGTGTTATTTAACCGGGAGTAGAATCAGGTCCGGATATTGTGTTGAGCTGTGCTTTCACACACATTGCGCACAACAGGAGATTGTCCATGAGATGCATTCTCACAGGGGGAACATTTTCATAAGGGCCAGAGGGCAGCGTATGGAAGGCACAACATGACACACCAGAGATCACTCTCCAACATTACCCAGACTTTGTACTAAAAGCTCCTAGGATAACGTCTAGGTAATCTCCGGGCCGTCTGACTCAGACACTTGTGTTCTCACATACAACTCGCCCGGTTACTGTCTAGATATGTTCAGAGTTCCAGTGCATTTCTGAAAGATGCTTAAAAACAGAACATATTTTTGCAAACAACCTTAAATATTTTATTATTTAAGAAAACCGAAATCAACCACAGTTCATTGAAATGTCTTTCAGTTCAGGTATTCTCAGTTAGTGCTTGCAGTGTGAAACTCACGCTCCATTCTCCATTGGGTGCTCTGTAATATTTTATCAAATAGATCTAATTTCTTTTTGAAGTGGTGTGTAGTATGAGACAGCTTACAAATTGCCATTGTTCTGTTTTTTGCTAGATGCCCGTGGACTGATCCGATGGATGCTGATGGTGAATCCTGAGCGCCGGGCCACAGTGGAGGATATAGCCAATCACTGGTGGGTAAATTGGGGTTGGAAGAACAGTGTGTGTGACTGTGAGACCCAACGTGACCATGGAGGGTCACCCATGCTGGCCCGCTTCATTGACTGGCAGAATCGCACTGAGCCACGTGGTTCTGGAGTCAAAGCTGGAGCCCTGCCCCAACTTCTGCGCCAGAGGCCCAAAAAGTCCAAGAAAGAAAATGTTGAAGCAGGGCAATCCCACTGTGGAGCAGAGGACAAGCCAGGTCTGAAAAGACCCAAGGGAATCCTGAAGACCAGGGTGACTGGGGAGCAGCAGTCAGCCAGTCTGGATGAAGTGGAGTTGGGCCAGGCAGTGCTGCCTCAACAAGCTGAAGAAAAAGAGGAGGTGTCAAGTCCAGATCAAGAGGAAGAGGAGCCAACTATGGGAGGAGGCTCGCCAGCTAAGATGGTGCCCTCACTGCCCAAGAAAGGCATCTTGAAGAACAACCAACAGCGGGAATCAGGGTACTACTCCTCTCCAGAGCGCAGTGAGTCTTCCGAGCTTTTAGGAGGGGCCAGTATGTCTCTGGTGGCCACCTCCCCACCCAAGAGAATAATGGGAAGAAAGGGCATCTTGAAGCGAAATGGCAAGTACTCCACCTACAGCGGACCTCCCTCAGCAGCAGCTGGAGTTCTTGGTGAGCCTCCTCCTTCAACTGACTCTGGTCTGTCCCGCAGTCAGAGTCGTCCCTCCAGTATAGTTGGGGAGGACAGCTCAGTCCTGTCCCTGTCACCCAGCTCCCTCAGCAGGGCTGAGTGGCATCCCTCCACCCCCCACCTGCGCCCTAATATCAGGGCTTGTGTCTCGGCCGAAAACCTGCTGCAGCTTGCCAACTTCAAGGGTTTCCAGGCAGCACCACCGCTTCAGGGGCCCAAGTTCAGCCATGGCCCTAAAACGAAAGGCTCTCCCGGGGACAATGGCAGCTTCTCCTTGCTGGGGGACCTGGAGGACATGACTCAGGTGTACCAGCAAGCCCTGGACATCAGCAACAACCTCACCTAACAGTCGGGTGGAAGAGAAGAGAAGAAGCAGAGGGAAATAAACATTACTGTGTATGCGCGTGTGTGTGTGTGTGTGTGTGTGTGTGTGTGTGTGTGTGTGTGTGTGTGTGTCTGTGTGTGTGTGTGCGCGTGTTTGTGCAGATATAAATGGCTGGCATTAACGACCAGTGTGTTACTGGGATACACCTTTTGGAAAGTTGTGGCTTTTCAAATGGGGATAAAATCTTGAAGGAAATGATATATGTATGCACGCACATACACACACACAGATGTACACACTTAGGTGCACATCTCTGACCAGCGGAAATTCAGTTAGGCTTTTGTGAACAGGACTGAGAAGGAGCTGGCACGAGAAAATGCCACCCAGTCTGCTTTCTGGCCCGCCCATAGACTTTGCTGTGTTCAACATGTTTACATATTCAGCAAGAAGGCAAGTTGGAATCACAAACGCAGCAAGCAGAATCTGGTTGGTTCTCCTTGTACGCCACCCATTTTGAGTTTGAGTTTACAAAAGCACCTTAAAACTCACGCAGAGCACATGCTTTTGTGATCTTTGCTTCCTTTAAAAAAAGAAACAAACCAGGGTCTTGTTCCAAAAATAACTGACATTGCTGATTATTTATTAATATTTTTCATTGCTTTTAGTTTTAAGTGCAAAACTGGTGGGTGCTGGCTAATACTGGAAGATACCGAAGCTCCTTGTCTCCAACTCTTTGTGTGGAACTGACATATATAATTATGTTTCTCAGTAATGAGAAACATATATATACTCAGCATATATAACTATGTCTGCACATGTAAACATGCAGGCAATTATACCTTCATAAAAGCGTATGTCCTATATATGTGTATGATACTAGGGAATATGTAGGAAGTGCCTTTTTTGATTCATAATAAAAAATTATGTATGTCATTTCCTTAAAGTGGAGGGAAAAGCCAGGCCAACCTGTCACCAGTTGTGCTTTTTTTGATGTTATTTGTGAATGTGGAGAGACCCAGGGCCTTCAGCACACGGTTGACTAACTTAACTTGTTTAGGGTTCAAAGGCCGATCAGAGGCAGTTGAGATCTAACAGTCTCTTGCCTCCTACCCCATTATTTTCACAAGTAGAGTCACACACAGATACGCCGGCATCTACAGGCAACCTCGGAAAGGCCTCCTCTGTGTTCTTTGTCAGTGTTTAAGCCCATAGTTTGGTTTGTCAGGAGTTTAGGTGGCTTGGTTGAACACACAGATTTGCTGGCAGCACTAGAGGTCTGGAGGAACTCACCTAGTGGGCATTTAGTAAAGGGAGATGGCGCAGACACCCTCTCACAGTCCTGGAATGTGCCTGGCTCTCTTGACCTTGGTTGTTTCACATTTTTCGAGGCTACATGACAAAACAGGCTGTTTAGTGACAGATTGAGTTTGGTTTTTTTTGCCAAAGACATGTAAGGTGTTTTCCATTGTTTGCCTAGTTAATATCTTATCCAAAGCTCTCCAAAAGAGCAAAGTAAGGTGGTTTGTTTTAGTCTGCTGATGACACAGCAAATTCCTCAGACAATGGCTGGAGACGTGTTGGTGCTAGAGATCTCTATCAGCCCTAGACCGACTCAGCACAGGTGGGATCTGTGGTCTGTGCCCTCCAGCTGTGTATACTAGTCCATTATGTCAACCAAGCACAATTAGTCAGCTATTGTTTTCATTGTGAGTTTGAGAGAGGCAGCACGTAGAGATTTATAGTTAGGGGAAGAAGAAAAGAGTGTGAAAGAGTGATGCATGGAATGGTGTTAAGATTAGAGAGGACTTTCCTGTAATTCGCAGAAAAGGTCGTTTGATTTATTTTTTGAAGGATCTGTAATGTAGACTAGTGAAAGTAAAGAAAGTGAGTAGAAAGATTGGATGGAAAGTTTTTGTTTCGCACCAAAGATGTGATGAAGCTTTGACATTTTAATGGAAGGTTTAAGTCTGGGAGAAATGGAAATCCTCAAGATTTTTCTTTGACTTATAGGGAATACCTTTTGGTTAATGAACTCATCCCTACATTGATTTCATCTTGCGTTTTTTTTTTTTTTTTTTAAGTTTTGATGCTGCAGGCTGTAGATACAGCTTGTGTATAGAGTCTGTGTGGGACATATGCTCGATGTGGCCTCAGAAAGTGCATTACACTTTTCAGCAGAAGCATAAGAAAAGGAGAAAGGTGACTGACATCATCCAAAATATCAAATGATGAAGATGGAAAATCAGTAGGTTACTCAGAAAATGAATAATGTTGAATATTTTCAGTGGTCTCTTTGTGCGAAGGAAAGGTCCTGGGTATCGATTCAAATGAAAGACCTGTTGCGTATTATATTGCATTTTTATTGCCTTTTATATTGCATTTTATTGTCAACTGGATTTACAGTGAGAAAATTATACTATGTTAGTATTTTGTTTTATTATGCTTCTGTTTTTGATTTTCCAAAATATAAGAAACTTTATATTGCTTTATGCTACGGCAGAAAAATACTTCCTTCCTCGAAGTATTAAGAAGTTATCTCCAAAAACAGATAAATACTGAAATTGGTTTAATAGAAATTTTCTCCTGTTTTAGTACGCCTGTAGGTCAGAAAAAGCCCCAAAATGGCTAAATACAAAGATATGTGCTAATATACAGCATAAAGAACTGGCCATAAAAAAATTTAATTGTCACCTGCAAAACCAGGAGAGGTCCAAAGAATGTACAAAGTGCTGGAAATACATATGGGGGAAATGGAAATAAAGCAATGGAAAAAGTCTGACCGTGAAACTTTAACTCTGCCAAACTGGAAATAACTGGTGCATATCTGTTAGTTAGCAGAAAGTCTAATCATAGGAAAACTTGACTGGATATTGTAATGACAAAAATAATAAATTAGTATTATTATGTTATTTAAGTTGTTTTTTTTTTGTCTGTTGGTGATCCTGGACTGCCAAGGTAGATTACGTTGTGTGCCTTTGGTAACTTTTATGAACCTTTTTTTTTTTTTGATAATGAAAAATATTATCAATGTGTTTTTATACTTGTATTTATTGGTGATCAAGCCATTTAATTTGTTGTCAAAGTACTCCACGCTCATGCTTTGGCCTGCTTTGAACTTTGCGTTGTGTTCAGGATGTACTGCACACACAAAAGTATCACTCGTTCATTCAAAATAGAGTGGGATCATCTCATTGTGAAGGCAGTGGCAGTGTTTATTTTCAGAGTGACAAATCAATAAGAGTTCCACCAATCCTGTAAATGTGTCTTAATTCATCCATTCAGGTGTATTTCTATTCAACACAATGCCTCCGTTGTACTGTATCAACTCAAATAAATGGATCTTGAAAGTTACACATGTTGTCTTTATGCTTTTTCTTTTCTTTTTCTTTTTCATGTTATTCTATAGTTAAGAAGCTGTTTTGTAAAGAAAAGAGTCAGGTCACGTGAAACTGTATTTAGAGCATTCGTAAGTATAGACATATATGAGTCTCAAGGGAATCATTATTGAGGTGAAGGACATTCACAAAAAAGGTCATTATGCCAATATTTTCCCAGATATGACTTTGGTCCCAAAGGTTAGACTCAGATGGCACTCTCTTGTTACAATAAAGACATGTGGAATAAAGTATTATTGGAGAGATGTCCTCATTTCTTTCCTGTTTTAAAAATATGTGACCCAAAAACCTAGATGGATCCACAAAGGAGATCAGCTGTGGTGATCCAGATTCATTCTCAACATCTCTACTCTCTAATTCAGGTCATTATTTAATAGGAAAAGAAGTTTGAGGTCACTCAATGTCACTCTAAAAGCAAGCTGGTCATTTTTACTCAAGTTGAAATAATTTGTTAGAACCTCATGGCCTCTTTAAAATAAGTACTATATCTGAGGCAGAGATACCAATTAAAATTAACCAATGTTGTGTTTAACCAATAAACCAATGTTTCCACTGAATAAATGGTTACTTAATGAATGTTGATACTTCACCAAAAATATGTTTTTAAGCATTAAGTAATTCCCTGTATGCTTGAAAGGTGGCTGTGAAATTCTTTTGTCCCTTGCAATTTCACAGTGGTTCTGGCCAGCTTGAATTGATGTTGGGTACAACGAATTCCAATACTAACCAGTTTTTACAGTGGAAACAGAAATCAAAACATCCATAAAAAAGATTTGAAATAAGTTCTGCAGACAAATCCACTTATCCACCGTCCATTCTTATGCTTGTTATGGTCCAAACATATCATATTTCTTTCAAAATGTGGTTAGCGGCACAACTTTTATTTCATTCTTTACATACAGTACAAGTCTGTCAAGCTCATTAGTGGTCACACACATTGGTTTGTACACACTGGAGTGCCCACCTCTTCTGTTGGTTAGGAAAACCTGCTGTCTTGAAGTTGATGTTTTGTTTATTAAGTTATGTTTTTAGAGATATGTCTATAAAGTACAGCAAACATATACACAGAGTCTGATTCAGGAAATCCTTTCTAAAACCCCTTACAAAACATTCGTGCACGTATGTGTGGGACCTCTTCCCATTCTTCTCCTTTAACAGACTTTTGCAGTATGAAACCTGCACCTTTAGCATTCAACATTCTTTCAGTAGTGAAAGAATGTTAGAAACAAATTCTAGGACTGTGACATTAGCCATTTTGATACTTATTTCATTATGAATACTGCTCACTATTGGAAAATAATAGTCTGTAAGTGTTTAAATGCTAAGAAGAAAAGGACTTCTGTTCTCACTTGGATGCTCTTGAGTGTAGTTGGGCCAGTTTCTCTGGCAATAAGCTCTGAGTAGTTGATTGACAGACAGTTGCAATCAGGGAAATTACAACACTGTCCAATCCCACAAGAGTGTGCTGCCAGTTACATAATGGACAACACTGCACTTTAACGAGATGACACATGCCAAAAACAACCTGTAAGTAGTGGCTCACTATACTAAAGTGGGAAATAGACCAAACATAAAACAAATCATCACAGCAATATGTGACAAAAGTGTTAGTATTGTTTTTTGGACCAGTACACCTGCTGGTAATTATTTCGAAAAGCAGACAGTCCAGAAAAAGTATTTTTTTATCATTAGAAAACCGACAGAGTCGAACAAACAGCAGCAGACAACATGGAGCAGAGAACACAGTTCATGTCTGGCTCAGAGAAGAAACAAGAGAGTCTGTTTTTAGGACTTGGAGAGTCAATTGATTGTCAAGGGAGAGCAATGCTGCTGCTGGGTTAATTTGATCCACATTTTGCAAGGGGGAGTGGGTGGATGGCTGGAAGCTCCGCAGTCTTTCAGGGCCTTGGTACTGATGAGTCGGACAGCACCCACAGCTCATGCAGGCCAAACACAAGCAGCAGGAGGAGAACATGAAATAGTTCAACAGTATTGTGCAGAGCAGGATTTATCCCAAGTTATCCAAAGTCTGTTGGAGCTAGTCTGAGCTAAAAAAGCAGCATTAAAGCCTTCTATTTATAAATCCATCCTGCATCAGTAGTCATTTTTGTCACACTGACAGTGAACTACAGAAAATTGCATCAATCATCATCTAATGACATTATTTCTTTTGGGAGGTATCCTCAGAAAGAGCACAGTTGTTATCCTTGGAACAGCTACAGGTCTCTTTTTGTCTTAATGTAAATTCCAGTCAAAGACTACGTTCAGTAATACTACAAGTCAAAGACAAACAAGAGCATTTACTGTAGGCAACAATTTAAATGCTTATGGTAATTAATTATCATATGTAAAAGTTAATACAGATGGTGCAAAGGAAAAAAAAGTTCTGAGACTTCAGTGACTGCACACTCGTGACACTGATATGATCTAAGTTTCAAAGGGATTTTTTTATGTCTTCAGAACAATTTCAAGTTCACTTTTTGACCCTTAAATAAAGTCCAGCTGCTAGACCCTCTGAACTATTCCCTCCTTTACCCTGTTTCCTCCATCTGCAGAAGGTGAGCATGTTTGGAGGTGGAGGGTGGGAGTTTATTGGTGGAGACAGCATACCCAACTGCTCAAATTTAAAATGCCAAAAACAAAGCCCTTCCCCCAAAACCAATGAGTACTTTAGCATGACCCAAAGTCTCTGCCTCACAGATATAGGTCTGCATAATGTTTGAGGGTATAACTATTCTTTACTTTTATCCTGTATAACAGACTTAACAATAATAATAATAATAATATATACTTTATTGATTGCCTTGGGGAAATTCTTTGAGGACAGGCAGCCCCTGTGAGGGCTTGCCAGGACTGGGAATTGAACCACTCACACTAAGGTTTGAAGACAACTGCTCTGCCCATTGAGCTACCATGCCGCCTCTTGAAAAGGCCCATCTCCCTCCGCAGCCCCCTCAAGCTGTGGCAGCTAAAAGCTGTCACACTCAGAAGTGTTTGGGACATAGGAGTTAGAGAAATCACATGTACTTCAAGTTCATAACTTCTTTTGTCTCCAAAAGAAACAGCTCTGTAACAAAAAAAGTAGGTGGATATTCTGCAAATTGAGCAAAAAGGAGAATTTGGCGAGGTCAGTGCTGCCTTGGCGTGTCTGGCTGCTGTTGCAGGCAGGATGTTCCACAGTGAAGGTTTAGGGTGGCTGTTGTAAACTGAGCTGCCCGTTCATTGCAGGAAAAATAAACACAGGGTCGGGCCTGAAGAAAGTCCTGAGTACAGTGGAGCGTGTGTTCCCTCTGTTAGCTGGCACATTACTTCAGAAATAACATGGGGCCAGGTGAATGGGGCAACTTTTCATGCTTTTGTGCATTCACATATACAGAAATGCATGAGCACGTTCACAGGTGCACACTTTTGAAAGTTCTTCTTTCATTCTTTCTAAGTCTCTCTGAAAGCACTCACACAGGTTCCTAACTCATATCCCTGCAGAACTCCTTTTCCTCTGTGCCACTGTGATAACATTGTGACTGGATGTGGAATGGAATAAACCACACTCCTTTCCTGCTCAGCTTCCACTCATCTATCATTCATCCTCCATCCAGTGGCCCCCTCCACACACCCTGCTCTCCATCCCTCTCCTGTCCAGAGGACTATTTTTAGCGGCAGCACTGCTATTCTGGAATTTGTTGCTGACTGGCTGCTGCTGGGTGTCTGGGCGGCGATCTCTCCTGGAATGTCTGGCCCTCTCTCAAACCACTCCACAGTCCCAGCGCAGGGCGGACGGCTCAGCGCTCTGATTACAACTTTTAGCTGTACCCGTAGCTCATTCTTCCTCCAGTAGAAACACAAAGCTAGACCAAGGGGAGAAAATGTTTCTCTTCCCTCTACTACAAAGTTACTTTGATGTGTGACTGACCTTTGCATGCATCCATCTGTGCATATATGTGCCTAATTATGCACTACAGGGACAATAATGTGTTCAAACAATGACTTTATCGGGACATGCTAACAAAAATGGTAAACCATTGAATCCTTGAATTACTCAACTTGGTTAAACAAACAGTTCAACATTTTAGGAAATATGCTTATTTGGTTACAGACAGAAAGATGAGATGCTCAAAACTATTCTCAGATTTCCAGTAAATAAAAGGCTAGTGCTAGCATCCATTTAGCTTAGCACAAACACTGGAAATGACACCTAGCTTGATTGAGAAAAATCACTCTAGCTCTAATTCACATCTGTATTGTTTGTTTATTTCATACAAAATGTAAAGCCATCGATAACCGTAACAGGCTGAACTTGTAGAAATAAAGAAATAGCAGTGTATTTCTTAAGATTAAAACTATTCCATTAAGGTACGGGTAAGGGATGGGATTATGCATGTCATGGTTATGGTTAAACCTTGTTTAAGTTCCTAGGAAATTAATGTAAGTGAAAGCAATACTGCTTTGCTTAGATGTTTTGGTGTGCTTTTTTGTGTGTGTATGCTTTTGTGTGTGGTCCATGAAAAGAAAATAAGCAGCACTAATGGGAAGTTTTTCCTGTCTTGGATCAGGCTTTAGGGGTTTCAAAGCAAAATTGTTTGCAGTGGAGGGAACTTCGTCTAAGCCCACCTGTTGCTTATGATTGCAGAGATCCGCTTGAGCTGGGCCTTGTTGAGAGACATGCTACAGAATGCCACTCAGTAACATCAATGGATCAGGCAGGCCCGTTCACTCCACAAAATTAACTCAGCAGAGATGATGCACTACAATATGATAAGTATGTTGTAGGCATGCCTGAACTGCCAGGTGATGAAGTTGGCAGCACTGCTTACGTTTTTTCTATCACACAAATATTCAGAAATGACAGAGCTATATTTAGGTCAGTAATACTGCTTGTTATTCCAGGAAATCATTGTTGTGTAGTTGTTTTCCACCAGGCCACAATCTGAATCCACAGGGTGTATTTTACATACATCTCCATAATATTTAATGAGACAAACCATGCCCTTTCAAATGGATATGAGAGCTCAACCGGTGAGGGAGGAGTTTCCCCCAGGCTAAGTGATTAGGGCATGAAGAGGAGGGTGTAAAAATAACATGATGGTAAACAGCCAAGTCCTTTAAAGCATGTATTCATGCACCTTTTGCCTTCCCAGAAGCCAAGAAGAGGAAATGCTTCTGTGGCAGGTAACCCTTTCACTGCAAATCAGTGAACTCTGCATCCTGTTGATCCACAAGCTACTGATAAGAATTCCATCACAAAACATCTTGTTCTTGTTAACATTAGGATGTACACAAGCAACTAGGAAAAATGAACAGTCAGCAGCGTGAGCATGGATGCAGCTAATTGGCCTTGGCTCCCAGTAAGGGGATGTGGGTTTAGCGCCAGTATGGTGGAGTTGATGTAGGCCGTGGAGAGGGAAGAATGGAGACTGGGAGGCAGCCCATCAGAAACTGTGGCCAAGTCATCGAGCTAACTGACCAGTCAGGTAATTAAACAGCCTTCAGCACTCTATATGGGAGCTGTGTCTCTCCAGAGTGTGAAAGGCTGAGGCGAAGGCTGGGAAGTGAAGTTGCTCTTGGCTAAAACTCAGAGATGCGCGGCCTGGTTGCTCCGGGATCAGATCCCATGGCCACAGGGTTTTAGCACTGCTGGTTTTAGCTCATCCTTCAATTTGGTTTCTGTTTCAGAGATTTTTTTTCTTTTACCACCCCCCCACCCCAATTCACTCATAGCTTTAAGTAGAAATGCAGCAGAAAGAGCTGGATGGATGTATGTTTCCCCAGCTGGCTTACATTCTTCTGGTTTCCACTTGTGTCTGCTTCTCCTTTTTTATGGGTCAGTGTTTCTGTGATTAAAGTTTCTTTCCTTTTCTCCCTCCCCTTGCTTTTCCTCTCTCTTTCCATTCATTGCTATTTTCCTCTCCTGCTTTTTTGCCTATGTGTTTTTCGTGTGAATTTAGTCCCCAGAAATTGACCAAGAAAACAGCTGTCCAGTTTTGTCCTGCACTGTAGTCATTTCTCCACCAACATAAAAAGAACGATTTGTTGTTTAGTCCTGTAAACATTTAAATTTGGGTAAATCAGGTATTCTACAGGATTTCTAGATGTGTCCAACCTTACCATTGTCTATGCTCAGTGTGCAGTTTGGGTGGCATCCTACACAGTGTTCTGTAACATCATTATCAGACTTTCTCACACTCTGCCACAGGTTTTTATGTTTGCCAGCTCACTGGCCGTCCTCTAACTGACAATACATTGATTGATACGACCACGGGTGTGGACTCCTTCTCCTGCTTCCTCTTCTACCGCTGGGGGGTGGATAATGACACTCCAACTGTAAATTGAATGATTCTGGATGCTCAAAGCAGTGCCTAAACAGTAGTCAAAATACTGAGTCATATCCAGGTATGTGGATTTACACTTTGATAAATAAAAAATAAAATTGTTTCCAGCCAGGTAGCTTGTTTCTTTGCAGCACTGTGCGCAGCAGCTGGATCTGTTTGTGACCAGAAGAGCTAAACACACTTTTATTCTTTATTCTATATTTATTCATTTTAACCTAAAATGAGACTCCAGTTCATCATCATTCTGTAGAGAGTAATCTGATTATGATTTGTTTGTCCACTTTTGAACCTTCAGCACATTCACATAACCTGGTAACAAAACCTCAATGACCCAGAGTCCACATTAATCCCTGTCAGGGTGGTCCATCTACTGTTGTCTCTTTTTAAAGGGAAGAGGGGAAAAATCCCAGGAGTATGTGGGGTCTGACATTTGCTATCCTATTACTGCCCACCTAAGACACAGCTGCGCACATAAAACAATGTGGGACGCAAGGTAATGAAGTGCTAACCACTGAGGTAATCACTCTAGGAGCAGCGATCCTTTCCCCTTCCCTTTCTCATCCTTTCACCCTTGGTTCTTCTTTTTCATCCCTCCCTCCTTATGTGCTCTTACAATAGAGTGTCGCTGACAAGAGATTCCTCCAAATAAATGAAAATGTGTTTTTATCCCAAGCATGCTTTGGGAATGGAGACAACTATGTGGAGGTTTTGTGGTTCTTCTCATGATGAGGGGCTTAAAAGGATCCTCAAGGGGATGAATACACGCTTCTTGGATTGATTTAAGAAAAGAGGAACATCCTAGACAGTTATCAAGGTCTACATTGCCTGCCAAGACAAGGGGTAAGGAAGTTCTTTGGGGAAGGGTTGAGTTTCAAATAAAAGCAACTGCTCTGCGACCACAGGTGAGTCCTGTTTGATGCTCAGTTAGGGTGACATTTGGATGGGACTGCTGTGCTTTTTCTCCCAGGCAAAGATACAAATCTCCCTTTGGCAGCTGCGGTTTGTTGGGGTGGGGGCTGGCTCTTTGAATGTCTTGTCTTAACGTGGTGGATGGGCTGGTGAGTTGTTCCTGAAAGATTCCCTTTATGAGTGATGGCCATCTGGGCCATTTCTCAGTATGTGTGTGTGAACATGTGTATGGTTTCCCTTTCTTCTTGTCCTTTTTTTCTTCTTCCTAAATAGCAGTGAAATGTTGAAGGAAAACAAATGAAAAGATAGTGCTTTGAAAATGGATCTGTCCCAGCAGCCTGCCACCACCACCTCCTCCCCCTCAATTCTGACCCCCTCCTCCCTTCACTTGTGCAGGCTTGATGAAAGAGTATACCTCTCTTCGTCGCACGCAATGGGGAGCAGGGAGGTTTGGGGTAGAATTAAAAGAAACAAGTTGTGAGGGAGGAGAAAGAAATCATGGGGATGCAAGGAGGAGAAAGTGATCTCAGACGAAGTTGTATGTGATGAGGATAAAAAATGTTTAGTACCTAGAGAGCAGATGATGAAGTGAGACAGAATAAATGGAGGAAGAGTTGTATGGAGGAGATAGAAAAGGGGCTATTAGGGGGTTCAAAATTTAAGAGCTAAACGAGGGGCAATGGATGAATGAGCACTGAAGGGCATGGCTGTGGTTTACCAGGAACTTTAAACATGCGGAGAAGAAGGGGTGGTCAAAAAGAAGTAAATAAAGTAAAGAAGATTAGACTTATTCCAAAAAGCCATAAAAGTAGATGATGAAAACATTACATGACCATTATTGAAAATATATATTTTCAAATATTAAATGAGCTTAAAGCACAATCAAAAAGTACAACATCAGACATAGTAGTACTTTATAAATTAGTAATGGCAAACATAACAAACAAGGGATCTTTTTATACCCAACAAACATGAGCAACTTTCACATTAATTTGGATTTGATTAACAAAGCAATAGTTTGACTTCCCTTGATGCCAACAAATTGTCTGGCACGATGTTTTTGTATTCTGTTTTTGCTCTTGGTTTTTCAAAGATTAAACAAACAAGATGTAAATGAGTGAACTTCAGAGCTGCAGGTAGGTGGATGTTGATACATTTGGATAGAGCCGTGCTAGTTGTTTCTCATTGTTTTGAGTCTTTGTACTAAGCTAAGCCAAGCTGATGCTGGCGGTAACTTCATACATCATAAAATCTTCTCATCTAACTAATGCAAAAGGGCATTTTTTCAAATATCCGGTGTTTTTATCAAACATAAACTATTATTTTAAATTCAATATTCACTCTGTTGTTGGCTCATCCTGTGACAAATGTGAGAAAAAAACATTGCTTTTAAGTCTGGTTTACTGTTGACCTTCAGTGTGAGTTTATCTGTATCTGTCTGCATTTAGCACTGGCCAGGTGTAGAGCGCTGTGGGTTTTCCCAAACTGTTTTCCTAAAAACAGCTGCTTGTTGCTGCTGAAAACAGAAGAGGAGAGGGGAATTTTCAAGTCATAAAACCAAAACAATGGGCTAAAAGGGGATGCACAGTTGTGTATTGCTCCTTTAACACAGTCTCACAAATTCTGTTTCTATACAACTGAAATGCAATCACAAATCTACAATATCCGTGTTATCTATTCCACCGGAATATCCTATCCTGCAGTATGATATCTAGTTGTCATGGTTGGGTTTAGGCACTCACAACTCACGGTTAAGACTGTGGGATGCAAAAGATTTAACAACCATAACCTTTCTCTAACCTGAACCAAAGTGTTATTTGTTCCCTAAACCTCACCACAGATAAGACTCTGTATTCAATATCAGGTCTTTGGTCTTTGTCACATCCTTTGTGACTCACTTTCCATCAATAAATTTGGAGCTTAATTTATTTAAAAAAGCTTTACATCAGATCACAATCATAACACGAATATACCACAAAAAGGTAATCTTGTCTGTGGTTTAGTTGCGTAGGAACATACTTTTTGGAAGACAGGGTTGCCTCATCAGAATGAACACTTTTTTACACTATGCATGCATTGATTGGTTCAACTTTAACAAATACATTAGGCTGTAAGACTGAAGTTACGAGCTGTCTTTAAAAGAATGACTTGCATTCTTTAGAAAAAAAAACTGTGTCTTAAATTACATGCTAATTATTTCACATGCATTTTTCCATTAAACTTTGTTCACAATCAAACCATTCATAACATAATACTTCAATGAGCAGTGAGCTGCCATAACTTGTTCCTCTGACCACTGAAACCATTTACACCGAGACATTCAGAACCTGACAACTTCAAAGACGCTAACACACACACACACACAAACACCCCTCCCACACATCTTCTCAAAACACAAATCTTTCATACACTAATGATACGCTATAACGATGAGCTATGCACTGAGCAGGGTGGGAAAGATTAGCGAACTGACAGACATTCCTAGGAGCTGATGTCAACACACTATCACAAAATATGCTCAATATGATGTTACAAACCAAAATACGAACCCCTCAGACTCTGTGAGAGGTGATATGTTTGGATGAGGGTGGTCCCCAACTGGCTGACCTGGAGGTCAAACTTGGAACTCCTGAGGTACAAATTCCTCAGGCCTGGTCCAAGGACAACCCCACAAAGGTGAAAGGTGGACCAGGATGTCTTTGTTGCCAGATTCTGGAAGTATTCTAGCTTAATGACTGAGTCACCGGCCCACTGGCTACAAGGGCACATGCCAGACATTCTACTGTCAGGCAACGGTGTCCTGGTGGGGTTACGGAGGACAGATGTCCTCTTCACTACCTGTGTGGCAGTAGAGGGTGTGAGAGTTTGAACAGGGAATCTTTTGATATCACTGTTCCTTTCCCACTTTCAGTCTGTGGTTTGAACTGATGGTGATTCACCCTGAGTCCCTGTGAAGCTCATCCATCTAAAAGCCGCCAGATGTTTATTTAGACTCTGAGGTTGGACCAGGAAAAATAACTTAAGATCCTGCAGGCTGTACAGCTTGTAGTTTCAAGGTCAGGTCATCTGAACTATTGAACTGAGCTTAAGCCCTCATGTCAGAAAAACAGTCATCCTGCTGCAGTGTCCTTGAACAACAAGAATCAGAACAAAGATACTTCCAGTCAAACTGCATGTATATCTAGATTTTCTCAGGACCTCCAGATAGTTCTGGTATCTAGCCATGCAATTTGGTTTCATTTGCCCAAGTTTTGAAATATGATTCTTTAAAATCTCTGCCTCCACCCAAAACATTGTAAGAGAGTCGAAATTCAGTTGTGATGGTTTCAACAGCAATCCCACAGACATGTCTTTCCAGAAATAATGTCCCAGTTATTCTGGATAATCCACAAACCTCACAATCAACAGTTTTCCACTGGACCTACTTTATACTGAGAAATCATCCACACAAGAACTGTAGACTGTAGATAATTCAGAGCAGTGCAAACTGGGAAAGAAAGGTTTTGTAAATCTGCATAGTCTGTATTTTAATATAAATATGTATAGAAATATGAATAAGTAGATGACTAGATATATTTTAATTGTCATTCTGAACTAAAGACAATTGAAGGCAATGAATTACACGTTTGGGAGCTGCCCTCTTCCTATTGTGATGCATTTTGCAAACTGATTCTGTGCAGTAATATCTAGATGGGAGGTCACCAGCCCCCAGCCTGCCCTCTCAACTTCAGTGGCAAATCAAGACTTAAGAGAGCTTGATGATCTCTAGATTGTTAAGCCTACATTTAACAAACTTAATCTGATTAATGCATTTAATTTAATTGCAAAGTGGAAAACCAATTATCTTTTAGTGTATCAGAGTGGAGGAAATTGGCATGACTGTATTTATTTATTTTTTATCATCTGAACAAAGTGACTCCTAAAGGTTAGGTCAGGTGGAAACTATGAGAAACACTACTCCAACATCAACCACACCAGGTGTAAATGTGTACTACTGTATTAATGTAATCTCTCCCTGGTAAAAGAAGGTATCTTAGTGAAAATACCCTGAATAAATAAAGTGAGTACAGTAAATACATAAACACATTATTTAAGTGGTGACAGTAATGATATAGTAAGAGTAGTGGGTTGGTCCTATGACCAAGCAAACACTGTGCATCATTAGAAATATGCTAAGTCAATTACTTTCCCTTGTCTTTAGCCTTAAATTTATCCCATAGGGTCTGCACTCACAGAGCTTTGATCGAGTTCCACCAGGTGCACATACAGTATTTAGACATGGTATTTCCCTTCATCTAATTCACATCCTGCAATGGCTGTTTTATCTGGAATTTCTCTGAATAAAGCAGCTGCATAAACAGGAAAAGCAATTTGTGTGCATGTGATGCTATAAGCGCCAAGGCTTCCTCTGACACATTTGGCTCTCAGCGAAATGTCAGCGACATGTTAGAGTTTCATTCCTGGTCCAGTTTACCTCCTGCAGAGAGACGGGTTTCATTATGGGACATTCTATAGAAAGATGATCTCACACCAATTAACTTCTGTCTTCTGTGGATGGAGATAGAAGCTTTGTGGAGCACGTGTGATGAAACACACACAATCATATCCCAAGTGTAAACACAGCAATTATTGGTGGGATTTCTGAATAGAGCCTTGTGCAATGACAGTTTACAAAGGGTTTTGTCTTAGTGGTGAGGTGTTTGACTTCCTTTCCCGCACACACGATTTGTCTGTCAGTCAAGCACGCCAACGAGTGGAGCAGCTACGTCCTGTGAAAAGGCAGAACGACTGACAGTTTAAAAGGGAGCCCACTGACCCACATAAACAAGCACTCTCATTCATGGCCTCTGTTACTCCCTCATTGCAAAAGCCTGACTCACAAACATTCAAACACTACTGAAGTGCCCTCCTCCCCGTCTTCTCTCCCAATCAGATCTTCACCAAACTCTTCTCCTTCTCCCACACAGTTCTCCCAATCCAGAAAAGTTCTCTCTTGTGTTGTACCCTCCCCTTAGTTTAAAAATCAGTATCCGTAATCAGTATGTACATACAGTTCAGCATACGTGATCACAGACACATACTATATACCGACACACACATGCATGCACCAACACACTCGGTCTTTCCGCCAAACACACACAATCACCCAAGGAGAGAGAGAAGAGGTCAACATAACTCTGCTGTCAAGAATGCAGAAGAAGTTTATGTTGCCGTTGGAAAGGGAGAGAGGCATCTTGTGTGAGCTCAGATGAGCAATTATCCCTTTGCATATCGAGACAAAAAAGATATGGGGGAACATGCCTCCCACCAATATTTCTCCTAGCAGCCGCAGGAGTACAGTAACGTTTGCACTAAATGGGCAAACTTTGATCTGTCACTTGGTAGGAATGTGTTATTTTTACTGTGACTATTTTTACCTCTACTTATTTCCATGGCGCCAAGTAAGAACGTTTTGTTTGGACACATAAAAGTGCGACCAGAAAAGGTTTTTGAGGGATCGGTTTTCAGATGTTATTGCCCTTTGCATGCATAGAAAGGCCGTTATGTATGGTGGCTATTGCATTTTAAATCATTTGGTTTATGGTCCCAGCTTACTAAGATGTGGTGGTATAACATATAGTCATGACATTATAAACAGAGTAAATAAGACATTACAGACAATCCAGATAGAAAACATTGTAACAGACAGTCACTTAAGGCTGTTTAAAGAGGTTCACACAACTTTTTAGCTGTGGGTTTTGAGGTTGTGTAAAGCAAGCTTCTACACTGTAGTCAATTACTTTCATATCAAGTGTTATAAAGAAACATTCCGAGCTGTAAATTTAAATAGGTCCAACCCTTCGCTCACACACAGTATACTGTACACTCCACTGTGCGTATGTGCGTGACTGTTTGCAAATACAACAAGCTTGCAACACACACAGTCCAGCACCGACAAGCGATCCTTGATCTCCTTCCCCTGATAGATAGTGTTTACAACTGGATTCTCACATTCGTATCAGTGATGCTTTCCCTGTCAACATGGTCTGTAGCAGGGTGGCACGTTTTCCTTCATGATCACTGTTTACATTATCTAATCTCTCTCTCTCTCTGCCTCCCTGTGTGTGTGTCTTTGTGTTTGTGTTTATTCAGTCCTCTACACCATCCTCCTGGCCTCTGCCAAAGATTCATTCAATTGTTTTCTGGCATCTACACTTACAATGTGCAATGAAAGGAATGCAAGTGTTTACAGTTCATTTCTCCAGTTGACAACTCAGACAGACCTAATGTTTTGCTTTGCTGCCACAATCCCTAGAAAGAAAGAAAACAGCAGAAGCAGGAATGTATGTTATTCAAAATGGCTTCATCATAAGAAAACTCTAACACTTCACTGAGGGTTTTGTATCGTTTGCATAAGTAGTTAGGGATGATACAAACACACAATACTGTGACCATTAAAATGTTTGTTTTTTTCAAATTTAGTGCAAAATTTTAAGGGAGTTAACAGTTGTTATGATATACTGATTACATTTTCAACACTACAACCTCAAACAACCTTTTCTTTAGAATCTTTGCAAAACGTTCTGGATAAAATCCCATGATCCCAAACACAGATAGCTACTTACTGTTTGGCTTATTGAGGATGCTTTGCCATTTCACCTCCTTTCACTTCTCAACCTCCCTCTACATTCCCCCAAAACATGTTTTAAAGATAGTTGGCAGACAGAGATTATTGTAGAAAGAGAACCCCCCTCAAGACAGAATGGAAGCCCTCATTTACTTTGCAGATAAGAATTGTGGTTAATGAAGGGAGCGAGGCATGTTGGTTTGTTTTCGAGAAGCTTCTGGGATGTCTATGATAAGACCATTCTTTTGAAATGGGGGTGTTTCCAAACAGTTACTTAACAATAGTGTGCCTGTTGGCAAATGCGTTCATTAGAATTTATTTACTGGATGACATATGAAACAATAATGCTTTCATGCAGTTGAAGTAAAATGGTTCACTTTGGTCATATTTCCAAGTGTAGGCTACTATGGAGTTGCAGCTGAAGATTTCAGTCATTTATCCTACTGAGTCCCAAACAGCAACAGTGAAGATGAATGGCACTAGGATGGATTTATTCAAGCCGCCAGAATTTATTGTACACTTGACTTGCACTTCTGACCCTATAACAATACTCCTTGAGTGCTTTTCAGAGATTCTGAAACAGAAACTGAGAGCACTACAGGCTTGCAAACCCTGTATGTGCCTTTATTACCTTATACTGAAGCCACTAAAAATAAATAAATAAATACAGCAGTGAACTATTTAAACAGTCTAACACGTGTGCAAAGGGGAAGAACACGTGATTTATCAGCAGCATCTATAATACAATTTGTATCATCATTAAAAAGATGTAATGTCTACTGGTGCTGCTGGTGGTGATTTTAAATTAGTCAGGCAATTTCAGAAGTTGTGCTATATTAGATTAAAAATATTGTTTTTTTCCCCCAGTGGAACTGTTTATTTATTTATCTGGATGGACCTGCAGTGTAAAGACATATTTCCCACTGTTCATTAATGTTAGCATAAGCATCCAACAGTCTATGTAACAAGTGTACTTATTATATGTCGCTATGTCGCTGTCTGTTCATCTATAAATACATTTGATTTAAAAACTGCTGTGGGGATGGATTCAGAAAAGCACCACATCATACATGAAATGATACTTGTATGATAACCATCTTCCACACTTCCTTTAGGTGCAGTTATCACTCCAGTGATACTCCATGACATTTTCAGTACTGGTGAATCTATCAAGAGTCATTACTCTGTCATTGCTCCTGCCAACATACGTAGAGGCATTTGAATTTGACTGAATTGGTCACAGAAGCTTTTGGCAGCATCTCTCTCCATTAAGATGTGTTTTGAAAATTATTTCTACTAAATAAATCTTTGAAAAGAGTTATCAGCTGTAGTTTTAAGCTACACTATATAGCCAAATGTATTGGGACAAATCAATGAATCCAGTGCACAAGCAAGGTCCATAAGGACATGTTTGAGTGCGTTTGGTGTGGAGGAACTTGATTGGCCTGCAAAAAGCCCCAGATATATAAACTATCTTAAAAGGAGAAATAAAATAAAATTAAATATATAAGAAATATATAAGATGTAAGAAATATTAACAAAACTTATCTGTACAATAGATCTATACATGAGATGAAAGTCTATACAATAAGAAAAATATGAGGATGAATTTACATGGAAATGAGTGGAAATGTCCAGGAAGTGTGCAAATGTGCATGTCTGTGTGGATGTCCCTGGTCCATAAATGTCCATAATCTGCAACGTGCAGAAGTGCAAATGTGCATGAATGTGCACTGTACAATGTCTGGCGTGTGTGCAACTGTGAAGAATTCTTCTCCCGGAAGAATGGTCAAATATTCCCATAAACACACTTCCCAACCTTGTGAACAGCCTTCCCAGAAGAGTTGAAGCCATTAAAGTTCATGTGTGTCTAAAGGCAAGCGTCCCAATACTTTTGGCAATAAAGTGTAGCTGTCATAATCTCTGCCCGTTTGCTTTGTGGCAGTAAATTCTTTAAACTTTTTTAATTGCTTGTAGCTAATTTATTACAATTGTTTATCCATTGGATACAAAACCAGACACCAGCACGTCATCTTCACAGTAGTGTACACAAAAAAACATCCCTTTAATCTTTGCAGAAAGGAGAGAAGGAATGCATTTATTGGTGAGGCAAGTCTCTGCCAGTCAAGGAAGACCGAACTGATGTGTTAAGTGTGTCAAGTGAGAATTATAGCAGTGTGTGATTATTGTAATTATGAAGTTCAGGGTAGCTTGCACTATATTCATCATCACTTGGTGGTAGCTCATATCTTTCACACACTAAGTGAGTCAACTGATGAATGCCAGGGGGGGAGGTATTTTCAGAGTTGATTCTCATTAGTTCTCATTAATTAACTCATTAATGTTACAGTTTCTCATATTTTGTGTGTGTGTGTGTGTGTGTGTGTGTGTGTGTGTGTGTGTAGTGACCATGTCCATTTATTATGGAGTATATGATGTGTTGAGTGACAAAACACTTGTCGCTCCTCCTGAGTGTCAGCTAAACCGCTCTTACTTTTTTAAAAACCCATGCTCACATGTGATGATCACTGGAGCACACAGGTGTTGGAGGTTCTCAATAGAGACGTCTTTGGATTCAGTCTCCAAATATCTGAAATCTGCACCCCACAGATCCAACATCATGACTGATTTCTGTGGTTTGTTTTTCCAGTTGCTGTCTCCTCCCCTTTCTATCATTCCCATTCATATTTGTGCTTCTCGGTTCAGTTGCTGTTGGCATTCGTTGTAGGCATATCCATCACCAAAATGCACGCAAACCCTAGATACCTCAATGGAAATGGGATGAAAACAAGGCCTCCCAGCATTCCCAAACATCCTGCTCAAGTACAGTGGCCTTCTGGCTCTCTACTGCAGTTATTCATCTACATGTTGATAGACAAGATGAGCGAATGAGATGAAGCCACCTGTGAAGGGAGGAGCTGTAGAGGTCCATGGCATGACTATCTTCACAGCAAGCTGGTTATCACAACACATTTCTACTTTCTCTGAATACGCACAAACAATAATGTCTGTGTGGATACGTTAGACAAACAGAGAGAGGAAGAAGGGGAGAGACTAGACCTGGAAAAAAAAACTCAAACTGTTTCCATTACATTATACTTTAGGTCCAGTGTGCCCTTGCGCTGGTTAAAGAACCCATTTTGGCACAGCAGTATGTCATTAACATCAAAGAAGGGAGTCAGGTGTACAGCAGTTTCAGCTTGTGTTGTACAACAAATGAGCAATTAGCTCATTCTTGAGCTTTGGCATCATCATCATCATCATCCTCTCTGGTTTAATTTAGCTGACATAACGGTGTCCTCTCACTACAGCATGCCTGCTTTGTTTGGATGCTTTAGCAGTGAGTATGTGAGTGAAACTGACCTTGTGAATGTTTATACCCTGTAGTGTTTACATGTTTACGAGTGTGTGTTTACGAGATAGTGGCTCTGATCGCTCACTAAATTAACAATAGAGAATGCAATAGTTTTTTTTTCTGTGCCTTTCCTAAACGCAGTGATACATGGGGTAGCTTTTTGAGCAGTTTTTAATTGGCAACTGTCTAAGTGGAGCTAGCTCAGCATTTAAAGGTGCAACCAGCTGATATTTTACTGGCTCTTCTAACCAGAAATATATCAGCAGGGGTTTGCAAATGTTGCTGATCAACACCACTGGTGCCGCTGTTACCTCAAAGGCTGCATAGATTTCAGGATTTAAAATGGTGGACTTGAAGATGCAGACCTCTCGGACTGTTTATTTTGCTAACAATCTAAGCAAATACTGAGCAACTTTTCGTTGTGGGGAAAAGTTTAGGCAATAATAATTATATACATTCCTCAGTGCAAACCAATTTAATTCTCATCGCTGGAAAAGCACAGGTGCAACCAATAACAAAGTATGAAAAATAATGACGGCTGCAGTGCATTTCAGTGTGCCAGAAAGCCATGCCAGCAAGACAGCATGCACAGTATCAGGGCCCTGGCACTACAATAATGAAATACAGTCATAGTTACTGTGATTAGTTACACCTGTGTCCACTGCAAGAAACATGTGACTGCATAATATTTGTAACACAGGTACGTTTGTCAGGCTAACTTTTGGAAGAAAGTGTAGTAAAGTGTAGTAGACTTTTTAACTTTTAAATGTTTTACTTAAACATCATCAGAGATTACTTTGTACTTGGAAGATATGTGAATAAGTGTATATACCTATGCATATATATATACAGTTCATATACAGTATATAAATATAGATATAGATTTTAATGAAAAAAATGCTAATTAATCAAAAAACAATATCTCTTCAAGATGTTTGATATTTATTCCTGCGAGTAGTTTAGTCTGACAAAATTCCCACTGGCTAACTTTGTTTCTGTTGTCAGTATTTAAAACAGTCGACACAGCCAACACTATGCTAATGATTAAAAGAAGCTGAAAAGCTGAAACCAACACGAAGCAGGTAGGTGGGCCATGTGCAAAATGTTTCTCAATTACATCTCACCATTACTAAACCACATCATTTCAAACAGAGCTGCAAGCTGGTTTAAAATGTTGCTCAGCGCTGGCAGGAAATTGGAAACAGCCAAAAAATAATATTTTTCCGACATTAAGGATGATGGATTACAATTTATCTCAAACAAAGGGACTGTAAATCCTTTATCCTATGAAAACTATTCTAAATATACCCTTTAATCAGTTCGATGAAAGATTAACTACCTTGCACGAGCTCATGCTGTTTAGTTCTGTCTCTACAATTATCATGTGTTCAAATGAAGTCAGCTTATTATGGAAGGCAGATGTTCATTTAGCTGACACTGCTAATTGACACTCTCCTCCTGTGTGTGTGTGTGTGTGTGTGCGCGCGCGTATGTGTATGTGAGTAAGGGAGCGTGTATATGTGTGTGAATATACTCAAAACACACAGCAGGCAAAAATCCCAAAGAAAGCCAGAAGTGATTCAATCTGACTCCAGGCCATCTGTCTCTGCCAGAAGAAATGATAGAGGGAGCAGTGATAAATTATTTCTCTGCTTGTGATCTTCAGGGCAGCATTCTTCCTTTTCCACAAGCATATGTGACCCCTGTGTTCCTTTTTTTTTAATATACTGCCTTCCTCTCTTTGCATGTTTTATCCTCTTCCAAATGTACCAGCTCCACAGCCTTGTTCTTCTGTGGTTGGGTCTGCGTGTTGTGTCGTGTGGCTGTCTCTCAGATGTCTCCCCAAGGCCTCCATAAGCAGCAGATGGGTATAACGGGATCTTTAACATTTTGAGCTCCATAACTAAAATCATGTGATGATGTGACACCCAAAGGACGACAAAGGGAAAGTCTGATCTCATACCCTTTCCACACAAGTCACCTCCCTTGTTTAGGCCGTGTAAGCCTGGAAAAAAAAGCAGATGCTTAAACAATTTATTGTGGAGTTCATGAAGAATTAGGAATGGGAATTTTCTGTGGTGGTTGCACCCTTAAGCCAGACCCACACTAGTCTCACATTGCCAGACCTGTCTCCACACTGCAATTACACTATGCCAGTGCCAGAGAAAGAACTCAGTATTGGTGGTAATGTAAGTGCAGATAAAATGGCTATTTTGCATAACCAGTCTGTAACTTCTAAACTGAAAGTATTAAAATATTCATATAGAGTTGAGAACTATTTTCCACTCCATCAAAAGAGACCAGCACTGTAACAGATGCAATTTAATGGCACTGCCAGATGTCACATCACCACCTTGCTACAACCCTACAATTTCATTTGATGCTAATTCTTTAGGCAGTGGAACATAATTAATGTTTCTGCACTGGCCACACTAAGTACGTTTCCATAAAACACAAGTGACGGCTATCAGCTAAATCTTCCACATTAAAAGTGGTGACAAACCCAGCCAGCGACTGCCATATAGTACAGCCAGATGGAGGAAGAGAGAGAGAGAGACAGCTTGGGTGCTAAGTGTTAACATTGTGCAGTGGGCTTATAATTAAAGTTTCCTGTGCGAAGCTCATTCTTCTAACCATTGAGAAAAGACCAATTATTGATGCTTCACTGTTAAGTTTTTATTATTTACTGTAATTTCATCAGGAGTAAAACCTGAAGGTATTGAGTCTCATGCTATTGCTAGCTTGATTCCCAAAAGTTTCTTTAAGGTCTTGCAGAAATGCCCATGTTTATATTTCTGTACACTCTTAGAAGGAATGTGTAGAAAAAGTACACAACTTATGTGTAGGACATGGGTTTACACTGATTTACACACAACTGTATCCTAACCTGTAAGGAAAGAGTCACTTCACCAAATACAGGTCATACTAAACATAACTGGGCCACATTTAATGGTTCAGCACGTGCGCTCTCTTCTATTTTTCTAGCTTTAACTCCTACATCTCCACCCCTCTGTGTCCTTGACGCCCTGGCTTATTTTCTTCTTCTTGATTTGACTACCACCCGTGTACACACATGAGGTCATTCAATCTTTGATCTGAAGCTGTTTGGCATTGCCACTTATGAGTAGGAGCCATACTGCCTTTGACTGTAGTTTTGATGTAAGTGATGGAGCAGAGTTTATGTGGGAGCTGTCTGCTGCCATCTTCTTCTAACTCCTTCACAGCTGGTTCCTGGCTTCCCCTGCAGCTTTCTCCTTAATTCTGACACCTGTGTTTGACTGCCCTGACAGGTAAATCACGGCTACAACCTTGCATAGCTTGTGCTGAACTGCTAAATCTACTGTACACCGCCAAGCCCACATACCCTTGCTCTATGTCTTTCACCACCAGTCTATGATGGCCAGACCCAACGATCATACCAGTGATGAAATGGCCTGTCTCCGCATACAAGCAGCCTGACTGGAAAAATTAATTAGACCAAGGTAGATGGGGGTGCAAGTAGGGAAAGGTTAGGTATGGGCATGCATGGCGTTTGTCTTTAAAAGCAGCCAGAAAAGGTATGTTTACATAGGCGGAACAGAAAAACACACATGTTCACTGACAAGTGTACTTTCATGTGATATACCGCTGTGCTAATGAGTAAAACAAGTTGCTCCATGTGTGAAAAAGCTGCACACCATCAAGTTGAGGTGCCTTCAGCAGCTGTGCATTAAACATAAATCCACATGTATGCTAGACTCACATATAAACACGCACAGACACACAACCCACATGTGGACACAAGCAAAAAGTGACAGAGTTCTCTGTGCAGTGTTTTAGACAAATAAATGGCTCACACACACAGCATATGTATTGACACATATTCTTGTTCGAGGGTCAGCGCTTTAGAGAAGCAGAAAAGGTCACCTACAGGAAAGGTATCATCTGCACTGGTCAACTCCTAGCATTAATGTCTCTTAAACACACTAACCCTGCCTTTCTATGGACATGAACAAAGTGAGGAGGTGAACAAGTCTATGTTCTCTACTGAAGATGGGATGTGAGAGGGTCCATGCGTGCAATGCCTCCATTCATCATTGTCAGTAGCCTTGTGTTGTCTGGCCAACCCCCAGAAAGCTGAGGGATGAACCACTGACTCCTGTAAAAGGGGTTTCCACTTAGCCATGGCTCAATAAAAAGGGCCAGTGCACTTAGTGTGCTTTTAATTGCCCCACTTCAAGTACAGCAAAACCCTTGTTAACATAACATAATGGACTCTGTCACCACTTCTTCTGGTTACTTCTGGGTACTTCTGGGTTGTAGGCAGCCCAAGAGGTTTAGATACATATTTAAGGATTATTTAGTAGGTCTTGTGAAAATAACAGCTATTGTTTTAAACATATTCCTTTACTTAAACTTGGACAATATAGGGAACTAAAATTTGTATTCATCACCATCATCTTACAAAATTTTTTTACCTCCATGCCAGAGAGGCCAGCTGTCTGTATGTCCGTCCATACCACCGTCCTTACCGCCATCTAATTCTTACGAACGCAATATCAAGGGAGCACTTGAAGGGGATTCATCATGATTATCCAGTTGTCGTTGTAAATGTGATCCCCAACACTAATATGGCTAAGAAAATAATTCTCTTTTGCTCATTAAAAGAAACTTAAGAGAAAAAAGTCTGACCCAAATATGTGTTTTAGAGGTCATATAAACACACAAACAAAAACGTGTCCAGAGAAGAAGTGTGCATGGAGCTGAGAATAACTGGCCTAGTTTCAAACTGGCCCTCTTTAAATTAGTACACGTCCCTTAAGGGCAGCTGGCTTGAATGTTTACAGGTCTTTCAAATGTGTTTGTGTGTGTGAATGTATGAGTGCCTGTAGTCAAATTCACCTTAGTTCAAGTCGGGTTCAAGTCAAGTCTCAGTCAAAAAAGGTTCACGTCTAAATGATATCGAAAAATCTTGAGACCACTTACCTTGTGATGCTATGATTGCACTTTTATTTATTAGGTTCAAAAGGCATCTGCAGTTTTAAAACACTGTAGTCAAATTAAATATTTGATTTCAGTTTCACTTAATACTGTACTCAACACTTTCCAAGTTAGCAGTAAACCCCTGACTGAGTACGTTGATGAAAAAGTGCAGTACAGCCACACTCTAGAAGCAGGCAGATAAAGCGTTCTTCTCAGCTTGAATGTGAGGTGAATGATGTAGCAGCTAGTGAGCCAATGCTAGTGCAATATGCAAGAGTCGAATTGAATTACCGTAAGTGGACCAGACTTGGTATGGGCAGGTCTGTTTCAAGTTCGGCCTGTTTTCAACTCACAAAACACCCATTTTTACCACCGTAAATTTTATATGAGCTCCAAGGAACATAAGGAGATTACAGACAAAATTGGCTATCAACAGTTAATGTTTATAACTCAACGCAGCAGTGTCACTGTAGATGGCATATTATGACCAACTGTCAATGCCCTATTGTCTGAGCATGAGGATTTCCTGCGATCGCTGTCTTATTGGAAAATCACTGGAGTAAAATTTCACTTTGAACTCCAGAACAACCAACTGGTCAATGTCCTGCAGTGACAGCAGCTTCTGGAAATCTTCCTTTTCAATAGTTATTACAGTAAAATATTACCTGTAGGAAGGAGGAAGGAAACCCAGACAGCCAAGTGTCAAACAGCCTAGACCAAGCTAATATCCGCTTGCTATTCATCTGCCAGCTTCAACTGTGAGATTCATCATTCTCCCACAAGTACGATATCTTATGTAAACCCATTTGTCTAATTTTATTTGTTCAGTCTTTTAGTGAATCACTCGCACCTTTTGTCAATGAATATCTTACTTTCACAGAGAGTTAGTTCACGACAGAGGGAGGTGAATTACATAATGAGATCAAGGGCCAGAATGTTTTTGTGACTCAGTTTAAAGAGTAGTAAGCAGACACTATCTGAGAACCATTATGTGTTCTGACAGGTCCAAATGAATGGACCATTTGTCTAATGTGGAACAGGGATGGAGGTTTCGGATACTTCAAATGTTTCAAATTCAGAAAAAAACAGTGACCTCCCTCCAGAGAACTGTGAAAATAAATCCCCAGTCACACACTTCCAGCCACAGGAAAAGAGAAAAATGGGCCCTGTCCGCAAAGCCTGCTCGCTCACTTTCTCACCAACACGTGAGACAAAGTGGAAAAGTATGTGACGCTCTGTTCACATTATGTTGCATGTTTTCTTATGTGTTTTGTGTCTGTGTATGTGTATTGCATGTGTGAAATATACTGCAGTCCCTAATTTTGCTGGATATATGTTTGTCGATTCATGGTGTGTGTGTTTGCGTATGCAAAAAACAAGCTATATGTATGTGTGCTTATGGATTCAGTATACAAAACGTTTGTAATACTGTGTGACTGTGTTGTGGAGAAGGTCTGTTTTCCCCATATTCTCTTCCTCTCTTGTATCTTGTTCTCTGTATCGTCTCCTACTGTCAGTCTGCCCACTAGGCCAGTGTCTCTGGACCGGAGCCATGAAGAGGCCATGTTCTGGCTTCAGTGATGTGTGCTGAAAAATCCCTACTTGAACTCAGCACACCCTTTTAGTTTAATGAGAATTCAGCTTCTGGCTAAAGAGTTGCAGGTTTGAATCCCTTTACTCACACACTTACAGGTAAAGGCAACTAAGCAGTTATATGCATAAAGCAATATGTAATCTTACAAATGTCCTTGTCCCCTGTTTAAAATCTAAAATCATTCTGTGCAAAGATGTTTAAATGTTGGTTTGTGGCAAATGCAGCTATTTGGAGAATGTGAACTTGTTACCAAGTTCAGCTATTGCTCTTTATGAGAACATTCAAGGCATTTTTATTCTCTAGTTTTATACGGACAAATTTGATGTTTGTAAAAAGCTTCTTTCGTTTTTCATTTCAAAGATCCTTTTTTTATCCTGTTTTATTTCTACTTTTGTTTTTGTTTTGTTTTGTGTTGAATTGTACTTATCACGTCTGTTTATGCTTGTGTGAAAATTAAAAACAAGATGCAGGAGAATGGGTGAACTAAAAAAAATAGATTGCTTTTCACACATTTTGCACTAAACCTAAAAGAAACGTAATGCTCCAAAACTAAAATAAAATAAAATAAATACTGATAAATTCTGTTACAGTCAACAACTGTTTTCGTTAAATTGTGTGTATCAAACCTTTAACAGTATTTTTGAGTGAACTATTAACTGTTTAGCAAATACTGCATGAAAAAATAAAACAATAGGAATCAGTGATCTTTCGTAGTATACACATATGCCTGGAAATATGAATCAACAATGTAGCTGTAATATCACACACAACAGACTTTCACTGGAAGAATGAAGGTTAAAAAAGTTTACAGCAATTTCAACCCCCATAACTCAGTTTTTCTTCCAAACGTCTGCTCACAGGTCATGCTTCTCAGCCCATGTTACTCAGTCTGTGAGTGTGCCTACAGAGACAAGGAAACCATAAAACCATGAAGTGCTTCTTTTCCTTCCTTCTGACACATTTCTCTTTCGGCGGGGCTTTTTTAGCACACTGAGCAGGCAGTGGCGTCAGTGGCAGGAGGAGGCTGATGGAGAGGGCCACCTGAACAAACCCAGTGTGGAACTAGGCAGCCACGACAACCAGACCCAGCCAGATTTATGACCCTCAACCCTCTTTTCCCACACAGAGGCCCCTCTCTGGAGCTTCTGGATGTATTGGACCCTGTCTACTTTTTGTCACCTCCTTCTACCTCACCTTCCTCTCCTTTTCCTGTCCCGCTCATTGCTCTTTTTTATGTCCATCTATCTTTTCCGTTCCTCATTTTTCTATCTTCGTATCTCTTTCTCTATTTCTCCACCCCCCCTTTTTCTCCCAGACATCCTGACCAGCTGTTCATCCAGACAGGGTGTCAACAGCTGTCTGTGCAAAGCTGAGTTGCAGCTCTAGAGGTAGGTTGCATAGCCTGCAGCTTTGAGCTTTTTCCCCACCTCTGTCTCCTCCGTTCACAGCATCCATGACCCAAGCATGACCTTGACCCCAAACTACATGTTTTCTTCTAAACCACACGCACAAAGCATGAAAGTATTCTAGAGGAGGTGACACTGCAGAATATCTACTAGATAAATATATACAGAATATATTGTTCTACAGAAGCAAATTAACAAAAAGTATGTTGCTAACAACAGCGCTATAAAATTAAGCATAGCTTTGAGGGTGTGGTACTTACAATACAAACGCACAGGGGATGAAGTGCTCCTATAGCCTTCCTTCCTTTTCTCCACCGAGATTCAGTGACACCTTGGCAGACGCTATACATTGCCCTGAGTAAAAATTAAACCACTGACTACAGAAATTTAGTAAATGGGCAGAAAAATTTCCCCAGACAAAGGTAAACTCCGTTACAACACCCCATGAGACAAGGGGCAATAAAACCAAATGAAGTGTGCAGCAAATTAGCCCTGCTTTGCTGCAGATATTGCAATAATTAATCCAGTTCTTGCATGCTTTTCTGCTGTAGTAATCTGCCCTGTTGGCCAAGTGAGTCTCAGATGAGCGACTTAAGGAACCCCAATCACCTTTTCACCTGAACACAACATTTTTAACCTATACCTACATTTATATTTGCTTGCATACGTTAATGTCATTATTTTAGGAGTAAATGTCTTTCAAAAAGTTTACATAGCTGCTTCAGTGTTATTTTTTCAGATTCCAGGGTAATTGTTGCAATAGGTCAAAGACTTCAGCAAAGGAAGAGTTTGATTACTAGAGACAGCCGTTTAAAACGCTTGAACCAAAATCATACCAAACTGCAAATGAACTCAAACATGCTGTAGTCTCAGTGTTGACCAAATGTTTCTTCTAAGCCCTGGGTGGTATGGTTTATTACTTATAGGGGGTCTCTAGTGTTTCTTGGTTGGTTATTGCAGTAAACTGTGTTGCCATCCAGAGACCTTAAACCTTGGAGATGGACGTGTTTACTCTGCAGTTAATCACCATGTCTGATGCGGCCTCTCTGGATGTGTGAGGGGGGAAATGCCGGCTAAATGTAGTCACCACGATCTAATGAGGTGGTTTAGCTGCAGCAGCGTGCTTTTAGCTATACTCTGTAATTCCGATACAGCAACTCCACAGTTCCTCTGGCCAGCCTGCGTCACAAGTGCGTTTGTCCATATTCGCCATGTCGCCCACAACCCTGCGAAACATGTTGAATAGCTGCTGAGGAGACCAGGGTCCAATGGGCCGTCAATCAATGTGGGGTGTGTGGTTTGAAAATTGGGAGAATGGGGAGAGCGTGGAATGGTTACGGAGAAAAAGGAATTATAGTTAGACCAATTTTCATGGGGCAAGTATCAGACTTATGAAAGCAAAATTAGTGTAAACTCTGTGGCACGCACACACACACACACACACACACACACACACTCACACTCACACACTCCCACACATACAGAAGCCATCCCAGCAGGCCTTTCTCCTCCTCTCTGTCCTCGTGGCACAGCAGTGCTGTTCTTGGAAGCGCCTGGTGCTTTAGCTCTACTCCTTGCTAATGGTTAAACAGCATGCCCATGCCATGCTCACTAATGACAGGCTAGGCTTATTCCACTGAAGTGGCGCTTTTCGGAGTGAACGGCACAGAGAGAGAGCACCTCCCAAGTCAGCTGAGGTGCTGTGAGGACACAAATGCACACATGTATTAACAAACAATCAGATGCTCAGAGGCTCAGATGAAAAAAGCCAAAAGCCTCAGACCTTTGTTTCAAACATTAATCTGACGTGAACATCTCTCTTTCTGATACTGTTCTTGACAGGTTAGGTAGTCTTTCAGCTTGCAGTCAGTTTCATCATGTACAACATATCATTATGTTATTTCTTGTTTTGAGAACATCGACATACTTTGCTTGGACTTTATTAAACTATCAGAATGTCTAAGTCCAAATGTCACAGAATGAACTGTCTCATATTTTCTGTATATCTTACTGAAAGAGAACAAAGTGAGAACAAAGTACAAGTAAATATCTTAGATTCATGAGGGAGAAGTTCTGGCATTGAGTTTTACACCGATCACCCTTGCTTCACTGAACAATCAGCAGATGATAGCAAGCGTGTGTCTTTGTTTGCCTGTAAAAACAGGAGGACCAGAGTGCTCTGTTTGACTTGGCATTTGTTTAGCCATATTATTAGGACAGTAAAGTACCAAGTTGACTTGGAATGTACACCGCATGTACACCTCTTTTTTTCTTAAAGTTTCCAGTGAGACAGCTAAAATGTAAGAGGAGCTCCACCTATTCCCACCGAGAGATCTTGTAGGGGAGGTAGAGGTCTGAAAACTGTTGGAGAATTTCATGTACGTCATTCATCATTTCCTGCAAATCAAGCATGTTTGTTCTTTGTTTGCACATAAATATCTGTGCACACAAAAGTAAATTTGTTGCACTGTGTGTGTGGATGTATGCATTCACTCAAATACTCTTTGGATATCTGACTCTTAGACCTTGACACACATTCCCAGCATCCACAAGCTGGATCTGTTTCTGCCCCTGGGCAAGCCCACGTCCACACTTCCTCAGCAGAAAAGTTAGGAGAAAGAAGAATGCATCTTTTCATCAAGACTGGGACTGCATGAATATTTCAAACAGGCAACATGACTCCTCAGTGGCACCAGACACAAAGGAGAGGTCTCTGGGTGAGCTTGGGGGTGGAGGGACCAGAAGTGAAATCTCAGATTGGGACTCCCAGGCACCACCTGCTTGCAGTGGCAGACACACAGACAAGACACTGGAGCTGGTGTGGTGACAGAGGTTCAGTTAAACCCTATCAGACCATGTCTGCGTTTTTGTGTGTGTGTGTGTGTGTGTGTGCTAGGTCTGCCACTGGAGCTCACATCACTGAGAAAAAACATAACTACAAGCACAGGCATGTGATTGCATTGTTGATTGTGTGTGTGTGTGTGTGTGTGTGTGTGTGTGTGTGTGTGTGTGTGTGTGTGTGTGTGTGTGTGTGTGTGT
>JAUYWH010000024.1:17405796-17419407 GCA_034779795.1 Ctenopoma multispine
CTCCACCTCTGTTAAGTGAGGGCTTGTTGATTTGCACATGTAAGGCTTCTCTCACTCCTCTCTCAAACCACCTATCTCCTCTATCCAGTATCTGTACATTTTGGTCCATGAATGACTCAATCCTCAGACTACTTTACCTGGATGACTGAGAATCTTCACAGACACTGCATATGTTGGTGCATGTTCGTCTCGTTTAGTTACGACTCAGCTGCATACTGCATCAGCTGCATGTATCTAATTTGTAACACAAACAGAAATGTAAAAACAATAATTCAGGACAGGAATTTTCTGTCCACTGAGCACATATGCTCTGTCCCTGGCTTTACAAGTGGTTGCCTTCCAATCTCAGTGTGCTGAGATAAAGATTTCACTTTTACAATTCAGTTTGTGTACAGAATAAAAAAACACGAAACTGTACATCATGTTGTGTTCAGACAGAAAGCTAATTTTTCTTTGCATCATGGATTCACCCCAAACAAGCAACACCGACTGTACAGACATTACCTGTATGTGAAGATGGACGCAGCGTCTCTGTATGAGAGTCTGTCTGTATGTTTGAGTGGTAGCTTCACCTCTAATGAATCTCAATACTCAGTGTTTAAGATTGATAGGGATCAAATAGCAGAAATGGAGCAGTATTCATAATTGTGTTCTGACGGCCACCGTAGGCTCCCTCATGCTGGGAAAGGGAAGCTTGGGAAGGGATGGTTACAGTCTGCCTCCTCAACGTTAGATGCCACTAAATCTTACAAACTGCAAAAAATGGCAACTGGTTTAACCATCACGTTGTATTTTGCAGAGAATAATGGCGACCTTGAGTGTGGAGATAAAACATGGTTGATAATTTGTGGCAAGGCGAGCTGGTACGTGAAGAATTTACATCAAAACACTTATGGAATAGAAATACATGCACCTAGTAAAGCACGAGTTAAAAAATAATTAAGTTGGGAACAAAACATGTGCTGTACATACAAAGAAGTATAATATTTACACACAGTACATACAGATACACATGGAAAAATACACAACATGCCTTCTCAAAGAAAATGACCCAAAATGTCTAGAAGTGATCTATTTCCTCCTAATGTGAAATGGAAATCCTATCTCTCATCTGTTTTTAAAGCAAAAACAGTTCACAGATTCTTACGATTGTTAGACATTTCTTTTGGCTGCAAACCCTGACCACGAACCGTATGTTAGGATCCTGTTGCTTTTGTGTTAATTTTCTTTTCTTTTCCTCATAATTAGCAATATTTACTTTACATACTCACAATGATTTGTCTGCTGAGTGAGTCGAGGTCCTTTGAGTGTTTGACTGTAAATATTAATAACAAACGGGCTTTTATCATTGGGAGTGCTACTCTGGCATAAGAAAACAAAATTCCATTAACATCAGAAACGTTTCCTACTACTTTAACTCTTAAAAGATCGAACCGTGCGCCTGTTGTTCCACAGCCTGTTAGCGTGCGATTCCTTGATCCCGCTGTAATGTGAAGCCCGTGTAGCGAGCCGGACCACATGGAGAGTGCAATGTTGTGAGGTGAGGTATTTTTCGACTGGGAGATGGATATGTAATGCATTCCAGACACTTGGGCCGCACACGGTTTTCTCCCTTGCTACCTATAGGCATCAATCCTCTCCCCTTTTGCTAAAACAATAAACCCACTGAGACTGAGGAAGAACTCATTTCAGACCCAAAATCACAACTACCTCTTCTGTCGCTCTCTGAGGCCTGTGGAGAGACATCCCAACACAGTCTTTTGGCACGAAGTTGGTCTCTAAACACTAAACATCTCCTCTGACCCATAAACATCAACCCTCTGACCTATAATTTAAGACTTGGGATGCATGTCCAAAGAGTTAAAACCCAGGATGTCTCACCATTGACCTTCAGCTCACCAACGAAGCCAAGCATTACACTAAATCTCTTATCCATCCCCCCAAAAAAGTTGCAGTGATTCTCCAAAATGGGACCTCTCGCATGATCACCTCATATAAAGATGTTTCTGGTAATTCTTCTACACAAATGTCTAAACTGAGGTTTAATTGAGTTACATAACTGGGATTATGCTCATGTTTCTCTGTTCAGTGGGGCCCAGATGGAAGATGATGTGTTTTTAAAAACAAATCTGTGCGCCTCGCAACCCCTCTTTCCTCTCTCTTTTCCCTCCTTCTTCTCTCTGTCCTTTAAAGCCTTGTTTTCACCCTGTCACCATCTATGGTGGGATGCAAAGATCAATGTGAAAAACAAGGTGCTGATACTCAACTACAATTTATGTGCACGGGTAATAAAGAATCAACATTATGAGCTGTTTAATTAACGCCTTCATTTCATTTAATAGGTATGCATGGGTGAAAGCGTTTTTTTGTGGATGTCTGTGTGTCTCAGCTTCCCAAATGTTGTTTCTCTCCATTTTCGTTCCTTAAATTTTTATTTGTTTTAATTCTACTTTTCCAAGGAATCTGATCCTGTAGACCTTCACAAACACGTGAGAGCCAATGGTACATTCCTCCCACCAAGGCTGGAGTGCTTTGAACTGAGCTGCATGAAACAGAGTCAACAAGGCCAAACTGAACTGAACTGGATTATACCTACATTATACTTGTGCATTTAACAAATCACTGTAACTTCATGTAATTTTCACATTGGAAGTTATTTATAATTCCACATATGCTGCCAGGATTTTTATTTTGTTTTGTTTTGTTGGCCACTTGGGGCAGTGAAAACAAGTTGTGCATTTGCAGAAATGCAATATACAAAAGTTATGGAGCAACATTATCATTAATTTGGAGTTGTGTTTCTAGTTACTTGATAAAAGTCCAGTAGTTTCCTATTTTACTCCTATTTTTTGTCTTTTTCTTTCGTGGCTCTTTGGCCACCAGATCGTTGCTACCTGTGCTCATCCAAGTCTCTCTCCCTGTGAAAACAGCTGTCTGCTGAAGCCAAAAACAACACTTTGGAAACAGTGAGAGTGAATGAAAACAATAAATTTGTGGGCCAGACAGCTGAAAAAAGCCAAGGCGGACTGTAGATTCACGTGATAATTCTCTGTTGGTTCATGAGTAGAAATGATTCCTTTCACTTTCACAGTCTAGATGTTGTTATTATACAAATATCAATTATAGCCACAAGTCTTTCAAAGTAAATCTAGCTCTGTTAAGTCATTTTAGATCACATGATAGTTCTGCTCTGTCAAAACAATTCTCAAATCAAGGCCCTGCTTCCTTTGGATCCTGGTAACCAACCGTCTCAGCTTGTGACCTTGTGGCCACATGGTCAGCTAAGAATCTGCCTCTCACTTTTGTATTATGTTCCTTAATTACTAGTGTACTTTGGTACCCATAAGATTTATATCACAATGTGCTACCAGCAACACTCAAGGTGTTAGAACCTACAGGTTAAGTCATAGGTCCTTATCGCCACAATAAAAGTCTTTTCTGCTTTTTCTACATACTCAGTGTGATTTGAAATTACATTTAATTAAACACTTTCTGTCAAAGCTTTTTAGTACACAAACTCAATATTTAAATATTCAAGGAATTCAATATTGTTTTTTTTTTATGATTTATCAGGAACTACAGCTTTAGTTTTGATTGTTTTGTACTTCGATACTATTTTACTATTTTATGCATTCTACTGTATACCTGGAGTCTACGTTTGCATTTCAGGAAAGTAAAAATGCACTGAACTTTGTAATAGAAGAAGCAATTCCAATCAACAGTCCTGTTGCCTGAATCATTTACTGTATGTGGAAAAACAAACCTCTTTCAGCAGAACTGAAAATAAACACAGAAGGCATTTCATGTAGCTAACTGCTTTGCTTCCTTGTCACTTTGTTGGGAGACTTATGTGCTTTCTTTGTGTGTGTTTATGTTTCATTACAGTGTGTGTATATGTTAAAGAAGACACAATAAATGTGAGTTTTTTTTGTTCAGTTTCAGCTTCTGAAATGCAAAATTTAAAATGACAAAATGTTTATTTTCACAGATCCTAAAATATTGTGTGGTTACTTTTCTCCTATGCTTTAGTTCTTCAGAGGTTTCACTGGGACGCGAACTTTAAATAAGTGCTCCATGTTTCCTTCTTCCTTCTTGTTGCGGATGGCCTAGAAACATTAATGCCACACTAGGACAGGTCATGCTCACTAACCCATTACGCACTCCACTACCTCTGAGACTTTGTCCTTTTTTAGTTTTCAAGAACTTCAGTCCAAACTCTCATTTATTGACCTACTTTTGTGGTGGTGCACCGATGATATATGGAGCAGGCCGTTTTGGAGAACAGAGTGAACTAAGTGGTGGGGGTTGTGGAGACTTTACTGTTGCATACTTCTGTGTATGTTCAAGGAGCAGCCTTTTACCTCTCTGGTTCTGTGCCGCCTTTGTCTTTGCAGATGAGAACATAAATCACTCCAAGTCCAGCAAGATACCAACAATAACCAAAATCTCACAATGATAAAGAAATATAAAAGGTTGTGAGTAGAAAGTGCAAGTTCTGCAGAAGGATTTTATTCAGTTACTAAATCTTGAGGTTCATTCTGAAAGTGAGAGCCAACTGACAATCTGCAGTTCCACCCGCATGTGTATGTGAGTGCAGAGCCAGGATTTATGTTCTGAATCTACATCATGTTCAGCTCACGAGTCTGGCAGGCAGCATGGAGACGGAGCAAGGGCGAAACTAAGATAAAGTAAGAGAGAGAAGAAGACTAAAATCCAGCCCCTCTCTCAGGCTTAACCGTAATCAGCTCAGCAAAGGAAAACACAGGCAGGGCTCATCAGGAAAAAGAACGTGTGAAAGTACAACTATCAAAGAAAAGCTGCAGACACGGGTGATAGGTCTCTGTCACATGGTTCTCACGTCAACATTTGATTAATTGTTATTGTCACAATATCAGTTATAACTTTTAAACAATTAAATATTTATTGATTTTGATTTTATTTACTCTCGTTAACTGCTGTGTATTCACTCTTTACAGCATGGGCTTATATAATGTATCATGGAGAAAATGGTTGTGTAAAACAAAACACCTTGTAATCTCTCATCTTCAACAACAGTTCTGAATGTCAGAGCTGTGAATTAGGTGATGATGGTTATCAGCCATTACACACACACACACACACATATGCACACCCACACACCCACACGTCCTGACAGATGTAGATCTTGTACCCCGGGGGCGTTTTAGATGCTGTCACTGTGCCATTACATAAGAGTTTTCAAACTAAGGTAAAGCATTCTTACGAGCTGATTCAAAAGTGTAAAAACATTATAAAACATGGAAATAACTAGTCTGCAGAGCGCTACTTGGATGGGGGAGTGAATCAGGAGCCCTTAAATCAATTTAAGACCTGAACAGCGCTGAGACAGATGTGTGCAGCTTCCCAGGTGCACCTCCACAGGCCATGTAGCTCCAGTAATCAGCACTCAAGGGTGGTAATGACAGGGTGCTGTTGTCAGAGAGCTGTACACACACACACGCACACTCATACAGAAGCACAAACAGTTATAACTCAAAGGGACATTTGCACACATACTGAGACTCAGCTAATTTTATCACAACAGGCATTTTGCTTTCCCAAGCATTTCACACATTCTGTCACTCACTGTCGACAAAAAAATTGACATTTCAAAAAGTAAGACCTCTACAGAGGTCACTGCACAAGTTTGGACAAGTGTGTGTGTGTGTGTGTGATTGATAAAGTTCTGTGGATGCAGAACGAAACGTCTCTACTTGGAAGAAAGAAGTCCAGTTGCCATGACTCAATCTTCAGACAACTTTACATGGATGACTGAGAATCTTCACAGACAAGTTTGGACATGTTTAATAGAACTGACCATATGGTGTAAATGTTGAGGTTTTTTTACTGACAAAGCCAAGTAACAGTCATGTGTAACGTTCAGTATTTGTGAGGTGGCACCATACTGTTAAGTTTACTTGGAAGATGGGAGGAAGCAAGCTAGGCCAAGAAGCTTCAGCCTCAGAAATTGGAAACTAATCTAGCTTGCTCATGTTAAAACTGAAGTCCTGTGTTTTGTGTCATCCCACACAATATGAAGGAGGTAATCTATAATTAGCTGTACTTTCAAACTGTAAGGCAAAGTGATGCGAACACGTGTCTACTCCTGTAACCTCAGGAGCCGTCAGAGTAATGTAAGCAGTGCTGAAGTGACACAGGCCAATAAGCAAATAAAAATCTGAAAAGTAAATAAAGTTAGAGCCACACATACAACCTTAGTAAGAGTTGTCTAAAAGAGAAGATTGATATATGAGTTTTGCAATGATTCAAACACAGCGTACAGTCAAGTCTAGGCTTATTGACAGATTAAAAGAATATTTGGCACCTGCATGAGCTTATCTTAAGCTGTTGATAGTCTGAGGCGGGGGTGCTGCTCCCCGTCTGTCACGAGCTACAGGTATGTGAAGACACACAGCTGTTGTTTGCCCCAGCTTTCTGTTAACAGGGTGTGGTAACGATGCTGGAAATGTTCAGAAAGCAAAGACACTGTACACTATACTGAGCACAGAACCCATCTCAACTGGTGCTTTTTTTTTGTTGTTATTGTTGTTGCCCTCCAAATTTCTCCAACAGTGATGTCACAAGTGTATAGAAGCAAACAGTGAGTGGATCTGGCCTCTAGTCTGGCCAGGATGTCATTATGAGATACCAGCGTCACCACAGGCTATTTTTAACTCTGCCCTTTCACAGTTGGACCACAGTCACAGCCAGCAAGCCAGGCTTTCAGAGTTGTACATGTCTAGTTAGTTAAATATTTGGGGGGGTCTATCATCTTTTGTCTTTATTTGGGTATATAGGTCTTAACCCATCTTATATATGCCACTGATTACAGATCTTGTCAGAGCTTATTCAACAGTGCTGCTCACTGAGATGCTGTCAGCTTGTGAAGAATTCAGTTTGGAGATACAACCACAGTGACCATCCTCTGTGACCCTGCTGACTGTAAACACACACTAAGCCTAATCTTCTGGGCCTCCTTCAGCTCCACAGCAAAGAGGACCCCTGACATTTAGACGTGCGCTGAGGAAATAATGAGTTGACCAAAGTGAACATACCAAGCAAGTGTGACTCAAAAATAGCAAAGCTAGCTACAGGATCATGTACCAAATCACCTATACTTAAAATCACACAGTAACTAATCATTTTGCAAACATATCTTTCCGTTTTTCACATCTATAGGTTTTTCATTCATGTCCAAACAATATGAAAATCTTTGCAGACTCTGGAAACTTGCTCAAGTTATGTAATCGGTTTCACTACATAACAGTGGTTCATGGTGGTGAATGTGTGTAACAACGCGAATGTGACCTGGGTGTTCCTGTAAAATAAGGTTAAAAAAAGCAGCACTTGTTTATTTTGTTTAGTTTTTCCTGTTGTACAGGAATGAAAAACAAACAGGAACATGCTGGTATGGTGTAACATTTTGACTGAATCTACATTACAATAATATTAAGTCTATTATTGATTAACATTAGGATATAGCACACAAAAAAACTGATTTGCATGAAATGGTAAATATTTTGTTAAAGTTTCAGTAGAAAACAGTAGAAAACGTTCAGAAGTTTTGCTCAAAATCATTCATTTGGACAGAAATTTTAACAATATTAACATGATGGTGTAGTATTATTCCATTGAGAAGTGATAAAAACAATGTTGTATCATGTCCAAAGTAAAGCAGGGCATGTGTAGCAGACATCAAGCTGTGCTGTCCTCCACACTCCCCTCCCTGCTGACATGGCCACAACACCACCAGACTGACATTTCTGATCTTACATAACCTCCTTAAATTCTGCTTTTGTCTTTAGACAAAGTAGACCTGTCAGCAACACTCATTTATTTTGAAATTCCTCCTTTCTTTCCCTTTTACGTTGATACCAAGCACAACCCGGGCAGGATTAATGACCTACAGCGCAGGGTAGAAAAGTCAGTCACCAGGCGATTTATTTGTATAGACTTAGGGTTCCGCTCAAGGGAAGCTATGGCTGGGAGGAAGAGGAGGAGGAGGAGTGAGGTGAGAGGATGTGGAGAGGACGGTAGTGACTTTGGGAGAGCATGTCAGCCCTCATTGGCTGGCTAATAGAGAACATCATGCAGTGTGTGCATTTGAGGGTTTTATAGAGTGAAAGTAAAATAGAGAGAGTAATTATTATGGCTCATGGAATAGCCTAATTAGAGAGAAAGGCCTCCCTGTGTCAGTGTCTGTGTCCTCTATGTGTGTATAGGAGTGTTGTTTTTCTCTTTGTCCAAGGGATAAAACAGTATAAAATACTAACTACATTTATGTACTACAGGTATGGCTCTTTATTTTCACAGATCCACCAAACTAAAATATTGTGTGGTTACTTTTCTCCTATGCTTCAGTTCCTCAGAGGTTTCCCAGGGACAAAAACTCTAAATAAGTGCTCCATGTTTCCTTCTTCCTTCTTGTTGCGGATGGCCTAAAACGTATCCTCCTAAAAAAGCACATGTGAAATCTGCACAACGCTGAGTAGATAATGGTTCTGATGGTCTTCATGTTGACTTTTTTTAAAACTGTGAATTGAATTCTATTATTCTTCACCCCGCTGTGGTGTTCAGGAAAAAATCTAAGCAACAGATATTTCAGCACCTAGACACTATGTGAACTGACCCTTTGAGTTTATTTTGTTAGGCTCCAAAAAGCCCAAAAGTCTTGAGTACATTGATGTCTAATGATATATTAAGATCTTTAGGTTTGTCATGTTAGAGGTTCTGTCTGTAAACGCAGGAAACATTATATCAACAACTCTCAAAGAAAAAATATTTGGGCCTTGATTAAAATTAGTCCATTATGTAAACACCAGACTGATGGAGCAACCTAATCATCACATCTCAATATGGATGTGATAGCGGTTAAACACACATCAAGGCTACGTTCAGGAAATAGGAAGTGAACACTTATTACGGTCGTGAACGGTAAATTGATTTTCTCCTCGGAACAACAGCATAATCATACTGTTTCCAAATTTAGCACTCCACCGTTTCCGTTAACCAAGAGCAGATTAAATGCTTACAACTGCACATACGCAGTCCTACACGTGTGTGCACATATGCTTTTAACGCACACTGTGAGCTAATTGCATACATGCATCCATGTGTTCGCACTCACACAAACTAATGTTCTTTACAGTCAGCTTGACTTGATTAGCTGTTGCTGTGTGTGCTGGTGAAAGACAAGGAGCTGGATCTGTCACTGCTGCACGGGCATTACAAGTCTGGCAGTTTACACAACAATGGGGCACTAAAGTTGGCCTTCGTTACAGGGATTAGAAGCCTAATCTAAAACACTGTTCAAGTCTCTCATCCCGAAGCCTAAACACCCTCTCTAGGGGGGCCCTTCCCTCCTACACCAACCATAACATCTAAGACTTCAAACGCTCCATCTGTAACCCCAACCTCTGGGTGCTATCCCCTCTCTCATCGACCCCTATCTCACAGTGAGGGGTTACAGAGGTTGATGGACCCCATGTGATGGTGCAGCTGTGGAATGATTTATTGCCAGGTTAATTGTTGGGTGAGAGGGAATTGTACCCATGGGCTGCTAGCACTGGTCTGATTACAGCTTCACCTGCTATAAGATTGTAGCATACAGTTCATTAGCTTCTTAATGGGGCTCATGCCTGCCTCTCTCCTCACTTTCCCTCTCTGGACAAGTTTAGAGTCCAGGGAATAGAGAGTGAGCTGCTCTATTGAAGTAATTAAGGGTCATTTGTTCTGAGGTCTTCTTGTGCTGACCAGCTGCATGGTGTCTGTCCACCATAAAGTTTTGAAGAGTCACAGTCATCAAAAGACTCTTTGATGACTGTGACTTTGAAGACTCTGTGACAAAGTGCTGTTACATGCACAGGGTGAATTTTGGTTTTTGAAGCACCATGGTTATGTGTTGCACATGTAAACACAATTGTTTCAGAAAGTTGAAAAAATATCATACCACAAATAAGATCCAAACAAAGATATAAATGTACAGGTCCACAGTCATTCTTTCCATGATACCAACCAAAGGACTGGTTCAACACATTTTCTTATTTAACCTCGTTACTAGGTAGCCATGCAAATAGTTTTGGGTGTATGTGCTGAGGTTTTGAGCTCTTTACTGTTCCAACCCAGAACAATGTAATATTTGGAACATTTTGTATTTGTCCAGCTAATAATAATACATTTTATTACTGTAGCACTTTAAAACCGAGTGCCTCACATTCAGACAGATCAAAACAATACATTAAAACAATAATAAATGACTATAAAGAATTTACAGAGAAGAAACAAAGTTTGCAAATCCAAACAGATTTTGAGTTACACTCAAACAAACACTAGTGCTCATGAAATCATCAGAAATTATTATTTGTGATGAAGTAGTAGTCTGCAATACGTTAAAGCATAAAGCATCATAAGTGGCGGTTAATTTGTGCAGACTTCTCCAAACAAGAGGCTTTGGGTTTGTGTTTAATTTGTTAAAAATTTTAGTTTTACTGTAGACTGGAATCCTGAGGTATGTGGCTTCAGGATTTGAGTAACCTAACCCTTTAGCATAAATGAAATAGGGCAGAGTATGAGAAACTTTGTGCAATCCAAACTGAGACAGATGAAGACAGATGTGGCAGGCTTGGAAAGACTAAATGGTTCAGAATGACAGTCCTAAACCTAATAGACCACAATCTTCTGTTTCCTGATATTAGCTACAATCAGCAATCAACCGACAACAATCAAAAACACATTACAGAGTGAACCTCTGAGACTTTTTTTATGTTTTAAACTCCTGTCCATTTTTAAATAGAATTAAACTAAACTACTAGACTAAGAAAAAAATAACTGCTCATTAGCATAAAAATAATATTAACTTTAATTTCACTTTTCAGGACAGGGAAAAACCTGGGCAGACTATGGAATCAACAAGGTGGAGGTGGAGATAGAGGTTCCCATGCACATGATGGAAAATCAGCTGCCACATTTTTTACAGTGTGGTTGGATTGGTCTTGGCAGTGTTCTTTTAACACCACCCTGGAATCTATACCTTTTTATTATTTCCCATAACGTGAGTATGGGCGGAAGCACACAGAAAAAGGTATTCCTCTGAATCCGTGTGAACTGTGAAGTAATCACCCAAATACGTCCTTGTTAGAGGCCAGTCGACACTCGCTGGGCTTCTAACCAAGCTAAAAATATGTCTCCTTTTCTTTCATCTGTCCTCCCTTTCATTTTGCATGTGAGAGGCCTAACTGAGGCCTAAAGCTCCTCTCCTGTAAAGTAGTATGATGCCAAACATCCTCTGATTTACAGCTTGGAGCACACGCTATGGCTTTGCTCCTATGGGCTATAAAAGGCAAATGAGAGTGAGATGTCCAGATCAGATCTTGCTTGCTACATTAACCTACATTCTTTCCAATAGTGTAGGGTGGCTGCATGAACTGACTATAACCACATGCTGAAAAGTGACAAACTTTCCAAGCCCCAATTGAGAGCTCACGTGAAGGGCAGCTGGAGGGTTGGGATAGTGATCTGATAAAATCAGCTGCTGACCTGCTCTTGCATGCTGTAAATAGAGCAGTCAATGACATTCCTTTTCATGGCTCCACGGCCTTGTCTGGCCTCAAATCATATTAAATATTTCCTCAGGAACACCTGGGGACCTGAATGACAAACATTTAAAGACAAAAGAGCCATGGTTCAGACCAAATTCAAACAAGACTATACCTAGATGAACATGAGTCTAAATCATGCTTCCAGCTTTGTGAGACTGACATAGTTGTGTGCTCGGAATTTCACTAAACAACACAAATCTAAACCTTAGGGTGGTGCCACATGAGGGTCACATGATTCCCAATGTCAGGATACATGATCTGTGAGCCATGAATCTGTGTCCAAATTCATCACAGTAATTGTATATTTTAGTGGCTCTGTGAAAACTTTGACCTGTTGGTTGTGATAGATTAAAAGTCACAGGATTATGAACGTCACTGGACAGGATCGTCTGGGGTGCGTGGAAGTTTCCACAAAATGTCCTGGCTATCCATCAAATAGTTGTTGAGATACAGGGTGTACCACAGTGGTGGACTGACTGACAGAGTAGCAGCCATAGATGCTTGCAAGACTAAAAATCACAGAACTAAAAATCTAAAATAAGACTAAAGGAAAAAAGAGACAGGGGATGTTTCTATCAGGTTCTTGTAATGCTTTGAAGTATTCCACACCGACTAGTGTGAGTAGGCCCCTGTTGAAGATGCCGCCAGGACCCTCAACTGCCTTTACCCCACTCGTTCCCCTCAGGATTAGCTTTGCTATGATTTAGTGCTGTTTCTCACTGGCCTCTGGAATGCGACAGATGACGGATCTATTTTCCTACATTGTTTCACCTGCTCTAAATGGAACCACATGCTGCACAGGACCGCCTCTCCTTTGTCTGTAATTGGAAGCACATGCACTGTGAAGCCAAGAGTAAAAGAGGTAAAGAAGTAAAGAAGCCGCCAAAACTGAGAAGGCTCACCACACCCTCCACCTCCCCCTCCTCGGGTCTGGGGTGTCACATTTTGGTTCAGGCCAAGTGTGAGGCCGCAGTGTAGAACCTGAGAGCATTTACTGAACTAACTGACCTGGCATTGCATGCCAAATTCAGTTCAACGGGACGACTGTATTGTGTGTCCTCTGACTCTTTCAAGCCCTCAGACTGAAATTTGAGTGACAGTTGAGAGTCTGCTGAGGAAGGAAGCCATGACATTTAGTCTGACACGCTTTGAGAACACAAGCAGTACTGTACCGTTCATTCGCCACGGTCTGTGATGTCTGGACGCAATAGGCCACGGACTCAGGGCATAAGGATCACTAAACCTTACATCACTGCTTTGTACCAGTACAAAATTACATAAGGGAAGAATGTATGATATTTATTAACCTCATCCGTCATGTTACTTTAACATGTCTGTCAGCGATGTATGGAAAAAGCTTTTCTGCGATATCCAGAGGGAGAGAAACACAACACTTTATAGTCAAAATAGTGCATGGCTTGTTAGCAGGACCATAGCCAGCACTTTAGAAATACTACACTGAGGTCATGTGTCCATGACCCCCACTTCCAAAATAGTTTAAGATCGTGGGCAATTATGAGCATGATTCTGAGACATTACAACAAGTTAAAAACATATCTGACATTATTATTTTGTTCCAAGTTAAGAATTTGTACATAGCTTACAATGTCTTCAGGGGGTATTTTAGATATATTTAAATACCTGAATCAATCTATAACATACCCACCAATGTAGAATGTCTCACAAGTTTCTAATGATTACAGATTTCCAGACAAATTGATAACATGACCTTACTGTCATCAGTGGCATCTACATTGAGGTGATTCGGTGAGATAGAGGCTTTTGGGTTCCTTACCCTCAGAAGCCAATTTAGAACAGTAATGGCGATTATAAAAAAACAAGTCGAGGGCAGGTATGTCTGTAAAGATTTTTTGCAGGAAAGCCTGTCTTTTTCTCAGTACAAAATTAAAAGCCCATATCACGACACGGATTGTTTGCTGCTCCTGCTTGTTGGGTTTGAATTACGATTTATTTCTATACTCCAAGATCTATCTTT
>JAUYWH010000024.1:17426835-17467403 GCA_034779795.1 Ctenopoma multispine
AGAGGAGAGGAGAGGAGAGGAGAGGAGAGGAGAGGAGAGGAGAGGAGAGGAGAGGAGAGGAGAGGAGAGGAGAGTTTGAGGATTTCCACCCCATGTAATGTCCGTCCATACAGAGCATTTACAATAAGAGTCAGTCAGAATAGTTTTAAGAATTATCTGAATTCACAATAAATATGTGTAAAACGTATGAATGGATATATGCCTAATGTAATGATTACAGGACTTTTTCACCTGTGGTACAAAGATCACTGGTGTTAATTGATGTCCTAGAAAGCAACCAATAGCTATAGTAAAGGGAATTCAGCCACTGTTAGATTTACTATGTACACATATGCTCTTCCTAAGCATTTTGCAAGTGCCAGTAAAATTAAAATACAATAATAAATGTTTTAGAAAACATCAGTAAATTACCTTCTCTTCTCATCTTCTGCCAAGGGATCTTCTGTCCTGATTGAGAGAAGAAGCACAGGTCAGGTGAGCTCTTTGGAGCACAGACAAAACAAAAATGTCCCAAACAAACAAACTAATGAGAAGCAGTAAATGCAGGAGTGTGGAAGAGCACTTTGTCAGCTTCAAAGCACTGTGAATATTGCTTATTTCCTTTTGGGAGCTCTGAACAACTAATGATCAGGCTGAACTGCCAGTGTTTGTGTCAGTTTTTGGACCTGGATACTGATTAACCTGTTTCCAGTCACCTCTGATTTTGTATTGTTGTGTGACTGAGAAAAAGTCATATACGACAATTGTAGCAGTATCAAGCAAAATAATAACATACATTTATTTTTTGTTCCTGTGTGTTTGTCTGTGTGTCTCTAAAGCACTGATTAGCTTCAGTGAGTCAGTTGTGTGCTGCTGTCAGCTCTCATGGGTCGTATGCTGACTGCCCAGATGACACACACACACACACACACACACACACACACACACACACACACATACAAAGACATATATGTATAGCACATACACACACGCACACACACACACACACAAACACACAATGCTTCCAGGAAATGCTTTGGAAATACTGCACCTCCTTAAGTGTTCTTAAATGCTAAATAAACAGTAAAGCACAACCTCTGTATGACAATTCACAAAAGATATGAACACTACTTTTTCATAAAATAACTTTATTGAAGTTGACATTTTTATACAAGTACAAGAAGAAATTAAATGTTTTTCGGTGAATTTTGTTAAGCAGGTTTGAAGCAACCTTCCACTAAATTAGATTCTTTGCTACTTTGATCAAACTATGACTCACTACAGAACTCATTCAACCACACACACACACACACTCACACTCACAAATATAACATATTTCTGTCAGATCAGATTTTTTTGCAAGTGATAAAGATAAGCTCTGTCTAGCAATGACAATTTTGTATTTTATGTACTTTTATTAGTGATAGGATTTACCTATCCTGGCTTCTTTTTAGTAATGTATTCTGTATTAGTAATTGAGATGGATCAAATACATGAATTGCACAATGGTGTATCAAAATATAATCATAGAGCAAAATCTACGAACAATGGTCAAAAAGCTAAAAGATTATCACAATAGCTTAGTTTCCAGAGATCTCAGCATGGATATTAAAATTGTTACATGCATTATTTAAACTTATGTGAAAGACAATTTTGATTAAACATAACTGACATGATGACTCCATGACTTATTATTAATTATTAAATACACACTTATAATTAATAAAGTGCTGAGTTTATTAATATATGTATCTAAATATATATATCTTTTTAATATTAATGTATCTAAATTAATATTAATAAGAAAAAAAATACTTTTATCTGTAAAACAATCAACATTTTTTATGAATTAATTTATAATCCCTTTACATATAAAACTATACAGATCTTTTCATTTTCTTCCTGCAATCATTACTGATCTAAAACATTATTGCCAAATAAAAAACACAGATATCATTTGTGTGTACTAATGTTAAAATGGTGGCAGATTCCAACCCAAATTTAGAAATTCTGTTTTATTTTTATATTTTACTATATACTGTAACACTCATTTACTTTACTGTACTTTTACTTTACTTGGCAGATGCTTATCTTCACAAGGAGAAGACACAAGCAATTATCATTTAACACTCTGTCAGCAAACATCCAGTACTGTATGCATACTGCAGTATGTGTGTAGCTATATACAGCTCAAAAGGCTGGGGACCACAGATGATGAGCTTCATAAATAATTTACAGTAAGTCACATATGTACTTACACATCTTTGGAGGCTTCTGCTGGACCTGAAAACAAATGAAAAGATAATTATTTAATTTATCTTCACTGAAGTATTAGAGGAGGTGTGTTACCTCACTAACAATTAACCCCTGCGCATTTACAATCCATGGGCCATCAGACTTCCACTACGTAATACATCCTTCATCTCTTCTCTGACTGGTCTAACAGTTCTCAGTCCACCGTTTCAGTGCATGTCACAACAATCAATTAGTTTAACAGTTAGCACTTGAGAAGACACTGGTAATACGACTAACTTTAATGACCAGCGTGAAGGGGTGGACCCTTCAACAACAGTTATTTAAGGAGACGTTGAGGTGGCAATGCTAGAGAGTGAGCTGGCAGATGTCCACAGACCACTGGTCCTAATCAGGAAACTGGGCAGTTGTAATTTATGAGGTTTCAGTATGTCTGAAGTATCACATGTGCAGCATTTGGTACTCAGTATGTCCCTTCACTGCCCAATAATGGAAGGATTAACATGTTTTGGCACACAAAGCTCTCTGTTAAGGTTAGAGGAAGACTGTGACCTTGATTTAAACAGTTAACAGTGACTGTGAGCACCAATAAGATTCAAGATTCAAAAAGATTCAATTAGCCAAAATATCTTTGACACAAGTTCACTTTAATAACATTTAACCTGAATCAGACAGTGTGCAGATGGTGGTGGTCTTATGAGTGTCACAAGAGTGGACTCAGTGTGGTGCAACCTGTACTGAATGTGAATGGATGTAGACTTAAAAAAAACAGTTTGATATTTAGGGAAATGTGCTTCTTCAAAACCACACTCATATCTGTCTATTACGTAGCCTGTGGGGCATAGCTCGACACAGAGTACAAACTGAGGGAAACAATGTATGTGCAAGATAATCTAGATTTACAGTAATTTTCCACATCACACATCAGAACCACCTGCTGGATTCATTGTGGTGGCCCGTCGTTGTATCTTTGCGGGATTGTCACTTGTATTCATCTCAGTCTGTGTGCACAAGTTTACAGTAGTATATACAATACGGGGGCTTCTTGCACTCTCTCCAGTACACAACTGTCTTTTCAGATGACCCAACTTGCCTCTGAACGGTAACAGAGGACATGCTGTCAATGCACATAAAGCATCAAGTTGTGCTGGTCCCAATTTGATGCTTTTATTAAGCGACAACAGCTCATTCTTTGGTGAACCACAGGCAGTCCAGTGAACTTGATTTGAATTGAAATGAGATCATAATACATTCACATGGAGGATAAGCTAACTGCCTCCTTGAACATACAGCACCACATTAACATTAGCAGGGGAACAAAAGTCTCTGTCATACATCAAGTTACTGTAAAATTTACCTTGACAACGCTACAACAATAACATGTAATAGGAGAAAATTGGAGAATGCACATGAATTATATGCCTGTAAAAGGCAGAGAGGGCTTTCTCCACGGTAAATGTTTGAGTCTGCTGAAATGGCACAAGAGCCTATTCAGCTGTCTGACAAAAGCTCATTCATATCCAAGACTAGAGATGAGCAATGTAATACAGGGTTCACTGAGGTGGTCATTAGAGTTTGTAAGACCACAGCCTGACATTCTTGTTTGACTCTTGTATGACTAGATTTAGATGATAAACAGTGGATGTGGCCAGATTTTACCTCTTTGGCAGTATTTATTTAGTTAAAACTTTTTTTCTTAGTACATATAATTTATTTTCTGTTTATGCCGAGCACACTAGCCTTCAGTTGGGTGCCCATGGAAGCAGCTTTACTGCTATGTCCACTAGGTAAGTAAGTTATAGACTATTTAAATGTTTACTGCTTATAAATGCTAAACAGAGTGGGCTAACATAAAACTACAAATGTGTAGTGACATAGTTATAACTGCTGAAAATAATGCTGTGGGAAACTGTGCTCTTTGACTCGGGTATCAGCTGTCATGGTTTAATGAGTGGAGCCACTAGTCCTTATTTGTCAAAGTGACAGGATATCACGCATCCTTGACATTGTTCCAAATATTTACTGACCTCCAAGAAGGAGCAGACAAATGTGTAAGTCTTTTAACAAAGAAGTAAATACAGCTGCCATCCTTCACGGACAAACAAGCCTCATTCACCAACAACAAAACCAGACACCTACTTAGAATTTTTTTCGACAGTGTGATCTAGAAGTAGATCTAATAAAGCAAAACACTGGGACGCATTTCCCAGTAGTTGTCTGTGGCTCTGTTAACATGCCTGGCAAGCGCTGATTAGGTACCTGCAAGCACAAGCACACATTTACACAAGCACAAAACACACACTATACTGCTTTAATGGGCAGTGATGGTGAGGTAATCCTGCAGATACTTCAATCTAATTATTACCTCAATTTGACTGTGGCGCCCAGAGATTTGCTGAGTAAAATTTAAAACAGGTATCATCTGGGCCCACATCAGCTCAGAGAGATGTCGTATTTGAGGACAAGCAACAAGTTTTTGAAAGGCATATATCTGGTAAAAGAGTATTTTCTTCATTCAAACGCGTCTTCCAGGCTTTATGAATGAAATCTGGCCATTGATGGAGTATTTCAAAGCTGCCTGCTTATAAGCACAACATGCAACAGTCAAGTGGGGAGAACAGAAACAGCTGAATGTTACTGAAACTGCTTGTCTTTTACCCTCAGATCCATGGAAACCAGCACAAACATGCCAAGAGAAAGACAAACACATAAACAGAAAGAACAAGAGACCAATGGAAGACTTCCTGTTGCAGTGTTTTATACATTTACATGCCAATTATAGCATTAGTGGCAAATGTATGTATGTAGTACCTCCCTGAGGGTACTCTGCTGTCTCATACTAGATTATGGGAGACCCTTAAATTTTGATCCACCACCCATGGCTTTAGGAGACCGCTGCATGTGCACGTGCACGCACGCACACACACACACACAAACACACACGCACACACACACACACACTTACAGACTACGGAGTGGGAGCCAGCGATGAACACAGGGAACGATAATACGGAATAATTTTACAATCATTTTGAGACACAAATATCCATGACAATATGATGCTGTCCATGTTTTGTTTTTGTTTAGATGACATCAAGGCGCTGAGAGTCCCCACACACACAAATGTGGACACACACTGAATGCAAGGGTAACCCTGACACACTTAATTTACATTCAAAACACCCTCTCCTCCTGGTGCAGATACAGTGAAACACTCACCAAATATTATGCTCTCACACACATAGATATATAGATATAAATAAAAATATATAAGTGCATACATATATTCCTGAAAGACTCACCCCCTCCTGAGGTGCTGGTGGCTGAGGAATTGCCACAACCCATTTTGCGTGGATGGAGCCACTGTCCAAGCAGATTGGAAACGCTTAACAAGAAGAAGAAGGAGGAGGAGGAGGAAAGGAGGGAGATCCAATACACACTGAGTGAGGAGGAGAAAGTGAGGAAGAGAGAGCTAAAGGGGAGACAGTAAGAGGGAAGGTCAAAGAAATGTCTCACTGGGTTCTCCTTTGGTCGTGTCCCCCTCCCCTCGCCTCTGTCTTGTGTCTGTCCTCCGTGCGATGAAATGGAGAGCTGAGAGTGAAGTGAAAGCATGGGGAGAGAGGTTTTTATACACACACACACTGTGAGAAAGAGAGAGAGGGGAGATAGAAAGACAAGAGATGCTATGCCCTCACATGATTTGCTCTTTTCCTCCACCCTGACATGGTTGCCCGGGAAACCGGGGGAAAAGAGGCGGAGGGTGGGGTGAGACACAACCAATAGGAGGCTTCCTTTTTATATAAAAAAAATAGAAAAAAAATAAAATGCTTTTAAGGAGCATCAATATATCAGCTTGTGTGTGTGTGTGTGTATGTAACATCCTGTAAAATCCCCAAACTGTCTTTGTGTTAAAACACAGAGGAGCTTTATTCATGCTTGTTCTATGACTGGGACACAAATATCACTCATAGCTCACTAGCTTGAACTGTTGACAATTAATGACAGCAAGGCGCTGGAAAAGCTTTCAACATTCTTTTCATGAAACCATGAGGTCACACTTAGTTTATAGCACAATAAATCTCAACATATCTTTTTTTTTTTAAACTCTTTTTAGTCATGCCACTGTGTTTGTGCGCTGATTGGACTGGTGCAGTCATATGAGTGTAATTTAGAAAGCACGGTGCATTACATTAGCACCATACACCAGTGAAACTAATTCTCACATTCAGTCAGTGGTGCTATCTTATGATGTTAAGATGTCTCTGTGGCTGAGAGACATCTTTATAAAATTCTGATAAGTTTTCTAATGATTATGAAGTTATAAAGTCTAAATTCCTTGAATCTTAAATCATCAGACTCTCTCCTCGACATATTTTGTGCTAAAAAAGGCTAACCATATCTATCTCTAACTCCATCTAATATCTCATCACTAAAAAGATTAGAGGCACCTTAAAGAAAAGGTATAAGTAAATGCACATTTTCTTTATATGATAAAAATTTATATTATTTATCTGTTAGGTAAAACTAACAAGCAGCTAGTTAGCTTAGCTTACCACAAAGACTATAAATAGCTAGCTCAACTCTGTCCAAACGGCAACAAAATAGGCCTATCAGCACCTGTTAGGATAATATGTTCAAATATCTTTGTTCAGTCTATACAATATAATGCCAACCTGCCATTTTTTTAACTTGATGAATATGCAAAACATCAGCATGTTGGATTCCTGACATTAGCATTTATACTAAAGCACAGCTGTGAGTGTTAGGTGCAGCCATAGCTGTGATCTTAGTCTCTTAATATCACCTGATGCAACCTGCAATGATTTAAGGTACATTTTGCCCACACACGGAAAGTACAAATAGTAGATTAGCAGTAATTAACTTGTAAGAAAGGGTAATTTAATGTACTGTTCCGGTCACAAGTACTCCACAAGGCACCACTCTGCTCTACTTTCTCCTCAGAGTGTGTTTTGTTGATCAGCTGAATCACTGCTGTGTTTAATCCAGGTTAGTTCCACTGACATTAAGCATCTCTTTTTATAGACCAGTCTAGGCTGAGCAAGCAAAAACAATTAATTATCAAATCCACTGGTGAAATACGTTGTCTGATTCAGAGCCACGACTTAACCAATTAAACAACACAAGTCCGCTGGGGGTGGGGGGACAAATGTGATCAGGCTACCTGGGATCTTCACATGGAAAAACTACTTGTCATGGCTTGCCTGCATTGCCAAGACACCACACAACAAGAAGATTAAGTCAGTTAAACTACTTTTTTTCTGAGAGCCAAAAATGTCTTAGATAAAAAAGGAGACATTTTCATGATGCATATTGTGTTTTATCTGCTTTTAATGCTTCATTTAGTGACATCAGTCTCTTAAAGTAAAACAAAAGCAGTAGGACAAAGATTTGCTTACTGTGTATTCACCTGTGTGTATTCATGTGTGTCAGAAAGCAACACACCACATGTACTTTATCTTTAATAGAAGTTAAAACGATGGGACAATGTATAAACGCTTTCATAAAGATTATTTGAAGGTAGCTATAATTGCTTGTTAAAAATACTGGTTTGAGTGGAACAATATGTTACTGGTCTAATTGTGTTTCAATTTCCAAAACACTTGTGCATTGTGTTATTTTTTTGTATTAAGGTACCTGAGCAAAAGTCAGCCCTCAAAAACGTAACACAAGCTATCTGAAAACACTACAAATGTCCATCCAAATTTATAGCAAATAATTTATTTTATCAATTAATTAAGTACAAATAAAACAGAGTAAATATGTGTCATATTCTAGATTTTATTGATGAGACAATTTAGGGTCTACAAAACAGGAAGATAGACAGAAAGGCAACCTTAACAAAAATTTCAGTCCAACCTAACCCAGACTGCTTTCAAGCAGCACGCTGCTATAATGTCTGTTTTAAGGCTGGTTATCAAAGGAAAGAAAAAGTGGAGTCTTTAAAACTAGAAATATACATCAACAAAAAAATTCACTAATGGCTAAAGAGTACACTTAAGGATGAGCAGAAAAATATTTATTCATCCTACCTTGTGAAAACTACTAAGGGCAAATTTCCACGAACAATACAGAAATATGTTTTGAGCACACAGGAGGTTTTTACCATAATTATGTCTTGTATAATTAAACTTTCCTTGATCCTGTGGACATAGTGCAGTGTCCAGTATTCCTGGTATAGGCAAACATTTAAACAGAAGTAGTTAATACTTCGTAGTAGTTTAAGTATTACACAGGAGAACATGTCATTTTAAACTCTTTAATTAAGTGAATCATTTTCACATCTGTGCATGTCACTTGTCTGTTTTCTAGCAGATATTTTGTTGTGTTTCATTGCAGACAACATTTTAGTTGTATACCCACTACTAAAGTGTATAAGGGCCATCTGTAGTGGGGGTACAAATTCAATTATATAAGAAAATAAGAGAGGAAGCATGACATTAAAGAATATGATCAGTCAGAGTATCTGACAAATGGAGCATAAACCACTAACTTTATCATCCAGGATGAAATCAGTCAAGAAAGGGATTTTATTTTCCGGATGTGTGCAGGAAGTTTCAAGTAATTAGAGAGACGGTTCCAACTATACTCAGTACATCTCCTGCTCTGCCTGTAATTTAGCAATTATGACTCAGATAAAACAAGACAAGAGCTGCATAACGGCTGCTTCTAGAATGTTTTTAAATTCTACTGTACATTCAATAATTTTGCCCCAAATACTTCCCAGATGTTTTGGCTTAAAACAACCATCATATCATATATTACCAATTGAATAAATTTGGGTTTTGGCCATAAACCACTAAATAATCAATTTTATAGACTAAATGATATATTGACTGAATGAAAGAAATACCTGACATTACACATCTAATGTATTAATCTATATAAGTTGAAAAATAGTTTTGACATATACACATACACAGCACATGTCAGCAATATAAACTCCATTTTACTTTACTTGAGTGTTCCCATTTGATGACTCTTCTACATTTCAGAGGAACATTGTACATTTTACTCCACTAAATTTAATAGATTTTATTTTTTATTTTTTTGCTTCATTTTATATAATAAAGTAAGATCAGCATGTTAATACAGTGTATTATGTATGAACTGCAGCTGTATATTAAATGAATCTATAATAAGTAAATTTAATAAATACATGAAAATGGAAGGTACAGGCTCACTTTGGCTCATATTGTGTAATTTCAATTTAGATTTTTAAGGTACATTTCACTGGTAAAATTTCAGTTCTTTAGAGTAGCCAATAATTTGCAATAGCATATTTCGTACATTACAGTTAACACCTTCTTCTTCTACCACTTCTTCTGATTGACCTCTGTTAAGAAAAGTGTGTATCAGACTTGAGACATCTCAGACAAGAGAGTATGAACACATTAAAGACCAGATTCACAAACAGCTTCTTCCCAGCAGGCTGATTGCAGAGAACATAATGGCTTGTGTGAAGTAGTCTCACCCCCTCCGACTGTCACAAAGACTCAACACAAACACTCCACAGCTGCACTGCTGGGTACAGTGATGTGCAGTCATTTATTATTGTGCAATAACCTGCAGTACACTGTGAAATATTTGAGTCTATTCAAATTTTTTACAATCAGTTACTGTGTGATGTTGTTGCTGTTATTTCTATAGTACTATGTAGACTTTATATTGTAGAGTCAACACTCCATACATAAAGTACTTTTTTGTTGTTTCTGTTTTTAAATGTATAATACCATGAAATAATTTACTCTGTGAAAGAGGTCTACTTGACACTGTTATTATTATTATTTTACAATAATATCTAGTCATTTATTCTGTGATAGCAGCTTTTTAGCTTTTATAGTGGTGTGTAGTTATTGATTAAAGATTAAACAGCTAAACAAGGGGATCAAAATGTCCAGTTTGCATGTACAGTGCAGTATACTTTACTGTATGAATGGCTATATACTTATGGCTATATTACTCTGTAATTCTTCCTGTAGCCACGTGGTGTCACTGTTGACACTAAAATGGTAAAACGTTATTTAGCCGTGTCTTAGCCATACTCTACCTCTACTTTAGTTATAACCGCACACCATCCATAAAGTTTCACTACAAAACAAACCACATCTGTGCACCATAAACAAATAAAATATAAAACCAGACAAAGATCTACTTTACGGTTGAACTGTTTAGGTGTTTTAGTGCAAGTTTGTTGATGCTAACAGTTCTCGGGTGAGGTCGTACTGGGCCCGCCTCCAACTCCTACGTGTTCTTCTCACCCGCCCAAAGGCTTATGGGAAACCGAGTCCACTGTCTTAATAATTCAAGCTCCAATTCCCTTCTCCTCCAACGCTAGCAAGATGCCGGCCGTACATCACAAATTGCTCCTGGAGGACGCTTTGCAGGACAGTCCTCAGGTAGGCCTGTGTAGGTTTTTATGTTTAAAGACTGAGTTGTCACACAGAAAAACGTTATGAAGCCTGAGGTTACGTTAGCTTACTAGTCCAGACAGTATCATATTCCAGTTGTAGTAGGCTGTTTCCACTGGTCGATGACAGCTCTCAATTGACACATTGTTATGGGAAACGTAATCCTCTGTCAGGAGTGGCTGCACTCTCCTACTGTAAACAGTGCTCTAGTTTGTGCAGCATAATTATCGGCGTTTGTGTTCATATGTTGTATTTACAAAGCTACCATTCGTCACAGAGCTCTCCCCCGTATCGACAGACGTGATAGTGTGTTTACATTCAGACACGCATCCGTATAAAAGATGTCACGACCATACAGCTCAACTACAACCACTCTCCTGCAACAGATTTATTTCTCAGTATCGTATGGATTTAGATTTCTGGGATACGATTCTGTCCTGGAGTGAAACAGGGCCTGATTTACAGGATGTGGGAGGGGTTTCCATTATCGGACTCCCCTGGAATTAGTCAATAGTCTGCAATAGGGCAGTGGTAGCTGTCACTGAACGCCATATGTTGTCTAAAATGCAATCTGAAAGTTGTTCACCAAGTCCTAGTCCTCGTGTATAAATATGGATTACTATGAAGTGAAATACAGCTGGGTTGTTGTTATAATGCAGTGTTGTCAATATACTTCCATAAATGCCTGTTGCCTCACTCTTTCTCTAAACAAGATCTGATCTAATACTTTAGGGTTTTGCTTAAGTGCAACCCATGCTGGATGCTACTTTCTCTCCTTATGGTTTGTTCCCTTCATAATACAGGCTTTTCAGATAAGAAATAGATCTGGTGCTTGCCTACAGTAAAATGTCAGATCAAACAATGTTGACAATATGAGTTTGTTTTATCATTTCTGTGACAAAAGTCAACATGAGTGAACTGTAAACAGACTTTAACCGATGGGTGTGTTCCTCTCTGCTATATGTGCCTTGCCTTGCTGCACCTGTTCATGGGGAAAAAAAAAAACTACACCCAGACAGGATTTTCTGATTTTGCATAACTAGCCTGCAGTAAAGTCATTATATGTTTAGCTTCACTTCAAAGCTGCACTTGGCATCCTTGTGCATATGTAGGTTATGTATGTTATTACTTTTACTCAGTTTCAATTCAATTCAACTTTTTCAATTCAATGTTATAGTGCCAAATCACAACACAATCATCTCAAGGCACTTTGTACTTCCAGCAATGTTGCATCATGACAGATTCCTGACAGATTTGGTGCAAATATTTGTTTTATGGGTGCAGTGGGCATAAATTAAATACCCATGATAATGTCCTCAACCACAAGATGATGTCTTCTAATATCTTCCTTTGTCCAACAGGCCCAAATCCCAGAGATTAAAACAAAGAAATGCAGCAAACACGCACATACATTTACGAGGCTGGAACCAGAGAACATTTGGCATTTTTACAAATTCTTAATCTTTTTCATCAAATGTTTTACCTTGCAGACTCGCTCCTTGCTCAGCGTGTTTGAAGAGGATGCTGGGATGCTTACAGATTACACTAATCAGCTGCTACAATCGATGCAGCGGGTGTTCGGAGCTCAGGTACCAAACAAAACTAAAAAACACCCACACATTCACTCTGTTCTCATAGCTGTTTGTGAGTCAGCCACAACATTTCTTTAAATGTCTGAACAGGTATCACTTTTATTTGCCTGACTGAAGTCGATTTTGAGTTGAACATCTGGAATATTGTAGAGTACTGTGCAGTGGAGTACTGTTTTGGTTTGCAGTTTTTTTGACTAGACAAATAGCAAACTTGAACATTACACATATTCATATGTGTAATGTCATATTTGCAACCTCATGCACTAAGAGGTTCAGTTAATAAGCTCAGAAACCTTTATAACCAATTTTGTAACTTAATTGATTCCACTTTGTGCCCTAAAGCTAACATGTTCTGTACAGTTTACTTGCTACTTAATGCACCGTGGTGTTCTGTAAGTACTGCTAAAACTGTTTCTGTAAATGATGTCTCACTGAGCAACGTGCTGAAACATTGCATTCAGAAAAGGCTTCATTTTTCTCCCACAGACCTATTCTGAACCAGTAATAGTTTACTGATAGAGCTGACATTTATATGACCCATCCGTTTGTGCTTTTTCACATGTGGACCCTGATTCACCTGTTGACCTTTCATTTCCTAGTAATCTTTCCTGATATATAGGGGCTAAAAAGTGAATGTAAAATATAGGAGCAAGGGACAAATCCTTAATAATCCAGTTTGTTAATATTTCTTTTTTTTAATTCTCTGTGTTGCCCAACAGAGTGAGATGGGATTGGCCACAGAGCAGCTCTCACAGCAACTTCTGGAATACGAGAAAAAAGTAAGTGCTGGTACCATGAAGACGACATAACTTCAGATGCATTTTCATATCTTGTGGAATAATTTGATTCTGCCAATCTGCTGTAACTATTACATAAGTTACCGTATAAAACAGTGAAAAAGTAAAAACCTATATTCCTGGGTGCCTGGTTGCCTGGATACCTCATAACTACTCTCCCATTTTCAGCTAAACTTTTTTATCATGTGTGTGTGAGTTTACATGTAACTGTGTGTGTCTTTCTGAAATCTCATCCATTAAAGATGGAAGAACCTTGACGCAGAAGCGGCTCACATTTGGTAGTCTATCATGGGGTGTTGTTTTATGCAGCTAACAAGAAATTAAAAGAGAATAGATGCTGAAGTCAACACAGCAAATCTAATAAATCATGCTGGAAAAGAAAGATGTGTATTGATTTTGTTGGAACACATTCTGGTTCGCAGAGTGGATGCTGGATATTTTTAAAAAATCTGCTTTGACCTTTAATGAATGCAGTTTAAGCTTCTTACTAAGGCTTAAAACTCAGCATCTTAGCATGAGGTTTATTAGCATCTTTGGCACTGCTCCATGAAAGTGATGTGCCAGATTTCCTGGCAGAACAGGGTATTTGTAACTGTTTCTTAGACCTTAATACATGCTGCTTTATGTTGTCTCATGGTTTATACTTGTTCCCTTCACTTCTTTTAAGAATTTTGCCCTCGGAAAAGGCGATGAAGAGGTAATCACCACTCTGCAGAGCTTCGCCAAAACTGTAGGAGAGGTAAGGCCTGTGTTGACAGTTTTGTAGTTTTATGTGTGTTCACTTGTGGCATATAAGAGAGATGATAAACTACTGCACGATCAGTACCTGGATTATGTTACAAAGGATATTAGACCTGTGCTTCCTTAGCATTCTGGTGAAAACATTTCGTCAAAAGAGGGCTTTATCCTCCCTGTAAGACTGGAACTGTTTGCATACTGATGCAAAGGCATGGAAATCATGCCTATTGCATGGATGGATGAGGAGAAGCATCAGTGAGTGAATGGATAGATGAAGGAGGGTTGTGCAGGCCACAAGCCTGCCCAGGCAACACTCAGCATGATTCAGATCACACTAGTTGATTGTTTGTTTGACCTCCACCGGATCGTGTACAGAGAAGAACGTATTTCACAGGGAGAATTAGGTCTAATGCTCTATCTAATCCTGTGAACTTCAGCACTTGCAAAATCATTCAAATTAACCCGTCAGCTCGTTAAATGTTGTAGTGTAGCTTGTTTATAAGCACAAAGTATTATTGTGGGATTTCCTGGTATGTGAGATGTGGTCTTGTTTTCAATATCAGAGTGAACAGTAGGTTTTATTATTCTCTTCACAAAATGCACTGTTCCAGAATATGGGCTTTTTATAATGTAGGAGAGGCTTTGTCTGCCGCTATGCACCCATTTCACTGATTTCTAGCTTGCTGCTGGAATAACTGGCAGCAAATGTCATCGTATATATTAAAATAAATAGAAATCCCTCAAGATGTTTGGCGAGAGTACATCTTTTGTTTGTGTCCTTGTGCAGCGCTTGATATTTGTGTATGATCTGTTTTTGTCTTGTCCAGCTGAACTCTCTCCACTCTGAGCTAGCCAACCAGATGGCTGACAGCATGGTCTTTCCCTTGATCCAGTTCCGAGAGAAAGACCTCACAGGTAGAAACACATGCACACAAATGTTGACAAAATGTATTATCATAATTTGTTTTTGATCAGTTATAATAATACATTTGTTTTGAATATAAGTAAGTAAGTAAAGATTCTGTTTGTTCATATCTAAGTGAAAATCAGTAGATTAAAATATATTTCACTATAAAACTACATAGTAGATCCAACTTGTACAATTACTTTTAAACAGCTAGAGAAAACAATAATGCAGATTTTAGGTGTGAATTTGTAACACAATTTGCTAAACATTGAATTTTGCAGAGATAAGCACACTGAAAGAAATATTTGGCATCGCCACTGATGGTAAGCACACACATTCATAAATTTCAGAAAACATTTACAGCCTGTATTTACTGTCTAATCCTCATGTTCGTTCTCTCCTTTTCTGCAGAGCATGAGGCAGCTATGGTCAAGTATAGCCGATTGCCCAAAAAGAAGGAGAATGAGAAGGTATTGAGACTGGAATGTGCTTTCTCAGCTTCACTGATGTTGCTTTTCCTATCATTGATCTAAGGCTGTAAGAACAGTATAGTAATGCAGCGGCATTGCAGTGGAGGTGTTTTACAGCATAAGCAATTTAAATACAAACAGATTAAGAAGAATTAAATATTCTTTCATTTCCAGGCCTCACTTTTGTTATAATACTAATCTGCTTTTTGCTTCTATTTACTGTGTCAACATGAGTTAAGTGTTTTGCTTATGTAAATGAGTACATACATGTCTGCAACCCTTTCCTCTCTGGACAGCTGAAGGCAGACTTGGTGAAGGAAGTAGCCTACACCAGAAGGAAGCAGCATCAGGCCTCACTACAGTATTACTGCGCCCTCAATGCCCTGCAGTATCGCAAGAGAGTAGCTATGCTCGAACCCATGCTCGGCTACACACAGGCACAGGTACTGAGCAGCAGATTCTACAATCTGGTTCAGATTTTATTATCCTGTCAGTATTCAAATTCAGTATTCAAAGAACAGAAGGGATTTACTTATTGGAAGTGATTAATTTATATATACCGTATATGGTAGCAAGCTAAATAAATCAAGCTGTGTGTATGTAAACTATGAAAGGCATTTACACTTAAATCTAACAATTTAGACCTTAATACAATTTTTAAAAAACTGAATATTTGATAATGGAAACTTCATTAGTTGCTGTCCTACATTTGACCAAGATATTATTGTTTTTTCTAAGATTTCAACAGCAACTGTAAAATTTAAAATTAAAAATAATTAACTCACTGTTACTTCTTCTCTCTCAGATCAGCTTCTTTAAGAAAGGCATTGAGATGGTGTCAAAGAAGATGGACAGCTTTCTCAACTCTGTGTCCAAAATGACTCAAAAGTAAAGACCCTCACATTAACATTCATGTGATGATCCATGGACAATGTCCTGAAAATTTGTAATTTTCTAAGAGTGCTTAATTTTAATTGCTGTAATACCTGTATTTTATTTCTGAATTTGCAGGGAAAAAATATATTCTGTGAGTGAGTTTAGATTAATTTTGCCTATGTTAAAACGTTTAGTATCCAGGCCCAGCTCGACACGGAGGCAGAGGCCATGCGTGCGTCCCAGAGGGACCTTCTGTCTGTGGAGGATACTGTCTATATGCCTGATAAGGACACTGAGCCTGTCAATCGCACGCTTATCCAGAAGGCTGGCTACCTCAACATTAGGAAGTAAGTTCAATAAAAATTTTAATGGAAAAGTCTAAAATTTGAGGACACTATCTGTTCATGTAGCAAGTTTATGTCTCTAACTCAGCAGCTGAGGAACGAGCTTTGAAACACCAGCTGTTGATTTTAGTGTTGTGGTGGATAGGGGAAAAGCTGAGCATGATTGACAAGTGTCAGACACACATCACAGCCAGCAGGTGGTAATGTGATGGTGGTGTTAATTATGTGATATTTCAAGCACTGTTAGAAAATTCTGTCTTGTGTAATAGATGGTTCAACCAATACACTGCAGCTGCAGTGATTTACATCTAAATGATCAAACCTAACAAATGTTTTTTTTTTTCTTTTCTTGCTAAAGTTGCTCAAACTATGCATAAATACAGTAAACAAAAAGTCTGTCACAGCAGACAAGGTAGGTAAGGTAACATGTTGACAGTGTGCGCTGTCAGCTTATTGCACTGTGGATGTATGAGAAGAGAAACTTCCTTGATGGCTTCAGGGGCTAGAACTGCAACGTAGCCCACAATGTGATTTAGTGAAATGTCAGAGCTGTCAAACTGTGTCTCTCCTTCATATACATCGGAAGTCTTTGACAAATGTCTGGCACCAGAGAAAAGGTTTCACAGAATGCCATTCTGTTTAATGACACCCAGTGCCAGCAGCTTCCAACCCTTGTCAAATGGAGCTGAGTTCAGAGAACATTTGCTTTTTCTAATGATTCTCAGTATTAAGGTTCTGAGTCACCCACAGCAGCATGAGCCATACACATTGATATGAACCAAGGGAAATTTATTGGGGAATATTTTCTGAACAGAATGTACAAGATGAATGCTCAGAGATAAACTTAAAATAAGGCAGACACATAGCTTTGTTTCAAGATTAAGTATTCTGGCTTGTTTAAAATTGTGAAAAGGAAACGTTAAGGATAAAGGCAAAAAAGAGGCAATGCTGGTTTAAAATATTAAAGTGATCTGGCAGATAATTTACAGCTAAATAAAAAATATTTTGTTATAGAGGAATAAAATGGACATTTCTAACAATATTATAACTAAAAACGATTCAGTTTGTTTTATAATAGTATTGTTTTAAAAATATTAAAGTCCTGAGAATTTAGCCCTGTGAGACATTTTTGTGGAAGTTTTTACTATTGAGGCGATCAATACTCTGAGTACACAAACATTGTGAACAAGCTTTTGCGTAAAATTCAATGTACAATAAAGTGCCCAAAACTAAAGGGGCTCTAAATAATGTATGGAGCCATTAACGTTATAATACACTACAGTATAGTGACATACCTTAACTAGTAATGTTAAAAAAAAAAACACACACACACACAAGATTGTTCAAAAGCCTTAATTGTGTTATTGGTGCTATTTCCAGAATACACAAAAATGTAAATCCGCTGAAGTAATGAAACAGAATCGGAAACAGTTTTCTTTTTCTTTTCTTAAATGTGGTGCTGCAAATGATATATGTTTTCCATCCAGATAATAGAATAGTTAGTTGAAGGGTGTTAGTCACGGTATGTTTACATTTGTGATATAGTGGACAGTGATTTTCGGTTAATTTCCCCCCAAGACATCGCAAGTTGATTAGCTAATGGCTAGTTAGCCTCTGTGCCCGAACGTTGACGACAACGTTACGCTGATGTTAGCCACACAAAGGTGAGATTTGTGCTTTTATTGTAGTGTTTTCAAACATCGTGGTCTACACTTACAGGACAATGACTTTAAGTGTGGTTAAAGTGTGGCACAATACTATGCCTTGGCTTTGTGAAAACGATGTAAAAGAAGGTGGAAGCTGATTAGCTTCATGGCACAGTGTGCTGTGATTTAACTAACAGAGACTCCCGCTTACATTATACTTAGTTTTGAACTATTTCGTCTATTACTGCAGACAAAATGCATAAACCTGCATTTCTTGTTTTTTGGTAGCTGACGTTACAGTTTTGACGAAAAAGCCCTATACAGCAGTGGCCTGCAGCAGAGGGTTTCAGCATAATTTTATGAAATTAAAATCGTTCCTTTTAAAATTGATTTCCCTTAAACATGGATTTAAAAAAACATTTTTATATGCATAGTGTCATTCACAAAGAATTGATGTACTTACGTACAATATAATGCAAATAGTATTGTATACTGTGTCTGTCAGCACTTACATGTTTTGTTTTAGCTTAATTTTTTTTGTAGTTGTAGTTTTTTTATATACTTTATACTATGTTTATTGTTGGAATGCCAATAAACCTATTTGACTTAAGGTTTTTATCAGATCTAGATCAAATTAATTACAGTATGTTTAAGTTTTTATAAGATTTTGTATTTCTGTTATGTCTTTTACTAAACTACTATGGGGACATGGGGTCGGTTTATATTTCTTCTCTAGTATGCCTAATAAGCCAGACATGAGCTAGGGGTTTCCAGGAAATTCAGCCTTAAGAACAAGCAATCATCTAGATTTTTATTATAACACCCTGCCTTCCTCTTCTTTGTGCTACAGTAAAACAGGACTGGTGACCACAGCCTGGGACCGACTGTACTTCTTCACCCAGGGAGGGAACCTCATGTGTCAACCACGTGGGGCAGTGGCAGGAGGCATGGTGTTGGACCTGGACAACAGCTCCGTCATGGCTGTGGAGTGTGAGGACAGACGCTACTGTTTTCAGATAACCTCCCCCTCTGGCAAAACGTATGTGTGCTTTTCTACATTTCCAATTAGAGTAAAGCACAATACAATTGGGTTTATTTTATTTAACTCCTTTTATTGCTTTGATGACTGCAGGTCAATGATTCTGCAAGCTGAGAGCAAAAAGGAGTATGAAGAAGTAAGTGTGAAAGAGGCTGTTGATCCCAAACATATCGTCTGCTTCAGGTATTAATCACAGAGCTGTGCAGGAGCTGTCATGACTTTGAGTGTGGTTTTAATATTTAGTTTTGTACTTGTACTACTCTAACTAGACTGTCGCAGCTAATTTTATGAGGGTTATGTATGAGCTATAATGGGGATATCTGTGTTTGTTTTTCTTCCTAGTGGATTTGCACTGTGAACAACATCTCCAGACAGATCTACCTTACTGACAACCCAGAGGTAAAGCTTTCATTTTGTGAGATAGCTAGGAGTCTGAATTGTCACTAGAAGTCATAACATTTAATTGACTTTTATAACGAAACTAAGGCTGTTACACATATCTGTTGTTCCCCCACCTTAATGACTAAACAGACAATATTAAAAACATATTCTCTGTTTAAGAGGAATTAAAAGTAATAATGTTTCTTCCAGTGTTGCCTCATGGAGACTACCTTCCCCCACGTTTCTCTGTGTCTTACAGCTGTGGTTGCCTTGATTGCTTTTCAGTCCCAGTATTTTGCATATTTGCAGGAGGCTTGGCTCTATGAAAATGTTTATACTTAAGAATCTCCAAAGACATGTGACATACTATAGCTTTGACCTACGGTGCTTTCTGTCTCATTTAATTGTTTTCCCAACATTATAATCACTTGGGAGTTTACCATGTAGTAAGCAATAGTTGGCGATTTCAGATAATCTTTTTGTTTCACCACTGACAGCTATAGTGCTACCTAAATTACACGTTTGTCATTTCAGGGGCTTCTTTGTAAACTGTATGGACTATTCTCTCTATATTTTTTTCTTGTTCAGTTGTTGTGGAAGTTGTCAGTTGTGATATTTTGTTCCCCAGGCTTTCTTGTTTGGATGTTTAGGCACAGATAAAAGGATTTGCCCTCATTTATATACAAACAAATGACTAATTATCGTTCTTCATTCTGTGGCTACTCTTTGTGATCTGTGTTAATTGTTTAAAATGTTTACATAATAAGCAATAGAGATGATGTTTTCTCTAAATAGATTAAAACAACTCAGTTTAGTGAAAAAAACCTTAATTCAATAAAACCTTGATATGAGGTCCTCTTTAACATATGAAAGTTTGTTTTGAAATTTGAGTCATGAATTATGTGGTATTGACTATTTCCCCTCATATTATGACATAGCTATGAACACTAATGGATTTGTTAGTACATGCTGTATGTAGCAAAACTCATTAAAACCTTTAGCCATTTTCTTTACCTGAAAAAACCTGGATTAATACTGGTAAATAGACTCTTCCCTTGGTACACAGAGCAGCCTGAGGATTAGATAACATGGAGAATTGGTCACAGAGGTTTATTATGTTTTTAAATATTTCAGAAACACAGTGGCTGTCTGAAGCACTAACACAACTAGCTAATATCTTATTTTGTATGTTTTTTGAATCGATACAAAATTTTTAATACTTGGTTACTTGGTCTTTTGGTTCCCACTGTCTTATGAGTGATTTACCTGCTGTTAAAGAGGTGCTGCATTGTCCCTGTGTTGCTGTTGTTAGGCTGTGGCCATCCGACTGAACCAATCTGCTATCCAAGCTGTCACCCCCATCACCAGTTTTGAGAAGAGACAAGAAGGCTCACCCAACCCTGACAGGTCAGTCATCTTGCTTATATAAGTTACAGACAACATTACATACAGCTTCTCCTAAAATTAATAATCAACTGCAGCTGTTGTTTTGGTTTCATTCATTATGTCTTTACATCTCTGGGACAGTGAAAACAAGACATCTTCTACCACACTTTTTTTTGATGCATAAAGTGATGCGTGGTTTGGTTTAAGAGGGAAGTAAAAACAAAATGTCAGCCTATGATTACTGAGGATAGTGATCACTGAACTGAAAAGACATTTTGCTTTGATATCGGCTCTTACAAGGTTTTCTCAGAGTGTTAACATTCCATAAATAAATGCATGAAAACCATTACTTTGTGTAAACCTCTAGTATTATGATGAAAATTGAAATTTTAAAATCTAAAGAATGTATTTGATCTTTAGCAGCCTGTATCAGAAGGTTTACCGCAATATGAGCCTGAAAGTGTTAAGAGCATGTGCATGACAATACATCTTATTTGTGTGAAATAGTAATATGTGTTAAACTAAACTACGTTAGACGTGATGTGGTATTGAGTTAGCGAGATGTGTTGTATGTAGAATTTAAACATTACTGAACACAAAGTGTTGTTGCAACTTTACAAAGTTCAGTTACAGTTGAAATTTGCACCAGATTGTAGTGGTATAAAAAAAGTCAAGGCATTATGAATATGCCCTGCCCGAATTTCAAGACAATTCATCCTGTAGTTCTGTTTGGAAACCTAGCAGATTAGTTAAGAAGTGGTTGTTTGAGGTTTAGTCCTTAAAAGATTGTCTATCTTTATCCTGCAGAGCAAAGCCAGGTGGAATTTATGCGACCAGTGGTGGGTCCCAGAAGACAGGGTCTGCTCCGGAACCCGAGGATCTCATAGCTCCTGGGACACCCATTCAATTTGACATCATGCTGCCAGCCTCTGAGTTTCTGGACCAGAACAGAGCTGGGGGGAGGTGAGGGGGCGAGTAGGACAGGCAGTTAGTGTGTGTGTGCATGTTTGTGACAGGCAGTGGTGGGTGATGCTTATTTCTTGAAAGTTGGATTCAGTATTTATTGTATCATTTCTGGGAACCTGAATACTTTTACTTTATACTTTAATATTTTTTATTTTTTGCTGGCATATGTTTGTTCTCTTCCGGACAGACGCACAAATCCATTTGGAGAAACGGAAGATGACTGTTCCACAGAAAATGACGGTAACCATTTCCTCATCCAAATGCAACTTAAATGTCCACTTTCTCTCAAGCACTATTCGAGTTTAGCTCAACCTTTGTGTGTGTACCTTGAGTTTACTCTCCTGTGTTTATTTTGTTTACAGTCTTTCTGTTTATTCTGTTGACATGTTTGTACGTTTCCACAGATTCCCTCTTGCAGCAGGTATTTGTTGTACGCTTCCTGGGCTCCATGGCAGTTCGCTGTGGCAACAATCAGGAGGTCATCTATGAGGCCATGAGGCAGGTGCTGGCTGCTCGAGCCATTCACAACATCTTCAGGACCACAGAGTCCCACCTCATGGTCACCAGCAGTAGTCTCAGGTAACATTTTCAGGGATTTTATAATAATACCACCTCTGAGAACAGACAGTGATAACCAACGGGCCTAAAAAGACGTTAATGCATTCGTAAAATTCCTGGTAGTGTAGATGGAAAACTCAAAGACGTGTTTAAATACTGATTTGTTCCAAGAAAGCTATCTGATGGTAAAAAGGAACATTTAAGCTTGATAGAAATACTGATTTGACTCATATGGTGATATATATATCGATATAGATTGAAAAATCTTTCCATATCGCCCCATCATAGCTATATACCACACCTTTAAAATTCTGTAGTCTGTAGTTTTATGACCTTGTGCACAAAATGGTATTGTGAAAGCCTGACTTTAAAAAGTATGCCAGTAGAATAAAATGTTATCTGTTTTGAAGTGAATAGCCCATCTTTACGAGCTAATTATAAAAATGAGAAAGGATCTTGTTACTAGAAGCTTCTGAAGTCTCATCAAAGCATAAATATCTATGACAAAGAACTCTTTTGTACACATGCAGGTTACCCAACAAAAATGTGTTGGGTTTTTGTATAGCCTATGATTGATGTAAGAAGCTTAAACTTGGGTATGCAACATCTTCTGACAAAATGTGACTACGCATTCACTCATATGAAGGACAAGTTACAGTGTTTGTGATGTGGAGGATGAGAAAACAATTCCTGAAAAGTCAAGGATGAAATGTTACTGCAGTGTTTATCTTTTTGTAAACATTTGTGTTTTGTTTTGTAATAGGTTGATTGACCCTCAGACTCAAGTTACAAGAATAACGGTAAGTATCACAAAAGACTGAGTCAGTATTTACTTTGAAGGCAAAGATATTTCAATATATGGAAGGTATAGTGTTGTAACATTTATAGTATTGTAAATAAATAAATAGTAGTAGTAAATAGTATTTCCATAATTAAAGCTATAGGAAGCAAACTGAAGATCAGTCATGCATTCAAGTGAGCAGGTTAAAGTCGGCTTTCTCAAGTAAGTGGTTTTCTTAGCTCACATGTAAAATGGAATCCTGGATTCGAATCAACTTTTTCGAAGAGCACGTGTATCACAAAGGCTGCCGACATTCTACTACTTTGAGCACAGACGCACAACTGGGTGAAAAGGGAGACCATTACAGGCTTAATTTTAAATCAAGTCAGTCCAAGATCGGACTAAACTGAAAGCAACACAACGTGACGTGTCTGACTCACCTTACCCCCACACGTTTTTTAAAAAAAAACACTTTCAACATTTTCTGTACAGTTAAAATGATAACCATGCCTTCAAAGCCCAAAGTTGAGGAGAAATTAGATTAGTCATTTGTTGCATGTATACATGGATTTCCAGCAACCAGGTTTCTTTAGTGCATGTTAACTCCCAGTTACCTGAGAAACCGGGTTTCACTGAGTAATCTCATGTAAACGCAGTCAGTGAAATCACCCTTCAGAACAGTTTTCACTTTTATTAAGAGGTTCAACCATTTTTACTGTAATTGAAGCTGTACCATATTTTCTAAAATAATTTTAAATCTCACCTGTCTCAACACTTGGAATTTCTCAGTTTCAGCTTGGAGATGTGTGGCAGTTTGTCGCCCATCAAGAGAACGGGAGACTGATGGGATTTGTGGTAGAGAACAAAGACTGGGGTGACGCTGAGGAAGGAGAGCCTTCATTTAGCGCCTTCATATTTGAGAGCAACACTGAAGGCGAAAAGGTTAATAGAATAAACAGTTCATTTCTTTTTTTAAGGGGAGGAAACGTGTTAAGCGATGCACAGATGTCTATTGAAGTTTCTCTTTTATCTTTATTCACAGATATGTTACACCATAAGCTTGGCGAAGGACATTACAGAAGCAAAGAAGGTAATGGAAATATATTGAAATCAGCATTGAAAGCCAAAACCCATCACTAGGCATTTTGAGAAGGTTTTTATTTTTAAAAACCAAGTATGGAATTGTATCTTCTCATAATATTGTTGCCGTGTAAGAAATATACTGTATCAACACTGCTGGTGGTGGAGTTGTACTGGAGTGTCTTATATTAAGGTGCTTCTAATGTTTTGGCCACCCTTTTTACATAAATGAGGATGCCAAAACATTAGAAACACCTCTTCATATAATGCACTGCAGTATGACTCCACCATCCACTTTGATCTCAATAATGAACATATAGAATTATCACTTTTCTGACAGTTTAAGCAAAAAGTCTATGAAAGTAGAATTCATGTTTGCATTAGTTTGTATCTAATGTACCTAATGAAGTGCCCAGTGACTCTACACTTATGTTTTGAAGTAAACTGCAGCATTTTCAGTGGCTGAACAACAGAAAGAGAAAGTTAAACAAAAAATATGTATAAATGTAATCTATTAGTGATAATTAAAAACACAACTGCTACAGGGAGCCACTTTGCATTCTGAAGTGACAGTAGTTAAATTCATTATTAAAATTAACATGACTTGAGGAGTAAAACACAGAAAGGCAGTAAAAGCAATAAAACTAATCTTTGCTTATTTTATAAGGACCCAGAGGCTCTGGCTGAGCTGATGAAGAACATGCCACTAACTAATGATGGCAAGTTTCTGCTGCTGGAGCCAGAGACAGACAACACAACAAATGGAGCCGGACAGGAAGACCTGGAGTCCGAGGCCTAGTCCCAGTCAGCACCAAAAACACAACCAAGACCAGAGCCACGATCCAGTGTCATTATGACCAGCTAGTCCTAACTCCGGTACTGTAACACCTATAATAGAGATTATAGTTACTTCCACTGACCCCATATTACAAAACTTCTTTTTACAGTGATAAATGTAGAAGATACATGCAGGGGATTACCTGCGCCTAAAATCATATCTCATGGGTGTTCCATTAGTCTGTTTTAGACTGTAGCATGGGTCTTAGATTTGGAGTTTTGTCTTAACACCACTCTCAGTGGTACTCTCATCAAAAGGGACACTGCATTAATCATGTTTCATTGTCTTTTAATATCCCCAACCATCTAACAGAAGGCAGTGAATAATTTGCTTCACTTAAGGTTTAAACATATTTTAAGTTTACATAGTTTGAAGTCTGTTTTAGAGTTTATTCCTTTACTTTGTTAACTTGTATGTAAAGCTGTCACGCAACTAATTTGGCATTTCTTTCTTCTTTTTTGGTAATGCACAAAAAAAGTTATTGCACTTCCAAGATTTCTATCTGTGATATCTCTTAATGGCTACAGAAGCACTATCTTTGCAATTTGAAGCATCTGAGACTTTTAAGACAAGAATTTCAAAATAAAATAATCATTTCAGTTTTGTCTGCAGAGCAGTGGCTTGCAGTGCTTGTTATGTTAGTCAGCAGACACGGTAAGCATGAGTGATTAGACTAAATTCTATATTCAGTCAACACTCGTGACGTTACATAGACTTGGCATCCTGACTGTTAAGTGTTCTCACTAAATTAAATTATGTTTCACAAAACCTTCCGCTAACGTGTAAGACAAGTCTTAAGATAATCACTATGCCAGTGAGGTACTCTTTGAACAGTCTGAATCTTCTTTAGTGAAATAAAAAAAAAACTACTTTGCACTCTATTTCTTGAAAGCTTGTGTAAATATGATCTGTGTCTATATGATGTTTAATCAGAGTCGCCTGCATTAAAAGCTTTCAGAATCAATATGCTAGGACTGATGCAGTGCATGATTAAATTATGGCTCTCTCTCATTCCCTTTGCAGAAAATTAAAACCACTACACTGAGCTCTAATGCTAAAAAATCCACTGAAATGTTAAGTAAAACATGTAGGCAGACCTCGATGGGGTATTGTGTAATCTCTGAAAAGCAATTTGCTCTTTCTTTATACATGCGATTGATCTATGAATCCCAGTGCAATTTAGTTAATTTCAGACTAATTGAGCTGTAACACTGACCTCAATTTACAGTGGAAGATGTGAATATGACCTAATTTGTACTATGTAATGCAGGTAAGAGCCACTGACTTGACGTTGATCGTGAAGGTTATGTTGCATTAATTGGTGCATTTTCTTGTCTGCTTGTTTTTTCGACTCTGTCAGAGCTCTTGGCAAAAATGTGCAAGATGATGATAAACTGGACATTTCATGTACAACTTCACGCTCTACTGGTGAAATAATTTGCATTTATCATTACTGTTAAATTGTTTGTGAGGCTCCGCTTTATAATTATAAAAAATGAAGGAAGTAAAAGAATAGCTTGACATTTAGAGAAATGCACTTATTTGCTCTTATGCCACGTCTACACAGAAGGTGTAGGATCAGCAGAGAGGCAGTTTCAGTGCTGTGTCCGTCTGTACAAGAGGCGTTCAGGTACAGAAAAGTGTAGGTCACCTGCATATTCGAAGTGCTCACAATCACTGTTATGCAATTCAACAGCCAAATAGACTTAAAGCATAAAATACACTTCAGGTTGTAGGTAACGTGTGTGTGCAACAAAGTCTGTCTGCCTAGCGTGTGCTCACGTGGACCTGGGCCGCTGCACTAAATGTACAGGACAGACGAGAGTCACCTTCACCGATTGTAAATCAATTATAGGTCAAACTGAAATGAGGGAACAATCTACCAACAACCTTGTGGTAATGATTGTAGAGAGTTCACAACCCAGCTTGGTTGCAGAGAAAGTGTTTTCCCTTCCAAGCAATTTTAAAAGCCCTGCTTCAGATTATAGAATGTCCAGAAAAAGTTTGGGAGTGCTCCCAAAATGTGGGTGACCTACACTTTAGAGTAGACACACAAGGAGCACCAGAGCAGCTGCTGCTAGTTGGTATTAGATGAGACAGTTGATAAATGTGTCACACTGGTGAAATTGTAACAGCTGGTAGAAAGCAGGAAACTACCTTGTCTCTGTGAAATGGTAACAGCTCTACCTACACCTCAAATGTTTACCAATTATTGTTCTAGTTTATGAAACTGATGGTTGGCTGCAAGCAGTTAAAACTAAGCTTGATTATAAGGTGTTTACAAAGTCAAAACTGACACAACCAAATTAAAGTTGGCTACATTACACCCAACAGTTTCCCTGCCACAAAAATAAAAACACTAAGACCCACAAATAGCTGGCGCAACCCACCCTCTGAGCCAAGAAATTGTCCGACACATGACCCACTGTTTTTACACTTCAGCTTTTGCATATTTAGATGACGTGTTAATTAGTGAGCTTTGAGCAGCTAGTACTGTAGTTATCTTTTTTAATAACCACAGAGCCAAGTTAGCTGTTGACTCCCTTTTAGCTTTATGTTTAATTGACAAGCATGGTATCATTCTTCTCATCTCCCCATCAGAAAGCAAAACAGAACAATGTCAAATTGCTGCTTTAAGTATGTCAACAATTTCTCTTTTTGTCTGATATAAATGTGTATTGACAGGTTATAGGTGCTGTAAAGTAAATGTTGTCTTCTTTCCTTGGGTGGATGGTTGTGATACTTCAGTTACACAATAAGACTTACAGGACAAACTCAGTTCATCCCCTAGAAATGTCTTGGATCTTTTTTTCCCCCCATTTTGATAACTTACACAAGCTGGTGCCTGAGGCATTCCTGCTGCAGTCCATTACACTTGTTACAGCCATGCTGTGTAGTCCTGATATTTTTGCTTTCTAACTAATGCGCTGTCAGAAAAAAATCTGGTACTCATACTGTAGAAAATATATTTCTGTAATATAGCTAGGACTGCATTTTCAACCCTCACCCTCCATCTTTTTGTAAATGGCTGAAGTTGACAGAATCCATTACCTGAAGGCTTTGCCCTTAATTTGTTCTAGTTTTCTAAAACTGATGGTAACAAGCAGTTTTTAATACATTTTTTCTTAGGTACATATAGTGTTACCTTTACATCATAAAATAACTTTGAGATAAGCACAAAAGAATAGAGCATTTATTTAAGAAAGCACTGACATTCTGTATTTACATTTAATTTATATGCACTTAAAATCTATGTAGGCACATAGGAACATGTGAGATGTTATAGTAGGCATTAGATTAATAGGCCTACTTAGATAAATTACAAACTTGGGCAGCATAGACATTTTAGAAGCACACAGGCGATGGTATGAAGTTTTCATACCATAATATATACAGTGCACACATGGTTGCTGTTTTGATCCGTTCTAGACACTGAAATGAAAGAGAGAGTCTAATTATCTGTCTAATGCATCAGACTGGACTCTAAAAATGTAAACACAATGGTGCATTAAATATAATTTAACAGCTTGTGCCATGAAATCGTGACATTGATCTTATGCACAACTTACACATACAGCAGCACACAGCTCAGGAGTCTTTGTAGTAGTTGTTGAAGTTGATGCGAAGAAGGAAATCCTCTAAATGAGGCTGGTAGCCTCTGTTCACCAGCTTAGTCACCACTGAAACACAAAAAAATCATTATTTTTATTTAATTCAGCTTTTTCACCACCACACACTCCTTTACTTGCACAAAGAAAGCATGATGCTGCACTAAATATGAACATCTAAGCCAAGTTCAAGTATCCAATTTACTCAGGTGCCGTACTTTAGTAATTTAATTTTATACTTTGACTATATGGAGCCACATATTCTGTTCTTTAACAGTATTTCCACTGAGTATAAAAAAACAGCACAAGATGTTTTGGCTTCGAAGAAAAAACTCTAAAATGCAGTAATAAATCTACTAATTAAGACAAGTTTGTGAATCTGACAATGTGACACACTTTCAAAGAATTTCATGCTCAGATTAAAACTCAACAGGCTGTGCAGTGAGCACTTTAATTAGCATATGCAACCGCAGTGAAAATGTAAGTCAGAGCAACAGTCAATGTTTATAGCTAACCATACAGATTGATGAAGAACACCGGTCACATTGACGCCTGTGCATAAAAATTGTTTAAATATTTAAACTTTATTTATCATAACCTCAAATACTCACATATTGTCCAGTAAGCGCAAACTACTCTCACAATCATAGACATTTGGCTGGACAACTCAGTCTCTTTCATGCAGATAAGATTTAATTTGTTTAAAAACTGACTTTCAATTTGATCAAACTTAGCATTTTTTACAGAATCAAATATTTATAGTATACTTAGGTGAGATTATCTAGGCTCTGTTGTCTCAGCTGTTGTCTTTTTGGATATTATTTTGATAATTATATCCTAATTGTTAAACTGAGAAACAACTGAAACATTGCTATCCAACTGTTCATTATAAATGTGAATTAAATGCTTAACTTTGATGATACTTTTCTCAGAATTTAAATGTAAATGAATGAAACGGCACAGACTTCAATTAAATCAGATCGGAAACAATATTCTGTGCTTACCTTTGAAAAGGAAGTGAGAATAATACTTGAAGGTGTTGTATGACTGTTGCATGGCAATGAAGCTGGGGTGCACTGCCTCCCCCTGCTGGCTCTCCCAGGGCTGTGCGATCAGCTGGGCCCGAAACTTAAGGATCAGGCTGAAGATGCTGTGGATGATGTTCATGACCGGAGCTGCTTTCTCTGTCAGCAAACCCCTAAGGAGGTGAGAGAGTACAAAGTTTAACTCTGAAATGACTTCACAGACGAGCTGAAATTTTACACATAAAACTGTGATAGTGACAACCCCTCCTAATGAGATTAAATCATTCATTGAGTTCAAAAGTTTGATCCAGCTGGAATTTTAATGAACTTGTTACGAGGTGGTTGAATTAATTTTATATCAAATTATGGGTGCACAGTGCCACTTCAACTTAGTGTGCATGTACAGAGCCTGAAGAAATTATTAAACTATGATATTTTTTTTCTGCACTTTAGGAGCAGCCTGAAATTAAGTTCAGATTAGACTTTTGCACTTTGCAGTAAGGCATTTGCCAACATGCAGTTTTAAGTCCTTGTGTATGTGAAGAGTCAGGGTCACACAAGTTGTGCCTAGAGGTGCTGAAAAGAATTGAAGAATATGTTTATACCAGTTGCGAATGATTTTATGGGTCTAACTTCAACTTTTTATACAATATAATTGTACACATATTTTGAACTGTATATTTAACAGACATTTGATAACATGTTTGTTTTATCATTTTATAGTTCAAATGGTCAAAATCATTGGCTATTTATTTGACAAAAACAAGTTAGTTGCAGCCCTACACTGGTCTAAAAAGAGTCAGTCAGTCATTAGCCAGAGCTCAAGAAGTCAATATTTCTTATTTTTCTAAAACAGTCAAATTACTGTCACAAATGCATGTTCATGAACTGGAAACAAAGAATTGTTGATATTTTACTGTTTCTCATCTACTAGAACTACTCTCCAGTTTCAAACTTTTGGCTTCTTCTACCAGATATAACCAGGTGGATCACACCACAAATTTGGGATGTGTTGGAACAATTTGTCAATATCAATCTTTGATAAGTATATAAGATCAGTCACAAAATTCTAAATTAATGCAATTTCTTTTTGGCATTACATTTCATCAAGGTCTGAATACTAATAAAAATAATATATATGATACATGAGTGTAATGAGACTTCCTGTAGAGAGCTGCCTTACAACTGTGGCACGTGTTATTAAAAGAACTGTTTGTATGCAAGTGTGGACCTCTAGTGTACAGCATGTACTTTATGTGGTTTATACATACAGTCTAATTTACAAGGTTATTTGTACCTGCTCTCACCAGCTAAAACTCCAACCCTGGAGCAGTGATATCTCAGTGTTGAAAAAGTGTTTGTTTAAAATGGATTGCATTCAAGGTGAGACAAGGACTTATGGTCTTGTTTCAAATTGTCTCACCTGCGATAAAATGAAGAATTTATTTTATTATTATTATTTGGCGCATACAGATGAACACTAGAAAATACATACATGCAGTTCCAGCCCTTACCTGAAGATGGCTCTGTTGAGGTAGTCTGCATGTGTGCGGTGGATGGCATCCAGGTCGCTGGCAGTGGCCAGCTTGGCTGTGAACTCGCTCCAGGACACTTGCAGGATCTGGTTGGCGATGTATCCCTGTATCACCTTGACAAAATGCTGCATCTCGTGTCTGTATAGCTGCAGCTGACGGAACTGCACAGAGCGACCTGCACCTTTCACCAGCGCTGTGGGAAACAAAGATGGAAACAGTGCTGCAAGGATGGAAATTACCAAACATTTGCTGGTTACAGGCTTTAAAATGTGAGGATATGATGCTTTTCTTTATGATATAAATGTAATGTCAATATCTCTATCTCTTTATTATTCGTTGCCTTTAAAAGAAAAACATTTTGAGCTCTCTATTAACTGAAAACATTTCACAGACATGTATCATAATTTCACCTTTAGGCAAAATCAATACCCATGAACTACCTATGAAAAAAACTTTTGGCACTAAATGTCTTCACATATTTTGTTTAAAACAAAACGGTCTATTACATTGTACATTTGTCCCATGTGATCAGAAACATTAATTCCTTAACTGCTGAAGTTTACATCCCTCTAATAACTTAATATTTTGTTTTTCCCCCAGCAGGATTAAACATTTATGTAGTCTGTGCACAAGCTTTCACTGATCAATACTATCTAACCCAGTGAAGCACAGTGTTTTTCAACAATCCCACTGGTACGACACATGCTTTTTATAAATAAAACATAAAGGAATCACAACATTGTCCTCTATGAATATTTCATCAAAAGTTGAAAAACAACAGGAAGAGTCTTAGCTTGTCCTATTTAGAAGTAAGGTGGACTCTGCTGGACTTGAATCAAGAGCTCCCATCTTTTCTCACCTGTTCTCTTGAGGTGGAACCAGACGTCACGGAGGCTCCACACCATGTGTTTGAGCTGAAGCAGGAACGAGAACAGACGGTTGTACTTGTTCATGCAGCTGTCCGTGATGATTATATTCAGTGGCCAGTCCACCTGGGAGAGGACATGAAGGCGAAGACACACAAATGCAGGGATAAGTGAAAGAAGGTGTGACGGGTATGTGTGAAGAAAGCAAGGGAAAGTGGAACAGGAGTCAAGAAAAACAGGTAAAGGAAGAATGATTGATGAGGGAAAGAGAAAGGTGTGAGTGCAGGGATGTTGATAGAGGAGGTGAGAGGATTGTGAAGGGAAGACAGAGTGGTGAGAGATTGGGGTGTAAGTGTAAGAGAAATGGGGAAACATGATGAGAGAGCAGAAAATACATAAAGAAATAAGGAAGGAAGGATATTTGGGGGGGAGGAAACAGTCATGAGACGGGGGTGACAAACAGAGGAGTGAAAAAAAAACAGGACAATGTGTGCAGCATTAGTCACTGAGTATGTCATCAGAAAGAACCAACATGAATCAATCTACGAGGTTCAACCATTTAAGTGCACGATAAGCTCATTTTCCATACCCAGAGTAGTTTGTCAAAACATGACAGGTTGTCACATTCAAGCTGCCACTCATGCTGAGACAAGCTCACCCATGCAGGAGTATACATTCTACACTTAATCCATCAAAAACACACTGCCCCACCTTGTAGCGCAGCTCCAAACAGTTGAGAGAGTCAGGTGCGTGTGGGTGGAAGGTCTCTGGGAGGAAGCGAAGGGCAAAGGTGAAGTTGCTAGCCAAGGGAGTGTCCCCATGTAAGCTGTACTGCAGGGCTTTACTGAGGATGGAGTTCAGGACCAGGGGCGTCAGCAGCTCACCAGGAGTCTGACCACTGGCCAGCTGGATGGAGGACACACAGGACAAGTAAATACACAAAGGTCAAACATGAATAACTATCATGTCATTTTAAATGCGATCAAGACCTGAATGTTTTCATTCCAAACCAACACTATCATTGGCTGATTACAATGGTCATCTCCCTTTTCCGGTTGAAGGTGTGCTAATCAGTGAAATGAGCTGCTGTAGTGTTTGGCTGGAACAAAGACCTTCTGTCTCATGAGCCTCCAGAGACACATGTACATAAATGTTTGTGCAGAACAGCATCCAGGTGTTAGCAAAAGCTGTGCAGGTTACTTCACGCCAGGAGGCTTTGACTTAACATTAGTCTTGAAATTTGGCAATGATGCATCATGTGCTTCAAACGTTTATAACCTTATAAAGTTGACGTGGTTTATATTGTAGTTAACAGTTTACACATCCAGCAGAAATTGAGCAACATCAGCATTCATTTAGGGTGCATTGTATCCACAACTGTATATGTAACGTTAATGTCCTTTTAGCTCGGTTTTGCTCTCAGCTCCTAAAGAAAACATCAGCCTCTCAGCTGTTAGCGTAGCTGGGGGATGGACAGATACAGCTGGCATTTAGAATTTTTTCCCCCCTGAAAACATCATCAACTCCTGCTGCAGCTAAGAAAGATGCCAACAAAAGCAATGAAAGATCTGCAGAGATGGGTGATTATTCTCTTTGGTCTTGTCACTACAAGCACCTGAAAGCAATACTTTTCAGATATTATTAATCATCAATTTAACATTTTAGAGAAGCTCAAAGAATGTTCACTTTTTCTTGTTACAAAGGATTGCATTTATAAAAAGCTATCTTTTTTCAAGACTCGCTCTGAGTTTATACTCGCAAGGTTAATGATGACTGCTCTCAGATGTTCACAAGTTTAACTTAGATAACTATAAAAACAAACCAGTGCCTTAATAGAAAACATTTAAAATATGTTGTATTGTAGAGGAGACATTCTTATCTAGACTTCAAACCAAAGAGAAATTCTATACAAGACCAATTCTGGATGTGCATAGAGTTGCCAGCAACACTGATGAAGCGTCACCTTTTCAAAGAGCAGATCACTGAGGGACTGTGCAAATTCGCCGTCCTCCATCAGCAGGAAGTGGCGCAACGCCTCAAAGTGTCTTTCCACCCCAAGCTCCACAAAGAAGTAGTCCACCACTGCCTTGTTCACCAAAGATACACTGGGGATGGAAGGTGGATGAGAGAATGACCAAGATAAAGAGAGAAAAGTTTTGACACGAGAATCAGGACTTAAAATGATGCTGACTTGCAAATTTGATACCAGTTGTGGAGATGATAAACATCAGCTCTGCAGTGAGCTCAGGGAATATATTGGTGTATGTGCAGGTTTTTTTTTTTTCCATTTTCTGGACGACTTCCTCTGTCCCATTACTTTAAGTTATTCCTAAGGAATTCACATTTATATAAGAGCTGCATTTAGGAAAGGGTTCTTTTTCACTGAAAAGTCAGCAGGTTAGAGATAAAAATAGAGGTGAAGATCTCCAGTGTGTCATCCAAGCATGGGATAAAAATGTGTTAATAAAAATTTAGACTTATAAATTTCAGCACTAAATATACTGTGCCCTAGTGTGTGGAGAAACAGATGAGAAAGACATTTCTTAACACCCAAGGGCTAGACTGCATATGGTGCATAAACATTGTAGGTAAAGACTGACAAGCTTGTGTGATTTCCAGACAAAAATAAATAAATAAAAAAAGGATCCCACAAAGATGGAAGGTAATGGGAATTTAAATTATTTCTGCAGTGTACAATATGTGCTTAGCTACAGTTTAAATGGCCTGAAATAGCATAAAAAAGAGATCTGTAAAACTCACACACCTGCATTTCTCTACACCTGGCATTTGGCTTTATGAGCATATGTTTTACTCAAACACTCCAAACTAATACTTGAACACAACTACCTAAAAATGTAATGCCTAATACCAAAAGGACTGTCTCCTTTTGTAGTATTCAGGCAGACACTTACTGTGTGATGAGTGGAGCAGTGACAGAGTGTTTTATCAGAACTGGCAGGGAAACCATCTCGCTGAGTTGGACAGCGGTGGTGTCTGTAGCTCTGCGGAGTGTGGGGTCCATCGGAAGTCCCCATGGGCCGCGGGTCACCTGCTTCAGCAGCTGACACTCGGGGGACGAAGCTGTGTGAGTGTAAGGTGACAAACATGCAGACAAAGTGAATATCACTTACAACTGCAGAAGGCTGCTGGTTAAAATATCACAAAGTAAATTTCTTAATCCTAAATATTCAGAAGTCCTACATTCTACTTTCTTAAATGTTAATGGTTTTTTTTACTCCAATTATCTGGAGCCTTAAATGTAAAGTCTTAAATGACTTTAGACCTTCAACCTTACAGCTGACACAATCAACAAAACTAAAAATTAAAAATGGATAATAAAAAAATATGTTATCTAATTTGCAAGTTGTTCAGTTATTTTGTCCACACTCCTCTATAATTCTGCTAATACTCCCTAAATAATTAGAGCTCCTGACTTTGATCAGCGGTGTGGAAGATGCATTTGGCTGAATAGATTCTGATTGATTTCACAGAGACTGTGGAAGCCGGCATGAATAACAGCAGCATGTCTGAACTACAAACGCAGAGTGAAGAAGACAGGATATTACTTCAACGAGCCGTGATGCATCCCAGCCAAACAGAAACCAGACTTAATATGTTTATGAAATATCACTGATTTTTTATGCAACCTCTGTGCCTGCTGATGGAGTAAATATTTAACAGCCTCTGGAAACGCATCACTCCTCAACATGTAAAAATGCTTATTTTAATTTACATCAAGTAAGCTCCAGTATAAGATGCATCATTTTCATTCCTCTGTTATTTCAACTCTTTAAAAGACATTTCACTACTCATTACTTACAATAATTTCTAATACACCTAATAAAATTTCTAATACATAATGTTCATGTTCACCAAAAAAAAATGATTTAAGACTTCAGTCTACTGTCAGAAGATCAACATTTCATTTTAACTTGATTTGTATGGTACAAAGACAGACACATGTGTTTTCTACTAACCCATCAAGTTGTAACAGTCTTCGTAGTGTTCAACCTGGTACTGAGCAGACAAAGCCAACAGGTATTCCTTCTCAGATGTTTCTCCAGGGGACATACTGAAGCTGGCTGCCCAGGACCCCATGGCCTCTAACAGCTGCTCACCAGGACTCTCTGACTTGGCACCTTAAAAAACAAAAAAACAAAAGAGTAAGATACATAAAGAGAAGACAGTACTCTTAATTTTTAGGCACTATTTTTAACACCAGAGTTTGGAGTAAAAGGCATTTGGAGTAAAATAGGCTAAAATGAGTTTACAAATATACACCAGTTACACACATGAAATGTGTGTAACTGCATGAAATGTGTGTAACTGAAATTATTTCTTCATTAACCAATTAGTCCATTGACTGTAACTGGCATTTTTTTTTCTTGTCTTCCAAAAACTGATTGACTGATCAAGAGAGAAAATATTAAATTATCAAGTGATAATGAAAATAAATTTTACTTAAAATCCCATCAAGTTCAACTCTAACTATTGTAGGACTAATTAGTGTCAGAAAGTGTAATAAGTAATGTATGGGTTTGAGCTTACTAAGCATCATAGCAGTGTCTCACAACTGCAGAATGTGTTGTGAATAAACTCTACCTTGACCATCGTCATCGGCCTCGGTTTTCTTCTGATCTCCACTGCTTTTGCTCTTCACCACACACCCAATTCCAAGTGAAGAATCTGATGAATGGCCAAAAGCACTCCCTGGTAGTGCAGAGGGTTGCAGCTCAGTCCCCAACACCACACAGCCTACACCCAGTGTTGAATCAGAGGAGTGGCCGTAGGTGCTGCCTGGTAGCGGTGATGGAAGTGGGTCAACTTTGGAAACTACACATCCCACACCTAAATTTGAGTGTGATGAATGTCCATAAGCACTGCCAGGTAGAGGAGAACGTTTAGGTTCATCTCCCAAGACTACACATCCAATACCTAACGTTGAGTCTGAGGAGTGACCATAAGAGCTTCCAGGCAAGGGAGACAAAGCTGGTTCAGCTCCAGAAACCACACAACCTGGCTGAAGCGTGCATTCTGAGGCATGTCCATGCTTACTCAAACGAGTTCTTGCTTCAGTTACATTGGACACAAATTCACCCACTTTTATATTAGCATCTGATGCGTGACCGTGGATGCTAGGACTGGGAAGTGGTGCAACTGCATCTGGAACGAGCTCCCCAAGTTTGATATGGGCATCTGAAGCATGACCGTGGACGTTTGGGGTGGGAATGGAAGCAACAAATTCTGAAACATTTTCTCCAATTTTAATGTGAGCATCAGAAGAGTGACCATGAACACTGGGGGAGGGTAGAGGAGCATCAACCTCTGAAACATGTTCTCCTATCCTTATGTGGGAATCTGAGGCGTGGCCATGAATGTTAGGTGACGGCAGAGGAGCAGTTACCTCTGATACAAACTGTCCAACCTTTAAGTGAGCATCAGAGGAGTGTCCATGGATGCTAGGTGAAGGTTGAGGAGCAACAGCATCTGAAATGATCACTCCAACCTGTAGGTCTGCACTCGAGACATGACTGTGAATTTCTGTCAAAGAAACATTTTCCTCAGCTTTGTCTTGAACATCTGAGGTGTGGTCTTGAGTGCCTGCCTCAAGACGTTTAACCGCACGGCCATCAGTCACTACCTTTTGGTCACCGTTATTAAGGCCTTGCTCTTGATTAGTACAAGGGGCAGTATCAACACCATCTTCTTTACTAGCGTCAATAGATTTACTCTCTGAAATCCCCATTTCAGTCTCCTGTTTTGGCATGGATGCAACATCTTCTTGTTTGTGGTCTGTGTTTGAGCAACTCATGTTTACTTGCTGCACTGAGGTTTGAGAGAGATGTCTCTCCACATTGGCTTTACATGTATTTGGGGGCTCCTCTGGAGTGTACTGGCCTGGAGTAAAGCTGGATTTGGAGGCATGACCAAATGGGCTGGCTTTGGGGACATTCTCCTGGACTTGGGAAATATTCTCTCCTAAGGGTATGTGAGAGAACGAGGGGTGGCTTTGAATGAAGTCAGGCTGGACTGCAGGTCCCCAGTGAGGCCGGGGCTGCACTGGTGATTGGCCAGTGATACCCACAAGTGGAGTAAAGGGCGCACTGAAATCATAGTCAACAAACTGCGCTGTAAGGCAGGCTTCAGGTAGGTCAGATTCAATCTCTCGTAGGGCTGTATCCACCTGCTGACTGTCAGGATTTGGAGACTTGTGGAGAAAATCATTGATATCAATGTTCTCAGAGATGAGAGCAGGATCTATTGTAGGGGGGGTGACAGAGGAGGAAGACTGATCAGGTGGTGGTGACTGAGCAGGAGATTCTTGAGTCTCAGTTGGCTGTTGTTCACATGGTCCACTGTGAGATTCCTGTAAGAGATTATTTTAATTTGAGTGGCATAAATGTGGGAAACAAAAAAAAAGGGTTAATATTCAAGAACCAGTGTGGTGCTGTACCGGTGCTTGTTGTGGTACAGTCTGTTGAGCTGAGGGAACAGGTGGCAACACTTCATCAGGAGGTCTCTCCTGGCCTAAGGGATATTTTTCTAGTATTGCCTGGAAACAAGCCACAAGAGCTTTGTAAATTTAATTCAATTACCTTAAATAATATCACAGTCTGTGTAATCATTTCCATTTACTCTTTTGCTTGTCATTTGAATGATTTTGAGATCTTTTTTGTTTTTTTTAAACAACCTGAATCTGCTGCCTGTCATGCATGAAGAACTGAGCGCGGGCTGCATCAAGTCTTATTCTCTGTACCCTCCACATGGCCCGTCTCTCTCTGCAGGCTGCTTCCTCTGACAGTCGGCTGTACTGAGCAATGAGCTCCTTCCTTCAATTTGAATGCAACAAAGCACATAAGAAGCCACAAAAATGATTTAGTTGAGAGTCTTCATCATATAGAGCTGCAAATAACTATTTTCATTGAATAATCATTTGATCAGTTTCATATGTCATTATTTGTCTGAATTGTCCAAAACTCAAATGTGTTTAGTTTAGAATCATAAAGGACTAACAATAAATTCATTATCTAAATAGTGATGATATGGGATTGCCGTGACATACCTACCATGCTCTTCAGTGACCTAATCTTCATATTAGATATTCAACTTAGATAAGAAATATTCACTACTCTTCCTAACACAGACAGGCTGATGTAATTTGGCCAACAAGTCTGATATTTCACTCCATACTATATATAGTATGCCTTATTTGAATAATGAATAATTTATATTTAAATTTGAGAGCAAATCACCCAGCAATCAGTGCTCTTCCTACAGTACCTGCTCTTTCATGTGCAAGTACCTGTGAGGAACTCTGATAAGTGCATTGCCCCAACCTACTGCCTATATGTGAAAATGTGCCTTCAAGGTCTGTGACAGTTCTGAATTCAATTTAGAGCTATTTCCTTAGCATATTATCAACCACATTAATGATCTGTAATTGATCAGTAAAAGGCTGTAAAATATGCTTTAGACGATCAAAGGCTGTACTTTGTACTCACACCTGGCGTGGAACAATTCCCTAGCACATCCTAAATAAATTAGGTTAACACTGCAAGGGAGGAGACAGAATAAAGGAGGTGAACTGGTTGGATGGAAAGCCGCAGATGACAGCTGCTTACTTCAGCTTTGGTAAACTCTGATCTTCAACATGTTGTCAAGCGAAGTAACAGCTTTTAGTTGTCGAGTGGAAACCCACACGCTGTGTCGGTATTACAGGCTCTGATAACATTTGCTCGTCCTACAACCTACAACATCACACAGTTATCTCAAATGCATGGAGAAGGTCCAGCAGGAAGTATCCCACACAGATGGAGTTGATGTCCCGTCATGTTTGCACAAAGTCAGTTAATATATTCTAGAAAATCTTAACAGACATGAATCAACCATCACTAAAATGTTAACATCTTTAGTAGCAGCTGTAAACGTGGTCAGACCTGGCTCTCTGTTCCAGCTGCTCCCCCAGGGCTTGTAGTCTCTTTTCTCTGTCTCTCAGCTCTCTGGCAAAGCTGAAGTCATCTTCCTCCTGTTTCTTCTTGGCTGCATTTCGCCACTAGTGACAAGCACACACACACACACACACAGTCATATGTTCATGTCCATCTTAATTTCTCTAAAAACAGACACAACCAGTTAAAATCTCTTTTTCACACACATTCTTTCTTTTCCCCCTCTCTCACTCACACTTTACTACCTCTTGTTCCTGTTCCAGGTGCTGTTTCAGCTCCTCAAAACGCTCCCTCTTCCTGGCCTCCTCAGCCAGACGCTGTGACACCTGGCGTCCTAAAGCAGGCAATGGAGATAACAGTGAGTTCCTTATCCCCACACCCCCCCATAAAGTACATCATCTTTGTCTCTCTCACATGCACACACAGAAAACAACTTCACCATCTGTCTCACACAAACATACAAATATGCTTATGCCAAGAAACACATAGTGCCTTCCGGGCCGGGGGGGGGGGGGGGGGGGGGGG
>JAUYWH010000024.1:17467413-17503831 GCA_034779795.1 Ctenopoma multispine
TCGTGCATTCAGGGCAGACCCCCCCCCCCCCCCCCTCAACACCCTCCCCTCCCAAACTTTGCCAGACATCTTTTGAAGTAATAAATGCTGTGAGGAGTTTGCTAAACTGTGCAAGCGATGATTAGATTTCACAACCCGTAGTACTGGAAGCCATTCAAAGCATTCCTCACTGCAATTTTCCCTGTGCTTCTCTGCTGATCTCCTGAGAGAAATGAAAGGAGTTGAAGAAAGCTCTGGTAGTCAAGAGTCAGCAAGGAAGTATGGGTTATAGTCAGAGCTGAGCCATTTGTTAAAGGTATACTCAGCTGAAAGGAGTGTGCATGTTCATCAAGCATTATATAAATTACACTTGCAGTTGTGTGTGTTTGTAAATGTAGCACTAACCGCGGATGCTCTCCAGGGTTTTGGCTGCCGACTGTCTGACCTGACTGATCAGCTCTTGGCGTGCCCTCTCTGCTCGCAGGGCCTTACAATAGACAGACAAGAAGTCACCATTAACAAAGATCTATCCTCCTGCCCTGTAGCTCACCTCTCTCCCACCAACCTCTGCCAGTCAGCACACACTATATAGACCATACAAACCAGGGTGTTACACTTAATCACGCTGTGTGCAAGCCTCAGACTTCAGCTGCAACATTTTAATGACTTGCTTCTGAAATTCTCAGTACTTGAGGGGAAGTGTCACAATCATGGATCAATTTATGTAGACAGACAAACGTCTCTCTATTTCTCTCTGTCTGTCTTAAGGGACAATACCTGTGTAATGACTTGTCTTACTGCAGATTTGCCATCCCTTGCAGAAGTGCAGTCTTCCCTTGATTTTAAAAACTCCATTAAAGTCAGCTAGCAGTGAGACATAATGGTGTCTTTATTAAAGCAATACACTATGTCGACTGCCATTCCACCTGAAATTCATTGCATATGAAATATATTTCTTTATGTAAAGTTAACCATAGCTCTTGCAATAATAACTAAAGCTCAAACTTTAAAATAAACCATGGAAAACAAAATTACAGCAAAATAAGATTGCATGAAAAAGTATTTGTGTGTCCAAGTACTTGCTCCTCCCTGCTGATGGCACTGTTTTTAGCAATCCTCTCCATCCGTCCACGGTACACAGCGCAGTCCCTTTCAATCTTCTCTACCTCCTGCAGGGAGAAGGTGACAGCAATGCGCGGCATCGGTAGCTCCGACCAGCAGATGTAGTGCTGTGGACACAAAGAGTGAGCACCATAAAGAAATTATTCAAGTGTTAATTCTGATTATTTTCTCATTGGGTGGATTCCAGTCATCGTGTTTATAACATCAACCTCACCATATTACTTTCTTAACAAATGATGTACTACAAACTGAAACCAAAATTTATAGATACATCCAAAAAACTAGCAGTGAATCTAGCATGAGATGCAATAAATATGGATTAGAATCTATGTAGTGACCTGTGCAGAGTGGGGTACACCCCCCCCCACCGAATTTAAAGTATAGATGGATTCAGTTACATTTTCTGCATCAGTTTTACATCACCCCATCTAAATTACACAAATATAACTCAAATCTCCAACCTGCTTAACATGCGGCTTAAAACAAGGCACATTTATACATACTATTTGGTCTTGCATTTATACATACTATTTGCATTTATACATACTATTTGGTCTTGCTATAGTACAGCACATTTCAAGTAAAATATCACAGTTCCATGGGTTTAACATGCAGGAAAATTTACTGCCAAAAATGTGCAACACTAAAATGGAAACTAAAGGTCTCACATATGCAAGCACATCAGTGACAGTGATCTACTCCACTTTTAGAATTTATTGTATTTATGGCCATCATGTAGTTTCTCCAACAATAACGGAACCTACACTAATGGAAATTAGTATATAGAGAAACAATGGTTACAGAATGCTAATTAGTCAGGAGCACAGGCCCTGTGGTTCAGGTCAGGTAGGTCAGGTAAAAAAAAAGAGCATTATGTGCTGGTGAATCAGCAGGTGAGTCACAGCAAAGTAAGAACATTATATATAATTAAATTACATAAAAACTGAAAAGCTTCACTGAAGCTCAGATTTTCTCTGGCATGTTTTAGCAGGGACTTTATAGGCTCTAGTGCTGAGAACGACAGGGCAGCTCATAATAAACCTCACTATACGTATATTGTAAGAGTATCACAGAGATCTGAAGCCATTTATTAATTGGAAGGAAATGTATAGGCAAATATTTTGATACTTGATTAATTACTTAAATAATTATTAATCATAAATGCCAAAAATCAGTTCCAACACCTCAAATGTGACAGTTTGCTGCTTCCCTTGTCTTGTCTAAATAGCTTTGCTTTTTATTTTGTCTGGCCAACAGTCCAAAACCCAATTTGGAGACGTCACCTTGGGTTTCAGAAAAAAAACGTGATGGACATTTTCCATTATATTCTGATAATAAAACCCATGATAATAAATCAAGAAAAATTAAAAAGGGCAGACTGTTCATTCAAGCTGCAACTGACTGTAAGTTACTGCTGCAACTAAAAATTCATTTAATTATCAACTAATGTGGCAATTAATTTATATAATTGTCTATTAGTGTAAATATACGTCCACCACCACACCTGAAAGTCGAAGATGTTATCATCAAATGTATTAATTTGTCTGACCAACAGTGCCAAACTCAAACATATTCTGTTAACACTGATAAAACAGACTACAACAACAAATTATCACACATTTTGAAAGTCAGACATAAGTAACTGTTTTTAAATAACAAAATTACTACAACAATTAACAGATAATTAAAACAGCAGCAGATTATTTTTCTGTCAATTCACTCACTGATACTTCATGATAGCTGTGTCAAACAAGAAAATGTATACCTAGATCAACAATACTTTTAAAGCACAAATCCATCTGCTATACACCTGCAGTGACAGAAAGCAGAACAGTTCAAAGTGCAAACACCTCCAATAAATGATGAAAGCACCTGCACTGGAATAACACAAGAGACTGTATCACAACACTGATGATGGTGTATTGATAACAATTTACAACAACCTGTGTCCTCATATGTCACAGTATTGATTATTTGTCCCGCTACTTGCGGGCAGTATGGATTTTCAAATGGGTTGAATCATTTCTGTGGAAGGTACATAATTTGTGGAGTACATGTAGCTTTTGGTTGATGTCGGAGCCAATGTGTGCATCTCTAAGACAACAGCACACATCGAATAGCTAATACCGCCAACAAAAGGATGTCGAGGAAGTTTATGGAGTAACATTCTGTTCGAGTCATTAGTATGATTATATTTACCTGTAACATATAGCTGGGTGTATATGGGTGTGATAGATTTTCACAACAAACCTGTGGGCAACAGATCTTGAGGAGGTTGATGGTCTTTCCACAGACATACACATCATTGGCGATGTGTCTAAGGAATATGGGAACACAATCCTCCACATCCTTTGTGATCAGAGTGTATCCCTGGACCCAGAAGTGTTTGTCTGCAGATATAAAGAAAAAAAAAAGACTGTCACATACTGTTCCAGAACAAGAAATTTTAGCAGTATAAAAAGTAGTAGTGGTGGAGCAATACTCAGCATACACTGGGCCTAAAACTTTTCCTTGTTAGTATGACTTACGGGGCATGACAAAACTCTGGCCCGCTTGAATTAACACTTGGAAATTGTTAGCGCTTAGCTCAGTGATCCTAAGCAAAAAGCATAAGAGAACATGAATGCGCTGAGCTTCCGCAGCTCTTTACAGAAAGCCTGCGGCTTGCCAAGAAAGCTTAGTCGCTGATTGCTTCCCTGCCTGATGGACTTCGAGGAGAACAATGACATTTGTGTGTCCTCCAAAAAAACAGGAACGAGAAGTGCAGAGGTTCAATGTAGGAGTTGATGAGGTGTAGCAGATGAGCAAATGAACCTCTTAGCCAGACAAAGGCGAGGTGATGGTGTGACCTTGCATGGGGTGTTGCGTGACATACAATATTTGGACAATTAGGCTATAATGATTCATATAAAACCATATTTATGGAGCACTGTCAAAACGACACAGTTACACCATGGACTTGTTTGGGAAAAGGATTTAATGAAGATGATCTTTACTTACATCACCGTATAGATCACTCTAGTGAAATAGTTTTTTGTTAACTGTCTATAATATGTGAGAAAACTATGAAAATCTGTCATGAACTCAGATGGATTCATTTGTCTGTCCAAAACCTGAACATATTACGTTTGTTATCTGATGTGACAGCAAAAAGCATAGAGTACATATAGAACTTCTTTATTATGGCAGCCAGAAAAGACCATTCATTTGCAACTATTTGGATAACTGAATAGTCATGTAGGTCATTTTTGTTAAGCAATGAGCTGGAAATCAAATTTACAGCTCATTGCTTAACAAAAATGAATTTACCCCTTCTACTGGTCTTACATTACAATAAATTTAATGACTTGCTGGACAACTTTGCTTTCCAATTTTTAATGTTCTGTAGACACAATGCTTAATCTTTAAAGAAAATACAACCTGCAATTAAAGTGATAACAAAAAAAGATTTCCTGTAGTCCTAAATACAACCCACACAATTAAACTTTGACTTGAGCATTTCAAATCTATAAAAAATATTACACAGTAAAATCTATAAAATGTTGTGACAGTGAAAAACTAAACTCACTGGCCACATTACTGGGGAAACCTGTACAATCTAATGCAATTCAGTACAGCAGTTCTGTCAATGTTAAAATGTCTCTTTTGTTAAAATTGTCAGAAAGGTGATAATTCTACTATGTTTATAATTGAGGTGATAGTGGGTGGGGGAGTCATACCGGAGTGCATTAGTGTATATTAAGAAGTGTTATTAGTGTTTTAGCCCCCCTATTTACAAAAATGAGGGGACCTCTTTATATAACACACTCTAGTAGAGATAAAACAACAAGGCAATGAAGAGCAGCATGAGCAAGGCAACATAACTAAAACACATAAAATAGGCCTGGCAATTCCTACTGAGCACAGATGGTTCTGTGCTCCTCTTTTCTCAACTTTACTCTTCTGCTCTCCTTAAGGAGGCAAGTCATTAATTGGACTGAAAACTAATTCAGCCAGTCCACAATAGTCAAGCACAATTACAAGCTAATTTATTTCAGAAAGTGAGAGTGAGAGAAAGTGTTGTTTTAGCCAACATGATGCATCAACTAAAAAGACTAAAGGAACATTATGTGCGTTTGTCCCTGTGGCTAAGTGAGCAGAGAAGGCTCTGGTCCCCACAGCTGTGGTAGCTGATTTTGTTTCTCACTGATTATCATCCAATAACTTCATGACATCCTTTACAGACACAAGGACAAATCCAACCGGGCAATAAAGGCTGTAATGAAATATTTTTTTCCCTTCTAGACAATCTGTCTGGCAGACATTTCATTTTCAGGACCTGCTGAGTGAAGCCAGTCTTTATGCAACAGCGATTGTGTGTCTGTATGTGTGTCTCTCTCTCACCTCTGAAGCTGAGATACTCCTCATTGACCTGGATCATGAATTCTCCATAAACATCTCGAAACACGCCACTATACACCCAGTCAGACACAAACCTAAATGAAGCACAAACAAACAGTGATGTCCTCTGAAAAAAGATCGTTACAGCAATCTTTGCATATCATTGAAGGAAAATCATGTTCTTGGTAGATGTGATTTTTTAAAAGGCACACTTCTGCATGAAGAGCATGTTTACTGACCGTGTGTAAGGTTCACAGCTGCTCTTCAGCAGCGACAGCAGGACTGGATAGTTCTCATTGCTGCAGTTATTCTGTGCTTCATTGTACAGGTAGGATAGCAGTTTAACACCCTGAGGAGAGCCACATGGCACTGAGCTGACGTCCCATCTAATGGGCTAAACACAGCAGTGATGGTTGACATATTGCGGTTTGCAGATAAGAAAGCACTCACCACAGGGAAGGTAGCCTGGCCTGCACCCAAAGGTCCCTCTACACAGCATAGTTCTGACAGGTACCTTAGATTAAAAGAAATATTTTTTTTATCTGAGGATATATGCATCAGGGTCATCTCTGCCAGGACATGGCTGCACTGATGACTGGGCTGTGTTAAATTGCAGTAGTATGAAATTAACAGTAGCAGAAAATATCCCTTTGACCTCACCTAAGTTGGCGCCCAACTTTACGGAATAGGAAGCCAATAGTCAGCAGGCTGAGGGTGGGTGGAGTGCTAAGAACACACGCCCTGTAGTAATGGAGATACTTCCGTAGACCACCTGTAAAAGCCTTCAAGAGACACACGGTTCTTACTATTCTACTCAATGCTATAATAAAACATCATATTATACAATTTTATACAACAAATTCAATTTATTCGTATACAATTTTATCAAATTACAAAAAAACTAACCTCAAAGCACTTTACATAGTAAGTTAATACCTTACATAAATGACAGAATACAGAATATAATACTGGCGATTCCCAACAGATGCAAGTATTCAAAAGTGTTAACGCGCTGTATTGCTCCTTAGGCTCTGAGGCTTCAGGTCTATGTCTGCCAGCTGGTGAATCCATTGAGGTCATTTTTGTTAATTTCTCTTTATTATCTCTTACAGTTTGGGTAGCTTAAGTGTTGTGGTTATATATCTATTCAGAGCTGTCTGGTTTGTGATTTTAGCCTGAACTGTCAATTAAGTTTAAATTAAGTTTCTATTTTAAGAAAATGTACAAATACCCTTTATATCACTTTACACTGGTAGCAATACAATTTCCCAATCCAGCACATGAGTGCAGAAATGAGGTCTAGAATGCGTGGTGGAAATCAAATTAATGATTAATGAATATACAAACTTACCTGAAAGACTAGGCCCTTCTTGTCAGCACTCTGCAGAGAGAAGCGACTGAGCCTCAAGTAGTATGTACCATATTGGGCCAGCTCCCCCAAGAGGCGAGATACGCTTTCTGGGGAGGCTCCTGACACGCACACACCAGGTCTGACATCAAACTGAACACTCTGGGAAGGAAAACACAAGTTTTCAGGTCATGGAAAAACTCCAATGAATAAGTGTACTATCTAATAACATCCAATAAAAATAGCCTTGCAGAAAAGACTGTCTTTGTAAAGCCAGAACATTTTTATCACAGGTGTCAGACAGTCACCTCCCTAGTGATCTTTGAGCGCATGGCTGGTGGTGATATAATATTAGACTGCAATATATAATCAAGTGTTTGTTTGTTTGTTTGTCTGTTCTGTCATTTTTTTGTCTTTTCCGCAGTTTTTTATTAGAGCTGGATACAACAATCCTAGACAGGTCCCTTCTGGGAGGGCAAAAATAACAAGACAATATTTTGCACCACAACCAAAGTCTCAAAGATTACAGCTGAGTTTAATAAACACTTCTTTGAGCATCTAAACAACATTTGACATCACAAAAGTAGAACTTAATGCGATACTATTGCTTAAACTAAATTACACTGTAAAGGGATAATGATCTTATGTCGGAGACAACTTCGAGATTGAGTACAGGAATTAGCATTAAATTCATGTTGTTAGAAAATACCAAATAATCTCCTGAAAAACATAAAATTTAATGGGAAACAAAAGACCAGAAAAGCTCTACTGAAGCTTTATTTTTGACATTACAAACCTTTATTAATTTCTTCATTTATTGTATTGTGTGAAGCTACTGATTTGTCTCAAGGCAATGCACTTTTATAAATCAGCTGGGTTTGTTTTATCACATGTGCATAAATTGCCCATTGAGTCTCTTCAGAGTCTTTTTCTTTGTTTTTAGTAATTGCTCATTGTCACAGTGCTTTTATCACTTCTGTGTAACAGAGCACTACAACAACATATCAATGGGATTTTATTGCATTTAAGAGACCAATAAATGAAGATAATGAAATGCACCTGATTAAGAGGGAAGGTTGTAGACGCCACTCCAATCAGCGCGTTGAGGAGGTCGGACACGAGTTGTGTCTGAGAGTCCAGGGGAAGCAGGAGGATAGGAGAGGGTGTACTACTGCTCACCACTCTCATCTCCCCCTCCCACAGACGATAGAGCTGGTCAAAGGCATCCCTGCCTCCTTCTGTTAGATAGAGAGACTCCCTTTTCCCTGGTGGGCTAGTGGTAGAAACAGAATGGCATTTGATGCTTTGTTGCAAAAATGGAGAGTGAAACTGAAAATACAAATCCCATGTGGAGCTCTCTAATGCATTGTTGACTCTGTTGGTTTAATGGGCTTTTTATACAGTATCTGTATGTGACCTGACAAACTCCACTTTGCACTAATTTGCCTTTGTGCCAGAAAATGTATGTGCAACACTTCTGATGAGCTGTAAATCATTTAAGTCATTGATCAAACAAATACAACAGACTGCTTTTTGGTTGATAACATGTAGGTGAAACCCTTTCTGGACAGTTATTCAACTTGTTGTGATAACTTTATTTTGACATGTCACTTACCAGCCAGCAGACTCCCAACAACGGCGTCTTCCAGGCTCAAATGTGCGGAGAGCCTCCCATACGTCAATGTCTGGAATGGGGCTGGGCTCTGACTGAGAGTCTGGGGTCAGGTTGGAGGCTGACTGGAAGCCTTCATCCTCTGACTGATCTAAACAGGGAGGCACCTGCACAGAAAACCAAAAAGAGTGATTATAACAGTGTGCATTTAAACTTGCATCATAGAATTACTTAAATATGAAGCTGCCAACTCATTCTAAGACTAATTTGGCCATGTCAAAAAACTAATGAATGTGCTTTAGCTCACATACTGTACTAGACTACACCATGGTCTCTTACCCTGATGGCCAGCCCAGTTACATCAATATTACTGGGAACAGGGGGCAGGTCCAGTCTTATGTCTATGTCTGAAGTGCGACTGTGCTGCAGTGCTCCAAACAGTGTCATCCTAGTCTCCTTCTCAAATCTTTCTTCCGTTTCCAATTTAGTCCTCAGAGCTAGCAGCCCTGTGCCCGGAGGGGCATCCATCAGCCTCTGAGTTCCCCACAAGCTCTCCAAAGTCCCCCATTCCTGCCCACACACTAATCCCCACGCATGGGCCTCTAGCCTCTGGAGCTCCTCACTCTGGTAGCCCCAGGGTTGAGGCCTCCGTAGCACAGGTCGCTCTCGTCTCATGTAGTCCACGCTGAAAGAGGTAGGGGGAGGAGGTGCTGAACCAGCTAGGTGCACCAGGAGCTCAAGGACTGCATCTATTTCATTCAGGCCGGAGGATGCTCCCTCTGGCAATCTCTCCAGCTGCTCCTCCAACCCCTCTGCTTCCTCTCTGCACCCTGTCACCCTCAAGTCAAAACATATCATTAGTACTTTGTTTCTGGGCGGCGTATTAGATGTGGCACTTGGTCCAGAGGCAGACCCTTTGGTGCCATCTTGAAATAGCCTGGACAACAGGGCACCATAAGCACGCCTCTTCAGAGCTCTGCGGAAACCTTCTCTTGAGACTCCTCCCAGGGCCCGACGCTTCCATGACACCCCACACAGGCTGCAGTCACACAGGGCACCCAGCAGCTCAGTGATGCTGCTGCTGTTGCAGCAGGGCTTCATATAGTTGTTAGGACTCGAGTACATAATGCCACTGTTGGATTAGCCTGTATGAGTGACACGAATGGGGTTAAACAGTGATTTAGCTTTTCAACCAGAAACGCGGGGATAATAGTACAGTAATCTTTAGCTAGACAATAACAGAAACCAAATTCAAGTGCCGTTCCAACAAGATGTTTATGACTTAACCTTTTCCTGAGTACTGTTAGTTTTAGTTAACAAAACATAGACTTGCCAGTAAATGAGCTGCACCAGAGCCAGCTAACGGAAACTAGCTAAGACAACATTTAGCTAGGTTGAAATGCGTATTTAATTAGAAACGCATGTCCGTATCGACCTAAATCGATGTATTAATTAACCTACCCTCTCGAGATGGTGAATTATCAGTTGTTTCCGCTGGCAGTTTCAATCTTCCATCCTCTCTAAATGAATGCGTCCCATGCATGCTAACAGTTATTATTAGCAAGCAACTCTCGTTCAGTTCCCTTTCCGGCTTAAATTCATGTTGCAAGCATACAGAATAAGTATGTTGGCTATGTAAGCGGCTTCAAGACTGTCTTTATTATTCTGATGTTTCTTGCGGCAACATATTAATGTCAGTTAAAATGCTGTGATGTAGTTGTCGCTAGCTACAAATTAGCCGATAGCTTCATTCATCTGCCATCATCTGTCGCGGGGGTACGACAAAATAAGAATGTCCTTCCTTGAATGCGATTGGACAATAGACTGTTTACCCTGCAGTGATTGGCTAAAGAATGTGCAGGACCTACGCTGATTGGTTGGTCATACTTGTCAATCATATGACGGGAAAACTGTCATTCGCCACCGCGCTTTGTTGCATTCACATGTAAATGGGAAAAAGGTAACATCTTTCAAAATGTGTGTCTGGTAGTAATAGCTTTACACATTTAAAAGCGGGCGTCAAAAGAAAACATTATCTACGAACTAACTAAACAAACATGTAATACATGATAGCAGAAGGCTACATATACAGCCGTGTGGGACGTAACTTTTGAGTGATTGACTAGCAAAAGCTATACACAGCAGCATTGATAACGAGAGATTCGTGGACACACATGCTTCTCGCAAAGGGTTCAACTGACACACACCTGCTTTTAGAATGAATAAACCTTCACAAGTAAGTGCAACCAGCCTCATACTCAACTGTCAAGTAAAACTAATGCAACAACAACAAAATCCTTATGGATAAATGACCATGGAGTAAGTTATTTCTCATTTCTGTATTAAAAAAACGAAACTGTAATGTACCGTATGTCTATAATGTAATTACATTGAGAGGTTCTGTTGTTTTTGCAAAAGTTTATAATTGGGTAAAATGCTAAAAGTGTTGCAACCATCCCCACCTCAAACCTACTTGTTTTAATTAAACATCCATGATTTTAACCTAAATTTATTATCATTTATTTTCACATTAGGCAATATAGATATATTTTAAGTAAACAGACAATAGAGTAATGGTGGTCATTTTTAATAAACTAAGTTACTTATTCATAGCTGAAGCCAAAGTGCAAAAATTGTAAATTGATTGTCTTCCAGAATAAATTGCACATGCACCTCATTAGGCAGATATGATCTTCTAATATTTGTGGCTTGTAACTGGGCACCTCCCACAGAACCAAATGTTTGCTCCAGACAAGTCAGCCTGGACTCGCCTCTCAGCCCATTAAACTCTCTCATTAACAGAAACTACAGCTGATTTAACTGTGTGCTTATATAGCCAGGGTCACTCTGGTTTAAAAGTTTAATATCAAAGTACTTAGAAAAACATGCAGATGTAAGCCTGTTAAAATGCAAGCTAATCTAACATGATAATTTAATTTGCTCTCAGGTTCTTGCTAAGCTTAGAGAGCCCTGGAACCAGTTGTTGCTGGATTTTAAATTATTCACCAGAACAACTGTTTAAAATAACAACAGACTATCATTGTTTTTTTTTTACCAGGTTTTCCTGCTCATCTTCTCTCAAGGCAGAGGAAATCAAAGCCAAATCTCATTAGAAGGCTTGAAACACATGGAGGTGAAACGCAACCTGCTGGTATCTCCTGCTGAAGGAGAGGCTGGCTGCTGTATATGAAGCATCTGAACCAGACAGAACAGAAGCCAACAACATGCAGATTTTAACCCAATTTCTTAGAAACCCTGCAAAGAGGCTCAATATAATTATTCTTAGTGTGCAGTATCATCAATTTCTAGGCATTAAAGTGGAGTAATTATTTAGAAATCTCTTCGTGAGTGCAAAGCAAATAATTTAGACTCCCAAAATGAATGAATGAATAGTAATACAAAGTACAGTATTACCTTTGATTTTCCAACAGGCTAGTGTGCTTGTGATAATAAAGTATAATCACTCTTGCTTTGCAGCAGCCCTTGAAGTTGCTCTATCTGTTGCCTTCATCAGTGATCTGTTCAGTTAGAAGATGGCACGCACAGGCCCCTGGACTGTCTTTGATATCTCCAACCCTGCACTGGGGGTTGTTAAGCAGTCAGATGAGGTAATTTTGCCTTTCATCTTTCTTTTTTCCAATTTCATTCTTAGCTGTCATTACTTAATGTTTTCGCAGCAATTTTTCAACCTTCACTGCCAGTGACAGAGATGCTGCTCGGCTATTTACATTATCAGTTCATTTCACGAAGCCAGATATTGGCTTTTAGTTTGTATTCTGAGCCATGTGACAGGAACCTGATGTGGCATTTGGGAAAAAGCATCAGCCATCATAGGGTTTGCTGCATAAAAAGATTGATGTTATCAAGGAAATCATTTGAGGTCATAACATGCAAGAATACCTGATAAGAAAGAAGTTCAAGCACTTGGCCTTTTTCTTCACAAAGTGATTGCTTGGTCATTTTCATAAATCCACCTATTACTCTTGCCCGTGAAGTCCTTTAGAGAATCTAAGGTCCTGTAATGAGCTGGAGAAATACCAAACACTTAAAGCAAAGATTCAGTTCACTTCAACAAAGAATTGGCTACCTGTGGTAAGTGTTACTCTATCACCCAAGGTGATTGTAACTCATGCAATATGCATGGGAGGTGAGTGTTCAATTGAATGAAATCAATATTCTAAAAGTGAAAGAAACACAGCAGATATGAAGGGCGTATATGTCTGAGTTTATTCTTGGAGGAGTGTATGATGAAACCTGTGGGTAACTAACTGCTCCGTCCACACACAACCTTTGTAAAATTAAGTTTATCCAGTACAACCAGATCAGGTACAAGATTGAGAATCTTCTGAGCTGCCTTGGATGGAGGAAAACATCGGCTTCCATTATTGGTCTTGTACAGAAAGTGGAGTGTCCCAGTTTCTTTTATCAATACAGCACATTCACAAGTTTCAAAATGGAAAAAAGTCTCGACAACTGCACAAACAGTTTTTTTTCTCTTTTGTTTTTTTTGTCCCAGGACTCAATGCATAGGATTATACAGTTAGAATACAGTATTTCAACATGTTTTACAAAGATTTATATGGTATAGGAAACAAGAAATAAAAATAACTGCACAGCAGTAAGAAAGGTCATTTGTCGAGTATAGATAGTCATTTATCATACACATTGTGGAATAGCTTAGAAACACATGGCAAAAAAATGAACACCATTGGAACAATTTTGCGCTATATTCAATCTACATAAGGATGCCTTTTGACTTCAGACTAATTTCAGAATGCAAAACATTTTCAAGGGAAACCCAAATCACATTGGCCACTGTTTTACGTTTATTTGTTTTGGCTTTTTGCCTTAGCCACCAAAGTCCTACTAAGCACACACCACAGACACCCAAATGAAATGCACACATCAAAATTGCAACCATAAAATAAATCATACTGAAATGTCTTCAGCCTATTGGCACGCAAATGGCTGCAGCAGGGTATCTTGCATTTTAGACAGCACACATAATATCACAAGTCCAAATACATTGCTTTGTCTATAGCACTATCATCATCATAATCACCTAGGTTACCAATAGAATAATTTAGAAACAATATATATGTATCATCCTATTCAATAAGGCACATTTTTGGTTAAAGAAAGGCTCTGAAAGAAGCTTCTTGCATCAACTCTGTCAGCAGTAAACAACAGCGGAGACAAGGATGGAGTCTGCAGTCGGCACGCAATTAAGATCAAAAGCCTCCCCTGCTGATTCCATTATACAGAGTGCCACTCTGCACTGCGCTGAGTGGGCAGTGCCAAGTGCTGTTGGTCACGATGCCAGGGTGCCATGCTGAGAAAGCAGGCAGTCAGGCAGGCTTGAGGTCTGTGCAAACCTCTCTCTAGCCAAGGCAGGAATCATTAACATTCTGGGGTCTCTGGAGCTCGTTATGCTCTGTCAACTACACACATCCATGATCAGATACAGGGAGTACAATTAAATCATCCGTCAACAGCAAAGCCTACAATTTAGAGTGGCGCTTAATGGCCCAAGAAATATCAAACCCTCATTTCTATCCTGTCAAAACCTCAGCTCTGACACTGACATATCAATATTTCAATTACTACAACAATTATGTACGTGATTGAGCCTGACCTCCCCGACATCATAGAACACTAAAACCACTGTAATTTAGTTCAAAACATAGCGTTTAAGTACCAACTGCGTCTCTGGCAGATTATTAACATCATATGCAATAGGCTATTTCATAGCTTTACAGGCAGAATGCTTGATGGTTATTTCAAACATTAAAAGGGTAATACTAAAATAATGGCAATGAAAATCATGGACACTTAATGCATAAATTAATTTGAAAAAAAGGTTTTAAAATATTGCTGAATTGCTACTGTATGTGAATAAAATTCCTAAGTTAATGTGACTACTAAATGTGGCTCATGGTGTTCTGGCATTATTGCAGGGCTAATATGAGTGACATGGCTCCATGGCAGAATACAGTTGCTTCTTGCTGACACTTACAAAAAAATGAAAAAGTTTCATCATAAAGAAAAGGATCTGAAAACAGTCATTAACTAAAATGTCTCATACGATTTCTGAAATGTCCTTCTGTGCTTTAGTTGAAGTGGAATGTATCATGGCACTGTACAATAAAGGGAGACAGACTGTGCTATTATCGATTCCTACAAGTGGCACTCCAGCTTGAAGCAAATCTGAGGGAATGTAACTAAAATATTTCTGAAATTACTGGTGACCTGTCATTCATCGTACATTGCTAGATTACCCAGTGTCCTTACAAGGACCCTTTGGTCTCTGTCAAAAAGCTCGATGAGAGTGTAGGCTCCAGTGTGTCACTGGATACGTGGAATTAAAATGACAGAAAGCAGGCGTCCCTTCGCCCTAACGCCTGACATTAGGCATCCTGTGTGTGCACATACACTCCCACACATCCACGCTCTTACAAGCCACGCAAGCACACACTCAAGTTTAGCAACGTACATTCTTGTTCACATGTTGAACCTCACACAGACGTCTACGCACACACAGGCTAATAAAAACACTATCCACACCACAAGGTGATCCATTTAAAAAGATAATTTCTTTTCCTTATAAAGCTTTCCGCATAAAGACTGCACGATAAAAAAAATATATAATACAATTCTTAAAACCTTTTCTACACAGAAAGAAATTGAACATCTGATTATCTGCCATGCCAGTGCTCCACAGAGGGGCTTAATTCTCAGACAGCGGTCTTCCACGCTGCAATGTGGGAGGCAATATTCAGTGAAGCATGAGTGAGCGCGCAGACCTTTAAGGTTTGGCAAGTGAGCTTTAAGGCGTACCTATGACAGTGTAAACCGTCATTTTCTTCCTCTTTTTGCCCCATCTGCATTTCATTAGTCCCTTTTACTCTGCAGCACAGAAGATTGTCCCAGGGCCACAAGTCCCTTCTCACCTTTCCTTATTTCCATGTGTAATTCTCTGGAAAAACAAAAAAGAACTAAGCCCCTGTAGTCACTGGCAGTATCCTATCATTCCCCTCCCTCTTCCTCCCTCCTTCCACTCGATGTGTTAGAGATCAGTCACTTTGTTTTCCAGGGCGGCTGCTATCTGCTGGAGCCGCAGGGTCAGCTGTTTACTCTGGGCAGCTGGGTCCTCGTCTAGGGATGCGATGATCTGAAACGGGGAGGGAAGGTGTGAAGGACACAAATGGAGGAGAATGAGGCAAAGGAGGAATGTCGGAAAAGCAAAGACAGGAGTGATGAGTACAGGACAAATAGGAAGAAAAAGAAAGGAGAATGGGAGGAGAGGACAGCGTTATTTGACATGAACATTCATATAAGCTGTTATTGTTTGTGAGCCCCACTTAGGGGAGACTGACAGCCCCATTTGTTTATCCAACTTGTTCATTAGGTTTTGTTTATCCCCTTTTCGCGACCTCAAGTGGCAATGCACAATGGACATTTAAAAATCAATTCCCAGAGCAATTTTCCAATTCATATCCCACAGAAATGCTTTCAATTAAAATTTCATACAATCACACTTCTGGCATATCAAGAGTGAAGTGAGAAAAAAAGGAAAAAGCAATAATATAGTGGGCAGTAGTGCATTCAGTGGAATAGCCTCCTTTGGGTGTGATAGGAAAGAAAAAGGGCCTCTTACCCCATCATAGTATTTACTGGCGTACTGGTAAAGCTGATGAAGAGCCACTTGTGTGTTCAGTCTATCTGTGTGAGACTGGAGAACATAAAAGACAATTTAAAGGTTAAATAGTAAATGTAACTAAACCAACAGCAGACACCTAAATGAACGATGTTCTTTTTGTTTCGAAGTTTAATAAAATAAATGTAGTTATAGCAGAAAAAACAATCTCAGCTCTGCAAACAAACCATTTGATATTAATATCAACCAGAATCAGTTTTTTCTTTTACCTCACTGATATCGGCCTCATTATTAACTGTTCACTTTCAGTTGTATTTAAAAAAAAAAACTAATTTAAGGTGAATGCAGCCTCGGGCCACTAGTCTCAAACAGAGGTGAACAGTGGGCTGAAGGAATCTGGTAAACCAAATTCTTTTCAACTTATTCATATTTTGTAATATTTTAAGTTTCTCTCATACTGTTTTGGAATATACAATATTTTATGTGAAACCTGAAACTACACATAAAAACAGTGAAGAGACACACTGCACACCACCAGTTCTTCAGCATGTCATCAACTCCTGTTACCAACGAGCTATGCTGTGTGAAGAACTACTCGCACCGTGTGCACGGGGGATAAATATTATTGCTGACTGACTTTTTTATTGATGCAATGTATGTTTGGCTGCCCTGTCAACAGATACACCAGCTCCTCTTCTGTCTTACTGCTCACAAACTTGCTGTTTTAGTATTTGTTGTAGTACAGTATATTTGTGAAACTAACCCCCCGGTTCTGTGAGCACATTTCCTACTTCATTTTTCACAATATGTGACGAAAACTGAAGCACTTCCACATCTTACAATGGCATCAAACTTAAATTAAATCAGTACAAAAAGATGCATCAACTGAGTTAGAAAATGTGTTTCTCTACTACTTGGGCATACAGGTCTGTGGGTAAACGGCATAAACTTTAAGTCAACTATCATTCCCAAGGTGCATGTGGACAAGAAAAATCAGAACAACAAGCTTAAAATGCTGTTACGTGAATGTACAGTGGGTGCAAGCGACTATCAGATATGGATAACAAAATCTGCAGCTTAAAGTTACTCCATTGCATAGTTTGTGACTGAGGTAATCACAGGTGCTGTCAAAACAAACTGCCAAACAGAAATCTCAAGGAGTAAGGGTCAAGTAAATGGTAAAGACAATAACAGTTGTGTTTCTCACCCGTGATACTTCTGCCAGATGAGTGTTCATGTCTTGGTCACTGACAGGCACCATTATCCTGATGCCCTTGTAGTAACTACACACACAGAGACAGGGGACAAGAGGTGGTAATCACCACATTATCTGACGAAGGTTTTACAAGAAGCTTCTTTGACAGAGAAGAAAACAACAGAGTCAAAGGAAATTGTAAAGTGCTGTCAGGACTTACTCATCCACCATCTTCTTATAGGTGGAGATTTCCTTTGCATAGAGTAGTTTGTTACTTGGGGAGTCCTAGAGACAACAGATAAAAGAGTGGCACTTTAGACTGATTGATCTCTGACAATCCTCTCGTGATCAGCTTTGTTTCTCATCTTCTTCATCTTCCTCCCGATTCCACTCACCCGGCTGAGTTTGTGTTCGCTCTTGGTGCAGGCGTCCATGAAGGTCTGGGCGATGACAGAGAGCGAGGCATCGACCACTTCAGACACATGGACGTCGAAGGTGAAGTGGGGATTCTTGAGGATGTTTACCCAGAACCGCAGAGGAAGGCTGCATGAGGAAAAAAAGGGCAAGAAAAAGGTTTTTCGCCATGGTCGTTATTGCTTCAGAATACGGGAAAATCTCATCAATCGAGTCAGGGAGGCATTTCATGTGCAAGAGCACTTGCCTGAGGTGCAATTGAGTGCAGCACAAGATAATAACAGGGATGGAGAAAAGCCTTTCTTGTAGGTGCCAGTTTATTCAGAACAATACCCTCCACTGTCACTTTATATTACTATTTCATATGACACTGACCTCCGTGAGAATTATTGCTGTTCAATGAAAATGAAGTGAAAATGAAAAAAAAAAAACAGAAGATTTTTATTTCCCCAATAACAAAAGGGACCTAGCTGAGCAACCGTCAGTGATGCTTGTCTTCACTAACAAATTGTGATTTAAATTGCTAAGGTAACAGCAAAACTTTGACCTTTCAAGCTCCTGTGTAGCCTAACAACCTAGAGCACCGACTACATAATGCACTGCTTGACTACTCTTGCTAATTTCCCTCATGAACAGGAAAACACAAGCTCCTCACGTTTCTTTCTAACCTCGTGTCAGTGTGTGATTTCAAAAGAAAACCCAAAATACGGTGGTTTCCAAAAAACTCTCCTCCCTCATTGGTGCGAATGCCCCGCCATCTGAGACATGAAACGAACACTGTGTAAAATTCATACTGGTTTGGTAATATCTCTAGGGAAGGCTGCGGTGAGAATACAATAGAAACATAAAAATAGCAATGTTGCTATAATCACAGAATTAAATTAGCTTGGGACATAATTACCATGTTTGTTTGTTGTTATGCCTCATACACACATTCATATTTAATACATAGCCCTCAGTTGATTTGATAAACAGAACGGGTGGATGCAGACTGTGGTGTGGAGTGTAGTAAGTAATTAAATTGCTCATCTCTTGTCCTTGTGTGGGTGCTCTCTTGCCAGCCTTACGTCAATCACTTGCATCTACATGCAACACGTCGTCTTGTATGCTTGAGCCTTAGCTGACGTGACACTAATTTATGCACTTAAATGTCACATGGGAGCAAGGGGATTGCAAATGCAAACTAAGTGAGCTGAAATTGTCTATTTGTATGCAGCTCTTTCTTGGGTAAGTTTTATTTCTTGGAGACTTACTGTATCTCAGGCGGTGGGATTTGTGGTATTGGTCACAGTCAGACAGTCAGCACTTGTGTGTATTTTCTCAATTACACTCAGTGGTGGAAAGTACCCAGGTATATTTACTGAAGTACTGTAGAAAGTTAGGCATTTGCAGTCTATTTGAGTAAATAGCTACTACTTTATACTTCTATTCCACTACATATTCAGACACAAATATTGTATTGGGTTAAGATGCGAACCATTTCTACTAAAAATGTATTTCCCTGCTACACTGGTTTTATTTAAATACTGTAAATGTTAGAGGCACAAATGTAAATTTATCAAATACTAAAAGGTGCAAAGGGTAGAGAAAAAAAACCCTTAGATGTATCTTGTGATACTTTGTTAAGGACCTGTTCTCTAGATTAGGAAGCACAGGACTACTGTAAACTCACTACATGTAGATAAAGCAGCACGGTATTAACAAAATATTGTAATGCAGTATATGCTAATATATTCATTCAGTGAATACATTCAGTCACAGGAAGAGTTTTCTTCACAAGAAATACTTTTGATGATAGTGGTTTTATTTTGATGGGATTTAAAATACTTGTATGTTTGCATTGTGTTTTTGGTACTTTTACTTAAAGGCTGATAATATTTATTTTACCAATGAGATGCACATACAAATGAAACTTTTAGACTGAACATCCACTGTATGCGAGTGTACTTTTACCTATTAGTCTTCCAGATATGGATGGTCTCCTCATCCACACAGTGTTTCAGCGCCTGCTCATCCAGGAAATCAAAGAAATATTTGACCGCCGGTGGCACCACTGCCCCGGAGCACAGCACACTTCGGAAGAAGTCATCCACAAACTGCTGCAGTGTTCCCTGAAAGGAGCCACAAATAATGTGAGACAGGGCAGAGTCAGAGAGCAGAGACGGAAATATCAAAACCCTGGGGACATTACCATTTGCACTCAATGTGAGGGAACATATTCTGTTTTTTTCAGGAATATTTTACCATTTTCTGACATATTAAAGCCTAAACACCATCTTTTAAGTTTGTCTTTAAGTTAAAATCCCTCCTGGAAAAGCAGAGCTATTGCTATTTGCTTGAATCTGAAAATTGTGTAACTACTTAACAGATGAGTTAAGACAGTCTGATTGAATAAATGATTCTGCTTTTGTACCTTGACAGAAAGGAGTCGCGTTAGATAGATTTCCGTAATGGCTTTGGTCATCGACTTGTCCTTTATGCTTCCTCGTTTAGATTTGATCTCATCCAGTTCATCCGCCGGCCTCACCAAGTGAAACACCTTGTCATCTTCCAACAGAGCATTTCCTATCAGGGAGAAACAACACTTTTTAAACTTTCCTGCAATAATTGCACTGTTTATTCATTCATGCGCGCCCTTATGGAGCATATTCAGATGATGAAAAATGGTAGCTTGTTTGTCATCTGAATTTGAATGCAGAGAGAATATGCAAGCTGAAATGCAAAACAATCAACTATTCTGAAATGCACACAAAAAAGGGTGAAGATAAAAGTGCATATTATTTCAGCATAATCTCAAAGTGTGATAAAACAACATGTATTAGCATGTTAAATGAGAGCAGGGATGTTGACAAAAGCCCTGGGGAAAAGAAACAAAGGCGAGCATTATATTCTCAAGTACAAATCTGATCCATGTGAGTTTGGATTCGACTAGTTTAACAGGATGTGTGTATGTAAAGTGACACTTACGTTCTTCGTGGTTTTCCTGGTTCTGGTCATAGTTCTGTTGAGTGTGGGCCACTCTGGACAAGACTAATGTGGCGTTATCTCGCACCTGGAATGCACATTTGTGTCATCGTTAGACAGAAAACACAAAACGATTTGCACTCACCTCACACATCTTGAATTGAATAGGTGCTGTGGTCAGCAGTCTCTTTTAGTGCTCCAGAACTAATTAATAATCAATGTGACTGAGTAGACAGCACCAGCGAGTCTTTATTGGGGTATTTACAGGCCATTTTCTTTTGATTCAACTCATTATTGACCCCACAAATACTGTGATTAGCACTACTCTGACACAACCAATGAATCTATGGCATCAAGGCTGTCCTCTTAAGAACAACTGCAGCACATCAGTGGGAAGAATGAATGGAAGAGGACCACCTTTGAAGTGGCCGAAAAGCAGGACAAGTAGGGGACATTTGTGAGTGACTTTTACTTTCCCAGGATCAATACTGTGCCATGAAGATTAGGTGGTGTTCTTTCAACACTGAGCTATAATAGCAAAGCAAGGCGGCCGTGGTGAGAAACAATGTTTTTGCTAAACTGATAAGAGCTAACAATGAAAGAAAATAGCCATACTTTAGTGTGTATTTAATTTATGGACATAAAGATTTTTAAAAGTGCTCAATCAAAAGGTTGCATGTAGTGCAAGTAGCACTTTTAGCACAAAACTTAGCTTTCACATTCCTTAAGCTGTTTAATAGCAGCTTCCAACCAAAATATAGTACAGACAGATGAAACATACACAATAAATTGTCCCTCGCTGTCGTTTAGATTTTTATTTGAAATAATATTTGAGTTCCTTGACGGGCTGGAAATAAAGAGGCACATGAAAGGCTTCGAAGGACCACTTCACCAATTACCAATATTGTCCTTGAGTGCATGTCGTACAATGACGTCCTTATATACTGTTAATCGTAAATGTATCACAACCTCTTTGTCTCAGAAGAAGATTTTCAGTCACAAACAGCAGTGAGACTTAATAACGGTTTTAATAACAACAGCTTAGTAGATCTGTCTTTATTTTGTATTTCTTCTAATTTTAATCCTCTTGGTTTTGAGGATGCTTTCCTAAAAACATCTATGGCTGTATCGCTCCCTCGCTCACTCATTCATTCATTACTCGCTATATAACAATCACTGAATAGTTTACTCTATAGTGACAAGAAAATTGGGATTTTGGACACAAATTATTGTCATTTTGTCTTCACAGGGTCACACACTTGGTTGTATGACTGTAATTTCCTCCATAAAAAAAGCAAGTTTACTGCCACTGCACTGCCAGATTATTTTAGTAATACTGACACTCTGTTATCATCAAACAAGACAGAGAAACGTGTTGTTACACATTTACTCACATCTGCACATTGATTAGTGGTACATATAAAGGAAATGGTTTTATGAAAATAAACCTACAGGAAAATCAATTTAAAAGGAAAAAAAAATCATACGGTTTGTGCTGGTATATTCAAGTCAGAAAATCTGCATCAGACATAGATTACATACACACCACTGTGACACAAGATAGAAAGCTCAGCGTCTTACTGAAATGGCATGAAATTAGGCAACCCCATTCACATCCACATGCCAACATACAGCTTTTTTCTTCCCCACCGCCTCCTTACATCCCTTGCTATTTCTAGTCCTTATTTTTTAATATGTTGCATCACGGCACCAAATTTTGTCAGTACTCACATTGTAGTGTGCCAGGGTGTTGATCCGTTTCCATCTGCCCTCTTTCTGGGATGTCAGGTCCAGATCTGACAGAATCTGCCCTGTTGAGCCCGGACGCCACTCTGTGGTGAAGGTAGGAGGAGAAAGTCAGTCAAACTTAAAATTATATCTGCTAAGTGGAGGTGTGTTGCAATATTTGGCAACTAGTCACCGCATTTCAGGGTTTATTTTATTTAATTCAATACCAATTCCATTTATTTCATCATGGGCCAGTGATGCCCTGAGGTTATCCTGTAATAATGTGGTCTTAAATAAATCCATCTCGCTGTCTGGCCAGCTCTCACTCCTGGGATTTAGTGACGCACTTGAGTTAATTTGAGGTGAAGAAGTAACATATCTGAATAATTTAAATCTAATTCTAAAACTGTGATTTTCACCTCTGCATTGTCAGTTTAGGAAACTCTAACACCGCTGCAGACCTGAGCTTAACGCCATCTGGAACATGTGATTCATTTACAAGTACAGTACCACCAAACATAAGGGGGTTATGTCTCTGATTCACCATGAAAGAAGATGGATCTCTGCTTATCTAAAATGTATAAAGGAATGAGATCTACAGCATGCGTGGGAATAAAAATTGCTTTGATGTGAGAAAATGTCTATAGAGCTTTTGCCTTTCAAGTCAGTCCCCAAGGTTTCTGAATAGGGTAGTGGGAAAAACTTTGTTTAGGGATGAAGGTTCTTCATGTTGATGACACTGAACAACTCCTCAACTCCTCAGCGAAGCATTTTAATCCCGCAAACATATCTATTAAATGAAGTTAAAATGAAATAAATAATCAATTATTTATTTAGAAAATTGCATTCTGATTTAATTATAAATGTATTTCAGTCAGGGCTGAAATAGCTTCTCCATTGTGACATCCTTGCCACTCCCTGTAACGACTGCATAATTCATCATTATTAGACATTTACTGCTTTTACTCATCCTCCACTTCGGTGGCCCTCGTTTACTCACCCAGTGTGACACTGTCGACCTTGGGCCTCTGGGAGTACGGCAGGTTCTTATACACCTGCTCTATGATCTTCTCTTTCACCTGCGAGATGGTGTCACAGTTCAGCACCTTGACGGGCGTCACATCTGGACCCTCGCCGTGCACCAGCACTTGCAACGTCTGGCAAACACAAACGCACATTAAGACCACATAGCTTTAGCATGCACACCTAACAACACAAATGATAAATATGCTGAGATATTCCAACATGGCCAGAGCACCCACCCACATGGGATGTTGTTGCCATGGAAACCGAGCTTCTCTAAGCACACACTTATACTCTGTGGTGACACCTGACAGGACTCCTGTCACCTTGGTCAGCTAATGACCAAGGCTCAGAGGGAGCAAACTCTGACCCACCTCGCCTCCCACAGTCAGTCATTCTGTCAGAAATAACTGACCACTAGACAGATTCAAACAGAGAGGCAGGCAATCCAATTGTTAAAGCAAACTCATAAACCCATGTGAATTTTAAAGTGAATGGAACAAGCACAGTGTGACTTAAAAACCGATGGAAAACAGTGTCTCTGCCTATGAAATCTTGCTCATTACATTTTTTCCTCCCTCTGTAATTCAATCACAGAATGTGATCTATCACGGCGGGAGACGTGTAATTCAGGCTAATTTGATAATTGCCCTTGACAATGCCATTACCCATGGGTCTTTTTATTTGCATTGACTTTACAAAAAAAAAAACAGCTGTGTCCATATTAGCTCCCATTATTGAAACACAATACTAAAGAGTGACTCCTGAAAACTGCCCTAATGGATCCAGAGCAGGTGTAGGTTAGAAGGTCAAGAAGAGGTTGTGGAGGTGGCTTGTACACAGTACTTGTACCAACTAGTAGTACTTTCACCTTAGCTGTGCATTTTACGGCTATATTGGAAAGTGTTGTGTGTGTTGTTTCTGAGCCGAGAACATTGACACTGAAAATGGATGTCACACAAAAGTGGGCAGACGCCTGGAGTTTTTTTTTTTTTGGTCGTTACCATGGCAACTGCTCTGTGTGTGTGTGTGTGTGTGTATTGTTTGCCTATTTGTGCATGTCTGTGTTGCTCACCAGGCATAAAATACCATGCAATCTCAAAGCAGTGTGTGCAGTTTTTCTGAATTTGGAGTTTTTATGCTTGATTGTGTGTGTGTGTGTGTGTGTGTGTGTGTCCATCTCACCAAGACAGAGTACTCTACGTCGTCGCCCAACAGGCCTGTGTCGTTGAGAGTGTACTTGGCTTTCTTCAATCTGGCGTCCACGGGCCCTTTCTCAATCTGGTGCTTGATGGCTCGGAACAGTTTGTACAAGGGCTCGCCTGCAGAGTCCTGATGTACACACAAACACACACACACACAGCTGTCACAGATGTTGTCAAGAAGCTAATTGCGGTGATTAGCAGTTTAGAAGACAGACAAATGCACATTATCAATACCGAACACTAATAAAAGAAATGGAGAAATCCATAAACAGAGCGCATGTTTTATTGCTGTAACATTTCATTCTACACAATTTCTGTGATAAGGTTCGTTCACTGCTGAATTCATTAGCCTATTTTGAAATAATGTATGCTAGGACTGCTTTAGCTTACAGTTATGGAAAATTATAGTCATCATTAGGCCTGCTATTTTCTTCTAATCTTATTATAGATTAATAGTTTGTTTTATGAAACATCAAAAAACAGTGAAAAGTCTCCTTCAGGGTCCTAGAACCCAGTATGTTGTCATCAAGAGCTATGTTTTATTTAACTAACAACAGCATTTCATAAGCTGGAAATAAAAAGGTTCATTAGATTGCATACATTGCAATGCTATATTACCTTCAAAAACTGGTAAAGGCAGATCGACATCCAGTTGCACAGCATCCTTTCCACTACTGTCTCTGACCTGGAAAACACATTATAGTTCAGTATCTTTATGAGAATCGAGTTGAAACATTTGGGTGGACTAATGCTGTCCATAAGAAGAGGATAGATAAGTTTTGAAAATCCAAGAAAGAAAGTGACATTTAATAATTTTTTAAACCTGAAAGCCTGTCACTCATTTGCATTGCTTTGTGTGGGAGTTTCAGAATTTGTCTTTACATATTGTGCAATATGTTTATGTACTTATGTTTTATGTTTAGTTTAGCTGCAAGACAAATTTCACCTTCAGAACAATAAAGCTGTCGCAATAAATACAGGTAAAATGAAATAGAGTCAACACCTGTTACAGCCATAGTTCTTGTATCTTCTTCATTTTTAAATGCACCTTTCTTAACACAGTGCTGATACCAAATGTCAACATAAGAAATTTCTGCTCAGCCTGTCACTGACATAATATTTTAATCCAAAACTCAGTGTCAGTGGTCACTTGACAGATCACCCATCTTACTGTCAGATATCCACCGATGGTACCCATTGTTAGCCGTTAGCATGCCTAATTAGATGTCTTGTATATAAGGGGCCTGTGTTGGCACAATGGCCTAATCAGCATAATGAGCTTCTCCACTGGGAGATAATTAAGATGTGTACTTGCATAACAGCCAGTCACAGTGTGCCCAGCCACTGCAGATCACATAACCTCCTCCCAGCAGTGATGAGCGACTGTACTGTCAGACAAATACGTCCTACTGAGCAGGGGCAGACAGCCATCAGTGGATGATTTGACCTTGACATGATCATTGCAGTGACGACAAGATTAGAGAACAAACTGCTAAAATTGGAGATGGTTTTCTTAAGGCTGTTTACTTCAATCAAATTAGTCAGTTGAATGTTTGCCGACACTAATACAACAAAGAAATGCTGAGCTATTGCCAAGGGAGAAAAAAGTGTGCAGTTAATATTTTATAATATGAGAGAGAAACATCCACAGTATTTGGCAGGTTCCTTAAAATACCAATTAATTTTACAATAGTGAATTATACAGTAATACAGTGAGGCCAATCACATTATTTTATTTTTTTTCATTCATTTTTAAAATTAATTAGTTATTATAAAACACAATTCTGTAATGTAATAGTTGATGTTGAATGACAAAGGTGATTTACAGTCCTGATGATTATGTCATGGTCTAAAGCAGCTCGCGGAAAGACAATTTAATTAGACTTAGGTCAAAAAGGAACAAAAGTCATGTCTAGTCTACATCCCATTGGTCAAGAGCAACAGGAAGAGGAAGAAGGAACAGCTGAAGTAGAATCATCCAGCACATTGTGGTTTGACTCCAACGAGGAAAATAAACAGAGGGAGAAACAGAAGGAGGAGGACTGGAATAGATCAAGCAGCAGTCTGGCTCATGATAATGGAATACAGTATTCATTGCAAAATTCAACCGAAAACATGGCAACAGAATGAAACAGTACACCACATCTTGAAAGGAATCCCAGTCCTCCTAATCTGGTTGATAATAACAGGGCCAGCGTTCAGAAATGGTGTTATTCAGATTAGAGTGCTGGGAAAGAAGCAAAAGTTGTCAAACAAGTGTCTACAGCTACGTTAGGGGCTCTGTGGGGAAGTAATAAAGCAGTGATGCCTTAAGTTCAATTATGAATTTACAGTGCTAAAATGCTCCCAGCGACAATCTTAACACAGTGATGCTTAGCAGATATAATGTTTACCATGATCGACAATTTAATATAGTATTTTAACATGCTCACATTTGCTGATTAGTATTTTAAGTACATCTGAGACCCGATGATGGTGCTAGATATAAGTCTGGGGATAATTAAACTGACTACACTTTGGGCAAAATGAATGCCTGTGATAAATTAAATAGCTAAAATCCATCCTGACAGGAACAAGCAAAACGTCATCGCAATCCAATAGTTGTTTAAGTAGATAGGCATGTTTCACTAAGAAGCAAAAATATCGGCTTTATCATGGAAGGAAAAGTCAAGATCATTAAAATCATTTGCCGCCTATTAAATGTCTGTAAAAAGGTTTACGTCAATCCATCTTGTGTATGTTGTATGTATGTATGAAAACTGACATGCTGGTGGCACTAACGAGATCAGAGTAAATAGGATCCATCCTGTGCGGGGAAAAACTAATGTCTCTACAAAATTTAACTGCAATCCATTCAAACATTTATTTCACACAGGACCAGAGTGGTGCACAACAGGCTGACATTGCCATTCTGAGAGTCACTCTGCCAGCGTAGTCATAAGGCATCCAAGTTATGCAGCTGACATACTGTTACACTGCTACTTTTCCTTTTAGCTATGAAACCTGGTGCTGACATTTTGGCATAGTGACTGCACCAGTACCTGCTGAACAACAGGAATGAGTTGTTCCTCACTCACCTGCGCAGCATGAGTTTGGGGTTCTTGCTGTTGACGTAGTCATTCATCAGCTCAAGCAGCATCGTTCTCATAATGTCAGTGTAGTATTCCAGCTTTCCATGCAGAGCCACTGTCAGCAGGGAGGCAAAATACACCTTGGCCCTGGCATTAAAGTCATGACTGCGCTCCAGGGTACGGATAAACTACAAACACCACACACACACAAAGATAAACAGGCAAATGACAAACGAAATTAACGATGAAGCCCACACACATAGAAGCAAATCCAACATAATATGCTTTTAAATGATCAAAATACTAAAGCTTGTGAAAACAATAATTATCAAGGTAAATTTAGTTATGCCCTATAAAATATTGTGGCTCAGAGAAGATACCAATTAGTGACAGAGGATTCACCCACACATATGCAATTAACACCTCTGAGGCCGTTTCTGTGCCAGCAGTATTGTATTATTAGTAATCTTCACACGTCTCCCTCTGCTGCTTCTCACTTCTCATACTGTACTCTACTTACTAAAACATTACGCAGTTCCCAGTTCAAGGCAGGACAGCCTGAATTCAAAGTAGATGCAAAGGATTGTATAGTATATTGACTGTGGTTTTTGCAGATTTAGTAAACGTACATTAAAAGAAAGGGCACTGTGCACCACTGGGAGGCAAACAACTCCTGTGATTTTGTTAAGTAAATGTTTACCTCAGTAACTATGGCTGACGTGATTTCATCATGTTATTACTGCTGGAAAAACCAACACCAAATTCATCCTGCTGCATTTTAAACGGCTGCCAGCTACAGCCTAATAAGTTATACTATATGTTTTATGGCTCTTTGCCATAAACCTGTTATCCTCACACATGTCAAGGTTTATGCCGCTTGGCTAAGTTAAGTTAAATATAAATTGTATATGTCATTGTATACTGTTTGCTATATAACTTGTATATTGAAGACATACAGGATTGATGATCGAATATGTCTAATTATATAATTATAGCTAAATGCTACTGCCAGCACGCTAACATGATCAGGTTACACAGATGTTGATGTTTTGCAGGGTTAATGTTCATCATATTCAACCTCTTGTGTTAAGGCATTACCTGACTGTTCACAGACACATGTCTATAATAAGTATATTTACGTTAATGAGGAACGTCTTGGAGTTCAGGAGGTTGGAGAACTGGTTGAGCGCCTGGGTCACTACGGCCCGTCGAGCCTCTGGGATGTCTAGCTTTCCTGTTATCATCACATCATTGGCACCATCCTTAGAGGGGAGGAAGAAGACACGGTCTGTGTAGGTTTTGTAGTCCAAGAAAGGGATTCGTCCCTCGCTCAGCTCATTGGTGTGGTCCTCCATCTCGATCATCAGGTCTGTGAGAAAGAAACAAGAAAACATCACCTTGTTTCGTCTTAATAAGTATCTTTTGTCTTTTGCCTGCTGCTCGTCTGTCTCAATCAGTGTGTTGGGACAGACGGAGAAATCCGACCATTGTCGGGAAAATTACTTCAGCTGAGAAATATTATTTTATTTTACTGTTGCTGTGAGACTGTCCCTCATACTTATGATAACATGATGTTAAGAAGTAGAATTTATTTAATTCACTGCACTACAATAAATCAAAAAAATTTATAATCAGAGCAATGAAGCAATTCATTACTTTATAGCTTATTAGAAACATGGATCCTTTGAGGGGCATTAGCAACAATTCCCGGCTTTAGCGCAGCTGCACTGATGGTACCTGTGAATTCTTTCTTGCAGCGGTCTCGTACGCTCTCCTCCAGATTCTCGAGCTGGTGTTTCACCTTCTCGTACTCTCTCTCAGCCTGCTGGCTCTTCCTCCTGAACGGGTAATAAGACACAGGAACAAAAAACAAATCAAAGGGACTGATTTTAACTTCAGGATTAGACATTCAGTGAGTTTCACGAAAATTCACATGAGCGCTTCTATTACTCATGATTTAGTTTTTTTATGAATATTTAAAAATATATGCTGTATTAAGTGTAACAAATCCAACAACAATATTTAAATCAATAACATTTTGAGAGAACAATCTATAAACATAGGAAGTGAAAGATAAGATTTGGTATGATATGGTTTAAAAAAGGCCCGCTATATAAATCCACTTTAATGTGATGTGTGCTTTCCAGTTTTTATTATTATAAAAATGTTACAAAACATTTACAGACTTCTTATGTCTCCAAGCTCACAAGTTAATATTTCTCTCTTAGAATAATGGTTGGCATTAACTTGTAAAACAAACTCAGGGAAATATAATGTTTATTTATAAAGTGTAACCTTTTCATTTTTGATTTGTTAACAACCTCTTCCTCTAATCACTGGGTAGACAATGCACACTAAATAACGGAGAATAAGCGATCCTGCCAGCCCTGCAGCAATATAAATCAGCAAGACTTTGGTGAACTGTAAACCTTAATGATCTGAAGTAAAGTTATGTAATAAAAGATCATCAGTAGGTTACAGTTTATGTGTGGCACAGACATCCCAACACAGCTCGTTAGTTTCTAGCTGGGTATTGTTAGCTGTGCTGATTCTGCATTGTGGATCAAAATTGTGAAATGCTCTTTTCTCTGAGAGATTTAAAATAACCAAAAAACTGTTTGTAATAAGTTCACCAAACTCTAAAGAGATGCCCAAGTCGACACTATATTCATGAATATTGAACAAACACACAGAGAAGTTTAGGAATTAAAAAAAGATAATCTAAAGCTACCAGATGAACTACACAAAATCTACATAACTACACAAACTTCATTTGAATTATAAGGTTCTTTTCCTAGAGACCATGTCCACTTTAGCATCTTAAAACAAATTTAACAACTTAACACCTGATGTGTTTTTATAATTTTATGAGATTTACTGATGTTTAACACGTCTGCTACAGAAAATGATGCATTATTTCTGTTTTGGGGTCTCAATATTATAATCTTTTTATGTGTAGAAACGGTACTACGAACTTTTTATGCGGGACTACTCCTCCCAAACACTAAACCAGTCTTTTTTTGGGGGGGGTTTTATGTGTTTATATGACAAACAGAGTTAGACCTCTCTGGACTTTAACCAACCCCAAATACACAAGTAATGACCTATTCATCATACTGTACGTGAAAGCCCAGTCAAAATCAAAGTGTTAGCACTTCAACAGTTTTCTACTCATGGGGTTTTGATAAGGTCAAGCCAATTTCAACAAAATACCAGGGCTAAGGAGTCACACGTCTCTACAGCTTATCTAATGTAGAAAAGTACACAGAATCACTATGTTTATTATAGTGAAATGTGAGGTTAACCTAGAATAGCTTAACTTACCTGTAGCAGTAGACGGAGACAGCGATGATGAGCAGCATGGGCACAATGACAGCAGGGATGATGATGTAGAGCGACAAATTATTCTTCTCCTCGTATTGCACAGAGCCGACCACCCACTCCCCTTTCCCGAACTTGATCTGTGCAGAAACAACAACGAGGTATTCTTATTATCTGCACACGTTCCTCTCACATTTCAGCCAGGCATTTATTCAGATAGGTGTCAATCGTGTCCAACTGTGTTAAAGAGGAAAATGTGGATAAGAATCTACATAATCGCCCACAGATCTGCTAAAGCAGCTGCAGGACTTATTTGTATTTTTGTGTGCTGGGGCTAAATGCACGTTGGTGGACCCAAACTAACTGAACAAATGAATAACTGTATTGAGTCTGACACTATAGAATCAAGCCTTTTCTATAAAAGTATCCTGTACGATTGCTAATCTGGAGATGCCACTTCCTTATGCAGCACACAGCCTCAGTAGCGAAACAACAGATCACTTAGAGGAATTACCCAGATGAGTATTCATCACAATTGTAGCTCGGCTATAATTAAACATAATTATAAGGCCCTGTAGCTACATGAAAATTGTTCAATGAGTTAGAAAATGGGGTCTTAAGTAGTACAGAGGACACGCCTAGAGAAGAACAGTAAAGATTTATGATGCTTGTCTGGTCTCATCTGCAAATCTGTGGACAGGATGGGTCTACAGTGATGGAAGGTACCTCAATACAAGCACTGAAGTACTGTATGTAAGGTAATCTTTCAATATCTTTAAGAGGGAAGTACTATACATTTTCTGCATTATATTTATAGGTACACTGCATTATTAGTACAGAACGTAACCTCACTGAGAATCTTTGAGACGTGCTGAGAAAGATCTTCTACAGGAATCCAATACAATCATCAATACAACATCCTGATGAGAAATTAATGCAACTCTAGACTGAGATAAATGTGGTGACATTGCAAAGGTCGGAGAGTTTAAACTAAACCACAAAACAGCATATACAAGTGACAGACAATGACTCTGAAACTACTTTGATATGTTTAAGTCATGTAAACATTTTTCCTTTAAAATAATGACAAAACGTGTGATGATACCAGTTTTTCCAATATGAAGATCTCTCCTTTTCCTTTTAATGAACTGGATTTATTATTAATAATTAGGAGGTATTCACTGTGATATTAGGAGTTTTATAGCAGCAAAGAAAAAAAATACTTCCTCCACCACTTTGTGTATGTTCTTTCTTTGATCTGACCATTAGATCCAGCAGCTCTGGTCGGGTGTCCCTGCGGTGTCGTCTGGAGCGAGCTTGAGGTGGGGTCGACGGTGGGTCCAGGAACAACTTGTCATCCTGAAGCGTGTTGACCGCACAGGGAACGTCGCCCACAAACGCTTGAGCCTCTTTGGCCGTCATAGCTTTGGAGAATCCTCGACCCTGCAGGGGAAGACAGGCTATAATGCTTAAAGTGTTGTGACTAAACAACACTGTGGGAGAAAATTAATTAGTGCATTTATAAACCATCAAGCAGGCACATAATGCAAGAAGTATTAAAAACATTATTGTAAGCACTTTCATTAGTAAGGGATGGAAAGTTTATAGCTTCACTGCTCCACCATGAGTGCCAAAATTAATTAAAAAGATTAAGATTCTAGTCAATGTAAGCACATTTCTTAGTACTTTCTTACTTAAGACACTTTAGGCACAAATCCAGTCAATGCAACAGTCCTGGCATCACAACATACACTTTATAAATCTACAGCACACTTCTATATCTACAGATGTACTTTTGGTTCTTCTAATGCACACCAGAATATAAGAAAGATGAAATTAGCTTAGAAAAAAAAATCATCTAACCTATTGTTCAGGTTTCACACCTATTTTTTTTTCATAGCTAATTAACCTCAAGCCTGTTTACACAACTTTTAAATAAAATAATAAAAATATAAATCAGTTGTAGCATTAGATGAGTAAAAATAATAACATTTTGTGAAAAATGAAAAAAATAAACCTTTAACTTTTCAAATGAATTTCAATTATTTGCACAGAAAAAGCTTTTTTTCTCTCTCCCTCCCATCAGTTGATAAACTAAAATAAAACACAGATTATATTTTTTTGTTTATTTGTTAGTAGCTTGTTTCTCGTTTTTCTTCTCCAACATTTCTTGTCTTAGTTAAGAATTTAAGCCCAATATCTGAAGCCTGTCATGCTGAGCCATGTTTCTAAACTTAATTCAGTTGTCAATAAGAAAACAAATTAGTAGTAATAGAGTATAGTATATTTTTGTTTACAGTACACGAGCAGTGGTTTCCTGTCATTTAAAAAAAAAAGAAGAGATGAATCATTATTGGATTGCTATTGTATTGAAATATGTTTGAGTCCTAAAGGGCTTAAAGTATCTAGTAAATCACAAAAATGTGCATGAAGTAATTTTTATCATCACAGAAATATGTTTTTTGGCTATTATTTTGTTCAGCCTCTGACCCATTAGTTGTGCCCGTTTTACAGAAATATTTCCCCTAAAATGTCTGTTTATAAGTGTTTAATTAAACACATGTTTGCTAATTGCAGCAACTAATGTACATTTGCCTCAGTTCATTTAACTTCCAAAACAATCACACCACTGAGCGAAAATAACAAATGTGCCATTATTTGCATAATTTTTACATGCAGTGAAATGCAACCACGATATAAGGAGCTAAAGAATGAAAATGGGGTGCAGCAACTGCCATTCAGCATATTTTTCATTTTTATCCTCAAGTAAGATAATAACATAATTTGTCTTAATTCTCTTACAGAAAAGAGGCTGAGTTCAGCTCGGTCATACTATAACTGCAGCAAAGAAGCTACACGAAGCTGTACTCACAGTGACGATGATGATGCTGGCCTCTGTGATGACCTTCTTTGTCAGCTCGTCGAAGGTGGGGTCAGGGTGGTAGTCGAAGGGCTTTAATTCCCTTTCCCAGTTGTCCAGCCGAATGTACGATTTAAAGTGCTGGTTAAGGGAGCCGTTTAGAGTTGGAGATCGAAACTGGATGACTGTGTCGTTCTTCTCGTGGGCGTACTGAAAGTGTTGGAGGGAGAGTAAAATGCCACAACTCGACTCAAACAACCAAATAGTTTAATGGTGATGTAAAATGAAAATAGGCATGACAAGACACAAAGGAGACAAAGGAGTGTATAGTACAATAACATAATCCAGCTTGGAAAATAAAGGGTGCAATTAGACATAAAGAAGCAAGCAGTGGGTTTTGAGGGTGGTGTCATAGTTTGGTACAAGAGGAAGGTATTTGCCTCTTTTCAGTCATTCTATTAAAATCACTATCTGCCATCGTAGAATTGCAGCCTGACATGAATCACCACTCATGTTGAGTCATTTCTCCTCTGGTTTTGTTTTTGTGTGTGTGTGTGTGTGTGTGTGTGTGTGTGTGTGTGTGTGTGTGTGTGTGATTAACTGGACTGATGGTGATATTTCTGTCAGGCTCTGATTGTTTCCATACAGGGATGACAATACTGTGCGTGACAGCTAAACCCTACAGCCGTACACAAAGTCTACGTCTTTTTAAAGGACAAGGTAAAAGGGGTAGGCTACATCAAGTAATGCTTTAAAAAGTCCCACAGATCTACTACAATTTTATTTACAGTGTCTAAGTACAAATGGGTTTCACCAGAAATGTATAATTACACCACTACGTTTGTATGTTTAGCATGTTACCATAAAACAATTCTGAGTGAAATATTATACTTTTTACTACACTACTTTTATTTGACAGCTTTAGTTACTAGTTACTTTTTGCAAATGTACTCAATGTGCAACTCAAAATTTTGTTGGATTATTATGGATTACTATCTTTACCTTTACCAACTGTTTTTATTCCACACAAAGTCTCTACAGTAACAGAAATATGCACAAATATAATAGTTTTAAATATTTTTTTTTAGAGCATGCATGGATGGATTACGGCACAAGCCACTACTTGATAATTCACGGGGTCATTAAATTCCTTACAGTTCCACATCCTGAGGGCCACATGAATGTATATCAATCCATACACTAGATGTGAAGATCTTCACAGAAAACTATGAATGCGAACGTCATGGTAGTACTATTGGAAAAGTCAGAGGATTACCAAAGTGATTAAGATTTACTGTCAGAGGATCATAAACGTCTGTACAGAATTTCACTGAAGTCCATCCAGTAGCGGATATATTTCAGTCTGAAACAAAATAGTGGATCAACACACTACAAGTAAATAGGCTTAAGTTCAAACTTAACAGACTAAAGGCAGGAGGATTGTTACCCAAAAAAAAACACACACCAATGCTTTGAGTCACTAGCCCGACCTGCAGTGTAATCAACATGTTTTACTACAAGTCAGCAGCCATAATAATTCCAAATATTTGGGTCTAGTTCAGTAGTTGGCCTTAAACCAAGAGAAGCTTATGAAGCTGACCAGCCAAGGCCTTTGAGATAACACTTTACATCTGCTGCTAGTTTGTAGCAGCCAGAAGTCTTTTCAAATCTCTCCTGTCCCTGGGTAGCAAGTACCAAGGACTTGGCCGGGAGTGAAGTGGTGAAGAGCAGCATAGTCACATAATCTTCTGCAACCTTAACGCTGGTATTAAATTTAGCCCTTTAAATGAAATGAACAAAATTGCTACTGCTTAACACTGGCCAGTACACTAGAGGACAGGCACCGGCAAGCTGCTCTGTGCACCTCCTTTAAGTTCCCTGGCACAGTCAGTCCTATTTGATTAAGCTGGACGAGGAATAGTTATATTTTGGTGAGAGTGAAACAGTGGTGCTACTATCTGCAATCCTACAGGTTTTAAGGATTTATAGGCAAAGAAGTGAGATGAAGTAATACTGGCTTATGGAATCTCACTGATGTGTGGAAGCAAAGAGTAGAATTGAGATGTGTGTCTTTGTTGGTGTGTGCCCACTCAAACAGCTGAAATGCTTCACAGAGTGTGAATGAATCACCACTGTAGTCGTGGGCTCCTGAGATGTGGAGAGATCGATGGACAGTACTGCAGCTCTGTGTGTGCGTGTGTGGTAAGGAGAGTTGGCAGCTGGAAAAGTTATAAAACCTCAGAGACAAAGAGTCGTAGGAAAGACTAACAAAAAGAGTGAAGAGAGTGGATAGAGGAGATGATGACAATCATCTGTGCTGATGAAAAGATGGAGAGGAAGACGTTGATAAATTAAGGAAATAGAAACCTCAAAAGTTGTCAAGTTGTCTCCCTGAACCTTCATTACAGCTGTCTGGATCAGGTCAAAGCCAGAGCCGGTCACCACAATGTTCCTCCCGCCACTAAAAAAACACACACACACACACACACACACACACACACACACACACACACACACACACACACACACACACACACAC
>JAUYWH010000024.1:17505115-17521088 GCA_034779795.1 Ctenopoma multispine
ACACACACACACACACACACACACACACACACACACACACAGACACACACACACACACACACACACACACACACACAGAACAGGACTTTGAACATTTTCCAACTCCAGACTTTAGGTAGCTTTTGTTGATGCCATTAGCCTCAGGACTCACATACTTCTTCCAACCTACACTGTGAATGAATAATTCATTCAGTGTGGCCAAAATCAATATGATGATTTGTGTGTTATTAGTTAAAATGATTGTTTTTAAGGGTGCAAAAGGATCACTTACTTTTTGTTACCACTATATGAGCATAGACATACCTGGCTACACAAAGACAGACTCACTGGCAGATAGATACAGTTCTTAAATTGAACCTGAGGTCATTTTCACTGGAGATGAATCAAATTACTTTACAGCATCCCGTCTGTTGTTCCGATCTGTATGCCTAATCAGTCTATGCGCTGTACTGCATTAAACTTACCAGATAAAGCTTTCTTTGGGTTTGTGCTCCAGCATGGTGGGGTTTTCCATGAATTGGAAGGCACTTGGAATGGTTGTTGTGGTGCTCTTTCCATACTTCATTGTGACAGTGAGAGGGTCAGAGGGCACTTTATCTGCTCGGTATTCTCCTGTCCTGCAGGTGATCACTGTTCCAAAATGCTCCCTGCCAAGACAAGGACATAACTCAGCTCTGGCTGGCTAGAAGAGTGGAGATCACCAAGGTCACTGTGCAGCGGAAGTAACACAGCAGTAGTATGACAGCTTGTTAAATTCAATTATTGTTGTTTCTCTTAATCGCTATTTTTCCGTTACCTCTGCCTAAAATGCTACCGTGAACCGGTTCTGACAGAGCAATCATGGTCACAACAGTAAAGGGAAAAGGTAAGAAGAAAAAGAAAATACTTCTTATCACACCAAAGTTAAGGTCAATTTAATTTTTTGGTTTAGAAGTGTAAAAAAAAAAAGAATATAAGAAATGCAATTCAATTTATGGGCTTCAAAGTGTGCATACTGTAGAATTTGCAAAGAATACAAAGCGTGAATAACAAGTAGCACTTATCAACTAAAGAGACTGAACTAAAACAGAACTGGTCTTTGGAGTGAATGACAATTACTGAGAAAATTATTCCTTACACAGTGCAGTTCACCCCTCCGATGGTAACCTGGACATCATTCTGACTGCCAGTTTCCAGAAATTTCCCAGAAATTGTAATGAGGGTGCCCCCAGCTTTAGGACCTCTAGCAGGCTCCACTGCCTCAGGAATCGGGTTCTGGTGAGGGCGAAGGAGTCACAAATACAGCATGAATACATACTCATCTTCCCACTGCAAGGATTTACAAATACATGCAAGCTTCAACACACATGCTAACACTCTGTGCACAGTGCTATGTCGTACACACACACACACACACACACACACACACACACACAATTCCTCTCACCCCGCTTGATCTCCCAGTCTATCAGAACCATTCACACACATTTATATACACACACTCATACAAGCACCACCTCTGCCTCAATTTGCTGAGCAAACAGTTAGGCGGAGCACTCCCCTGTGGGGAAGCTTTAGCGGAGCCGGAGATATGAAAAGCCAGTTAAATAGCTACACTGTAGCCTGTAGTATTAGAGAAAAAAGGGGGACTACTGCACAGCATCTGGTTAATCTAGGTGCTTAATTTGACAATATACTTGGATGTTGTATTTGAACATTTCACTTAATTGACATGCCCTTGATATGTTCTCATAAGGGGCTCTCTGGAGTTGTGAAATAAAACATTTCATAGACACCATAAAACAACAGAATCAGCTCAAAGCTTTTGGATGGGTCTGTTTTGGGGTCAAACGTTGTGTATGACAGAGTAAAAGAGAGCACTTACCCTGTAGGTGAAAAGCAAAGAGGATGTTCCTTTCTTCCCACCCTTCACCTCCACCTCCACCGGGCCCCAGAGGTTTTCAGGGTCACCAGTTCCAATCTCACACACCACACTGGATAGGAAAACAGCCACATATTTATCAATTAGTGTTTTTTCTCAGTTTTAACCTCATCTTTTTGCTTTAAAATGTCAAAAATGTTTGAAACATTTACTGTGTGAACAATGTTGGTGAGGTTTTAAAACAGCTTGTTTTGCCCAATCAACACTCATAAACCCCAAGATATTCAATTAAGATGAAATAAAGCAGCCGTCGCAACTGATGATTTTAGGAACTGGATCTAGAGGATATTCAACATTTTTACTGGGAAAATTACTTGATTACCAAAACAGATGCTGATTGAGTTTTTTGCCGACTGACTAATTAATTAAGGAACTGATTGTTTCATCTCGTACTTCGTCAGGTTTGTGAAGGCACTTGTGTAAACTGGATCAATCTCTAAACAGAAGGATCTTTGGCAAATCAAAACATTTGTCTGTGCTGCTTTGACTTTGAGTTTGGCGCTGCTTCACTGAAAACAAACAGCCTCATGAAAATTTGCTAGTTCTGAATGTTACAGATACTGGCAGAGATGTGATTACTGCATCTTGTTTTAATTAGGAAAAAGTGGTGACACTACCACTTAAAAACAGAACTCAAATGGCTTTCGCTTTTTTTTTTTTTTTTTTAAATGGGCAAACACGCTAAACCAGTTCAGCTGTTGTGTGAGTAATGTTGTTATGAATGTAGTATGATTTCTAATTCCATATCGGTTGGCTCTGGAAGCTCAGAAATCGAGCCCTCAGGGAATTTTTCCACATTGCCTGGAGTTTACTAGGAATCGTGTGAAAAATTAAACACACATTCAAGTACGCTGCAGTCCTCAGGGAAAAATGTGTTGCTGATGAAAGAGGTCAGCATAAAATGGCAAGCCCCATTCTGGCTAACAGGTGGGCCCCAAGTAGACTAATAAAAACAACAACAGTCATGTCATATGAAAGAAAGAAGTAATACTACAGCGGAAAAATGTAAAAATGAAAACAATTAAGCTGCAGTGTTCAAAAGACGAGACATGGCAAGACAAAAGGAAAGCAGCAGTGGATATGTAAGCCTCCAAAAGTGGATGATTTAAAGGTGAAAAACATCCCATCTGGTCTCATAAATCCCAGTTTATGCCTCATCATGCAGATGGTGGGAGAAGAATTTGTCATGAACAGTCTTTTATAGATCATTTGTATGAAGTGAACATTTTATCTACTGTTAATTCCTGCGTCTTTTTCTTTAGCAATACTCCATAAAGACCATAAAGCACATTTGGGATGAGGTGAAACCAAGTGTCTGCACCACGAATAGACCACTAAAAACAACTAGTACTTCTCAAATAATTCAGTACATGCTAAAGCAGAACTGACTGTCTATTGTTTCATTTAAATAACTGTTTGAAATCTAATAAAATGTTTAGTATTTTACACAGATTTGTGTTGCAGATTTTTCTTTTTTTCTTTATTTTCTTGCCCGTTAATCATCTCATTACCCCAAACCCCCAAACTAGCTACTCCTCAGCCAGCTGCATGAGTAAAAATCTTTCTAAAGATTAAAGATAATAATATCCTCTTCTGCAGAAGAAGTACTTTTATCTTTATTGAAGTACATCTGTTTTTGAATGCATGAGTATTAATACATTGCTCTAGTGGTACTTTTACTCAAATAAGAATCTGAAGACTTTTTTTTCCCCACTGGCATTCCTCTCTTAAATGAGTGATTCTGTTTCTGAATTAACTTGCATCTGGAGACTTTCAGATCAATACAGTGGCATAATGAGCTAATTAAAATATACACCCAGGTCACCTCGAGGAAAGACGAAGCACTCGTTGGCTGATAACGTATCCAAAACTTTACAAACAGATTTACGCAGTTTGGCCAACAGCGTACAAGTCGATGCTGCTCATATATTTGGATAAATTCATCAAGAAGCGTAATTATTACCTCGTAGAGACAGTGTACTTCTCCTCCTGATGGATACAGGGCTGTCCAACCACTGTGATGCTTTTAATGTCTTCTTTGTGGATGCCGAGGTTAGAGCCACGAATGGTGATGGAGATGCCTCCCTGCAGGGGGCCAAAATGAGGGATGATCTGGATGGGGAAAATACAACATATGGGGGTGGGTTGGGTGTTTGTAGGAAGAAGGGATTGGAAATGGATTTACACAGATTAGTTGTGCCGTAAGAACATACAACAGATTTATACAATCTGGTTAAGTCTGCTGCAAAGTTGTATATAAAGTGTTTAATATTCAAGACCGCGGAGGAGAAACTGGATTTGTGAGAAAGATACAATAGATGCTTGTGAAAATATATATATCTAAAGAAAATCAGATTACAAAGTATCGGGTAGTGTTTTCTACCAAACATATTTTAAAGAATTAAAGTCAATGTTATTCTCTTGTGGAAAAAATAAAGTTTTACTCTGTTTTGAACCCAAAAAAATAAAGCTACAAAAACTTAATTCACAAGTGAACATTGTGACAAGTTTTATCTTACTTTACATTATCTTACTATCCAAAATGGCAGTAACAGCAAATAATCAATGTTGAAGAGAAAATATGAATGTTATATATATTTATAATATACATACACTGTTGATATATTATGTTCTTTTGGTATAATTTACAGACGACAATAATTGTATTGTAACTCAAAGAGAAACAAACAAAGGATCAGCTCTTTGAAATAAAGAGCTTTTTACAGATTGAGGTTGCAAGTATTTTTTTTTTACTTTGAAGAAATACGTGTGCGGTGTCCAAATGTCAAAGATCAAGCTGCAGCAAAGCATCGTTATAACCTGTGTCACACCGACATTAACACAGTTGCTGATTGATTTTTGTCAATGACAAATCAGGTACCAAGAGAGCAAACTAAGAATTGATCCCGTCTGCAATCTGGATGTTGAGCTGCAGGTCAGGTCAACACACCCTCAATGAAGAAAACAGAAACAGACTTTCAACTCATCTATCAACAAAAACAGGAGAAATCCATTTCTCCGATACATAATCCAATCACCAGTCAATGTCTTTTCACCGCTAATCACAAGTATTGGAAACACATACTGTTCCCAGTTCAAATGTCAACGTAAAGAGTTGATGACTATGTAAATACTCACACCAGTGATCTGGGGGTCAGGGCACTCGATGTCGTAGGGATTCTCTGAGCCTTGTGTACTGCACAACTTCTCATACACACACGCCTTCTGCTTGACGCACCACACACACCTGTATTTTGGGTCTGCGTTCTTACAGAGACTACAGTCCTCTCTCCCCATGGAGCAGTTGTACAGGGTCACTGTATGGGACGTAGTAAGAAGATATAAATTATAGTTAAATACTGTATATACAGTACATTTAGTGTATATTCAAGGCTGCCATTTATATTCACGCTTGCTTTCAAGGTTTCTTTTTGTTGTGCTCACTAAAATCTTTCACAACATTGTTTTCTTCACTGTTTAACCACCATAACCAGACGAAAGGGGGAAAGTTATCATAAATATTGATTTCTTAATCTGCGTCTCCCTCAGTTATTACCATGTTCGCTCAGGGCAACAAGCTTTAAAGGGGAACTCCACTGATTTTAAACATCAAAGTCTGTTTACAGGTCTTGTACTGCTGTGTACGTCAAAAACTGTTACATAAAAAGTCGATCGCCTAATTTTGTCTAAAAGTTTCACTCCTCATCTCTTCTTGACGTTAGTGGCTCAAAGTTACATTACCTACTATTAAAGATTAAGTTTTTAAATCTGTCCATCATGAATCCAGTGAGTGCAATGTTAAATCAGTCAAGAACTCTTTGCATGAGCTGCAGTGAGTGCTTCGCAAAGCTTTTTAACTTAGGTTTTGCATCACAGGTTACATATAGTCTCTGCCCTAACGTGTAGGTGGCGTTAAGTTTGAGATGAAGCCTGGAGACACTACTCAGGGCTCTTCAGTGTCTCTGCATGTTTATTAGGCAAAATAAAACATTACATTTGTAGCCCATTTGTATGTAAAGTAAATATTTTGCTAAAAAAGCTGCTGCAGACAACAAAGATAAGGCACAGTATTCTTTTAGCATAGATGCACATCATCCATTATAAAGTATTAGTTCTCTATTAAGGAAACATATTAGAGACTAAGTAGGGTTGGTGCATGATAACATAGAGGTGTACACAACATTTTTACAATACCTTTAATTTGAAAAGTATTTGATGTGAATGACAAGAAATGTGAAGAAAATCTAATACAGGTCTCGCAATCCCTTTTTATTAATGTCTTTGAATCCTTCATATTCTGTCAAAATGTACTTGATGATACAGTAATTACCAAGTCATTTTCTGATTAACTTTCAATTGCAGATTAAAAGTAGCTTCCTCAAATATAATGAAAGCACCACACTGGGACTAGCAGTGTACCCACAGGGCATTGTAAATAAGATCTCCACATTAAAATGTGCAAGTGTACCGTTCAGCATGCTGTCCATCTTCTTGCCCGACTCCTTGTCCTTCACGTAGAAAAGAACATTGGTCTCCGGTGACTTATCGTATGAAAACTAAGAAATTGGAAGAAAATGAATTATTAACACAGAATCCAGTGATTAATGGCACTTAAGCTCTTCTCAGCAAACAGTGTGGGCTGCTGCTCTCCCATGCCAAGGGAGAAAAAAGAGAAAGGAAAAAAAAATTGAAGAAAGCTGAAGAAATCAATGTTGGAAAAGAACATAGCTGGGGGCTATGCACTGTTTGAGCTTCCCAATAACAAAATTCACAATGTGGATGGAGACTGAGCTAAAATAACTCTAGTTAGGAGAGTGTGTCCATTAGAGGGAGCTAGAGAATATCAAAGGGACTGTGAAAACCAGTTAAAGGGTCATTTGATTTATAACACTGGAACATAAAGTCAGCTGTAAATAGAAAGTGTCCAGATGGACAGAAAATTTTAAATCAAGTGGTACTCGACAGTATATTTCACAATTTTAGTGTTGTTCTTAATTGCACTTTGTGAAACAGGTCCACAAATCAGCTACAGTTCAAGAATGTCGAGTGGAGGGCAAATCTGACAGAAGCTATTTGAACAAGCATAGTAAAAGAAGAATTAGCAGTTAAGTGTGAGCACCGAGACACAGTCGAGTATCAAGTGTCAAGCGGCTATCAAAGAGCCACACTCACAATAAATCCGCTGAAGGTGTAGAACGGCCCTTGCTCAAAATTGACGTCTTCCTCCACATTTTTCATCAGCTCAGTGCCGATGGTGAAAGTACGACCCTGGAGAACCGGACAAACAATGACAAGAAACATAGTGTGAGCCTCCTCTTTTTTTTTTCTCTCTACAGAGCAGGAAATGTAACATAATATGTTTGAACATTAGCTAAATCAATTCATATATCATAATCATATACGAGGAGACGAAGGGTAATCAGAAAAAAATCTTTATCAGTTTGTGAGCAATTATTCTTTGAAATGGGAGCCTGGTTAAAGATTTTGCGTAATTTGGTCCAAAAACCAATAGACAAGATGTGTAAAAAAAAAAAACATGAGGTTTTACAGAAATGCCTTAAATTCTGCCACTTTACCTGGTAGAGGTTCAAATTGATCCCCTCAAAGCTGATTCGAGTCTTGTAGCCCACAGGAATCAGCACAGGGTCTGGATTCTCAAATTGAGGACACTTCGCTCCCTAAGAAGGCATCAAAACAGATCAGATACTCCCACTTTCTAGCATTTACATTTTAAATGTGCCAACCACTTAACGGACACGCTCATCTGTGGCGACCGATAAGTGTATCACTGAAACATCTGCTGACTTGTAAATTGATATCCTCCATCCTACAACATTTGTCATGCAAGATGGTGGCAGCTGATATAAGGATTTCAGTTTTTTATTAATTTTCAGGAGGAATTTGGGTCATTCATGCATTGCATCATCTGTGGTAAGTAGATGGGTCGAACTAAACTTTTGATTCACCTTCTCCAACAATTAGACTAAGCACACGTTTGGAGAAAGAGTCTTTGATCTGCTGGTGATGTCTTAACCCTTAAGATGACAAACCTGGCGATGCTTGATGATGTTTGTGCCCACAACGCTATCGTCCATGTCGCTGCAGGTGTGGTCGAATGTGTTCCACTGGCAGACCCACTGACTGGTCACACATGACATACATCTGAGAGAACACACAGAAATACAGACAAATACACACAGTGATGAGAAAATGCTTTCGCACACATAATTAGGCAGGAGCGCGCGCACACATAAAAGCTCACATACACAAAAACTGAAAACGTGCAAACTCATCAAAGAGCGTCCAGCACAAAAATCCATGCTGCTGACAACAAAATGGATCTCTACAACTTCACATAAGCAAAGCTCGTTCATCACACATTCCTCGGCATGAAAGAAATGAAGAAAAAAATAGGGAGGGGAAAAAAAAAATAGCGAGATCGACTTTCATTTTTTGATTAATGAAAAGGAAACTGAGGCAATTTCCTGAGCTTGGTAATAAAAAGAGGAGAGAAAATGCAAGAGGTGCATTCAAAACTACCATGCATCACAATTTACACACAGAGCCTTGATCTCTCATCTGTTCATGCACGGTGATACATTTACATCAAGGTTGTCAGGTGATGCTGTGTTCAGTGTCACTGTGTATTTTCAGTGAGTGACAGAGCAGAACTGACAGAACAGAACAGTCGGACTCACGGTGTGTTTTCGGATTTCCTCACTGTGGCAGCGCAGTTATAGAAGCTGAACTCTCGCGTTGCCAGCTCCACCGTCCTGTTGACGAAAACCCCAATGGGCACGGCTACGAAGTCTGAGTGCAATAGAAATAAGTTGCATAAACAGTTTGGGTGCATAAACCTTTACACAATATTGGATAAATCTTTTAACACATATACAGTAGTTTATGATATAATTCTATTTTATGCATTTATCTACAGAGCAAGGACTCACATAACTTTCCACTAATTATGTTTTCATTTGAAAAGTTTAACCATAAGCCAATGAACCTGCTTGTGAACTCTCGGTTGGCTCCAAGTACTCATTAAGTCCAGATCACCCAGTACTTGCAGGAAATTATTTAGCCAACATGACAACCTATAGCACCTAAACAATAGCATGACTCAGTACAGTAAATAAACAGTTTACTGTGGAGAAAAAGCTGTTATTTTCCTAAAAAGCTTCATGCTTAATTAATAAATGTATTTTTTGATATTAGCAACGGTGACATGTAGCATTTTATTAGCATAGGGATTATAAAGTAACATTAATTAAGCTCCCTAAACTCTTTACTAGCAAATCAAATGACTAAATCCAACTAATATGCGAAAGACCATGGTTCTTTTGGCACCAGATTAGTTCCCCAACTTTTATCACTTGGTAATGCACCATTTGTTATACTGACAACAAAAGACATTTGCAGTGAGGCCACACCTTGGTCCTCAGGTGTTTGTGGTATAAGCGATGGGTAGGGCAGATCGCAGTAGACCTGACCGGGCTCAGACATGGTCCCTCTGCTCTGGAAAGAGAGAATGTTGCACTGCAGATGATCAGAGGGTCCAATAGTAGGAAGTGAGGGGAGGTGGATCTTCACCTGTAGAGAAAAAATATATAAAGAATAGTGTAAACTAGTGAAATCAGTGAGGATTGTGATTTGGCAGAATGTCATCAGTTAAGATTACATGAATGTCTTCTGCTTGGTGTATAATTCAAACACTGCAATGTAACTAAAGTTACAACCTTTTGAAAGGCTGACACTGAGTGAGAATGAGAAACGGGGAAAGGTGATGCTGATGGAAATACAAAAGTGAGTCAGAAAAGGATGGACAGAGAAGTAGTCAGGAAGCGTAGGAAAGAAAAAAAAAAGCAACTTGAGAGAGAAAGCGCACAGGAGAGGCTCTCCATCTTCAGGCTGCGAGTACAATCAACTAGGTCGGTTATAATAAGCTGGTTTGGAGTTTTCTGGTTGGATCAATACAATGCAGGAAGAGCCAGAGCACAGGGTCTCTGATTCACAATAGAACCTGTTTATTACTCAGGCTGTGTATGTTTGTGTGACGTGCATGTAAGTGGGGTTGTGTACTGCAGAGCAAGAATAGACAGAAAGAGATGCAGAGAACAAAGTGGGAGAGTGAGAGAGAAGAGAATCAGTACTGTACCTTCTCAGTCTTTTTACAGGAAAGGTTCGAGGGATGGAAGGAGACGATCTTGACACACTCCTGCTTGGGGCTCCACAGCCAGCCATTCTTCTCCTCTGCCCGTCGGCACTCAGACCTCCTGGTACACCTTCAGACGAAGGATGAACAACTCCCATCAGTCTCTGCTCCACATTCCCTAAACACTTTTACAAGGCCTTAAAAATACAAACTATGGGTTCTAACAGAAAATAACATGCCCAATTGACTTAAATCAGGAGAAAATCTGGGCAGAATTTCAAAATGAAGTTTTGTATAGGTATGAAAAAACATTAAATGTCCTCTGTTTTGGCAGCATGAAAGTAACAATCATTTTGAGTTTAAAAATACTTATAATCAATTTGTTATTTTTAAGCATACTGCCACAAATACCCCAGCACATATTTGCTACTTTTCTTTGTCTCTTGGACACAAAAGTGGATGCATTTAGGTTACAGCATAATATAATATACAAATATACGGTCATTTCAACATCTGCAATCTAATTTGATATAATCTGATATGCTTTCATAATTACACTACATTTCACAGGAGAAAAGAAAATAGAATACATAATCTACAACAATTACACAAGTTCTAAATTTCTTAATTGTTTTGTTTGTTTCCAGTCAGGTGAAGCCCACAATCTAAAATAACCCCAGTCTTAGTGCTGATGATATGTTTACAAAGAGATGAAATCTGATGCTACAGTATAATGTAGCATCACATTTCTGTGGAAACGTACATTGTTTAAGAAGTTGGAGTAAAGGGATTCAGCTTCTACTAACATTTATTTTTTATTACTGAATCAATCTGAAAGTCTGAAGGTGTTGACATGAAGTGCCATGTTTCGGCTGAGCACTGCAGCTGCAAATCCAAGTCAATCTAAGTCCCTGTAAAATACATGATACACAAAGGCCCTTGGATCCTTCAGACTCTGACAAATATAGGCTGATGAGAGTAAATTGCACATACTGCCTTCACTGCATGAGGCTGACAAACAGCTTTAATTCCTTACGGCTGCACGGACAACAGGAGATGGAATATAAACACAGAGGGATACTAAAAGTGTCTGCAATAAAACACGGAACAAATACCCCGCTGTGTTTTACAGATGGAATTGCATGTGTGGGTGTTCGTGTTAGCCTGGCGTTGTGTGCATGCATTTCTAAGTGAATGCATGAGTTTGTGTACGTGTGTGTGTGTGTGTGTGTGTGTTCGTGATCCTCACCTGCCCTCCAAGACACACCAGCCACAGTAAGGGTCCCCAAGTTCCACGCATGATTGGCAGTCTTTCTTTTGGAGGCACGTCTGCACCGGCACCTTGGTGATCTGGAACATTACAACGTGAAATATGATCAAACAGTGCACCTTAGGGGAGACACTGCACGAAATAAGAAGCATTTTAAGTAGAGACAGAAATACTGCTTGGTTTGTTGAAGGTGGGCAGAGCAGGAGTAAAAAAGAGTCATGTCACAACACATGGTCCCTCATTTCTGCTCCACATGTTTAATTACTGAAACAATTTCTTCTGTCTACATGCTAAATCTTTTTTTGTCCCCAGTGGTGGGAAGTACATTTGCTTCTGAAATGTACTTCAGCATGCTTGTAAGCTTCACACAAAGTGCTTGTCTGATCATGAACCTCCTCTCATGGAGGTTTCAGATGCTGCTGCCAATAATTTTTGTAGTTTTATGAAAATTAAACTGTCTGATGTTCACTCACACCACAAAGCAGCTATTGAGCAAATCTACATCTCTGAGTTGTTCAGTGATTCAAATATACAGTAGAATAAAATAAAAACGTTTTATTTGAAGTAATATTTTCCATACAAACGTTTACTATAATTTAATATTTTTGCATTTTGTATCTACTTGTACTTCCTACATTGTACTCCAGCTTCTTCCTATACAGATTACACCCTGCACCCTAAACATTTCAGATACAGTAAAAAACATATTAGTCATTATGTGTTTGTAGCAGTCATGTGTTACGACTCTTATGTGGCTCACTCACAGTTTCATCTACAAAAACCTGAGTCATCTTGTTGTGTTTTCTAAAAAAATTATTCAAGTTTCCCTTTAAAGACAGAAATGTCTGTTAGACAGTACTTGACTAATACTTTGTTCCTGTGTTATTGAGATAAAATTGTCCTAGCAGGAGGAGGAGCTAGTGTAGAAGCTATGTCAGACCATGTCTACCACTTAATGTGTTTCAGTTGTCTTTTGCTGACAGATATGTGACAAAAAAAGATCTTCTATTTTAATCAATATAGTTGTCAACTAAGGCACTTTAATTCACACTTTGCATGTGAATCATAACCATCATAACCACAACCCGAAGGCTTCAAATCGTGTATTTGTGTATCTGTGTGCCAAAACTGTGCCTGAATGCCTCCGAGTAGTCAGGTTACGTACAGTTGTCTGCAAAAGTTTGTGCATCCCTTGCAGGTCTTCTTTGTGCAAACACTGCTGCACAGCCTTTGGTGATAGATAAATAATAGAAAAGCGATAGGACAAACAAACCTTTTTCTCTGTCGTAATGTAGAGGTTGCTGTGACTGAGGTCAAAGAAAAGGTTCTTGTTGACCTTCTCTCCTACGGTGTCAACAGGCATCTTGCCGTACACATGTGGCTGTTCATTCAGATGTACCTTTGCAAACAACAGAAAGTTAACGTCAAACATAAGGTCTTTAATTCCTGAGTTCTCCTTCCCTCAGGTGAAAAATTAAGTAAAAACGTAGAAATCAGATCAGAGGACAACTTCACCTTGAAGACCTCTCCCTTGACGTTGCCCAAAAAGGCGATTGTGTGATCGTTCTCCACAGCGACAGATACGGCGGTCAGAAGACCTGGCATAGTCAACACGGCATTTGCCTTTAAGGCAAATCTTGGCTTGCTGGCCAGAGGAGAAGGCAGAAAGTCTGCACCACATGTGAAGTTTTTCAGCAAATCTTTCTGTAAATGGATAAAATATACCAAAACACATCATTATTGTCTGCCTTTTAGTCAAAAGTGATGCAATTAGCTTAAATGACTATAGGATGTAGGAATAACATTAATATATAAAAACACTTTTCCACATTAGTTTAGGACAAAGTAACAGCTTAAATTCATATTCATTCAGAAAAGAAATGCCACTACAGTAGGTCGTTGTGTTGCACTAAGAGAGAAGCAGTCACACGTGATGAACAGTGGCCTACTTCATTTATGATTGTACTAATGCATTATTGATGTCATAGTCTTAAAAAAATGTTATTGCACTGTTTCTGTTCGAGTGACAGTGTTTCGGAAACACAAATCTGTTCTGGTGAAAAGGGCTAAAGCTCTGAATTCAAGAGCTTCTTGCTTTATTTCAAATGATCAGACCTAAATAATTTAAGGTGTTATCGAACATGGTAGTAAAATATATTTATTTTAGCATCATGCTTCAGATAACCCAGCACAGTAGCTGCAGCGCCATGCCTCTCATCATTGGTACACACTTAATTCTTGTAGATATATTATATATAGGAGATTTGTGTAAAAAATTATGTAAAAGTTATTTATGTCAAGACAAACCATTCATCCCGCAGTCAAGTACTTTGGCTAGAGGGACTGATTTAGTCGACAATCTTTTTGCCTACTATATCTATATGGTATTTTTCTGGATGAGTTAAGGGAATTGGGAAAACAGATATGGGAGGAATGAAAATATGTGAGGCAGAATAAAGAGATTTAGATAGAACAATACAAAAGAATCTTAGAACAAAGACTGGGACACTGGGACATTAAAGTAAAGAGTGACACATATGTGCATTATTGATTGGAACAAAGGGAATTCTTCTAAACAAATCCCAGCCTCTCATTTTCTTCAGACAGACTTTTTAAAACGTCTTGTGACACAAAAGAAGCACTTACAGCAATTTTTGATGTGCAGAATTCCTCAGTTTTACTTGTGTAGGGAATATGAACAGCAGCAAAACCACCTATTTTCCCAGAGTCACTGTAGCAGGCGCTGATAATATCCACCAGCCTCTCATTGATGGAGCTGAGTGGGTACATACAGAGAGCAGAGTCGCTGTCATCGTCGTCAGAACTCGCCACTATGAACAAAACTTTGCTCCATGAGACGACATTCCCATATAGACTTGATTCCGTCATGACCCGTGCAAGCTCTTTTCCCGGAGAAGCCACAAATGCAGCTTGGACTTTGTTGTACCTATTATCTGCACAGCTTAACTGGAGCTCCGTGTGGGAATAGTAATGGTGGTCCTCTTCGCAGAGACGAGATATAAAGGTCAGGTTTTTGTTATCTGTACCATCAAGAGTCCTCGAGAAGAGGAAATAAACAAACCCATCCTCTTTGAAGGCATGCCGGAAGTCATGTAGGAATCTGGGAGCAAATGGTGTCGTCTGTACCGTAGATGCTTCAATGATGCTCTCAAACACAACCCAATCCCGGAAGTCCTGAAGGATTCGCGTGCTGATGAGTTTTGTACTATCCTGGGTGCCGTAGCCCTTCCCAACAAGGAACACACTAAAGTTCTGTCCATCTTTAGAGTAGGTGGACATGACGCCCACCACATTCACATTGTCCTCTATGCTTGCAACGTAAGTCCTCTCTCCTTTACTGTCACTGTAATACAGCTGCTGTTCCACGTTGGTCAGATTTAGGAGGGAGCAAATGCCTCTGTAGCGGCTGCCGCAAACTATGAGTGAACCGTTGGACGGGTGGACCAGCAGAAGCTTGTTGAGGTTGGGCATGGGCTTCGTGTCTTGGCAGGCTGAAGCAGGAGGGGTACAAGTCCGGGCGTCCTCTTTGGGGCCAGTTTCAGCACGAGCTTCCATGTGGAGTGACGGCCCCAGCTGAAAGATGGTGTTAATAGCTCCCAGGTAGATGCGACCAGTCTGGGGATCTTGGACCACATTGTTGATGAGGGTCTCAGAGGTGAACTCCAGGAGTGGGGTGCTGCTGCTCGCCTCCTGGACTCGTGAGGTCAAATGGCAGAAAAGGAAGAGGAGGAGGGAGGCCCAGCTTTCCATCTCTGGAGAGAACAGAAGCAGAGAGGTGCTTTATTATTAATGAAGTTTAATGCACATACATAGAGTGCATTCAAAATCAGCAACACACACACACACACACACACACACACACAAAGATTACTAATCTGCTCAATCAAATCTACTATGAAGGTAGGGCTGGGCGATATGGAGAGAAATTCATATCCTGGTATATTTTGGCTCTCTCACGATATACCTTTTATATTCCGGTATTTTCTTGTCAAGTCAAGCATGTGATATTATAAAAATGTTATTACACATAGACGGTCATCTGAATTGATAACTGAGATGTGTTCGTTCTTGTTTTAAAACAATTACTTAAGTAAAGAGAAGTCACTATTATGTAAATTTAAAAAATGAAATAAATTGCTTGATACCTGTGTCCTTCAACGCTGCCGACTTGAACGACAGATGTGCTGTGACTGGCTGTGGCCGCATGCGCAGTGGGAGAGGTGTAGGTGTGTGTGCGTGTTGTGTGTGTGTGTTTGTGTCTGTGTGAGAGACAGAGAGAGCCTGATGAAAAAGTCTGCTCTCGGTTGTAAAGATCTAAATGTGAGCACGGTAAAAACGGTATTGAACGGCATGTAAAAATATATCAGTATAAACAGGTATACCGTTATTCCGCCGAGCCCTATGTGAAGGTAATGTCTACAAAGTCTGCATGCATGTTAAGGAATTCAATCAAAGAGTTTTAAGCTATTTTTGCACATATTTGCTCTTTTTCTGAGTTGGAAGAAAAGATTGACACCGCTCTCGTAACTGCATCATATACAGCGGGGGAAATAAGTATTTGACACATCAGCATTTTTATCAGTAAGGGGATTTCTAAGTGGGCTATTGA
>JAUYWH010000024.1:17521188-17569887 GCA_034779795.1 Ctenopoma multispine
GATTTTTTTGTATGAATTCAATATTTGGCTTGATGGCAACATCTGGTGGAAATTTTGCATCAATAGCCCACTTTGAAATCCCCTTACTGATAAAAATAATGATGTGTCAAATACTTATTTCCCGCGCTGTATATAAAGCTGCAACGTTTTCCTCGTGTTGCATCTGGCCACGTGGATACTTTTTTTGGTTTTAATATAATTGTTAGAAATGTCCGCAGCCACTCCAATCCCTTTGATATAAATTACACCTTTTCAAGTGTGTGAAGAAATGAAACATTACAGCAAAATGGTCAAATCAATCTTTAATATCTGTTTACTGAGGTATCTCAATCAATCCGAGTAAATCAACAGACTTCATGATGACAATCGTTCTTTGTTCGTGTGTTTGTTCGAGGTTAAGCAGAAGTAACCAACATTCACCTACACTATGCTGGGGTGGAGACAGAGATCTCAGTGACATATAATAAAATCTGGCTACCTGTATGGATACAAATGAACAGGAGTAAATTAGAAAATGTGTTGCTGCTTGTGCATGACTCACCTCCCTGCTCCAGTTCTATAAAGGGCGTGTTATTTTGGATTTAAGAGACTTAATATCAGAAATGATCACTGATGAAAAAATTTAACTGTGCCGTGGGGGGGTGGGGGGTGAATAAAGATTAAGGCCAAGAGCTAGATCTCAAATCATAACACAATAAAAGCCTATTTGAAAATCTTGGATCCACTCCAGCTTCATTTGCATTCATTTTATCCTGCCTAGATGTGATCAGGAAGTACACAGTTTTGTTTCAGGAAACACGATCACACGATATCCCTGTAAGATACAGACAGCGTCATGTACTGGTGAACAGCATGTTCCTGTGGAGTCCTTGCCCACTGCTGTTTGCCCAGGCTGTGGTAAATATGGAACTGCAGGTGGCTTTGAAGCAGCTATTGCCCACACGGCACATATGCGTCTATGCTTGCACGTGGTTGCGAGATGGCTCGGTCTCAATGGTCTCCTGATTCTCATTCCGTCTTGCCAGTCAAGTCCACAGGCACATTTGTCAAACTGAAAACCCCTGATGAAACTTTTAGCAAGTCACTTGCCAGACTTGTGTTTTATTATGTTAACCTGCCTTCCCTCACTGGACTAAGTGGGGAGACCGCTGATTACACATGTTGCCCAGGGGGGGGCTCTGCTAATTTCAGTGGCAACTCCCATTTGCATGTAAGTGCCCACCACTCGATTTCATGATTTTATTTTTCTTTCCATTTACTGCCTCAGTCCATTCCCCCCAACCAATTTCACTGCGTAAATGTATCGTGCCCTTTTCAATTCATAGCCTTAAATATTTCCATTAAAATTGAAATGGGGCAATAAAATCCCCGTCTGTGCTTATTCAGGACAGAAATGTGTGTAGTTGGTTTTCACAGCTTTAATTAAAAGGGAGGGGCAGTTGCTGCTTTGTCAAGATTTAACTAGAGGAACAGCGAACTAGAGAGGTGGACAAAATAAGAGAAACATTATGTGAACAGTAATTTCAGCTCTAAAATAACAGAACTTCCATTACTAAGACATTTCCACTGGCAAAGCTGAACGACAATACAAGCGTGTGTCAGCGTTAAGAGGTGCCACAATAACTCACTTTAATGTTTGACTTTTTTTTTTTTTTTTTTTTGAAGGGAAGCATCACAAACTGCACAACCTGCAAAATGTTTTCGGAGCTTCAAAATGGTGACAACATAAGCAAAATAGAGTCAAACTGCACAAGAGTTGAGGCAAAATGTTCACAGAGCGACTCAGAAAAATTGCCTTAAAAAAATCACAGAATTAAATGCACCTCTGCAATGCAGTGTTGATGTAGTTACGTTTTCTCTTTAAAAGTGAGCTTCACAAAGCCTTTCACTGGGCGTATTTAGGGCAGGACTGCCTTTTGGCAATAACTTGTAAGACGCTAGAGCTAGAATGCATATGGTCTTGTACTGAACCAAAAAAAAAACCTCAAAAATCAATTTACGCTACAATAAACTGAACGGTTGAATGCACTGCTTGTATGATAACTGATACGGTCCTTGTTTATTAAAATTTCTACCTATAGCTATTCTCATTTTCAGTCCTTTGGTAAGTGCTGATTCCCATTTCTGGGTGGATCCTGTATATATGTAAATGCAGATTTCATTATCATTACATCTCAGTTTGTAGTCATTTTGTTACATTTCACTCAGTAAATGCTCACAAAGAGCTGTTTTTTTATCTGTTGTCTGTTGATGGGAACAGTTTGGACTAGAAAGGTTCAAGTGTCATGCCACATCACCTTTAATGTGCATTTTTGCTATTTGTGGAAACACCTGAAAGGAACATCCAGAGTACTGAAACTTCATCAGCAGCTTGTGTACGTACTATATATGTAAATTAAACCAATACTAGGTCTGTGCATCTACGAAAAATGTCTGCTGTTGACAGGTGTTTGCTTGATGCTGCAGAGTTATTTTTCTGTTTCTGTACCCAACAAGGAAGACTGTGCTGTCTAAATATTGAGTGTGATTGCAAATATGAACAGTAATTGAAGCATGACTGCCTCTCTGAATGTATTTCCAGTGTGTGCCGTCCACTAAAAACTGTAATATACTGTACATATTTCTATCCGTTCACTCAGCCACGACACAGACCGCACAGAGAGACTCTACAAAAGGTGGATTATGTCAGTGGTTTCTGTGACAGAAAATGACTTGATTCCTTTGACTTCTGATCAAACAAAGCAACTTTCTGCTGTGATGTACAAGGCAAGGACAATTGTCTTGCGGTGCTCATTTAGGTTTCCGAAAACTCCAGTTCCACTTACATCCATGACTTCAAAGAGTCCTTTTTCCTATTCATGCAAATCCTATAGCCGGCCCCCGATCAGAAAAAAAAGTGTCACGCAAATTTCCCTCAGATGCTGCATTGTGGGTCAGTGCAAAAGAAATTCTTAACATATTTCAAAGGAGGCTGTTCTCTCCTAGGATGCCTCCTTCTGTCACTATCACTTTTCATCCTTTTTTCATGGCTTTAATCCTGAACGCTGGAATTAAAGAGGCTTCAAAGAGTTGAAGAGAGGCAGACGTCTGGTGGAGGTGACACAGGTGGAATGAGGCCCATTTCTCCCCGGACCAACCCACCTCTTTTTTCTCAACAAGTCTCTAAGCTGCTGTGAGAGAACATGGCAACTGGGTATACCATCCAACACGTGGCTATTCTGAATAAATAAAAAGCTGCTAAATTTAGAGCCTGTGTGCTGCATCAGCCTGCAGCTAATGAAGCCTCTAGGCCTGGGATAAATAATAATGAAAGACATCATGTGTTAATGAAGCTGGCACATCTGAAAAATGTGATCCTGTGAATGACACAAGTGTTGAAATAAAGCTGCTTGATAGTCATCATTGAATTGACCTCACATTACAAATCTCAACTCATCCTTCTGCACAGGTTTCACTTCATAGTTGCATGCACTACTGTAGTAACAAGCAACGTGTTTTTGGTGAAAAACACTGAATCTTTAAACTGAACTGTCGCTGTCCGAATTAGCTTTAGCAGTGCAGCCCATGGGAACTCACAACTCAGCTGTGATACACACTATGTTACTTCAAACACCACAATGATGTGATAACCGTGTTTCCATCACAACAGGTAGTTCTTGAGCTACTTACAGGGAAATATTTCCAGTTCTTCCAGTATTAAGTAAAAACCTCTTGTACAAATAGATTTCCACTTGAGTGGAAAATGCACATGATTTAAGAGAACTTCTAGCCTTTGCTAATTCTCTAAATAAAATAAACGAGTAGTAAAGAGTCATGAACAGAGGTCACAGTTTTCATAGTAGTTGAGACTTATTAAATATCTAAATCTGAATACATCAGGGGTTTAATTTGCCTATGCACTTAAAAACAATGTTGTGAATGACACCAAGTTATGTAACTTGGATTAGGAGAGAAAAAACACAAAAGATACACAAATGGAGAAAATAACTATATCACATTATTGTTACTGTCTAAAATACTACCGTTCCCCATGGAGATCAATAAAGTATTTCATATTTAAACCAGCAACAGACAAAGCCCATGTACTACAGAACTAAAGATGTCAGAGAAGCAGAAAATTGTGGCATTATCAACGCTGATGCAATCATTTAGCTTAGAAGAAAAGTGGCAAAACTGCATAGACACGACTAGATTCAGTGAATCATAACATCCTGTTCTTTGTTTGAAGAAAAATAAACATTAAGAGAAAAACTGTTGAGGTAGCACATGCACAGACTTGAAAGTAGCACATAAGGGTGCGTTTCTTTGTTGACTTGCAGTCATTACACACATGCACATGCTCCTTTTGTTGACAACCATAGCACCATCCTTTTCACCCTACCTCCCTCCACAAGTTAGGACATGCCTGGACAGCAAAAGCAGCTCTCAGCAGAGGAAAATGAAAGATAATTGAAAAAAGGCAGGTGTGCACACAAACACACACAGATTCATAAGCTTAGAGGTACGTGCACAAGCGCAGCTTGAAGTGCTGACAAGGTAATCCCACTCTGACCACACACAGACACTCTGTGTTTCTTTGACACAGGGGCACTAAAACCCAGCATGGCAGTCCACACGCCTTTCGGCCAATCCCCTTGCCACACAACACCCACATCTCCCTTTTCTAGGATGACACCTACCAGGAGAAAGTGTGCAATCGTGGCTGCACAAGGAAGCAGAGAAGGGAAAAACGAGACGGGTGGGAAATGTGTGTGCAATGATTAAATAGATCACATACACAAACACTTCCACAACTGCTGACCTGGCAATTTTTGAACCAGCGTGACTGCTTCTCTTTCTCTCTCATTAAAACAGATATGGAAAGAAAACTGATATAATAAATAAAAAACAGACACCCTACCCCGAAAACATAATAGGATATCACCACATACTGTGATCAGTCATATTCAGCACTTTTTTTTTTATCGGGGAGCTGGCTTTGACAGATGCCAGGGACTGACATTGATGTGGGGTGTCTTCCCATTGAAACTGCTTTTAGTGGTATACACTGATAAAAGTGAACCTCTATTAAATTACCTGCATGTCCCTAGAGGCCTCTGGACTTGGTAGAGAGGGGGGAAGGAGAGGTGAGCTAGGGGTTAATGCTCTAAAGCGAATCTTTTCATGTCTCTTGCACCTTGTACGGTGCTGTAAAAGGCCTGATAAAACAAGGCAACATGACAATGTGGGTTAGGAGGAGCTATACAAGGAGCCGGAAATGATGGGCAGATGATGAGCAGAAAGATGGGCCTTGTCCTTTATTTTCTCGTTGCCACTGAAGGAAGGATAGGCAGAACAAGCGGCATTGTTAAAGATGAAGCATGAAGTGGGAGAGCGTGGAGAACTCGTTCTTTCTCTCCTCCTATCTTGCTTCTTTTTTTTTTTTGACATGCAAACGCTCTTGTCCCATCCTTACAGTCAAATTGTTTCACAAGCTGCAAAGGGAGGCCTGTATGACGAAGGCAATCCAATTTCCATATGAACAATTACCCTGCCGTCAGGGTTGGCAGTTCATTTATTTCAATTTGACTGACTGGGAGAACCATGCTCACCAAAGAAGCCAGCTCAGGCACGGGCGGGGGATTGATGGGCCAGGTCCATTTCAGTGGGATCCAGCTGCTCTGGCCTAAATATGCTAACACCTTTAAAGTAGCCTGTGACCTAAGAAGCGCGTGAACCACACTTTCTCTATTATCACCCCATGTGTGTGCATGTCCTAGTTCTTACGCCTGTGCGCTTGTGTTTCTCTGGCCTCTTGTGTATGTTTGACTGTTGTGATGTATGACCATGAGTCAGGGGGTGTGAGCATAACACACACACACACCATCCTTTTAAGCACAGCACTTTTCCTCATTAGGACTAATAGACTGTTTGTGTGTCTGTTTACCTCTCCGTCACCATTTTCAAGGCTCTTGCTATCTCCCCTCTGCCAGCTGGACACTTGAGCGCATAACCACAGGCACACACATATACGCACACATGTTTAAATGTGCAGGGACACACACAGACACACCATCTACTAGACTTTTCTGCGTCATACCTTTCTCTGCAGCCGACCTCAGTGTCTCTTATAATCTCTCAATCTCTGTTTGTCTCTCAAACAAACACACAAATGCAACCTCTCTCTGTCTGGACAGCAGCAGCTTGGACTAATCTCCCAATGCTAACTGGCCTCTCCCACCCCCAGCTGGATGTTGCAGCTCTCCAGCAGGACAGAGTGGCTGTTTGCTGTGTGGACACAGCTGGCGAATGTAGGAAACCTGATTAAATGGCCTGGCCTGACGGAGAAAAGCTACTTTCAGGAGCCGATGGCTCCTCCGACATCGCCACTACATCCAGACGGTTGCTAATACACACGAACAGTTGTAGGGACAGGCATGCATACACAAGCTCACTAATCAACTTGACTCACTCAGATGTGCTGAGATCCAACAATAACTGCATATGAAAAATGCGTACCCACAGTAGAAATGGAAAATAAATTGATTGTTTAGTCTATAAAGAAGTGCCCAAAATAATGTTTTCCAACTGCTTGCTTTGTCTGAGTCCTAAAGCAAATGTTACTCAATTTAAATTGACAAAGTTTTACATATGAAAAGCTTTTTTGATTTTTGCTTGACAAATGACTAAAACAACATCAATTGTTAGAAATGATAAAAGTTCTGTCCATCAACTTTATCGATGTATAGACTTAAAATTTCAGAACTAACTACAACTTTCACTTCCTTGTGACACATTAATTGATTGCTAAAGGGAATTTCACTGCTCTTGCCAGACTTCAAGTTTCTTTTTAAGAACAGGTAGTGTTGATTCAGTGTCTAGCTCACGGGCACTTCAGCAGTTTTGACGCTTGCTCACACACAGAGACTTAAATCCCTGCTTTCTCTAGTTGGAGGCCAGCTTCTCCACTCTGTACTCCACCTCGAGGCAATTCCCTGTTCCCAACACACCCTCCACTTACATACAGCACACACTCACGTTCCAACACACATGCAGCCACAATTAAGAAGTCAGGCAGGCAGACTGACTGCTGGGAAGGAATCCATTACACACCTTATTGGTTATAATGATTTCACTTCACCAGCATAAACGCCAATGAGCCATGAAGGTATCTTGTAATGTGGTTTAGTCTCAGTGCCCAGCTTTCGTTTGGTTTCAAGGGGAATTCAGATCTTATGTTGACTGATTGCTTGTCTGCCCTCTTACAGGAATTCACATGAGCAGTGGACAAGGAGATGTAACCAGTGTGCATTTAAAGGAGCTCTGGCCTTAAAGGAATAGGTCAACATTTTTATAAACATGTCTATTTGCTTTGCTTACAAGAGTGAGATAAGAAGAGTGACATTGATCTCATGTCTGAGTGTGAACTAGAATCAGGACATGTTTAACCTAGCTTAGCATAAACACTGGAAGAGGGAAGGAGCAGCAAGTCAGTTCCAGTTCAGTGTAACAGAAATACATTTGCCAACACTTCCAAAGCTCTGTAAATAGCATTTTACTTCTTTGTTGCTTAATACAAACAACCACGATTTGCTCAATGAGTTCTTCTTAGTCTTTAGCTATAGTGAGTTGGCAGATACATGGTACCAAACCTGATAGACTCATTTCAAAGATTAAATGAGTCACTCCAGATACTTATATGCATGTAAAAGTGTGTGACAACAAGACACTGAGAATCTACAGAATCATCTATCATCTGCAAGAAATAGTTCTAGCAAGTAATGAACCACAGGTTGAGGGGGTTTTTACACTTCTGCATTAAACACATAAGTAATGAAAAGCAACACGTTAATTAGTGAGCTTTACACATGTTGGGAGGTGTATTTTTCATCTTGAATGGAGCCAAGCTTAATGCACAGGTATGCAAGTGATATCAAATCTCTCATCTCACTCTTGGAAAGAAAGCAAATGAGCATATCCTTCCAAGTTTTAGAGCACAAGCTGTGAGAGAAGAAGACATCTCTCTGGTTCCGTCCAGACTTGTAAGAGTTGAAGAAGTGAGAGAAGTAACCTGAAGCAAAGAGGTAGGAGGGAAGAGAGATGATCAAGAGACAGAAAGAGGGGGGGAGCAATCTCTCACACACGTTACTGACTGAGTCTCAACAGCTCCTTTGTGTGCACCGGCAGGTTCCTGTCACTTGTCAAGATGAGTCAAAATGTGTGGATGGTGACGGAGCAAAGTGATGGTGGAGATATAAGCATCAGCTGAGCTCCAGAAAGATTCCAGCTTTTGGTAATGACTAACAGTTATCAGGTAATGGCCCAAAGATTAGTCAGCTCTCCTCAGCATATGGAGAAAAGGTCACGTTTGGAGCTTTAAAGGTAATGGCTAAATGAGCTGCAAAAAATACCTCATAAAATTAAATAGCTTTCAGTGAAAAGGAGTACTTTCCGCTGTTCATGCAGAAGGAAATAGACTGGGCTACTTTTTAATTAGTTGGACGATGAAAACTAATCACAGGAAGGGCAGACTCTGATAAAACATATGTATGCCTCAACACAAACCTCAATTCATAACACAAGAGCACCTTCTAACTTCCTCCATCTCTCACAAATATTAATGAAAAGCCAAATTTGCTTGGACTACATCTGCTACTTCTACTTAGTGTTACACACTTCCACCAAATGTTCCTGATGCTATCGAAATAACTCCATAACCCTCATCCCTTCATCCGCCGACCCTTGCAATCTTCATCCATCATCTATCGTGCTGCTGCAGCCAGAGGGGAGAGAGCTGCTAAGCAGGGCCTGACTAATGGCTAAACAAACACCATTATCAGACCTCAGTGGCCGAACGCTGAGCTACAGGAGCCCCATAGCAGCTGAGGCTCTTTAATACTTAATCCCTGCTGCCCTTCTCTGCTAGCAGCTGCTCTAAACTAAGCAAGAATTTGTGTCACTGAACGTCCACTAATGAGAGAATAAGCACAAAAACATGACTGAGGAAGTAATTTGAGGTAAAGAGGAATGTCATGCATACATGTCACTTCAAGCAAGAAACAGTGTCAAGAATGGACAGAATTAAGAGGAGGTACAGAGAAGTGCGGCCCACTCATCTTGGCCAATTCCCTTCCTAAAAAAGGCTCAGGGAGAAGTTAATGAGCCTGTTACAGCCCCACGGTTCCCTTGATAAGGCTGCTGATTACACCACATGTTTGAGCAAGAGGATTGCGCGTGTATTTGCAATGCATATTCGTATGTGTGTGTCACCTGACCCAAAGCGGTCATCTGCTAATCGTATGTTCACAAGTCAAGAGCGCACACTTTCTGATAAACACACTTTCACACACCAATCACCACTGAGGCGCAATCTATCCCGCTCACACAGACTCCCTCGCCTACATACACCGACAAAGTCACACCCGTGATCACATTTCTCACACACACACACATACACTCACACACTCAATCAAGTGTGACTGAGTGAGCAAGCCACTCAATGAGAGTGGGTGATTAGGCCCTCGGAGACTAGGCCTGACCTTTCCCTCCACATCAAGTCCTCCATGCGCATGTGTGTTTTTATGAGTCAGTGGCTATAAGCTCTTGGGTCTGATCCACTTCACATCAAATGTCACTGCCTTAAATGAGATGGCCAGACAGACAGGACGATGGAGGAGGGGAGAAGAGAGGGAGGAGGAGGATGAGAGAAAGAAGGAAATGTGAGAAAGAGACAAGAAGGAAATGACTTAAAAGTCAAAGAATAGAGGAAGACTGAAAAGAGAGAGCACTGTCACCGATCAATCTTCTGTCTTGTTTTTCCCTCTTTGCATGGGAAACGGCAAAGCAGAGGTATTTTTAAATTCCTCGTTGGTTGTGGGAATTCAGTGCAGGCCCTTGTGGAATCACAAACCCCCCCCCTCTGACTGTCAAGATGGTTGAGTCTGCACTTCCATGTTCTCTGAGCTCGGATGGACAGAAAGGCAGTCAGTCTGAGTCAGGCCGCTGGGGAGCAAGTGAGCAGGGGGCAACTGAGGTCCTGTTTGTGGGTTTGTTGTGCTATAACTGCTTAAAGCAGAGTTAGTAGGCAAATTATTCTTGGGCTTTTAAGTTATACTTTTATTTGAGATTTTATTTAAGATTTTATTTGAGAGCAGGCACTGCCTTGATGAGAAGGTGTCCCATCCTTTAAAACACCTACCTATTTACAGTGAACATAAGGAAGGTTGAAACTTTTACTACTCTTCCAAGTAGCTTCATTCTGAGGAAAGTTGATTGGAGACCACAAATTTATCCTCAAGGTTGGTTTCACTTCTCACCTGCCCTGAAAAGGCTCATTAGGTGAAACTTTGGAAGGTGTGAGGAGATGTAATAGTCACACCTTTGACAACCCCTCCTATCCCCATAAAGTGGGTCCTTAAGTGTGGCCAACCTGGTGGATGTGTGAATTGGGCATGATTTTTCTGGGGATAAACGAAAGGACAGCGTGAAAAATTGAAGACAGGTTGTGTCTAAGGTCTCCACCTGAGGTAAGTGAGGCGATATTTATTTGCACATGCAACTCTTCCAGCACCCCTTACTCAAACCACTGGTCTTTTCTGTCCAATATATGTACATTATTTTCCTCAAATAGGTGTAAATGGTCCTTTAAATAAAGGGAAACGGACGATTCTGGTCCTGAGTTGTTGTTGCTTCTTCCGTGCTGGGCCACCCTCTTGTTTGGCTGCTGTATATTCTCCAATATACAAGTCAGAGCACTCTTCACTGCATTGGACCACGTATGATATATTGCTCATCTTAGCTTTTTGTATATAGTCTTAAGGATGAACCAGTCAGTTCAAAACCATCTCGCCTGACCATACCATTTATATAGAACAGTGAGACAGCACATTGGCGTGATAAACCTGCCTTGAATGTGCAGTGTAAAAGGGACTACAGACTGTTTTACAAAGTTTTATTCATTCCTTTTATAGCAAAATGCCAAAAATAACATTGCTTCCAGTCTGTCAAATGCCTGGGCACTTATAATGGAGACTTTTCCTTATTTTCTGAACATTTAAGACAATAACAAGCAGATTAATCAAGAAAGGAAAATAGTCATCAGTTGCAAACAAATAAGTTCAATGAAGCAGGAAGTATGACAAACCAATGGCAGACAGGTTTTTAAACCTGATACCTGTTGGTTTGTTTACAACTGTTTATCCTCATGATTGTTTGTACATTGCCCCCTCTGACTTTGTTGTGGTGCGGTCACCATCTTTACAGATCTCCGCAGTTAATTTAGAGAGCATATTGTTCTCATATCCCATAGGAAAAAAACGCAAGATGTGACAAACTGTAATTATCATTTAACAGTAGGTTAAGTAGTGTGATTATGATGTGACAGTTTCCCATATGTCTTGTTTTGTCCCTTTCCTCATCCTTTGCCTCGCGTCATCACCGTACATCTCAGAAGAGATAGTGAACTGGCACCCACTGCCGACGAGCCGGCAGACGTGTGGCGCAACAGCCAGGTTAATTAGGTTTGATATCGTAGAGATGATCAGTGGTGCTGTCACTCAGACTGCCAGCCTCCTTCCCCTCCCCTGCTGTGTCCCTGCTATGACCAGTGCATTCAGTCTGCTTGACAGGTAAAGGGATGTTTGTATGTGCAAATGTGTGAAAAAGGATCATGAAAATCAGGATAGAGATATTAAGGGAAATTTGTGACTCTAGACTACATAAATAAAACTGGTTTGACTGAACAATGCTGATGTTAATCACCTAAGCCACTTAAGGAACAAGATGGAAAAAATTTACACAAACATGAACTATCTATGTATTGGATATTGTTTTTCATATACTGCTACACCTTTATTTTCTTTGTTAATCAACTAATTGTTTACTCCAGGAATGGTGAAACACACACACACAGTTAAAATAAACTGTGTTGGTAAAAAAAAAAAAAAAAAAAAAAAAAAAAAAAAAAAAGAGTCCCAGAAAGAGTCCCCAAATCCCGTCCACACCACAGCCGTTTCGCAGCCATGATTGCTCTGTTCCCCCGGAGGCTGCTATAAGGGCCTGGAGCTGCAGTGATTGTTGGATGCTTATTGGCATGAACAACACGTAGAACCCACCCGCCCCCTCCCCTTTCCCACTACCACTTGTAATCCAGGAAAAATGGACTCTACGTATTAGAAAAAAAGGACTCTACCTATTAGTCAAATGCTTAAAAGGCAGACACATTAAAGCTACCTGTACTACAGTTCAGAGGTTAAAGAATATTATTCCCTCGGCTCAGTATCAAAACCATTATGCTGAGTGTTTCTATGTGAGGTACAGTGATAGAGTGTAACTAATTACATTTACTCCAGTACTCTTAAGTATAATCTATAGTTTATTCTTTAAGTGTTTCCATTTAATTCTACTTTAGTCTTTCATACCCCTCCCACCATAAGATATGATCTGATGCATATCTACACATGCACTTTTCCCTTGATGAATGGCAATGATTACATTTTGTTATTGATTTAGTTTTTGATTAATTGCTCCGTCCTCCTCTGATCACCATTTCTAATCAAACGCAGACACACAAAGGTCATAGGGAATTAGCCACCCACCTCCTAAAAATAAGCTGCTTTAATCAAGTTGCAGATGGCCTGATAAGCAGCAGGGTGGTATTACGGCCCGGTCATGTGGCGTAGCTGAGGCATGTCAGCGATAGCATCTGCGCCTCATCTCCAAAGGTGCCACTATGTCTTTCATGTCAGGTGAGTGCTGTGACATTCTGTCACATCCAGACTTCAGATGTGGTGGGGTGGAGGGGGCCAAACATCAAAGTCTGGATTAATGTTGGCAGGGGGCTAACACTAACGCACACAGAACGCTCCTGTAAAAAGACGTGGACACTGTCGTGCACGTGCCCACATGCACCAGCCATGACTGGTGACAACCATTAAGTTTGAGTGTGAGATAGTGCTGATGTCTGCCAGTGAAGCCTACAATTCAGCCTCTTTATCTCCTGAGCCTTCTGATAATTATAGCCGTCCCTTTCCTTAGATTCGGTCACACCAAAGCTGCCAGTCTGTGAAGCTCAAGCCAGAGGAATTATCGCCCGGGCCATCGCAAAACGGAGCATGCCAAGGTCAGGCCCTGTGTTCAATTTTACTTCTGATTCCAGTCCACCTTTCTTTCTCCTCTACCACTTATCCACTCCTCCCACACATCCCACCCACGTTTTCACCGTTAAATTTCACTCCAGGGCTAACCTCTATTTCCAGGACAACCAGCACCTTGACACTCATTCATTTCCAATCCTGCAGAGTGGTCGGCTGAATGGAAATTGACGATTCAATTTTTGGAATGAAACTCAAGAGTCTTTTTGGAATAGACTCTCCCCTCCTGCCCTCCCCTCTTCCTGCTGCTTGGGTGCCCATCCTGCCACCCCCTCTTCCCCCTGCCACTCGCTATCTCTGTCCTGGTCTGCTGAGTACAGCCAATTTCTCTGCTTGCATGGAGACGTGGGCGAGATGGCCACTGCAAAGTGCAGCCTAAACGCCCTGTAGCTTCCACGGACTTCTCTCAGACACCTTTTCTCCATGCCTGCTCTCTCTCATCACAGAACTGCCGTCAAACAAGCAACAAACACTTAAAACCAAAGGGTTTATTCTCAGCATTGCTCCCAGCTGGATGTTGGGTGGCAATTTAAAAATGATCTATGCAAATGTAATTTCACTGTGTGTCATCCAACACAGCCAATTAATGACTGAGCTTCTCCAACCCTACTATAAATTAACAAGGCTAGATATAATAGCTAGATTAATGTGTTTTTCTGGCACTTGCCTAATTGCTAGAAGACTCCGGTGGGGCTAGTGTGAGCTGCCTCATTTCTACATGTGATAGAGTGAGTTAAGACAGAGAGAGAGATAAATGCCCTTATCAACTATTTATCATTTATATGAACTTTGTTGTCTCTGCTATTGGTCTTTAGTGAGAGGATTGCATGAGTAAAATGATGGGGAAAGATATTCATCTTCTGAGAAATTGTACTTACGTCAGCAGAAATCACTAGTAGCAGTTGTTAGATTGAGTTTGGTCAGAAGGACAGCATTAGCTTCAGTCAGACTTAGGAATTTATTAATGGAAAACAAATCCATAAGTGGTCAGATGGGCATATGTGCATGAATAGCCTATCTAGTAATGAGAAATGAGAGCTGAGGGCAGAGAGAAAAGAAGCAAGATGGAGAGAAAGGAGAAGCCTAAGAAGTAAGGGAGACAGATGAGCAACTGTCTATCTAAGCCAAAGGAAAGAAAAAAAGTAAGTGAGGAAGACAAAAAAACAACCTCAAGGATCCAAAACAGCACATCACCAACAAGGAAGCCTTTTGTTTTTCCCCTCTCAACCAATTGTTCTTTTTGCCAAGGGTGAGAACGCTAATCCGCTGCGGAAAGGGGAGTTGGGAGGATTTACTCTAAGTATCCTTATTAGTGGGAATTCACTGATATAGGGGGAGTGGGTAACGGGTGAGGGGAGAAGGTAGAGGGCAGAGTGAACAAGGAGAAGAAAAGAGCGGCAGGAGGGGCATAGTGTATTCTGAATACACTGTAGGTACCATATGAATCTTTAATACAGGGCTTAATGGTGAGGGAGGAAAGGAGGGAGGAGTAGAGAATATAAAGAGAGCAAGGGAAAATGAAGAGGAGTCTCCGAGGAGGTTACTGAGCCCCCATATCACAACACTCCTGATAAGTGCCAGCCTCCCAGGATCAAAACTAATTCTCCACAGCTCCAGCGTCACCATAGAGTCCCTTTCAGAGGCAGAAGATGGACCTGCCATTGTCTTCAAAAACAAACACAAATGGTCTTGATGTTCAGATAAAAACGGATAAAGATCATTCCAGGTGATAAAATTCTTAACTGCTTTTGTTAAACACATACCCTGCTGAAAGATTGGCCATGGTACATTGTTTTAATTACACGCACAAGAGCCTAATTAGTTCTATCTGTTGTACCAGAGGCTAATGTGCACCCAATTAGACCCAAATCAAAGGGGTAGTACAGTCAGACGGGAGAAATACATGGTTCTTTGTTCTTGCACAGCATTCTTCAAATAACAGAGGAAAGTAAAGACAGCGCTTAACTTCCCAAGCTGCTGATGTCATGATCAAGCCCGCTATCTTTAAACTAATTAAAAACATTTTCTTGTGTGTGTACTCAAGCGGGTGACTGTCTTGTCAGTTTCTCAATCTCTTTGTCTCACGCACTGATGATAACCCGCTAAAGTGGATAAACGTGCAATGATAAAGACTAAACAAAACATCTCACAGTTGTGGCATGCATGCAACGGTGTCTGAATTGACGTTGGAAAAGTCTTTAGAATTTGAGCCACCATAAAGAACAATACAATCTGAGACTGTCTGAAATGCAGTGTTGACAACACAACTCTGCTTTTCCTGTAAAAAAGGGATGATATTCTAATGGAGGACTCTTGCGGGTGCTGCTCTTGTACTATGGTAACTAATTGTTAAACAGGACCTCAGGGGAGATAAGATATAGCTTAGCAAGAAACATCTGACATGAGAGCTTAGAGGTAAAATTATTCAAGAACATCTACAAATGATTTCCCTAATGACATGACAAACACCATGGATAAAAAAGAAACAGCAGATCCACCACTTTGGAAATGCATACTACATCAAAGACTTCTCCACATCCCCAAAAGAACAGCTCCTTCCCTCGGCAACTGGGCAAACAATCCCAGAAACTTCCACATCAATTGCAGGTTCTTGCAGAAAACTTCCCCTCTGCAAATTTACACCATTGAGAAAGCACATAATGGTCTTCTGAGGTAGCACTATAGCAGAGTCGGGCAATGGTATTTCAGAGCATGTGGCGCTTCATCTCTGCATGTTCCCCTGTTAGCTGTTAACAACCTTGTAGGTATACTATACTCTACATTCACTTCCATAAGTCAGTGAAAAGCAACTGAGTGCATCATAGAATTAGCTGTGGCTAAATTGGATCCTGTAGCGTTTTTCTCCAGTCACCATTATGACCCAAAAGCATAACCAACATATCAAGGTTTCCACATTTACTTATTAGACACAGAGAGAAAAGACTTGTCTGAACTCTTGTGCCTCGTTTATTGAAGCAGAGTAAAGTATGAGTTTTGATCAAGAGGTACAAATAAATAAGTAGCCATACAGATGCGCATGTAGGAGTGCAAAGGAGGTAATGCTAATAATAAATGGCATCTGGTGGAGCTGGCCCATTTCGTTGATTGGTTCTATTCTACCTCTGTAGGAGACATGCTGGGCTTATAGCCTTGCAATCCACATCCTGAATAGTGCCTGACAAGTCACATCTGAGTGGTGGGAGTGGAAGGGGGATAAGTTGGAGGGGGGGTGGGGGGGGGGGTGTAACTACTGATTGTTACCATGGCAATAGTAGACCAAGGATCAGGAGGTTAGATCACTTGGCGTGCAGCTCTCCATAGCTGCGTGAGGCCACACGTGGGAGATATTCCTAAGGTTTATAATCACTGTCAGCCTGCAGCTCAAGTGGTCTGTGCACACACACATATTTATGTCTGAGTATTTGTGCGTATGTGTGCAACTGTGCTCCTATCTTCCTGGGAAACTCATCTGGCCTAAGCTTCCAACTGGCAGTGAAATCCTAAAATCCTACCTACCAGCTTCCTCATGAGTGACAATCTTCTCTCACTGGTCCCTTGTGGGTTCTTACTTTAAGAAGAGCGGGAAAAAATATATAAGAAAGCAGGATGTGTGATTCAAAGAAGAGATCATCTGTGTTGAGAAAATAAAAACAGGCTGCTATGCTGCTGCAAAATAACCCAACATGTTTTCTGATTTCCCGATCAATAACATGTATGTACACCAGTAGCAGTTCTCAGTTATGCAACCAAGCACTGAGGATCAGATCAATGCCAGCTGGCCTTAAAAAACCTCATCAAAATTTAACTGTGGTATACCCCACAAGTGCTCCACTCATCAACTTACAGACTGAATTTTCATTAGGAAGCACTTAATAGAGACAGGCACATTTAGAGTTTCTCTCTGGGTGGGTGGGTTGTGTCGTAATCTCTATCACAATAAATAACATTGATTACAAATGCTGAACGTTAAACGAAGGGTGTTCAAATTAAAGTGCAAAGAAGAATGGGGTTGATGTATGACAAGTGGTATAAACAAATAAAGGGAGATTGGTAGGGTGTTATATGTAAGAGAGGGTGTGTGTCAGACAGTAGGAGAGAAAGAGAATATATACAAGTATGTGCAGCAGCAAACTGAACAGAGTAACCACAGTGATTCTTCCAGGAGTATCATGTTCTCATTGAGTCAGTGTCAGACCGCTAACGGACACACTGTGCTGCTCTGGTGGGACACATGCCCTTTCAGTCTTTAACATACAATGAGAAACAGGCGCTGGCTCACATTTCTTTGGCTGAGGTGAACATTAACAAAACAAATCAAACCAAGCCCATAATGACACCGCAGACGCTGAAAGTAATCTATGTTGAACACTTTGGGTGAAGAAGCTTTTTTTTTTTTTCGACAGACACAGTTCACTCAAGGGTCACAGCAGCATAGACAAATTGTTTGTGGCTAAATCCAATCCTGTGCTGCTACAATAACTACTAGGCAGCAGGGACAAAATGTTAGTATGCTTCTTTCTCAGAAAATTAAATTTTTCATACCAAACAGACATTTTTCTCTATTTATATCATTTGCTTTTATTTGCTTTTTGCTTTAAATGGACAATTGTTGTGTACAAGTGGGAGAAAAAACATCAGGTTCTCAAGGGCAATGACCTTCCACAGCTTAATAGATCTTTTCTATGTTTGCTGCCTTGGTATGCTGTCTGGATGTGTTTACAATGCAGCATGCTCAACATCACAAATCAGGGATTGCATGGCTGTTGTCAGGGATTACTGGTCTGCTCTTTGAGTTTTTCATTAAATTGCTGTATCGGAAAACAAAACAAAACAAAAACAAATCCCATCAGCCAGTGGGAGAAAAGACCATGTCACATACATCTGCAGGACACACATTTATCTGCATGATGTTTTTTTTTTTTAATTCTATCCCCATGAATAAATAAATTATCTGACAGCTTGCACAGTAATAGAGACACATGGGCTTTTGTATTTTCTAGATGAGAGTCACACTGACACTTGCAGGAAAGCATACATCAAGAAAAAGCTTACAACCACAGGGTGGACATCACATACAGTTTTTTTAAGCTGTAATATGTTTAATATCTAAGCTCTTTATCCTATATAGGGCTGCAGCGTGATTCTGTTTGACACCGTAGAGAGTGGAATCCTCTTACTTTCGTCTTTATGAGGTCAGCAGTGGAAATGGACAGAGTTCAGACAGATGGGGCCCGAGGGAATGAGGCAGGGAAAAGAGATAAAAATGGGGAGGAGCATCAAAGCAAGCGGGGGATGAAGGCAGGACAGGAATTGGTGGCGAGACAGAAATATGTAAAAATTAAGAGGGAAAGATAAGACACAATTAGAGTAAACTGGGAATAGAGGCTGAGGAAGATTAAAGGCATTCGCATGTTTCAACCAAAGTGCTTTCTGGATGTTTGAGCAGTGTCTGAAACCCCCTCCTCCCACAGCTTTATAATGTTGGACTAGGAGAATGACTGAGTCTGACTGTTTTTGCAAAACAGAAAATCCAGAATTTACACCCACTTTGGACAGGTGTGGAAGTCCTTCACACGAGAACGTCTGCCCCCTGTTCACTGCATAAGATTGTGTGACCTCTGTGTCTCTGTTTGTTAGAACATTAAAGAAGCTCATATGCAGTATTTGTCTTTTTTCCTTTTTTGTGTCTGTATATCTAGTTATGCACTGGCAGTTGAGACTTGAGAATTATATAGGTTGTGTGTAACCACTCGGTGGTGAGAAAATGAGCTACTTCCTTTCCACATGTAATCCAATTAGCAAATGATATGTGACATGTCTGAAAAGTCTTGTTTGAGGCTGTTCACACCCTCCCCATCACCTGAGGAAGACCGTTTGTGACTGAAATATTGTCTGAAAGAAGTGGGGACAAAATACTGTAGCAGCACGTGGGTACTTTTTTCATTTTGACTTCACAGCTTATTGTTACCGAGCACCTGAAAAAAACGTATGGATGTGCATGTCACGCCTGATGATTGCCTTTTCATAGGTATAAATGATTGCAACAATATGAATGCCTTCGAGGAAAGACTGTCCGAAATAACGCGCCATTTGAATGATTGTCCCACCTTGCCCCTCTCTATAATAGCAGGCCTTTAAACGCTGCATTCGAGTGTAGCTGTTTGGAACAGCTAGAAACACATTTACCTTTTGCCTAAGTCAGACAACATGTTATAGAAAGTTGTTTATTTTGAGAATAATCTTGTTAAAGCCCTGAAAACATGGTTGCAAATTGTAGGCAATTCTCAATAATATTAATTATGTATAATTATATAAGCAACAAGCAAGCATGGGAACAAAAAGCATTAATTAAATGTATTAACTACTGACTATGGAAACAGAAAAATGACTTTTCTTCTAGCAAAAGTCTAAAAAATACTTTTAGTTTTTAATAGCAAGAAGCAAAGTGAGGAGTAACAATGTTCTGGTCTAATGGGTCCAAATGTCCCTAATTCCTCCTTGCATTAGGTGACTAAGCGACAAATTCCCCATCACTCACAGAGAAATGTCCCCCTTAGTTGCACCTGCTAACCAAGACCTCTCCTCTTCAAGCCTTGACGGACTACACTTCCTCCCCTTTTCCCGCCTGGCCCGTTAACTCTGCTGCCCCTTGAACATTGATGTGACCACTTTTCCCTGCCCAAGCCACGGGGTTCTCTGTAAAAATGACTAGTCGCCAAGTACTGTCTGAAGTGAAGCTTTGATAAAAAAAGGGCCTTTTTTCCACTTCAGTGCTCAGATCTGCAGGAGCCAGTCTGCTCCAGAAGCTGCCCCTCCTCACCACCACTTCAGCCCTTCACCCTACCCTGCATCTTTTAGAAATAAAGCAGGCAGGCAGAAGGGCTCCTCTAGTTTCCATCCTCAGGGCAAGAACACGACCCTGACAACTATCTCCTCCCTGCGACAAGCAATCCCTCTACACAGAGCTGCCCAAAGAAAAGTGTTGATGCTAACAAAATGCGTGACAGGCATTCACTTATGTTAACAGCCTGCGCACACAGAAGAGCAGCATCACTCCGTTTGAGTTTGGTTATATTTTCAATCACCCACTCTGAACTCTGCAGTCTCGTGGGGGAGAGGAGGACAGTTGACAGTGAGCCAGACAACTCCACACCACAAGGGGTTTGAACTCTTTGTCCTGCAGAGAAGAATTGGTGTGCAGTCTGGAATAGGGGTAGAGGGGGTGTGGAATGAGCAGGAGGGGAGATGGTTTTACAAGAAAGCAGAAATTGAGGGGACTGAAGAGAAGAGGCCCATCAATATCTTGTCATCTTGGAAAGCTACTTACTATAGAAATGCTGAGATAACACAAGACAAGTTTACTTCCTTGATTCTTAATTCACATTGGGAAACAACTGGGGGAAAGTTTACTTGACTTAGAGAAAACAGGAAAAACCATAGAGTAATCAATGTCAGTGGAGCGTTTACTGTATGTTGTGTTTCTGGGGAGCTCCACAGGGCTTAGTACACGGCCTCCTCATGTTATTCAAAAAGCAAGAGCATAGACAACAAATGGTCCTCAGAGGAACAACAGCCCCACAAACAAATGTGAGGTCAGAAATTAGAGGGTTGCAAGCGAAAGTGAAGAAGTGGGATTAATCTCCCCAGTTTTTGTAAGCACAGCTCTAGGAGGAGTAAATTATTAAGTCTACAGGGTTTTACAGATGACTGGATACTCATCACCCAGATTTCTCTTTCAAACTAATCACTCCAGACAGATGATGCTTAAAGAAGCCCAGCGTTTATTCCACACTGATCTACTTTCCTAACATTTAATATGGAGGAGACTGACCTGCTAGTGCAGATAGCATAGAGGAAATTCTCTTATAGGGCAAATAAATTGTCCAGCGGACCTAAACGTGCTGTCATCGTTGTGAAAAGGGCATGACAGCTTGCATAGGCCATTCCACTTCAGCACTTTTAATGCATGTTAAGAGGAGAGGACAGGACTAGCAAATTAAAATCCATATCAATTACTTCTTGTCTCCTGTGACTCGTAAAGGTGGAGTAGTGTTTTAAGGTAAAATATCAGCCATTAGGTCTACATCATCAAAAATGCATTAAGAGTAGTTCCAGGGCAACTAAAGACAGTTTGAGTGGAAGAGAGATTTATATACTGTAATTTTCAGAAACCAAAACGGAGAGAAAAAAAGCCAGACACTCACATAAATCTAACCAGTTCTTTCAAAAGAAACTCTTATTACCTTGCAGGTGTCAACACTTGATTCATCACACATGGACATGATTTCAAAAACCCCTCTGGTACCATTTAAAAAAAACAAAACAATCAACAATCTAAATTTCTCAGATACTACCCTTTTCTACTTTCCCCCCCCACCTATCTTTCCAGTCCCTCTAACCAAATACTGCATCTACTTGCTTTACTGGAGAGCTTCCACACAGACCCAATAAAGTCGTGTTTGCATCTCTTGTATCACATCTAAGATAGCATATCACAATGAGTGGGCTGCAGGGCCTCCCTCATCCACAACAGATCCTACTGTAGTTGTTTTTCCTTCTCGTTGGCAGTGACAGAGTGGAGCATTCCAAGTTTGCATCAAGCAAGTATGAGCTTTTTGAGAATGTTGATTGCAACGCAGTGCCTTCTGCTTACGCAATCCACAGAGACTGAGGCCTGTTACAAAAACACCACAGAAAAAAATGCACATGTCAATTGTTTTTTTCATCGGCTCAGACAGATGGTAGCCCAGCTAGCAACATGTCACTCTTCAAAACATTGGTTTTGTCTTATTTTTCTTGGACTCTGTTTTCCGCTTCCAAAATAAAAAACAACATGGACTTCCTTACATAGACACTCTTTCCATCAGTCGGGGAACAACAACTCAGATCCTTGAGCGTTGCATGTAAAATTCTTTCTTAAGTTACAATACACAAGTATTATCAACAATGTACCTTCTAGTGTAGTGGAAGTGTAACTTACCACAGAACGTCTAGTCTCTACTTGTGTAAATGTACTTCCCATCACTGCTTGTACTATTTCTAATTAATTAAATCTGGATCACCTAAATTATGGCTATTTGACTTTTTGAGCAAAGCCCAGCTTATAATAACCACTTGAGACTACCATAAATTACCAATGAGAGCACAATTTGCTAGAATAATTGGTTATTCTCACAAATTATAGCAAATTGGGTGTCTGTGCTTAATGAGAAGAGCAAAACAACAGTTCAGGGCAATTTAGGAGACGTCATCACAGTAAAGGAAGAGATGCATAAAGTCTTGCAGTCAAATGACCCTGCACATTTCTAATCCACACACATGATCAACCACAGGATCTTTCAAATCACCAATCCAACCAATTACACTTGAATGGAAAGTGCCGGTCACAAAAAAAGATATTCCCAGTCCAATTTCTCCTGCCTTATCTTACCCTCCACTTTCTCAGAATGATATATTCAAGCCATCACATACAGTGCATATTTGAAAGAATACAGTGTGGCTGTGATGGAAACACAGAAGAGGAAAAGTAAGTTCAAGTCAGCGCTATCTGGCCCCCTTTGATGAATAGGAAAGGTGGATTAGAAAGGATTCTTCAGAAATTTCCACTTAATCCGCATAAAATTTTATAAACCCACCAGTAAACTTTGGAGCAAACTCAAACCTACTTCCAAGGTTAGATTAGACTACATGCTCTACACCAAGGTTTCCCCACTTCAGCAAACTGCTGCTTTTTTTTGCCTTGGACTAAATTACTCAATAGGATTGGGTCCATTACAACGCTTTCACTTCAAAAACAGAAAAAAGAAACCATTTATCTTTGGCTCGGTCTCATTCCTTTACCTATGATGGATGCTACTGCACTGAACCAAACAGGTCAACTTTCCACTGTGCGTGGAAGAGAGAAGAATAAGACAAAGAGTGACAGGAGAAACATTTCTCCAAGGGTGTTAACTATTTAGAACTGTGATGTTTTCTACCTACAACAACCCTCCAGCCTCTTTTGAACTTCAAGTGTCACATCTCCAGGAACAATTTGAGATTGTGTTGAGACTGATTGCGTATATATGTGTGTGTACTTTTGTCCTCTGAGGCAGAGTATTATGTCTGTGGGGGTGGACTGATGAGACAGGCATGCAGACTCCGTTTTTGTGTCGTCAATCACCTTCATGTACAGTAAATGATTTTTCAACAAGCTCCAGGGTGATGGATAATCAGAATGAAAGGGTGGGCCGAATGCCTTTTCTAGTTTTTCAGTGGACGGCAGAGGCAAGAGAAGGTTCCTACATCACCATGCTCTTGTTGTGCTGTGCACATTTTTCCATTTGGGTGCTAACATTAAACATAGCGCCCTGGGCCAAAACAATGATGAATTCCCCCTCCTGGCAACTTCCCTTGTTTCAAAGGAGCAGACAGGATGACTGAGGGGGTGAGAGAGGATGGAGGGATGTCTAGGGACAGCTGTCCCATGTCGAGTGAGAAGATGCCAAACGAAGCCTCTACAGCTCTTCATCAGGGCTGGTGGTCCTGGAGGGGTGGCTGCTCTAGGCAAATGCTAAAAACTGCAAGCCAGGCAACACATCTGTGCAGCTGGGTTTCCTCTATGGCATGAAGCATGAAACCCCTCCAGCAAGTAGAGGCATGCGAGTCAGGGACAAAGAGAGAAATACAGTGGAAACAGAAAGTGTGGGGAATGTGTAGCTTCTGACTCTAGATACAGAAACCAAAACTTTCTCTCCCCCTCAGCGCCAATCACATTAAGCCAAAAGCAACCATCTAATGGTGAAAGTGCCAAAGAAAATCACCAAAGAAAATCTCCATCGTAATTCTCCCTCTGCAATCATTCTTCTTGTTTCTTTCCAGCTGTATTGCTCACATGGTTTGTCTATCTATTTTCATTCAGACATAATTAAAGCCCACTGTTTATGTTGTTGATCGTCAATTAAGATGATTCACCATCAGCGGGAAGATTTTTTTGCTTGACGGCATTGTTGTTGCAGCATCTCTGTCTCACTGCTGATCCATCAGAAGAATTTATTCTGAACTGATGCAGCAGTTTGTGCTGACATTTACTTTACTTACAATGTTGTTTGCCTTCCTTCTCCAACCTTGTTCATCTCTACTTTGCAAGTGACACTTTCATTCTGCTGTCATCAAACCTCTTCAAAAATACAGCACAATGCGGCCGAGCTGCTTTCACAAACAATGCATTAAACATAAAAGCTAAACTGAAAGAAAGTTTCCCACACATGCTTTTGATGTTGACAGAATTTCCATGTAGATATTACCAGTAGACAAAGATTTTGGGGAAAAATATTTACTTAATCTTTTTTTTGTAAACAGAAAATCTCACATTGTGCCAATGCTAGCAGAGGCCCGGTCCAAATGATCAAGAGCAACTTGTGGCTATAAGGCAGCTGCAGCAAACTTGCAAGTCTAGTAAGACTTTCCATAAGCCTTTGACTTATGCACAGTGCACAATCACAACTTGCTTTTTATGTCTATTTGATGTCTAAATTACTTGGACCCCATATTTCTAGAGCTTACACCCGGCCAGAAATTGTGCTGACCTCATTTGTATGGCCAATTTTAATAAATTAGTCTCATATTTTACAGCAGCCACATGCACCACTTTCTGCATATTGTTCTCATTTGCGCTGATCCGAGCCTCTCCGTCCTCCACATAATGCACTGATTTACTGGTAATTCCTTAGTGACAGGATTTTTGTCATTGCAGCATAACTGCCAGCACCAACAATGTCAGCTTGTTTAATAAGCACAGAAATAATATGGAGGGACATATGATTACAGTATGTTCTCGATCGCAATAACAACCTTACTTATTACGCATATATGCAAGTCTTGTATAATATGTAGAGTGACCTTAAGCTTTATCATGGCAATCATGACCCTGTCCAGGATTTCCATTAAAGAATATCTGTCTCATTAGATTATAGAATGCAATCTGTGCAGGGCGAGATAAAGTGGTACCAGGTCACACACTCAGTGTCTCATCATTATGTAACAATGAGGAGAGCGTCCATCGCTCGCTATACACGTGCACACACACACACACACACACACTCCTTCTCCCTCTAGATTACAGTACAACTGGCAGCCTTCCCATCAATTTACAACACAAATACACACAAAACACAAACTGCAGCCACAGCAGATAGCACTTGGGATTTGGGGAGAGTTGCTGAAAATCAAAATGACCAAATCCTATTCAGAGTTTTCACACTGCCTTCAATTTCTACTTTTTCCATCTCATTACTGTGCACTTTGAATACTAATGGACAGGGTTCACACTGCCATGCAGCTCTAATGATTAACAGCTATGGAAAGTAAATACACTAAGATACAAGCAGAGAAAGAGACTTACAGATTATTATTCATGAACACAGTCTTATGTACACTGTAGGCTAACTGCAGTTTCATTTGAAAACCTTATTTATGAGAACAATTTCCCAAACAGTGTCTGGAGGAAAACAGTAACAGCACTTAACATCTCTCTTCATCTTGAGAAATAAAATGTCATGCAAATAGACGATATCTCATGTGCTGCCCATGAACAATCCTACTCAAATGCTGCCCTGCAAATCACTTAATGTGGCGGGGAAATGGGCATTTCTGCCTCGTCTTACAGCGCCTCAGAGATGGAGTAGGAGATTGTCACTGTGTAATTCCACTTCTTGCTATGTGCCAGTAAAACCCTCAGTCAAACATTTGAGCCATGATTTGGGAATGAAAAAAAAAAGAAAACAAGCCCCTATCTCTCAGCTTTTTAGCCATTTGTGGTGACATTATTTTTAGCTTTAGAAATCCATAAGAATGAGAAACAGAGAGGCAGCAAGAGAGAAGGATGCTTCTTGAAATGCCAGTGGATTATTGGCAGCTTGCAAAATCCCATCAGAAAGGATGGAATAGTAAGAGATCACTCTGTGTTACATGAAGAATAAGAGTTGGAGCACACTGTATAGCCGTGGCCTGCTGTGTCACCCTCCTCGCCACACTTCTTCTCATCTCTTCTCTCCCAGCGCCAGGCCACTCCTAGGGAATTAACCCCACAGTCATTATGCTGGTGAGGGTCACTGGATCTGTGGCATGTGTGGAAACACCAGTAGCCCGCCTCAGGCATCCTGCCTGCCTGCCTCCACACACACACACACACACACACACACGGACACACGCACACGCACACACACACGCACGGACATCCCAAACAGAGCAGTATCACGTACAATACAGAGAATACCCACTCACCCAGGCTTGTTGCCCAGTCACCAACCAGCCTGCTTAATGAGGACAGCAAATACTCCCTGCAGCACTAAAGGCACAACAACAGAAGCCATGATATTCTCTCTGTAGCTGCAGTTTAACTGTCTCTGTGTCCAAGCAGAGGGCTGGAGGTTCAGAAGGCTAAACGCACACGCTCCATTTGAATTAGAGCTGGATTCACAAAGGTGACAGGGCTCGTTTTCAACTGCAGCCACCAGGGAGACTTCAGCCAGACTATCTCCTAAACCAGCACCACATTGATGTGCCACAGGTAAACCACTGGTCCAAATAATGAGCGCAATGAGAGTAGGCAGGGGAAACAATGGCTCAAGGCAGCTGCTGTAAACCCTGGCATCACTTTTTAATTGGCACAGTTTCGTTTGGTTGAAGGCAGGAGGAGTGGTCTCTTCTGTTGTGCTTAATCTGCAATGAGACATTCTTTACACATAAACTACATTGAGACCTCCCCACCTTTAACTCTGAAAACCAAACAAAAGTAAGAATAACCCATTTTAGCACCCACCATTAAATGTCTTTCAATATACCACTGTCCATAGCAATTTTCCCTCCTCTTACTTCGACTAAGGTGGCAAGATGAGCAAACAGACATTCAGGCACATACTCACCCCCCCCGGGGCATCATTATCCCAGACACAAGAGTTGCCGCCAAAAGTAATGGAGCTCTGGGTCTACCTGGCTCATGGCAGCTCCTACTTTCTTATATTGAAATAGAAGGAATGGGGGAGTTCTGAATAGTGTTTATAAAAAATGCTTCCAGGGGCTTTGCTGTGGGATTATGAGACTTGGCCATGAGTCAGGATAAGTAGGGAGGGGTGAAGGGGAACAGTCCTGCCGTCTTTTTTTTCCCCCATGTGCTGGCTAGGTCTGTACTGTACTGTACTCTACTGGGCTGGGTTATACTGGGTTGAGTCAGGTTTTGCTGCCAGTTCCCAGAACACAAGGACCACTTCTTCTCCTGCCAATCACAACCAGATGTGCCCAGACTGGTTTTAAGGGTTTTGATCCCACACTCACTCCTGCTTTCAGCTCTAAGCGCGTCATACGAGTAACTGCAGACACACCAAACCAAGTTGAGCATATATTTTCACACACACTTGGCTGAGTAACTGTAATCACAGGGGCCCAAAAGGAATCCCAGAGCAGGAATGGACTCCAATAACATGCTTTTCAATAGTGAGCCGCTTGTCTCATTCTCCCATTCCCTCAGGGCATGTAGTTTGAGGAGATTCAACCTGACATGACTGAGAGATTTACGAGGTGTAGATAGAAGCCTATTTTCACATAGATACCCGGCTCTATCAATGCAGTGCCGAGGTCTATCAATTACAGACCAGACAGGTTTCTGCACTTGGAAATTCTTCAACAGGTATCTCTCAGACCTAGAAAGCAGAAAAGCATTGTAACACTCTCTGCTGCAGCATTAGTCTGACTGTGGGTATATTTTAATATTTGAGTGCCACTGGAATGTTTTTCCCTCAAACACAGTGTGAAACACAAATTTATGCCCTCCAGCTACATAAAGCATTGATGTTAATGACAACAGCACATAAGTACAGAGATCATTCTAGGTTGCAACTGTGCTGCTGCTGTTTGCGTGTAAATTAATCTAGAACTGGGAGGGGGTCATGTGTTGTGTATATAGACAGTCAGAGCTGATGTGCAATTAACTATTCATTACATAAACTTGATTAGGGAATTATTCTTCCACACAGGTTATGTGAATAAGCATTACACAGGGCCTTAACCTCTTTTCTGTTTTCTCCTGTGCTCCAGAGGATCTGGTCTCCCCTCTCTGTATCTTCTCTGCCATGGATCCACCTCCAGTAACATTATCAGCAAGTACCATCTGTTCCCTGCAGCAAGTGTAAAATTGAGCTGCTTGAAAGTCATCCGATATTGATCGCAGCTACATTAATTTCATAACACCATATACAGCGTGTCGCCATTCGTAATCACATAAGGGAATCTATGCAGTCGGCCATGCCATTGCTCGTGACCTGCATTGAGTGTGACAGCCTATCAGGTCATGATGTATACACCTGAAATGACCTGAAGTTTAATAATTAACATGAGCATATGCAAAGATTTACCACATTAACTTAACTGTTAATGGCTAACAGGGTTAGGTCATATTAATAAAACCTGTGGATGATGAAACAAAAACAGTCTAAAGCCCTGCTAGCGAACCACACAGGCTGCAGAGTTAATTATACATGAAAGTAGAAAAGCTGTGAACAAAATAACAAAAATACAGACCGTTTTCCTCACCATTTTTCTCACTTGTCTCTTAAGAAAGATAATTTACTCTTTAACACATTTGATAGTGCCCTTTAATAGATTTTTCTCACCTGAGAGAATAAATGACCTCACTTAAAAAAATTGTTATTCAACTGGTAACTTATCCTGAGTGTATCTTAAATTGACACAAAACAGGAAAGTATGGGGAGTGAGAATTTTGATTATTTGTGCTCACAAATTAGCTCACATTAACAATCGGGCACATCAGTAATTCATGCACCCAAATTAACAAAACAGTAAGAACCCCAAGCAGTCCAATTAGATCGTCCTTGCAAGGACAACACAGTGTCATGTGCACACTGAGAGACCAAAGCTGGCCAACAACGAGTAAACGAGAAGTGATAAAATGTTAAATGTATCTGTGGTGTTCAAGTGTTTTTTTTTTCTTTTGGTGGCCTACAGGGGAGAGATGTAAAGGTTGCTGGTTAAATATGCTGCCCTGCAGCGATAAATCTGGGTGGGAACCCAAGGCCCTTAACCCCATCTGCTCAAGTGGGACTGCTAAGTGGTTAGCAGGTCAGACTATAGTTGTACTTGTCAGCTTCAAGGTGTGAATGCGGTTACGGGATTCCTGTAAAAAAGACTGCCTCTCAGTGAAACTACACTGAATAAAATTATAAATATATAAATAAAAATAAAGGTTAAATATAGCAAAGAATAATCCGTGCTTCACGTAATCCACTAAACCTTCACCTATAGGGCTATGATCAGCAATAAATGTGCTTTAACTGGGGCACAATTGCAGAGTCTAACAATATAAAACTAAAAATTAAAAAAGGGAATCCATTGCCATTTTTAAGCAATTTTAGCTTCTTCAAATACTGTATCCTGTCATTAGTTCAAGTGTTGGTTAAGGGAGACATTTTACCAGACGGTGGCATAAGATGAAAGCTTAGCGAAAATGATTATAAATCACCCTCTTGGGACTGTGAAAATCCATACCAAATTTAATGGAAATCTGGCTAGAAGCTGTCACGGACAAACAGGCACACTGGCTGAGCATGCATACCATCTTTAAGCTGTGCTGCTTGTATGACCAAAAAAAAAAAAAAAAAACCCCACACAATCAAATAAACAGCAAAACCCCACAAATGCATTAAACACAGTCGAGTCATTTATTGGCATCATGCAAATCCCTGAGGATCTCACCCATGGGCTCGTGTCACAGCAACTGCAGTTGAAGTTAAAGGTGCCACAGTGCAAACAAAACACAGATAAGATCCAATCAAATGTGCCTCTGGTGTTTAAGAGGTTTCTTCACATTTGTTAGACTCATGTATATCTGCATAACCACCAGGATGTCTACAGAAAAGCTCTCTTCAACTTGGCAGGAAGTGATCTGCATTTCCTTATCATTACTGTCGTCAAAACTGAGCGTTAATGTCAAACTCTGTAGTGCAAAAGCTGGATAACAGCCCATATCGCAAAGTTGCATTTCAAGTTCAACTCAATCTGGGTCCTTGTTTATGATTCCATCATGGAGGAAGCCTGTTGCAGGGGGAACAAAAGTCAGTTGGCATGAGGCAATCTTGCATCGAACAAACCAGACATGAATGGCTAAACAAATCATTGTCAGCAACTCATAAGCCCACAGACATTAGGTTAAATGAAAACACAGTGGGAGGACGAAGCAGTCACTGTAAGAACAGCACTTTTAGATGACAAAAATACATAGATCACTTTACAGCCAGATGCTAATAGCACATTAAGACCTAATCTCTGTGGGGTTACAATGGGAACCAAAGAGCATGGAGATTGGTTGCAGAGGAGGTGGGAGCACATGAGTTGAGTGGGAGAACTTGAGAGAGGAGTGCATGCCCTACATGCTCCTCTTTAGTACATGGTCCATTGTGGTTGACTGTATGGGTCGATACATCAGGTCAATAGATCATTAAGCAATCCCTATGCTCCCGAAATAACACAGGGATCAGAGTGATGATAAGAGCCTGGATCAATGCTGAACGGACAAGAGGCGGGAGCAGTTGATGGAGGTTTGAACAAGGATGCAGGGTGTGGGTCCTGTCAGGGCAGTGAGCTGATTGGGTCTGCCGTGTCTTCAGTGCAAAATTGTTCAAGAGGTGGTTCACCTAAATAATAAAAATATATATTTTGTCATTTAACTCAGTTGATGTCAGGCCATGTGGATGGTTTTATCGCCTCTGATAGTATGAAGGTGAATGCATTATTGTTTGACATCTCAAAGGGTTTCATTAGCTGCATTTGGACTGGATAAATATTACAGGGGGATGTGAATAATGTCATATTCCCCCAGCCCTTCATAATAAAAGCTGTTGTTCCAGACAATGTTTTAGCCATTGGCAAATTACAGGAGCTTGTTCAATAATAGACAATGAAAAGCTGTGGGAATGTGACCATCACCTTTCATCTCTGGTTGAAAGTAGTTCAAACAAAAACTGTTCACAGTGAGGTCTGAATTATCCGGAGTAATGGAGACACTGTTTCTGGAAAGACTCGCTGCTGTTGAATTTTTAAATGTAATTTTTCACTGCTGTGAGCACCACAAACAAATTTCACTCATTTCAAGCTGGTTGGTGTAGCAGCAGAAATCTCCAAAACCCAGACACACAAAACTATCTGCATGACTAGAAACCACAATATGTTAAGTGAGAAAATATGACTTCTTGTCATTTGGGTAACCAACCTTTTAAATGCTGATGTTAGCATGGGTGGGCAGTAACGGTGACGACTCTGCCAAGGTTTGACCACTTGTGTGTGTGTGTCTCTCTAGGTGGGGCACTTGGGAGAAGCACCTTTGCAAAGCTGAGCAGCCAGGAGGATTTGGCAGTATGAAATGGATGAGGTTTTACACCAGCAAATAGGAAAGCACAGCTGGATAGAAATCACATAATCCTTTATTACTAGGGTTAGCGATGCGTTTATTGCCTTTTTAAAATGCACCAATACAGATCATTCTGTCTGGTTAACTCATTAACATCAGTAGTTATCTGGCGAACCGCCTTAATGACGTACATTATTCCTAACGCCTCTAGGCTAAAGCATGTGGCACTGGTTTTAAAAGATGTCTTCTATCAGATAAGCATGTAATTATACAAAACACAACACTGTGTTGACTAATGCCGTCATAAAGCACTTAATCGTATAGAGGCATTAGTATGCCCATCCTAATGCCTTTCTATATGGCAAATACCAATGTAAGCCCATTGTTATGACTGAGATCTATTCGTAATATGAGAGGTTCGTTTTAAAAGGTCAGTGCCTGGTGTTTATCAAATTCTCTCATAAAAACGGCTAAAAATTGATTCAGGATCACTGCAGCTTCAAACTCCTTTAGAATTGATTTTATACTTTATAATATATCAACATGTCTGTTCTGCTGTGAGGAAGAGAATCTCTGTGTCTTTGCTCACTCTTTCCCATTATCATCTGTAAGAAAGACTAATATTAAAATAAACAGAGCAGGGGATAAAGCCTGGGGTCTGTGTTTCCTGCCCCCTGCCTCATGCCGCCATGGGCTTTTCCTGTCTGGGTGTCGGGGCCAGGCCTGCGTGCCTGCCTGCTGGGGACCTGAGCAGTGCAGTGTTTCAAGGAAGGGAAGGGAAGAGGAGTGGCGGAAAGCCATACGCAGATGCTCCACCCTAAAGAGGAACAGCATGCCAGCCCCAGTGGACATCTGTTTTCACAGGTGTGCTCACCCAATGTGATTAAGATTGGCGCTGCACACACCCCCGAGCAACGCTACACCGGTACGCCAACACTGTCGGTGCCGGGGCATGGGTGTGAGACACACGAACAGTTGTGTTATTCTGGGGCAGATGGAACTGATGATGAGAGTTTGAGTGAAAGAGGGAAGAGCAAACGGAGGAGAAAAGGAAGGAGATGGACGAGGGGAGTTACACAAGAAAGTTTATAAGGCTTATTCACTGCAAACAACTGTTTAGAGAAACACAATTTAAGAAGAGTGGAATTATTCTAAGCACATGCAGATTATCCTTTGCTGTTGGATTAAGGAGAGAAGTAGACATCACATGAAATGATTGGAGTAAGCCACACATGGGAACGGTGCTTTATAAATACTTGTACAATCTAACATGTTCTCACATAGAAAACTGGATGATCTCAAACCGAAACCATTCACCTCTAGAGAAGCCTATAGCGCATAGGTGGGCAGTGGTTTTGGCAGAACCAACACGGCTGGTACCCAATGGTACAACGCACCTGCTTCCATGGCAACCAGAAGAGGGATTGCTTTCCCTTACACCAGCAGGCTACTTCATGCTTTAATGTAAAGCGACAACTTGCCGGAATTAATTTGTGTGTTGTCAAAAAATGTCCCCCAAACAGATTTAATTCAGAAAACAGAAAAAAAGAGCAATTTTCTTTGTTTACGTAGGCTCCCCCATCCACCCCCACACCACTGCTGCCACACCATAATTCTCCAGTGGTTTTTGAGAACTTTCACCCATTTCAAGTGATCTCACTCCTGGAGTAGTACGAGGCAGCGACAAGAAAATCTTTAACGAACGAGAAAGCAATTCCATTTCACAGCAGCGAGGAACCGAGGAGGAGGGGCGGGAGAGTCAGTCACCAGCTTCTAAAGAGAAATGGAAGCCTTGGATAAAAGCTGCTCACCCCAAGATATCTCCAAAGAAAAAAAAAAAAAAGAAAGGAGCAGACAGACTTAACACCAAACCATCCTGCTGTACGACTCATAAGCTTACCTTGCACTGACAACTGACAGGAAGAGTGCTGCACTGGATGTAGCTTATTAGCATTTGTGTATATCACTTTGCTTGTGCCCTCGAACTTCTTAAACCTCTATCTGTGACTAACAGAGCAACAACATCTTCTACAACAGAAATGATTCGGCAAACACTGTATAAATAAAAACTAAATGCATACTTAAACATGTTCAGTGTAGCTATCAAAGGTATTGAGTTCTGTTTTCATCACATAAGTTTGTGATTTTACAGTGCTGCCATGTAAAACCTGTTGCTAATGCGTGCTTAAGGGAAACAGGCTATCAGCATAAGAAGAATAATGATAGATGTGCACATACAGCAGGCAGTATTCAGCGTTAACGTTGCTTGCTGAGATATCAAGCTGCTGGAAACAAACGTAGGCTATTCCATTAGCCACTGTGGGATGTATTACAAACCCTGATCAGCCAGTTCACAGCCCTGATTCTATTATCTATCCAATCATGTGCACACCCTCCCGTCCATGAAGCAATGGCAGGCATCGCTCCCAGAACTCTGCCCGGCTCCAATCTGCTCTCACTTCCCATCTCCTGGCAAGTATAACTCAGCGAGGGGTATGACTTCTCCTCGAAAAGCTACATGTGAGAAATGTATATATTTGTAAGTGCTAATACTAAGCGGCACAAAATGTTGGGCCAGCACCAGACAGATGGTTCTGAGAGAGGCAGAAGATCAGAGAGATGCTTCCCTCCCCACCCTCTCTGTCCCAGTTCCTCTATTTCTCTGAGAGAAGGCACTATCACAGCTCTGCATGACACCAAGGAGCTTCAGCGAACAAAAGTGGCCTTAATTCCCTAGATGGTAGAATCAGCTCACTCTAACAAGGGTATCGAAGTAGTTCATCAATGAGAGAATATTTTTAAATTTCAACTCTCGAAACCCTAAACCATAGGTGGAATGCTTATGGGAGGGTTCTTGGGGTGTAGAAGGACAAATAAAGGTAAATAATAGAAAAGCAGGCAGATAAAGAAGACAAAACAACAAAGATGCTTAGAAGTAGAATGAAGAAAGGCAGCAGGAAAGCCCTTCCTAGATTCATACCCGAGTCACTAATGACATAGAAATTCTTGTATATGACTGGTTTAAAGGCACAATTAGCCTTGCCCAGTGTGTCCTTCATCAAGCAACAGATTAACTGATATAATCAAAGGCCAAGTGAGCTTAATTTATGAAGCCAGAATTCTCTGGAGCAAAAGTTGAGTGTGAACAAAAGAAAAGACTGACTCACTGTACACGCACTATGTGTGTGTGTGGTGTGTGTGTGTGTGTGTTTCATTTTCACAAGGAGAGATTTTGTGTCTTTATTTGGCATACATCTGTTTTACATTTGGCTTGCTATGGCACTTCATAGGGGGCCAGGGTCAAATCAAGTGCAGAGAGAGTTTAAGAACACTCGTACACCAGAGGGATGCAGGGCTACTCAGCAATTAAACACCGACACAAATGGATTCACTTTCACACACACAAATGGACAAGAAGCCACAAAGATAGACAAAAACAAAGACAGAAAAAATCCCCCTTTTCTTTGAATGGGCCAGGCAGTATGTGTGGGCTGTGTCAGCTATGCTTTCAACAATGTACATTAAATGGCTGAGACACATGTACAAGAATAGTCTCTGCCTAGTGCTCTGCTTCTGTCTTTCTATCTAAAACTCACACACAAGAACGTGCTACAATTCACCCACGGTGCAAATATTTCTATCAGGGGTGAAGGCGCCATGGCACGACTGCTTCCACGCAGAAAAAGCACACACGCAGACAGGAGGGTTGAGCAGAAGCTGCATATCGATTGGGATGCTCATTGTTCAGATGAAATAGAAAGCTTCCTTTGTCTGCACGTGCTATTCTGACCTTTACCAGGCCACTGAAGAAGGCCAACGCCGCAAGGCCGAGAGGGAACTGCAGTATCTGTTTTGCACTTAACACACAGCTCACAGATTGCAGACCTGGCATCGTGTGGTGGACGCAGACTGTCTGCCGACCTGGGCGCTCTCTGCCCTGCCTGACCTTGGTACCACTGTGCCAATGAGGGTCCATAACAACCTGTCCTCGCCTATAAAAGAAAAAAAAAAGAAAAAGCATGCTCTCCCTAAGACAAAGCCGGAAAACAAAAATGGGCTCGAGACACAGAGTTCATTAACAGATAAACGGCAGGAGGTGGGGAAAAAGAGAGAGATGGGAATAAACAAGGAAATGACAACGCACGGACGATACGGGGAGAGCTTGGCAGCCGTCCATGAAAAAGACAGCTGGCAGCGACATCCTTCACAAACCTGGCGATGCAAGCGGCATGATGGAACCAACCTCCAGAGACGTGGAGAGAGGAAGAAGGAAAGAGATGAGGAGGTTTGGGGGAGGGGGTTTGTGGTGGTAGATAACGTGGCTTTTTGTCTCAAGACTCCCGTGCTAATTAACACAGTTCCACATACAAGGCCCCCTGCCTGCCTCGCAGCCTGGCCTCGGTCTTCAGTGCTGACACACAGGGACAGAGCATGAGGTGAAAATGTGTATATGTGAATGTGTGTGAGGAAGGGTTGGGGGAGTGCGAGGCATGAAACAGGATGAAAGGTGAAACTAGGTCTGGTGGCCTTGTCTGAAGGTGAGTCGGCTCCCCAGTCAGCCTGATTCCTTTGGCGGAGAGAAGGGGGGAGAGAGTTTAAGACGAATGAGTCGGAGCGCTGGGACGCTGATCAACAGCCGACTCGCTCCCCGACCATCTCACTCTGTCGCTCACCTCCTCCAGAGGGAGCGAGTGAGTGAGAAAGACAGAGAGAGAAGTGAGGAGGCCAATGAGCCGGCACCGGTCCAGTCACAACACCACAGACACAAATCCTGGTTCTGTACCATTAGCTCCAGACTGTCATAAATCAAAGCCAGCCAGCAAGACAGAGGGAGAAAGCCAAACAGAGCAGTCAAAAAGCCACAGCCACACAGCGTTGATCAGACATCAAGGTGGTGGGTGGGCAAACAGCAACCTTTGCACAGAGAAAGCATTTATAACAACACAAGACAAACTACACACATAATGGAAGAGCTAGACTGTGTAGAGATGGGTATTGAACCTTGATGCTTTTTGAGCTATGGCTGAAATGTGTCCATAACATTGATTACTAAAGCTGTTATACAACAAAAATTTAATTTTTGTTCAGATATTTACTTATCTCAACATTTTTATGCCTTTGTTAGATGGATGACAGCAGTGCGATGGGAGAAAATAAGGGTAGAGGGAAGATGAACAACGTGCAACAAGGAGAGTAATGCAGCCCTCCATCATCTCCTTCTCAGTCAAATAGCCTTTACATAGCCTGGAGGTGTGTTTTGGGTCATTGTCCTGTCGAAAAACAAATGACGCCCAAACCAGATGGAACAACATGATGCTGCGGCATGGTGTGGTAGACATGCTGGTTAAATATGCCTTGAATTCCTGATAAATCTCCAACAGTGTTACCAGCAAAGCAATCCCACACCATCACACCTCTTCCTCCATTCCTCACAGCAGGAGCCAGACACGTACAAACACCATCCATTCACCTTCTCTGCGCTTCACAAGAATGCAATAGGTGGAACCAAATACTTCAATTAAAATCAGACTAAGACCAAAGCACTGATTTTCAGTGGTCTAATGTATTGTCTAATCACTTCTCTTCATATTACTGGTGTCCCTTAGTAGAAGCTTTTTTGCAGCAATGAAGGTCGGTTTCATTACGTATGTGATGGGATTTTTTTGTGACTGAGATAAAGCCTTGTTCTTAAAAAGTTCCTGTATTTGGCAATTCTTGCTGCAATATGGATTTTCCATAGTGACTGTATAGACCTCTTTGTCATATACCAACACTGACTCAACAAAACGAAACTGATCATGAATACATTGAGAGAAGAAACTCCACTAACTAACTTTTGACACAGACTTAAATGAAAACCCAACTACTACCTACTTCATTTAGCTGGTTAAGACAAAGCTCTCATCAAAGCTACTTTGAGGAATCTAAATTTTAATACACATTTTGTTTTGGGTAACACTCTCTGCTTACTACATAATTCTACATGTGTTATTTCTTTAACTCTCAGTCTGCTCAGTGCTGTTTGTTTTAACACAACAGAAAACACAGGTGTTGAAGTCTAAAAAAATTGGTTAAATGATCCGCGGTGAAACTCAAGTGGCATTTGGCACTAGTTTCAACAAATACACCAGAGGAGAACCTGTTTTTTACAAGCTACTTTACACAAGAGTTTGTAGCCTAGAGTGTCTACTTTTGTTCCTTATAAAAGCTTCCATTAACATACTCATGATCCAGTAGACTAGACATTTAGTCATTAAGACTTTGTCACTGTAAACTGTGATACTACATTAGAACAAGTGGGTTAGTGTTTCCATTTGGTAATGCCATTACTGGAGCAAAAGCTTCATTAGCATTACTGCATGTAATAACCTCAACAAGGGATTTCCTAACCCAGATTTTAACCACACCCAACCCATGCCTGCTGCCTTGGCATGCGCCCTGCTGGCAGATAAACAACACATCTGCTTCCGTGCCTCTCTATTGTACATATATGAGCCACTATAGAGAAAACTGTTATTTGCAAGTTTGTTTGTGCGTGAGTAGTATAGCGTAGTGTAGCAGTATAGTGCATGTGTGAACAGATTTGATTCCATGTAAAGCTCAAGACTGGCAGCAGAGCAGCTCTTGGTCTTGCAGCAAGTTGTGGCAAGTGTGTGCCAGTCCTACCTCACACAGCACCACGCCACGGGGGGCTAAACACTTCTACACTGTGATCCAATTAATTTCATCTCCACGCGCCGCAAATTTCGACATGCTAGAAGCAAAAGGGGAAGAAATGGAGGTTTGAAGGGGGTGGAGGTGAGCAGTGAGGCAAATGGGAATAACTGAAGAAGAGGAAGTGGAAGGATGGGCCTGGGTTGGGAAATCATAGAATTTCCTGTATCTTGCATTTGAGTTTCTGCACATAGAGAAGAAAATGCAATTACACGTGCCCTCTCAGCCTTTTCAGGCAAGTGTGGAGTGAAGTTGGGGGTTTGTGCCCTGTGGGGGCCAGCAATCCCGTACTCTATGCTAATAGACACTTGTTCTGCATTCTAACAGGCATTTGGTGGCATGGCTATGAGTGGGGAGCAGCAGAGGGTGAGTGCAGAGCGCCAGTAATGTAAGAGGGGGTGTGGGTCTTTCGCCTGGTGCCTCCAGAGATAATAGGAATAATGAAAAAACTCTGCTGGGACTTCAAAGTAAATGGCTGGTCATTTCCTGTGGTGATGGCCGATAGCAGGCCTACATGTTCAGGCAAAATGCACGCACACACTTAGTCACACATTCCTGTCGTCAAACCCCTGCCAATGAACACCACTTCCTTTGATGGCATAGCTGAGCCAAGACGAAGGAGAAACAAGTCTTTGGACGTGGAATAGATTTGAAAAGCTTTTGTGTGTGGCTGGCGGAACCATCTAAGCTTTAGCCATGGCCTGGGGGTCAACACTTACGCAATGCGGGTGTAATGCCAGAAACCAGCTGGTGATGTTAACCTTTTTTTTCTTTTTTAACACTTTCATTTTTACTGAATTTCCGCAATGGAAACCAGAAACAATGTGACAGAAGATCATAAACAGTCAATCAAAAACAAAACAGTTGTTTTGGGGTAATCAGAGATGTAAATACGTGCAACACATTTCATTCTTGGCAATCATACTGGGATATTATAGCAGGAAAATCAGAGCAATAATAACATTAATAATGCCAATTTTTTTGTAGGTGTTAGAGCTGTAGGTATTTGCTTTTATTCACGGTGGCTCACTGGGACACTTAAACATCACAGATCTATTATCAATGTTGTGAATTACAACGTTTTCTGCTATGGCAAGTCAATAGGTCATAAAGAACCTATTACCTCACTTGTTTAGCACTGAATTTTTGCAAATGGCCTATTTTTCCCCAATTTATGTTCAAAACATTTTCTATAACTTCCAAAATGAAGACACGTTTCCACTCTGTAGAATTCCTGAGGAAAACATTTAAGGTTCAATCACTGAAAATATAAATGAATATGATTATACCTTCCAACACATCTGTCGCATGGTTTTTGATTCATGATGTTGCACTTTGGGTCTTCCAGCAGAAATGTTTCTTTCTTCTCATTATCGAGTTATAGGTAACATTTGCACATATTATGTACCATTCTTGCACACATTTTGTACCATCATTACTTTCCACCCCCATTTTGTATCTTTCTCTCAGGTTCACACAAACGCAAAAAAAACACTCAAGTATGCATGAAAAGATTAGGCAGCTCAGATGTGACAAACTGTCTGTAAAATCCTGATGGATGTGTGCATTGTTCATTATAGGATCAATACAGACCGACATGTACGAGCATGCACAAGCAACACAATCAGAAGATTGCTAGACCGACACACTATGCAAACATAAACAACCCTTCAGTGTCCATTTCTGGCCAAGCGTGTTTCTTATCTTATCATGTAGTTATAGTTTGAAAACCAGACTGCCCTACAGACCTTTTGTGATTCTTTGTGTGCACCCAGAAGGACATTTATGTACATGTGTCATGTGCAAGAAAAATGAGCACATGTTGTGAGACAGAGTGAACAGAAACACATCTGGTTCCATTCAGGATTCCTAGAATTCTTTGCCTGCTTTGTTCACATTACATCCTGAGCCCCCATGCTGGCTTCGCAGGAGAGGAGATAAACTTCACCACTCAGCACAAAGCCTGGTCTATTCCACATGTAACTCAGAGGTTGCAGGTTGACATGGCATAAAGGTGAAGCTTGGCGCAGATGTGTCTCCAACTGGAGGCTTCTGAGAAGCCAGAGATGCTAACTTACTGCTCCCTTGTTACAAACAGGTCAAAGGTCCTTCAGATGGAACATCACCTTAATATCCTAATTCATCCTAAGCCTTTCCACTGACAACCACTAGGGAAAGCCTCAGCAGCAGAGGGGCAGCACTGTAGAGATCCAGACCAGAGAGACAGCTACAAGGTCATGAGACTTAAAACCAGAGCTTTGATTAAGAGTGCAGTATAAACACGCCAAAACCATATGATCTGAGAGCTGGAGAACAGATATTTTCCAAACATTCACAGTCAGAAATCAAGCTAAACTAAACAATGTTTTATAGTTTTATTGTGAGAGACCCAATGTATAGTTATTAAATACAAAATGAACTTTATTCCTAAACGAATACACACGAGAAAAAACCTATACACCATGGAATCAGTTTGTTCTACACACTAGTCTAGCTATAATTCCTGAACGCCACATTTTCTTTGCATTTCCCAACGCCCCCACTTCAATTCTCTTATCTCCCAAGTTTGACAGAGTGATGTCTTCAGCCAAAATCACCTCGTCTACTCTGGTTCCCCAGGAGATGGAGTGCCAGTGATGTAGCCGATTCAATCAGTGAGATGTGAAGATCACAGACAATACGCTGCGGCCCCATTACCCCAGTACTCGGTTACCGCTAGCAACGCTTAGCTCGGGCCCCCACCTAATGGGCCATAATATCATTTTACGCCATGTTCCAGCTCTTTATACTAGCTCTAAACATAACTCTGTCGCCAAGGCACAATAAAAACAGATATATTTCTTTATTACTCCTCACGAACCATATCACCAGATCGGAGCACCCCTAGAAAGGAAACTAATATCTACAGGAACCCGCTCTTTTCCTTGGCTCATTTAGAGCAAACGCACAGTTGTTATTACATTGAGCTGCACTCTGCTGGCCTCACCTCCCCATGCCGTTCACTCAGTGTAATGGAGGTTTTATTATAATCAAATGAATACAATATCTTCACCATAAATAGCCTACTTAAAAAAACATTTTCCCTGCCTTGCAATATGTTTGAATGTCCATCACGCATCAAGCAGGGCATGAGGTGCCACATGTTTAATTCAGAACCAATGCAATTTGCGTGTTGTGTGCTACTATATAGGCGGAAACAATAACTTATCTACCTTGAGCTAACACTCACATCCCCAGTCTGCACCCCTTCCACTCACCAAATAATCACACTCTTTCTCATGAGTCTAAACTCGCATGAATCTCCAACAGGTTTATTACTTTGCATGATAGCAGGAAGAGAAAATGTCACTTGGGTACTATGCTTTTGAGGCCATTCACTTTTGCCATCTCACAGGGCAAATGCTGTGCTATTAAGTCTCAAGGCAGACGAACAAAATTTCACAAGCAAGTTATTATCCACAACTAGGAATCATCCCCTACACAGGGCATACGGTGCCATTGTCCTCTACACTATATATCACTGGCTCTGACCAGCCCATTTACACTATGGGGATCTGACAAGAGATGAGCGAACACTTGGGCATGAACATGTGTGCTAGTGTGTGTGTGTGTGTGTGTGTACGTGGCAAGACAGAGCAGGAGGGGAGTTGGGGAATCCAATCTCTCACACAGAGGAGCAGAGACAGGCGGGCAGATACGCTCCAGGCCCAGAATAACCCAGGCGGTATCCATGAATGAAATGACAGGATTACAGGGGTATTAGAAAACCTGCTGAGATGGTTGATAATGCTGTTTATGGCTGGGCGTCACACTGCTTGCAGGGAATAAGTCAAATGGTTTTACTAATAATAATATGGCTCTTCACTAGTCACCAAGCAGAGTGACTTCAAGGTCAGGCATCTCCTACTAAATACAAATAAAGGTTTGGTGTGAGGTAACTGACAGACATTAATTCAGGTACTTCAACATTTCTGCCTTTGGTATTATTGTGGCTAAACCTCCTAAAAATTGAGATAGTAAACATAAGCCCCACTGGTTAAAAACGGGATTATTGTTGTGTCAACAACCCCCATAGATAATAGTAATTACTGCCCTTGCTGCAGCGCCATCAGAGTGAGGCAACTTTGCTAGTTGACAGCTTGGTCCTAATTACCAAGAACCACCAATTACTGGCTCCATTTCATTATTTATATTGCTCAGCACACTCAAATAAAAGAGACTTCAGTGACTCTAAGCAGTCACATCTCTGGCAGCTGCAGAAGATCATCCAGAGGACCTGCTGAATCATTCTCTTATAGTTATTCTTTCTTGACAGTATAGTAGTCAGCAAGCAAACAACATTGTGAGTGCAAAGAAAACTGAGTGGAATCAGGAAAATTAAGCCAACAGGGGGCTGTCTTTACTTCCTTTGTGCCAACCACAGGAAGTACTTTAGCTGCAAAGGAAGAGCATTATCATTTCCTTCTTTCTCCACTTGCTTCTGCTCATTTATCTGCCAACAAAGCTGCAGAATCAATTGTAAAACATCGGCCCTGAAGCCTTTTACAGTTTGCATGTTGTATCTACATTCATATTTCATTCATTCCTCTGTGAGTTCTATGTTAGAATAATTGACTTGTCTGCTGCCATGCAAAAGATTCCTCTAAAATAATAATGATAGAAAAACAACATAAAAACAAAATTCGATCTGGTAAGCGTATTCAACCATTCACACACACATACTGATTTTCGCAGATGTTTCCCATCACCTTCTGCTGCCAAGCGGCATCCAGTGATGGCTGAGAGGAGGGGAGCGGGGGCTCTGGGTGGGGGTGTGAAATTCTGCTATTCCTGCTCCAGTGAATTTTGCAGAAACTTGGCAGATCATTGTGGAGATTTGTATGTCCGTGGATTTGACATGAATCTGTTTGAGAGGCTCGTCTGGAATCCGTCTCTCAACATGCTTCCTCTTAAAGTGAGACTGGCTGTTTAGCTTATGTTCCCATAAAGCCTGACGGCCACATTTCTCAGCCCCCAAGAGTGCAGATGGGCGATTAACTTGCCAGACAGGTCTTATACCATCATCTGCAAGATAACCATTTCAAAACACTGTTTGCCTAAAAAGAAAAACAGTATGCCTCTGAGTAAAGTGAAGCACATAATCCTCAAAAAGAGGAACCAAATAAAAAGCATCTGCATCATCTACACAGATTTCTGCAATTGTACACCTTGTTGATTACCAAAGACTCTTTTTCTACTGTTGATTCAGGGAAAATTCAATGAATCACAAAGCTTGCTCAAACAGCAGCTCATGCTCAGTAAGCTATAAACCATGTAAAGCTATCACGTTCCAAAAGGACAAGCAGTCTCAAAAACACGATTAAGTATGTACAAAAGGAATCTACCATGGCGATCCAAAGAGATTAGCATTTTTAATGACAGTTGCGCAGGGCAGGCCTTGTTTGGAGGGGCTAGAGTGGAGCAGTATATATGGCCTGGAGGCCGGATCTGTTCCAACTGTGCCCTGGCAAGAAAACGTTCAGCCCAGTCCGCCTCGACAGCTTGGATATTCACAGGGGGTGACGGAAAACTGGAGAGCTGCAGCGCCGTGTTGGATATGGGGGAGCTCGGAGGAGTCGGGGAAGGGGCGATGAGTCAGGAACAAGGTGTTTTATATTATTTTTGGTACCGCAAGGACATGGCATTTTCTGTGTTCAATGAGAAAACCAAACATAGACTGGTGATGAGGGCCTCATGTCTGTGTTGGCCTGCGGTGATTAAGGCAGGTGTGTCTGGAGGGACCTAGCAGCATTTTTAACCACTATAACACATTCTTAAGGTGTGAGTTTATGGCGGCACTGCAGTACCTTCCAGTGATGATGAATGTTAAAGCCTGGAATTGAATTAGACATTTATCACCACAAAGGAAACTAAACAGAAATCATTCTCTAATGTTTGTGTAAGACCACAAGGTTGTCAACGTGCATCTTTTCCACTGCAACCTGTAACAAGAGGTTTTAGATTATATGACATGTTGATAAACCATTTTGACAATTTCTGAGTTTCCATAGATCACAGGCATTAAAGTTAGGATCATTACTTTGATTTTGTGTGACAAAGTAATTATTCACTCTCTTCTCTGGGGATGCACAGTTAAATTCTGAGTCATTTTGAATATCATAGAAGGGACTTTTGATGTTGGACAGCTTTCTCCTCACTTGATTAACCTGAACCAACTTCAAAAGTGCCACAGTTAATGTATTGCCATCAGCAATATACAAAACATATGGAGCCTTTTTCAAAAACAATATTTTATACGAGCTTCCTCTCTGAAATATTACGCGTCAAAGGCATTAATACCCATTAAATGGTCTTGTTTACCTATTTTGCTATATCCTTCAAAGAAAGGTGTTTACTAAAGCACTAGCTCACACAAGTAAAGAGTGCAGAGCTAAATAATTAACTGCATTGATTAAAATTCAAAGTACCCAAACATAATGCAGCAGGTTAAAAAAAAAAAAAATCATCTGCACAAGGGAAAAAAAAAATCATACACCCCACCCTCACCATCACAAAAAAAGGACAACGAAAAAAAAAAAATATCTTTGCTCATGTGCATCCTAATTCATTCATCCCCAACTACCTCTTTGCTCCAGGGTTGTGCCAAGGCAAAGCCTCATGGGAGGAATGATTGACACCTCCAAATCCTCATGGATACCAAAAGGCATGTCATTTCCATGACATTTACACAATCTTCTGAGATGGAAGATATGTGAGAAGTGTGGGAACAACAAAGGGATAAAAACAGTGAACACAACTCCAAAAATAAGAAGTGTGAATTTTTAATGTGCTGTGTTTTGGGTCACAAATGAAGCTTAAATACGCTGTATTAGTATATCTCCACCCAAGTTGTATTAATTCAGCACAGTCAGAACAACCACCCGGGGTAGCCTACATTTCAAATGAGCCATATTTTGTTTATCTTTAACACCAGTGGGCAAGCTGGCAGGCATACAGTCCTGGAGGAAATGTGATGGAAAGTGGAGCACAAGAGTTATGACCTAAGCAAACAGCTGATTATGAAGAAGATGTGAGACTTGTCTCACTCATCTTGTCTGTCAAGCTAAGCTCTCCACAGATGGACGAGTGCGGCGCACCAAGAAAACAGGAAGTCCTTAGGCTTTGGGTTTTAAAGTGCACCGCAAAAAAGTTTAGCAGGAAGTGATGAACACGGGAGAAGCCCAAATACACTATTCACATATACACTTCAATTAATTATGAACAGAAGAAGCTTGTGGTCTAGTTGTCTATCACGGCAGCAGTTGATTGCTGGGGATCTTCAATCAATGGGTATCTGTGAAAATTTAATGATTTGCAGCCTTTAATAAGTCCAGAACTTCCTGTTGGGCAAATAAAGTTTTATCTTAAGTTGTAACTAAGACGTGACTTGTAATTGGACTATTGTTTCCTGACACACAAACACACAGAGTTGACTATTTATTAGCCAGCAAAGTTCCACTTCAGTGAGCACAATAACAAAAGTGTTTTCATTGGTGAACTGTGGCACTTGGGGGCTGAACCTTGCCTGAGTAACTCCCAGGTGAGTCAGTCAACTATCTGCTACAAGAGCTACTGCCTCACTCCCTTCCCCCTCTGCTCTGCTCAACCTATCTGCTCAGTCCTTTCCCTAGAGCTCATGATCACTCTGCAGTCTCTACCTCTACTCTTGTAAAGACAGCCAAACAATGGGAGCCAGGACTGCCTTAACTAGTAGAAAGAGGACGGACGGACTAATTAGGGACCCCATGCTATTTCCTCCAACCCCTCCTGTTAACTCAGAACAGTTGGCCAGAGCTAGGACTATTGGACCCATCGTGAGAGAAATAGGGGCTGGAAGTAGTTTTTTTTCCTGGGTCCTGGCCAATGGGGGACTGCAGTAATTGCCCGAATCCCACTGAGGCAAGTGAGGAGAAAGATTGTGAGGGTAGTGCAAGCCAAGGAAAGTGAGAAAATGTTGGGAACAAGTGTGGGAATGAAAATCTAGCAATAGAAAAACAGACAGAGCACAAGGAGACATGTGCAGCCTTAAAAAATATGAGGGACAAAAGATTAATATTTCTCGACAAGCGGCACAGGTGATTCAGATAAATCTCAGAGCCTAAGGACTCTTCATGGCATTAAAACAAGAAGAAAGTAAACTGGACAAAACACTGGCAATGTAAGTGAAAACAGAATGACCTCAGGTGCTACTCACTAGGAAGAGGCAGACAGGGGTGCAGCGAGCGTCTTGGCTGTTGGAGTGGAACAGAGCAGGGTGCAGTGGTGGCTGCACAGTGGGCCCTCACTGGACACTTCAATCACAGGCAGCCTGAGCCCCAAGCAAACTTGGCCAATTAGCCACACACTGCCGCTGACCCCCAGCTTCATTAAGGGCCCAGGATCTAGATGAAGGGAGAGAATAGAGGGGGGTGGATTAGGGAGAGCGTCAACCATCAGCACTGGCTAGGGTTGAGAGGACACACACGTGCATTTGCACAGACACATACACTAGAGGTGAAGCTCAAGGTTGTAGCTAAACACAATCAACTGTGAGAGCACCCTATACCACACATGTACACTCTCGCCAAATAACAATCCCTCCTCCCTGTGGGTTTACACCCGCAGCAAAGGTGGTGGGAGGGTTGGAGCTGTAGAGGCCAGAGGGCAAAGCTCCCCCCCCTCTCTCCCACACCGGTGCAATGACAGCAACAGGTGTGGTGGCCAGCAGACATGCAATTACTAGGCTGAGAATCTGCTCTTTGTGACAGAGACAACGGCAGATCAGAGGGAAGATCAGAGCTAGAGGGGGAGAGAAGAGGAGCGAAGTGGGAGGAGAGGTGAGAGACGAGGAAGAAGATACAGACTACTGAAAGTCCCTGGAGGGGGGAGAGGGAGAGAGAAGGAGAGAGAGAGAGACACATTTCCAGTCGGTTCTTTTCATCGCAAATCCCTTGCCGGCAGAGTGCAGGCGTGCAGAGCGAAAAAACAGATCAAAAACCAACACATACAGTAGCTATAACACACCTGTTGTTCTGCAGTAGAAATACAAATTTACACGCTTTGGTGGTGTGGAGAGACCTCACATACATGTGTGCACAACAGTGAGACAAAGAAGAGGGTAAACTGACAACACTGCATTTAGATTCAGCTTGGGTGGGGCTGTTTGAGGTGCTTTGGGACAGGTTGCGCTCAATGAGCCCTGACAACAGTGCGAGTGTTTGGTGTGTGTGCGTGTTTGTCTGAATTACAAGTGTGTGTGTGTGTGTGTGTGTGTGTGTATATATCCACATGGGACCTCTGCTTGCATCAGCCTTGCGATGGAAACCTCCCTAGTGGGGGTAGCAGCTTCACATGCGCTCTCCCTCTCCGATTACGGGCCTTCGATCAGGCTTCAGTAATGTTTGTGCACTTTGCCGCCAGTGTAGCAGTAACTGCTGTCAGAAATCTTGCACGCTTGTGTAGAGAGGAGATACTGGTGTTTTATTTAAAACAACCCAAGGATAAAAAGATCAATGCCCCAATTCAGGCAACGCATTTGAGCAAAAAGTTCACAAACATGCTGGGAGATTATGAAATGGAAATATGTGTGTATATAGGGGAGGTAGGAGAGAGGGGGCATCAAGCTCATCTGGGTGATAGTGGCTTATTGATCGGTGGAGACACACAGCTCCTAGCCATTCATCACAGGCCACTCAGGCCCTTAGATAACTCCTAGATAACCAACTATGATAGTGCTCTGCAGCTGAGCAAGAGCAAGTAGCCACATCCATTATCCTTCAAAGTAAGCCCCCTAGCCCGGGAACAGGCATTGTGAGGCTGCTGGATGACAAGTTGCAGAAATGGAAATGAAAAAGACCAAGCGTGCGGTTACGACCCTGTGGCCGAAGCTAGTGTACAGAAAGGCGGTAGCTGTGGTTGAAGGGTCTGGGCTTTATGAAAAATGGTGCTCTGACAGCCGTCTGTTTGCACCAGTCAGAGGGAGAAAAAAAAAATGTGACGGCACTATTGTTTCCACTTCTCTGCCAAACAGCAAAGCTGTTTTATAGCAGATAGCACACAAACCACCCGAGCGACAGGCAGCTCTGAAAACTGCTGAGTGGTTCTGTCTCTGTGTGTAAAGAGAATTCCCAGATTGGGCAGGTGGGGATCAGCTATAATGAGCCATGCAGGGAGAGAAGAGAGGAACTAAGGTCGGAGTGAGGCCAAAAAAAAGAAAGGAGGAGACCAAAGAGCAAGGGAGAAAGACAGAGTGAGAGTGATGGAGATGGGCTGAGAGCCACAGACCAAGCCCCAAAAGAGCAATTACGGGAGATCCAGAGAAGTGTGGGCCCAGCCCCCAGGCATAGTTTCAAACAGCACAATGCCCTGCCACACACACACACACACACACACACACACACACACACACACACACACACACACACACACACACACACACAC
>JAUYWH010000024.1:17577006-17606438 GCA_034779795.1 Ctenopoma multispine
CACACACACACACACACACACACACACACACACACACACACACACACACACACACACACACACACACACACCAGCAGCTCTCTTGCAGCCTCTCAAAGACACATACACACAGTAGTGACTAATCACCCATCTGGAGCAGCCATCCCCAGGTCTGGATGACAAAGCACCCATGCTCACAAATATAGGCTAATGCCCTTCTCAACAAAAAGCTTAGGCTGCATTACAGTTTAACAGACAGGCCTACAGAAGGGGAGGGGGTGGCTTATGACCTGGCTCAGACAAGCATGGACAGGGGAGGGGAAGCAAGTGACATCACAGATAAGGGTGATGCACTTAGGCTAGCTGCTAGTGGCTACATAGAGCTGACAAGCCTGTACGTGTATTTGATTTCAATAGCAGCTCCATGAGTCAAGGGCAAGGACAGGGCAGAGCCAAAACACTAGGAAAAGCCAGTTCAATGTGACTAGGCTAGTTTGTGAAGTGAAAAATCCAGTGTGGCTTGCCCACAGGGCTTTGCCGAAACCCTCTCATCACTAAATATTAGGGTGGTAGCAGTGGCAGGTGCTAGCCATCCCCTAACAGAGCAGTCCATGGGGTAGGGCTTATCCTCCAAATGCCTCAGCCACTGTGGAAAACTGTTTTCCTTGCAAAAACTGGCTGCTGGCTGGCATGATCCAGGTAAGTCTCTATAGTTGTGAGAAGAGTCTGATGCAACCAAAGCCAGGTTCAGAATGTGGGATAAGGCTGGACCAGAGCCAGAAGCCATTAGTGAGCAGTGCATCTGACACAACGGGCAGAACACGACATTTTCAAAGGCGTAGAAGGACTTCAACGGATCCGTGGTGAAGAGTGCTCGGCAGCTGTTTTATTCAGGCTCTCTGATAACAACCCCCTGTCCAGATTGGCTATTGCAAACAGGGCAGACCAAAAGGCAGCACGAATATAAATCACTTCTTCGATAGTCTACACTGAGCTAAGCAAAAAGTAGTGCACTGACATTCTCTCATTCATTTCCTAGTTGATCAAGTCTCAATGTGGTTGAATGTGTGCTGCTTTGAGGAATTTGAATGTACTGGCGTGCATTTAGATTAATGTGCATCCTTACAAAAGACCATATGACAGTATGGTTAATAAGCAGAAAATACTTTAGCTATCGGAAAGAGCCAGCAGTATGAACAGACAAAGATCAAGCTAATGGCCCTCGTCATATTATTTACTGTAAAGGTCCCAGCCAGACACAGGATCACACACTGGCTCCAAAGACAGAGAAGATGGGACACTTTCATTACTCAAGAGATAACATCCTAAGAATACTTTCTAAGAAATTAGTTCTTGCTTTCATCCCGCACCATGAAAAAGCAAATAACTAGCACATCAATTATGAGTGTGGGAAATGAAAACTCAGGGTTATTTAATTGTCTTTTTCCACTTAGTGCTTGGATAACAAACAAAGCTTATGAGCAATGCAACTAACGGATTGAAGCACGGGCACTTAACCCCACCAGCGCAGGCCTTTCATTTTGTTTCGGCTTTTGCAAAAATATCTTTCCAATGCGTCTCTCATTTCAATTATAAATCTGTGGAAGAAAAAAGTAATTTAAAATAGTGGTGGGAAACCATCTGGCTGTAAGTGGCACTTGATCTTAACAATTGGTCACAGATTCAAGTGGACCAGGCTCTGCTGACCCGCCTAGTCACATAGTGACCATTGCAATCACCAAAAACAACAACCCTTTACATCTGTGACTGGCTCAGTCCCATTAAAAACCTATCACACCCACTACTGCCACGCTACGCTTGCTGCACACAAAACCCATTGCTATAATTGGTTCCACTGCACCCCCTACCCACTCTGGACGGGCCAACCAGCAAATGCAAACAACTCTGTAGTAACTAGAAGAGAACCGAACTCCGGTCATGTCTGAGTAACTATCAGGCACTACAAATTATTTCCAGTGAAACAAGACGGCTGTTTGAACAGACAAGAAAGAATGACACAGAAAAGATAATAGATGAGATGGAACAAAATATTGTTCACTGCCTGCTACGGAAAGCTGAGGGTGACGGCAATTTGACTGTAGTTCTCCATACAATACACACTCCATCAGCTCACACAGACAGCAAGGTGTGGTTGCAAAGCAGATCTGCTGTTTCACAGCGACCGCAGTGAGGGCCACAACCATGTCATTACCCCAGCCAGTGATGAAGAGGAACTCCAGAGCGTGGTATTCAGAGACTCGCGGTAGAGTCAAGAGAGTGTTTGTGTAAGGGTGTTTGACAATGAGAGAAAGATAAACAGGGAAAAGTGAATGTGTATTAAAGTGTGACTGAACTGAATACAGTGCTGTGCAAAAATAAAGTGCAGTTGACAGAAAAAAACATGACCCGACTTTGTCTTTAAAACTGTTTTCCTAGGCACACTTTTTTGCAATTTCTTGCAGGTAGATTGTTCCAAGATTCTTTGAGAACCTGCCAAAGTTCCTTTATGGCTTTAGGCTGTCTCTCTGGCTTCTGTCGCTTCATTTAATCCCATGATATTAAGATCAGGGGAGGCCACAAAATCTGAAACATCTGACTATTAAATGCATTTCCTATGGTATAATGAGATGAACAAGTTTCTCAAAATGGAAAATGTAACTACTAAAACCTACATAGTACTGTATTTGTACATGGAGGTAACTGTGTGCCATCAAGCCTCAGTTCTAGTTTGAACGAGCACTGTGGAGATGTTTGTCATACCAGAGCAAGGAGTGTGTCTGGTCTGGGATAAGACTAAGAGAAAATGTTAGCCGGCCCCTAGGGCTGTCTGAATGAAAACACACTGCCCTCTCTCTTCAACAGAACACACTGATAGAGTGACTCGTAAACTCATGATTTAAGGGAAAGGGGAAGTTTAGGCCAATCACTAGTACAAAAAAGAAATCACAAATGAGCACAGAGCACAGGAGTGGAAGTTATTTATGGAAACGAAGTGTGATTTATAAGCAAAAAGTAACTAATTATCACCATCAAGAGACAATAGAAACTCACAATCAGTCATAATTGTTTCTCTGTGTGACATGACTGCAGATAAGGAAAAATTATAATTGATATTCTGAACTGACTTTTGTTAATTAAAGCACTGATTATTCTGCTAAACAGACTTCGACAACAGGAGGCGCAGCACTGCCCTTTAGAAAAGGCACTTACACAGCGTTAAACTGAAGTCCTTTGAGGCATTCGCTTTTGGCAGCCCACTGTTGTCCAGAGATCATGACGTCCAATAATATGTAAACAAAAAAACAGGAGTGTTGTTTGCATACATGACACTCCCCAAACCAAGCACTTGTATTTGTTTTCTCAAATAAATGTCAAGCTATATTAACTGACAGAGCATGGGAGGGAGAGAAACTGAGAGGGGGAAGAGGCAGTGGAAGCTGTACAGCAGTGTGGACTACTGTGATTTAACTCCCTGTGCTATCAGGAAACTGATGCCAAAACCTTACACCAACAGATATATTAAAAACCTAAACTCTGACAAACTGTAAAACAACAAATATGATCTAAATCTTTAGGTCTACACAAAAAGTGTCTGTAATTACTATGGCGTCACTGTGGACCAGAAGATTTGTGGGTGAGAAAGGGTGGACACTGAACAAAAGGGGGGACTTGGCTTCCTGAGAGCTACGTCTGGGCATACAGGGGAGGCAACTGAGGACAGCAGACTTAATGGAAGTGACAGTCAACAGATACATGCTAGTACCCTCCATCCATAATTGCTCCTGCCACCTCCTCCTCTGGCAGCCCCAGAAAATAAAAGGAAAATAAAAACTGGAAAAAAAAACACAACCCTTCACCCATCTACTGATTACACACAATACACCCTAACATACCGAGAGCGAGGAAAGGGACATAAGGGGTGGAGTGGGGGGGTGAATAGACAGGGAGTGCTGCCAGGGCCTAGTTTTAGATAGCATGGTTATCAGTGAGAAAAGGAGAACGAAAACAAAGAGGAAGTTTACTGGCGTTGTTTTATCTGGAAGGACATTAAACTGAGAGGCACACAGGGGACGAGACAACAAGAGTAAAAAGAAAGACTATTCAGAAGAAAAGGAGAAACTGTCCAAAGGCAGGCAGCCTTCAGAAGAGACTTGTCTATCTAATTCACAGTCACACACACACACACACACTCACTGTGCCCTTGGCTGAAAGTCATTCCTGGTTCATGGTCGCTGGCTTTGATAGGAGTCCGGGCCCTGGAACGAGTTACTAACGACCCAGAAAGCTGCTTGTCGGGCTATTGGTGCAGCTTGATATGCAGCGAGAGAGGCTGTCACTGGGATGGAAATGTGGCCTTTGATAAAACACTCAAAGAGGTTTAAAAACAGAACTGGAAGTAGGGAGCCCATTAGGCCACGATAGAAAGTAGGGGAGATAGAGAGGACCAGACGATGAGGACTGAGGGTAAATCCGTGGCCCTGTGTGCTGTCCTTGACCCTGTCAGATGAGGTTAAGGCCCGTGGTGAGAAAAAGCATTGAGCACACCACCCCCAGGTGTGGACTGAGAGAGGGATGAGAGGCATGCCGATGAGGGTACCTCGCCCCACCACCTCCTCCAAACACAGCACCCAGGCAGCCTTTCCGGGGCCCACTAATGAGAGGACTCAGCCGCTGACCTCTCCACAGGCTCCATACCTTTTAATGAGATCCATGTCGTTGATTCGTCTAGCCGCCAGGAGTGAGAGACAGAACACACATAGACTGAGACACACACACACGTCAACTTTCCCAACTGACACTCGACACTATCACATCCACACACTGCTGTGAAGACACGAGAGATGTACACATTTGAAATAATGACCGCTCTGTAATCCACAATGGCTAAGACTGACTGTCATGCACATACACACATGCACGGGGGGGTGGGGGGTGGGGGGGGGAGTGGATACACAAACATGAAATATAAAACTAGCACAGGCTGAGACCTAACAAAAGCCAACTAATCAGCACACACACACCCACACAGAAATAAGCTGAGCCCAGCTCAAGGACAGAACAACCAACTTGTTAAGGGAGGTGCAGGTGAGATTGGATCCAAACATGCTTGCTCACAGATAGAGTTGAATTATTGATTAGCCAACAGATTGTGTTATGAGGAATTCATGGATTCATGTCTGTGCTGTCCAGCTCCCTAAGGCTGAAAGACAGACTGTTTGTGGACTCACTGTAGATGTATAAATTTGTGTACTGTATTTGTATTTGTGTGTGTGTGTGTGTGTATAGGGAAGCCTAGGGGAAGCAGGCTGCCCTGGTCGAAATCCGAATTATTTTCTGTGGGCGGAGTGGGTAGTGTGAGCTCGCACTCAGACAAGGCAGAGCAAACAGTGAATCGATCAAGCTGGCTGGGGTGATGCATACAGAAGGAAGGCCTCACCCTCGCAGCGCTGAGAGGGCTTTAACTGCTCACACACTGAGTGGCTTTTTCACTGGCACTCAGGCAACAGCACAATCCTCAGCTCTTAATACCACCAATGGAAAGAGAGGAAATGGGATTTTTATTTGTCTGAGCTCAACGGGTGGTCTGCCGCTGCTGCTAATAATGTGCTGAAGTACCGGGCCTTGCTTATGCTTGGTTGGGTTATGTTACAAACATCAACAGCGGCCAACGTGAGGCACATGCCATTACATAAAGATGGGGGGGCTGTGGCACCTAAAAGTCCACTCTGACCCAAAAACCTAACAGCACTTCCTCAGTGGTGATACACTGCATGAGGAACTGGACAGCGTGATAGAACTTATTTTTAAGTTTTAACCTAGTTCCTAAAAAGAAATCTGTCTGTGGCCAGGACATGCTGCTCTGTGCCAGTGATGTAAGGACACATCACCATCACTCGCTCCTCAAATGCTAACTGACTGATAAGATAAAAGCAGTCACAGCTTTATGGTCACACGCTGTGGAGCCACAATACAAATAGATGTTTCATACACACTGTGGCCAGGACTTAACAATGTGGTAAGACCAAACAAAGATCATGTGGATCACAAGACTGCAGACATAGATGAAAAACCAAGTAACTTTAATCCGGTTTAATCCGCTTCCCCATATAGAAATAAAATGGCACTTTATCACTTGGAATTACACCATATTTAATAATCTCGCTGATTTCTGGTGATTAGGATTTGTTTTGTTTATATCTTCTGTGCAGAACAGATGTGTGATTTTAGCATGCTGCTCAAGGGGGATAATGTTTTGTTTTCAAGTCGGAAGGTGGAGAGACACAAAAGAACCCAGCGGGACTAAAATGTGAGTTCATATTTTCCATTACCCAAAGCGGAGACCAACTCCATATGACTAATTAAACAACAGACACAGAGGGAACACGTGATGACATCTCGACAGCAGCCAAAAACAGACGCTGAAAGTGAAACAGAACATGGTTAAAAATAAAGACAGTGGCTAAGGGAAGAGGAGGATGAGGAAACATGTCAGTGGAACCTCAGTTAGATCTCAACAGGGAGGACAACAGAGATCTATCTTAATGGAGGTCTAGAGTGGTGTATAAAGAAATACTCTGGCCTGATCGTGCCACCATTCAGCAGCGGTCCACCAGTAAACAAGTGACGCCATGCTGACATGGCCTTATACACCCCACTTTGCTTCAATCTGCTGTTTGAAAGCTGCACACTTCTCCTCCATAACCAATTGACAAAGGCCGAGAGCGAGAAAGGAAAATGTGTCCTGGTGAGACTTGTGCGATTTGGGCATCCAATTTGGCAGCATGTTTTCTGCAAACACTGTAACTGCAGCTTGTTTTCAGAGAGCGCACTAACTAGTGAGCAGCGTTGGGTTTTTCTCTGTGCAGTGAGGAAAGAGACATGGTTTTGGTAATAAGGTTCTCTAACACTAGCTGCGGATCTACTCTGGCTAATGACTGTAATTAAAGAGCCCAGCTCAATGGAGAATCAATGACGTGGGATCAGCACAGACAGGACGTAGAACAGACGTAGCTACAGCAGAAGGAAGCGACCACAGGGCTGAGTTTAAAAACTTACAGCCTGAGCAAATAGGAGGCTGAGTGGTAAGTGAGCATGTGTTATGAGGGCTTGTAAATATTTAGGCATTCCTACAGCGGCATGTAGCTGTGACTCTGAAGTCATTTTTCCTGGGCCTGTCATTTGCTTTAGTTAGAGACTGAAAACCTAATGTGGAGCAACTGTAAACACAGATCTGTGAAAAAGGGGAATGTTGTGTCAAAGAGTAAAAATAAAGTGTGCAAGAGGCACAAGTTATCTGCGTGACTATCACATGGCTGACCAACTCTATACAGATTACACAAGAAAAGACAGGATAGAAAAATGCAGATACCATGTTTATGTATGTGATGTGCCTAAAGCAGCATTAAAACATCTAACAACTTCCACTTTTCTCAGAAATTGTTGAGAGGGGGAATCCAAAACTGGGCAGCTCCGAGGCTGTCCAGATGAGTCACTGAGGAATAATGCATGTCACCACGGCTGCGTGAATAGAAGTGTGAGGCTGGGGGGCAAGCACAGACACCCAAAACATAGAGCTATGATGACACCTCCACAGATCTGCATTTTAGAAGACAGCTCTGAGCCCCAGGCAGGTTTGAAGCACCAGGATTAATATCCACATCGACTACAGAAACAGTGAGTAAGAAAAGTAAAAAAAAAAAAAAACTTATGGAGCACAAGAGAGAGAATAAAGAGAAACTATGTTCTGCTGACAACAGGAACTAGATTTCTCAGAGATGAAAATATTAACAAAAACAAGAAGTACTTCTACATAGCTGTTGGCTGATCGGTGTCGTTGTAGATCAACACCATGCTACAGAGGTGTACACTGGTACAGTTCTGCCTCTAGTCAGAACTGTACCAGCCACCAATGTCCCACCTCAACAAAGTCAGTGCCAAGGTAAAGGCCTGACTCACACCAATGCCCTACATGAACCACCTTTAAAAAAAAAAACTGTGTGCACTAAACATGACAAGGCTCACCTCCAGACTGCATTACTTTTTATTTTATTACATATTTGCCTATATTTTGTGTTTTTATTGCAGATTTTATTTGTTTTTGTGCTTATAATCTCATCTTTTTCCCTGCTGAGTTTTTCTGCTGCTGCACTAACTGGTGGTTAATGTCTCCACAGAGATCCATTAAAAAAAAAAAAAATCAGTTACCTTAGAAAATCCCACCTCAACCACACATTTTAGTGACGGTGGTCACTACAAAATGTCAGTCTCTAAGGTTAAGACAGTATTTTTGGCATTACTACAGCTGGGATTACTGCCACAGTAAAATTGCCTGTCAGTTTACGGATGAGAAGCAACACAGCCAGTGGCATTTAAATGGATCCTCAGTAACTTTAACAACTGCTGTATGAACAGATTTTAATAGGTCCCTCTTGGATCATAGGCTACTGAAAGGCCACGATACCCACCTCATTTAACAGAGACAAGGACATGATACCGACAAAGAAATTTTCATAATGCCATTTCATTGTGAACTATAAGTCAGACAACCTACATATAGCTGTATTGTCCCAGCTTGATAAAGAAACTGAATTTAGATCTTCTGTGGAAGATGTAATTAGACAAACTGCGTGCGTTTGTGTAATGTGCTGAATGTCAGTTACATATAGGCTTACTATAGGCTTCGCCGTCTCCTTCCATCCATTCTGCATTCAACATCATTTTAACGGCATAATGACAAACAGAAATTGAATGTTTATGGAGACCTGCAAGCTTCACACTGACATGCACAGGTATCATCTTTCCACTGCAAACACCTGCCTGACTTTAAATTCTGACTGAGACAGACAACCAAGAGACAAACACCCAACCTCTAGCAGTGCTGCCACCCCCATGTCCACTTCCAGCTGTCAGCAGATTTCAGCAGATGCCAGCAATAATAAGGACAGCACATGCTCCCCTCAAGATCTAACGTTGCCATTGCTATATAAAGCACATTCTGCCTACAAATCTTATGTTACTATTCTGAAATGTCATTAAAATGTCATTCTGAAGACAACTCAATGGTCAACCCATGTTCAAGCAATCAAACCAAAATGAGGTTCAAATGAATAACACCTGTTAGAATTTAAGAATTTAAACACAACTCTACATTTATTATTATAAATCTGGGGCACACACACACGCAGGTGGTAGGTTACCTAAAAACATTTGTCTATATGTATGGATATACAAAAAAACAGCCGTCGCTAGCAATGCGAAAACTATAATGAAAGGACAATACCTACTACATCAAAAGCCCATACACCCCTAAATTCCATTTGTCCACCTTGATTTTTAATGACACATATGATCCTCCTCAGCATGGATGATACGAATCTTGCACAAATCTCTGGAGCGATGTTCTATAAATGTCATCTCCTCTACACCTTTTACACTCATACAGCCCCAAATCAACAAACTTCCACCTCCTCATTTCTTGGTTGGCACTGTGCTGTCCCTGTGGGAATTCTGGACAGGTCCATGCAAAACATGTTGGATCTGATCTCATCCAAACAAATTTATTTTGGTTTCATCTGACCAAACAACATGCTGCCAATATTCATCAGGCTTATTTTCACGTCCTTTGGCCAAGTTTAATTTCATAGTTTTGTGTTGTTTTGTAAGGCATGATATTTCGTGGACAGTCTCTGTAGAGGTCAATTCATTCTGTGCCCTTCACACTGTCTGATCAGTCACTGAAAACACCAGTTTCCACAGATAATCCTAAACACGTCTGTTTTTCAGTGCGAGGTTGCGTAAATAGTGAACTGTGTACAGTGTAATTTTTTCAAGGGCAGTGATTGCAACTTATGTTGTTAGTATTCTGGACAGATCCTTTTAAAAAAACTTGTTCATGCAACCACCTTAACTGGAATTCACACGTGCAATTTATTTTTGTTAAAGCAAAATGACTTTTGTTATAGTGGTGACAGGTATACTGGGACCTGTATTTTCAATGTAGTCTGTCAAACCCGTTTGTTTGTAATTATACACATCAACCTCAATAAATGATTCTAAGATTATACAATTTGGATGATTTAACATTTTAATGATGTTGCACAGTTGTTCTAAATCAATTTATATTAATGTTCAGAGACTGTGCAAGTGTGATACATCCGAGCACAACGTTATCAAGTTTTGAAATAATTTATCTTTTCTATAAAGTTAGGGTTGCACAGGCTACCCCTCTATGTCTTCCCCAGTTTGCCACCTCTCCCAGGTTGGTGTGACCTTGATCTCCAGCTGCTGCCAGTGCGCTGACCCATCATACATCTGTCACCCACCAGTCCTGGCTGAGACTCATATTCAGTACTTCATTATTAATTGCCCAGCGTGCATGCAAAAAAAAAAAAAAAGAGAAAAGAGCCAACATTCAACAGCCACTATCATATTAACATAAACCAGCTGGACATCATATTAGCTATAAAACAGAGGTGATAATTAAAAATGATCTTGGTGGGAGCAAATTGGTCAGTTTGAGGATTAACTAGGAAATGTCTCACATAGATAAAAATGAACTGTACCCTCTGGTGCCTTAGTTAAAATTAAATGGCATTCAACATAAAACAACTCTCAGTGAAGAACAAAAAGTGGAGTGAAAATGCATTACAGGTGGAATAAGTGGCTCTACAGAGTTTCCATTACTCCTTAGCTACTGTAAGCCTAAGTCCATTTCAAACCCAAATCTCACTGAGAAAGATACATCAGCAAGCTGCCAAATCCTGCACAGGTACCCTCAATTTGCACAGAAATGAAGCGTTGACTCATCTTCAATACGTTAAAGTCTGAAAGATCAGTGAGTTGTCTCTTCATCACAAAGTAAGCGAGCTGGACTAAACATCGCCCGTTACATTACACTGATTGAAGCAGGCACGACCGACTTCCCTCTGAAGTGTTTAAATAGATAGCATTTCGATAGCAATACATGCCAGACTCAATTACCAAAGCAAAAAATAAATTAGCTTCTTGTTCTCTTTTCTCCTGCCAGCACAAGCCTTGAGAAGAAAGCATCTCACGAAGATTTCCCAGGATAGGAACCAAGGTGACCTGCTCCCTCATATCACTGCTGATTGGTTTTCAGATACCTGGTCTTTGGTGTCAGGCTAAAACGCCTGGCTGAGTGAGAACTATTGCTAGTGCCCCAAGAAGGTATAGGTTGGCTGACATGCCTTCAGTGAGCAGGTAGCATCAAAAGCCTCAACAATAGTGTGCGTCTATGTCAGTCTGTCAGTTCAGCTGCCATGGGGAAGTGGCTGTGGGGAAGCAGACAGAGGCAGATGTCTGTATTGTGTGTTCGTCACTGGCGTTGAGTCTTCAGCTATGCAACCTCAAGGCTGCTGACAGCCAACATTGCTGTTGTTCCCAAAAATGCCTTTTGAACAGCAATGGAGATCATATTTTCCTCTGGGTTAACTTTTTCAAGTAGCCGCCTACTTTCAAAACCTCATATCACATCACATCTCCCTGTCTGCTTTTTTTAATATTGGGATGTCTCCGTTCTCGTGCAGAACATCCTGCCCACAACCTCTCAACCAAGCAATTAAAGCAGCTCCCTACCCATGTGAATCATTTAGATCTTTCAGGAGCGTGAGGATGTTTACAATATTCATCATGTTCCTCTTACTCATACTCCAAGCAATGAGGGGATAGGGAAAATCACAATGGTTAGGTAAGGAAGAGCAGTAGGAGGTGCAGTGTGAAAAAACAGCATGATCTGGCAGCAGCACAGAGCAGAAAGTAACCCGCCGTGCACTGAGTGCATTGCGTGGTCGGTCGTGGATATGGGATAAAAGACACTGGGGGTTGAGGAAGTATCAAAGTTGTGTCAGAGGTAAAAAGTACACCTTGCTGAGCTGAACTTGAGCATGTCTGGGTTAAACCCTGGGTTGGTGTGAACATAACTGCCTGAGGTGGTGGGATGGTTGCAGAGATGAGTCAATATGACGCTGTTTTTTTTCTGCAACTACTGCTGGGGAAATAAGCAAGAGAACTGGCATGATAACGCCCCGTATGTCTGTCATACAACAGCCTGGGTGACTCTAAATTAAGCACATAAGAAAATGAGCAAAGTGTTATGTGACAAGGATAACGAGGGTTTGGTGAGTAAACAATGAAAACTGTTTAGGTAACAGTTTAGGATGGGGCCGTGAAGTCCACGGGCAAAAGTAGCAGTTGTAAAACACAGCGGAGATAAAATAAATAAACAAATAAATAAATCCACCTCAGCATGACGTCGCTTCATCATAGGATAATCCTCAGACATGAAAAGACAAGTCTGTCTCCAATCTGAAGGAAATCTCTATTCCCCCGGTTCTTCAGCCATCTAATGCCAAGCTGACACGCCCTTCACGCGTCTGCCCACACTCCCCTGGAGCTCACGCTATGTGTACTCTAGATAAGCAAGAGGAACACAGTAATGCATATGGGCTTTTCTCACGTGCAGCATTCCTATTTTATGACCATTAACTTTATGAAGGCCATTGTAAAGAGTGGAAATGTTAATAAAAACTAAGTCAGCTTTTTAAAGTGAATAAATAGGTCAAATAGATAGAGCAATATGATCATCATCACGATTAAGATTACATTCTGTTTCTAGTAGCGATAGAAAAAATAGATTAACTTGTCATTTTAAATGAGCTAGTTGCGATGAGCTGATGGCACACATACTATTCACGCACCAGTTTAGTGCTGTTTTTCCTGTTTGCAGGCTGCAGACAGGAGGCACGGGATTGCTTCTTGCTTACAAGGATTATGGTTTTATTTTCAAAATGAAAATGGCAGAAGTCAGTAATCCAATGCAAAGGGAAACAAAGGGAGGCTGGGGATGAGTTCAAATTCATTTAACCTAAAAAATATTGCAACACTCCCTGAAATGTGGAGCGCCCTTCCAGGAGACGAGACAGTTTAAACTATCTGACAAAACCGTGTAGCTCGAAAAACAACTGGATGAACTTTAGCTTACCCAAAACAAGTTTCTCAGTTGGTCAGAGGCAATTTCAGTGGATCCAAAAATACTGACAGTGGATCTCACCACAAAAGTTTAATTTCCAAAGTCAGCAGCCTACTACTAAGCCAAAAAAAAAAGAAAGAAAGAAGGGAAATGCCTGCTCTGTTTGTTATTTCTCTGTTGTATTACAGGGTGTGAGTTTGCATTTGGCTTTTCGGGATTGTTTTGCAATTTTCCTCAAACACTAACATGACCTGAATGAGAAATGCCTCCTATTCCCTTGCCCTGAAAAGAACATCTATGATGAAAAAGCGTGGCGCGCTTGTCTTTTCACCCTTGCGAAGAGCAGGAGAAAACATTTATCACCACTCTCCTCTGCACAGATAAGGTGTCTCTATTTATTCAGAGTGGAAGAGATAAACCCTGAATGAAGCATTGTGGGGCAGCAGGAGAGATGCTGGAAAGAGGGAAGAGACAAGAAGCAGCAGCTTGGTTTTCAATTCCTTGTGTGTGTCCATGTGAGCAGATGGCATCTATCGAAAAAACCCTTCCCCGCTTAGTCGGGAGACTAGAGGCTGAACCCCTGCTCTCACCCCCTTCCGGCCACCTCTACTACCACCAGCAGTCGCCTTTCCTGCCTCCACGTGCCCCCCGCCTGAACTAATCCATTCCCACTATGAGACTGTTGTATAATGTTATTAAATAAGAATTATCCCCAGGAGATGGAGCATCCTATGTACAGTAGGTCTGTGCACAAGTGGGCGGAAGATGGCAGGGGCTGTGAATGAAAGGACGATTTAGGAAGACAACAAAGCAGTACAGTGGTCTGTAGAGGGCCGCACCAGGGACTGACAGATACAGACTGACAGAACTACACAGGAGATTCAACAGGGACATGAATAGTGTTTCTGTCTCCTTGTTCTCCAAAATCGAGACAAGATGGAGAGGGGAGAAAAGGAAGAAAGAAAACAGGAGGCAATGCTCACTACTACTTGTGTCGTCCCAGCTGCTGATGTACAGCCTACTGTGCAGAGGTGAGGAACACAGTTCACATGCTCATTTCTCACTGAAATTGCCTGCGTGCGGGGACAGACGGCTCCTTGTGAGGTGACTGAGCAGATGCTGTGGCTGCAACGTTCCTGAGATGAAATGGTTTAAGAGGGGGGGGGGGGGGAGAGAAGCGTGTCCACACAGGCTTTTTCTTTCTTTTCCTTGTGTTAGTTGTTCTTCAGACACACAGCAGTTGAGTTGAACAGCACAACAAGTTTGAACCCACACGGCCAGCGGGACTACAAGCATGCAGCGTTTCATAATATAATCACTGTACATTCTACAAATGTTTAAGGAAGAAACGCATTTTGTTATATTTTACACTGACGCTTTGGCTGTTCGTTACTGGACATGTGTACCAACTACAACAAAAAGATAAATGAAACCGTAGCATGGAAAGAGGAGTGCGATTATTTCAGGGGAAGTAGCGGCGTCCCTCTTTTTACGCTCCCGTATCACATCGACAGGGCGTATAATTGGCTATCAAAAGTTAGCGCTCATGTTTACCCGGGTTTGAAATTGAAACTACAGCTAAACGCTGGAGGAAACAGTTCCCAGCCACACTTTAACGGGATACAGCAGTTTTCCCGGAACTCACCTTGGAGGAAAAAGAGCGAAGAGGATATAGTTGCACAAACGCGAACAGTCCAGATATTGACGAGCACACACACACCCCCGTGATGAAATTGTTAAAAAAAAAAAAAAACTAAGTCCGACAGCAAAGTTCACATTGTACTCTCCTCACACGTCCTGTGAGGGGTTTGCAGAAAGGCACTATTCCGTAGAAAGGCAGCTCGCTGCTTGGCTTGAGCGATTTGTCAATTCCCGTTGAAAGGCGACACTGGCAACTCCTCAACAAAAGACTCCGGGACTTTCTCCACGCCCAGGTGCCGAGTCACATGGTACGTTTCAGGTGTGTGTGTGTGTGTGTGTCTCCGGGAGCCGTGGCTCAGTTGGTAGCAACACACCTGTGGGATCCGCTCACGCGTTCGCTTTGACTGTCATCGCGTCGGGAGGCTGTACTGAAGGGAGGAGAGGAAGGGAGGAGGGCGAGAGAGGGAGAGAGAAAGAAGCCCCCCCCCAACCTCTCACTGCACACGCGTGTTGACAACGAGCTGCGAGTAGTAGAAGAAGAACGAAAAGGAGCAAATTGTGTCGTTTATTCGGCGTCGCTCCGAAATGTTTGGTGGGAGCGGCGGGAGCAGCCCCCTCGCTGTGGTTACTGAAGTGTGGTCTGGATCCAGCAGGGGGCTTCAGGGGCGCTTTCAGGTCCTGTCAGGAAAGATAAGGAACATTCACAGTAGTTTTTACATTTCTTCTCTTCTTAAAGCGGAAAAGTCCCTATAAAATATCCACGAGGTAACACGTCTGTTAACTTTCTGGTCAGGTTAGATTAACAGCTCGAGTCGTTTTCGAAGTCATCTACAGATGGTTGTTGGTTTATTTGCACATAGTTAAAAAAAGAATACTAAAATAATTCCTGTTTTTTCCACAATACGTATAGGATGAGCGCAGTTGTTATTAATAACATCAGGAATGTCCCTTTAAAGTGTGGCATGAGACAGTATTTTTTTAACTTTTTCCATTAAAACTGCCCCCACATATGTCTGACAGAAAAATCCTTTATTTTGTTTTTTGTTGTTGTGTTTAAAGATACCTCTCAAATATCAGAAAAATAAAATATCATGCTCAAAACTTCCACATAATAAAGTTTATTTATGCGCAATTGTAGAAAATTAACTCCTCCGCAGGTCCAGCTTCCCACAAACATACAGAGGACATGACCTCATGTCCAAGCAGCTACAGCTCTTTCATTGGAGGAGCTTCCAAGAATAAAAAAAGGGGCAGTTTAAAAACAGCCCCAGGCTTGTGCCTGCCCAGAAACAATCTCATGTTTACTCTGGATGATCAGCAGGCATCACTGTGGACAGCGTTTACCATATATTGCCTTTGGAAGCATACACAGTAGTGTTTCCCAGTGAAACCTGTTGACGGGGAGGTCTGTCAGATAGAAAGACACATTGCTGCTGAATTTTTCAAATGTCTTTTCTTGTATTGAGGTGGCAGCAGAAGCTGCAGCAGAAGCCATCTTAAAATCAAATAAAACCTAACTGCATTACAGTTCATTTTGTCTGAATACTCACTCTCTTTAAAGCTGATTATTATGTAAACTAACAACATTATCACCATGGTCACTGTCCCTTTTTATGTTGGATCGTTTGTGCTATTACAATGACATACTGTACAGTATTATGTAAATTATATTATGCTAGTCTTCCTGTATCTTTAAAATTCAGGTTTCATTTTAAATTGTGCAATTTATCTAAAACCTCGCCGAGGGACATTAACTGTATATTGGTGATATATCACTATAAACTCAACTTCACATTTGTTACATTTCAAGTGACTGAATGTAATGATGTTAATTGCATTCACTGTTAATAAATGACTACATAAACATAAATAAACCATTGGTTTTTCATGCAAATTGAACACAGATTAGCGTGCAAGGGGAATTTGGGGACATTACTTGGCCGAAAAATATTTTCAAAAGAAACCACTTCTCATTTATTTATATTTCCCTGAAACTAGTTGGACTATATCCTTACAAGATATGTATTAGCAGTCATTATAACACAAATCATTGGTGTGCTTACTGCACCTTGGCTGCAGAATCGTTAATCACAAGAAGGATCATTTTGCAGCTCTTAAATCTAGCTGAGATTTAGCAGTCTTTCATTGCCTTTTGAATATGTAACAACCTTTAAATCAGCCATATGTTTGTGGGTTTTTTTAGGAAGAAAGTCATATTCCTGAGACATTCATGCAGCAAGGGGCTAAGAGCTGCTTTGATTTCACATATGGGCCATATGTGTGCAAGTGGTACTCGAGCTCAACTGGCCCTACCATCGCCCAAGAGGTTATATGAATAGCCCAGTTTTGTCCTAGAGCCTAATATCACATAACAGCGCCGTTTGGCACACTGAGTTTTATGGCTCCATGTCATGCCTTGTTGTGTGGCTGGGTGTCAGTTTTGTGATTGATTTATGGGCATGCAAATGAGGCTGTCTGTTTGGGGAGATGTGCTGCTTTTGCCCAGTGGGCCCTGGAACGAAGACTGAGACTGCGTGGGTGTGAGTCAGTCCCTAACTGCTGACACAGGCACAGAGCTGGCAGAGATTCACAAAGCAAGATGGGGAGATGGTCTTCACAGGTCCTCACATTGACTGATGAGATCAAGGAGAAAGTAGGCCAAGCCAGACAAGTGTCAGGCAAACAGACACCCAGAGACAGAGTGAGAGAGACAAACACTCCCCAATCACAAATAGAGCTTGGAGAGTGGAAAGTAGCAGAGTAGAGCTGGGCTGTTTTGGGTCTGAGTTCAATATGTCCAAACCTGTTTGTCTAAAGAGTAATGAGGCTGCTGAGTCTTGGAACATGCTAGCCCAGGGGATGTTGGGAGCTGGGAAAGGCCAAGTCAAAGCTCTCTAAATTCACTAAAGTGGAATAGAAGTTCACTTTGTTCTACTAGATAGCCTGACTGTGATGACATTTTGATCAATGCGCCTATACCTTTCTGCAGCTCGACTTTATGTTGCTTGAATAGTGATGATGCGTTATCATGCTGGTGTCAAAGAGAACCATTTGTCATGCAGTGTTCCTCAGTTGGCCTAGGCTGTAAAATGTTTAACTATTAACATATTATACAGCCTAATTTATGACACAGCATTTCAGTTGTCCATACTGATGTAGCGGTCGTCTCAGATTCAAGGTTCATAGTTCAGTGTCTGTTTGTCGTGTGGTTAGATCGCCCTCTTTGGGTCACAGCTTGTATCGTTTCCTCAACTATCAGTATACAGTATAATAATACATGATTCATAACATGCTATAGATGTATGCAACTATAGTACTAATGTTAAGTGTTTGTGAAAATAGAATATGTAAGAAAAACATAATAGTTTTACACACATAGTCTTACTGTATAATGTGTATGTACGATATATATATATATATGTTGTATATGTTGCTAATATCTTTTTCACAGTAATGCATACTGTACCATACATACCATACATATGTAGCAAGTACTGAACAAAAGGCCCAGAGGCATGATTTTTTTCTGAACAGGTTTGAATACATTTTAATAATACAATTGCCCAATACAAGAATGTATTGTTTGTAAGATAAATCAATGGTTATTCAGAGCACAGATCATTAGCAAGTTCGTTAGGACACTGAAGCATATCTGAGCATCATCAGAAAGTAATCACTAAAGCTATTACTGCAAAAGATCATATATATAGATATTACATAAACAACTTAAAGTAGGGTTACATTTTAGGAGTTATTTTGGTCATTCATCTACAGCTGGTGTATGCAGACTTAATGCATAATTCAAAAAACATAAGAATTTCACAGATGAAGTGATGTTAATGATATGCCATTTGGTAAATAGCATTCACCAGTTGGTCTTGGCTTTCATACAAAAATGCATTACTGCGTTCAATTTTAGTAACGCACTGGGAATTTTAATGCTATGATTGTTAATGTTCAGTAAGAAAAAACTCAAGAGTCAATGTCACATTCTTCTACATATTCTTACAGTTATGCCATTGCTCGCACACTTGCTATGCAACTATATTGTCAGTACCTATCAGCCTTGTTATTTCTCGTATCACCAGGTGAAGGTTGTCACATGCAGTGTAGTGACAAATCTAAGGATGCAGGTAACAGATGGAGCAGTTAACACAGGAAACTGTTGTGGTGTTGAATGATAAAGGTGTGAAGAAAGACTCAACACGGAAACACAGGAAGGTTATATATAGCATCGGGAACTCTGACTTCGATGGCTTCCTGACCTAACTAAATGTGCTTCCAGCTGTCAATATGACTTATAGGCAATTATAGACGGAGGGAGATACGTGTAAGAGACAAAGTTGTGGCTACTGTATGCAGAGCTCAGATTTTCCGCAAAGGCATGTGCATCAGGTTTGGCATAAAGCGGACAGAAAGGCTTATGGTGCCACTCTGACTGATTGTGGGAATAACCGCAAGCTGGGAATAGCAGGGTGGCAGCAGTGTGTGGGTTGGTGTGAACAGTCTGCAAGCATGTGTGTGTCAGAGGAAGACAGAATATTTTAAGATTGATGTTTTATTAAGATGAATTAAGAAAAATGCATCTTGACTATATTAAAGATATAAACAATATGTAATAAATAATAATGTGTATCTTATATACATAAAGCTTTGCAGCATTCAGAAATGAAGCTGAATCTCTAATGAAAAACTCTGTCTTTGACCTTGAAGTTTAGGAAGAAACTAAAAGGCTCCATGAGCGACATTTGTCTTCTCTTATCAGATGTCTCCTTACACTGGCTGAGCTGTCACTTTACCCAAGAAAAATGTCATTGTTTTCCCCTCTCTGCTCATAACACAATCTAATCACAGTTTGCCCAGCTCATCCTGTATTGCCCAGGTGGCCCCACTCTGAGAGGGAACAGACGGACTCTCAGCATCAATAAATGTCCTTAACCAGGCTGATGTGATGTAGCCCAGATTACACAATGGGCCATGTACATCCAGATACACTTATGTGTAGATAAACGAATCCACACACCAGCATGTATGCACACACATTTACACAAAGTGTGCTTCACATCCATTTCTTATTGAAGCACTGATCTGTAATTCACTGAGGTTTAAAGTGTGTGCAGTGGAAGGGAGAAAGCTGCACTGTGTGGTCTAAGCTGGATCAGCCTAATTGGCACACACACAGTCTATAGACTTATCTAACAAGCTTACGTTCCCCCAAACCAAAATAGTCTTACTTAACCTACTGTAGGCTGATCAACATAGTGTACTGTAGGTAGGTTAGATCATGGCCCAAGTGTGACGCAGTTTTTTCTCTCTTATTAGAACCCTGTGATTGATAGTTCAGGGGATAAATAGTTCTCAGCATGTTAAACAGTATGGACTGCCCACTGAGCCCCTTTTGGATGGCATGGTATTATGTGGGCTGCCCAGCAGCCTGTGCTGGGTAGTAGAAACAGCTATGCCATCTATTACACTCTATTTTCATCTCTCTGCCTACCAATGTTGAGAGCCACAGCCCAAAGGAACTTCAGCTGCTCTCTCAGCGTCCTATTTGTCCAACAGGTCAAGTCTTAGCCTTGTAGAGTGGGACCACCAAGCCAGATGTCATTAATGATATGACCCAAGTGATTGTAAAAACCCACACATCATCAGAACAGGTGAATAAGGACTAATACAAGAAAGTAATCATGTGCCTCAGAGAATTAGAAGAGATTATTACTGTCACAGTTGTTAAATGACCATTACCCAGTGTGTCCTTAACTGCTCTTTGAGCCAGGTTAAAAGGATGAGCTTGTAAATTGAACTCTGTTTCTTGTAATGTGTTTCTTGGGTTGAGAAAAGAAAAAATGTGAGCTTTCCAGGTGAGGATGAAACAGAGGCTGGCAGGATTCATTTGAGATTACTTGGCGCAAACATGGTGTAATCCCCTTATCTGCGTACTTACCTGTCCCTGACAGTGATCCAAGCCTTCCTCTATGAGCCTCATTGGCCTGACATTCTGGCAGGAGCAAATCCCTGTCTAATGTGTCAGCCCAGGCAGCTTTAACACCTGGCACGCCAATGCTTATCTGCTGAGCACCCAAAAGCACCTGCATTATCCCGCCGAAGCTTCACAAGTAAAAGGCCTTCTAATATACACACAGTTTGTGTCATACCACAAATACACAATGTGCAAAGTGCATATCATTATAAAGGGCTTATGACCTCATCAAAATACATGTACAGTATCAGACAGCCCACATTTTGGCATCCTCTGCCCTGGTGGCTGACTCCTATATAATTTACTAACTGATTGATCTGGTTTGTTATTTATGTTTAAATTTATGAATGGTCTAGCCACTGTTACGTAACTGAGATATATTATTCTTCAGTCAATAATCTCAGGACCTTCAACCCAACTAATAATCACATATGACCAAAAATGTACTTAGTATCCAAACCTGTGCTCTTTCTGCATCTCTGTGCACTTGTTTACATTTCTGCAGAAATAATCAATTTACATTTAGGCGTTTGTTTTGTTTTATATATTTTTATTTAGCCTTTTCAAAAGAAATGGCTCTCACTAAGATGTTAGATATTGAAAATAGGAAAATATAATTGATGCACCTAAATAACTGGATAAAAAAAAGTCACAACAGCCTCTAAAACATCCTCAAGGATAGAAAATAGTCTTAGTCCGTAATTGTTTCTAATCCGGTAGTTAATGTTTGTTTGCAAACATGGAATGAGTTGAAGATAATATTATGAAAGGTATAATTACAGATATGAGCCAGGTTAAAAAGGATGAGCACAAGTAAAAAAAAATGTTCTGCTGTTGCCCTCAATTGTGGAACAGTTTACTATTCAAGGTTACATCCCTTCCACTTTAAACATCACCGAAGACCCATCTAACCTCTAGCCTTTAGCCTTTTATTAGCTTATACTTTCCCAGACCTTAAGTCAACTTACTTTTTAGCCTTTTCCCATGTTTTTGTTACTCAATTGTATAACCTAATATTTTCATCAATCCATGATATATATATAATATCCTATGCTACAAACTGATTTACTTGGACTTCAACTATTCAACTATTTATCAGTATTTTATAGGCTATACAATAATTATTAGGGACATTTTATTTTCAGATGTATTAATAAAAAATATGGAATATAGTTTTCTATTTTTCTTAAAAATAGATTTGGACACAAATGGAGTCATCAAATATGATTTTGTACTTGAGTGTATATAATGCCTGTGGATCCTGGGCAGTTGTCTGCTTTTCCAGCAGGTAACCGGAAGGAAACACTAATTGAAGGTGTAACCGAAATCTCCGTAACACCTGTCCGGCCATTTTCATTTGTGTTTCCCAACCTGCAGGCCAGCATCACTGCACAGCATCCTTTTACCAAGTACTGACCAAGGGAAAGTTAATTTTATAACCCTGAACTAAACCAGAAATTTGCTGTGTTTTTCCTCCTCAAACTTATACTACTTAAACAGACCTCGCAAGAACCAGGTGAGAGAAGTTAGTTAAGCTAGGTTTGCACGATAAAACGTTAGCATATTCTAAACTTCATTCATCTACAGGCTCAGTATTAGCATGCGTTATGTGTTAGCTAATTTTGGATGTATTTTTTAATATATAACGTTAATTTTATGTGGTTGGAGATTAATTGGGTTTGTTAACGTTAACTTAATGATCCTACCAGTTTGATATCGTAAGCTTAAGTGCTTAGCAAATACAAACTTTAGTAGTGTAACGTTAGTGTTTGAACTTCATAAACACAGCATATGGCGATTTTAATCTTATATTCGTTTGATAGGATTAATAACATGTATGATTTTATAAAATAAAATGACGGACAAAGTGGATCACATTTATCCTTGTTTTTACTGACATCTAGTGATGTTTGAGTAGCATAGCATCGTCGAGGAACCGGTCGGAGCTTTATTGAGTAGAAAATATTCTTTAAAATGCGGATCCTCTAATCGTCCCTAGTTTATGCCACATTTTACGTGTATCTACATTGCAGTCACTGTGTTTTTGTTCGAAAACACACATGGCTTTTACTCGAGTGTGAGTGAATCATCCCTCCCAAACAGGAATTTGCGATTAGAAATGCAGTCAAAGGGGCCACCGTAGACAACCGATACTTATTCCGACATTATCTTGTGTATGACAAAATATTATTTGCTTTTTATAAAACGACTATTTTTCTATCACTGACCTGTCTGCGTTAGTTGTATACAAGAGGAAATTAATTTATGCATTTATAATAATGAACGTGTGCGTTTGGGGCGGGACTAACGTTACAATAAACTGTGTCCCTCAATCCCATAATGCATTGCGGCATGACAACATGACATTAAATGCACATTTACAACAACTAAAACATTACAATCATCAGGAACGCGCTGATAGTGCAGAGATTCGGTTTGTATATTTTGTATTCGGGCTCAGGACCGCGTATGATTATCTTGATCTGAAGTTCAAACACCGTCACCAAACAACGTATGCAGCGGAGTGACTCCCCTGATCACACCGATGAAGAGTCAGCTTTGCGCAGTGGCAGTATCGTAGCCTATGAGGTTTATCCGAGGCGCGATTATTGCTAGTTGAAAACTTTACCCAATACCCCGCCTTGACGACTTGAAATATAGTCGGCAATGGCAATTTTTGACGGTCTCTAAGGAGACTGATCTACTTGTGAAAAGCAAAACTCGAATTAAATTGATTTGACGCGTTGACTCTAAACTTTAAAACTTTGACTGTTAAATGACCATGTGTCGTTTTGGATCTCAACACTGACTATTTAACGGAGGGAAGGACGCGGATTTAAGTATTGTTGGAGAAATATGGGCGTCACTTTAACTCAGAGTTGAATTAAGATTTTAATTTATCAGTACATATGATAATGTGACATGTTATTGTCTATATGTTGTATTATTAATCTGAATCAGATGTTGTATTAATAATCTGAATTTACAACGTAACTAAAGTTACTCTTTAATGGAGAAGTAGAAATTGAGGAAAATGGAAATGCCAAAATTGCATTTAAATAAACTTGGTAACTACTTTTAAGTTCTTTATCAAGCATTAATAGCAGCCTCAGCCTAATAGGTTCATTTTAAAGCCGTACCCTAGCACCAGCATGCACAGTGAAACCGTGACAGAAGGGTGTGGACATCTTAGAGACCAGCGTAACGTAAGTCAAATAGGTTATCTTTGCGCAGTGGCAGTATCGTAGCCTATGAGGTTTATCCGAGGCGCGATTATTGCTAGTTGAAAACTTTACCCAATACCCCGCCTTGACGACTTGAAATATAGTCGGCAATGGCAATTTTTGACGGTCTCTAAGGAGACTGATTACTTGTTAACTAATAAACATTTACGAACATATGCATGTTTGCTGACCACGAAAGTATTGTCATTATAGAATAACTACACGGGCGAACCAGCGATGGGATTTTATCGTAGTAGTTCCTCAATTGCAATGCATTAAACTCCACTGTCTGTATTATATATTTCAGTGTAATGATTGATTTTACATCATATTTTTAGACAATAGTCCTCGTTTAAAATATGGGAAAACCTTTTACGTAGTTTACATATATTTGTTTCTATCATATTTAAAAATGCAGTTTAAATGTAGTTAAAATAAAAAAAAAAAGGCGTAATAAAATGTTTGATGTGAGTTTGGGGACTTTAAACAATGACGTACACGGGGCTACGTCATTTCCGCTTACAGCTTTTTTTTTTTTCAAAAAATCCCAATCTTTTTTTCTTTTTTGACGTTATTGGCGAGTTTTATGTTATATTGTTCGAACGTGACTTACTCGTATTGATTGCAACTATTGTCACGATTGATCACCGGTCATTTGGTGATAGTATTATAGTTCCGGACACTTCTGTGTTTTCCATTTGTCCCATTTCTCAGTAGGCTGGATACCATTTACATGTGTTTAATGTATTTATAAAGTCCCTCTATAGAATCTATATGGCTTATGTTTCTCATATACGTTTTTTTATTATATATTTTAGCTCATTCACTTGAACTCGTATTCCCAGTTAAAACCATAACAGATAGTTGTCGGGACGGGAGACACCACCCTGTCTCTGACACTCAGACGTTAGCTTTGCGCAGTGGCAGTATCGTAGCCTATGAGGTTTATCCGAGGCGCGATTATTGCTAGTTGAAAACTTTACCCAATACCCCGCCTTGACGACTTGAAATATAGTCGGCAATGGCAATTTTTGACGGTCTCTAAGGAGACTGATCTACGTGTCAATAATAAATACTGTAATGCTCTATACAAATGTAGACATAAAGGAGTGATTCTGATATCTAATAACTCCGTTAGTCAAGTTACTACACTTCTCCTGGTTGCTTGGATCAGAATGATTAATTTCTCTAGAAATACAATATAAACTTGGATTGATATATACTAAAGGTCGTGATGCAGGCAAAAAAACAGTAGGGGGCGATCCGAAGCAGGATGTGTAATAGTGAAAAGAGGCCATCCACTGAACTACGAGAACTTGAAGTTGGTTTCGTTTTAAATGTTTGAGAACTGGGCAGTTTGTAAAATGAACATGTGTAGAGATAGTTTATGTTAAGTATTTACATCCTAAGTATTAAGAAGGACTTTTCAAAAAATTTGACAATGACTTCTGTAGCATGTCTTAGTGTTTCTGATATTCGTATGTTCTTTCCAATGCACGATAAATATTTGTGCAGTTGTATTTCATCACTGTAATAAGCAGCTGACCTGGAAGGTAAGTAACATTTTAACCCACGTTAACAATAACAGGACAGATTTACTCTAAATGCTCTGAGGATTTAAAAACTACCGAAAGCTGAGGATAGTTTAACTGGTGTCCTTTACCCTTTGCCTAATTGTCTGAAGCACTTTACCTGGATGACTGAGAATCTTCACAGACAAGGAAACCGTAACAGAAGGATGTGCACATATTAGATATGTTCCCATTGTAATGGCTTGTATTGGTATTGTAGTCTATGAAGTTTGTCTGAGGTCTTATTATTGTTAGTTGAAGACTGTACTCAACAGCACATCTCGGTGATTTGAAATATGTAAATTAACTAAGCAGTGTTTTAAACTCTGGTGAAATACATGATCGTAAAGGTTATTCTTACCTTGACTTGTATATTTTTGCTGTGTTACCATTATTATACGTCATATTTTCCATGTACTTGAAACACACCTTGCACTAGAGTTATGCTGTTATGTTAATTTCCTACTGTTTACTAGGTTATAGAAAAGACTAAACATTATTATTAACATTTTTATATATATTTCTTGCTTTTCTTTTTAAGAATTTGTAGCTCTTTTGGACCACACAGACAAACCCTAGAGATTATTAATAGAAATTCAGTATTCAAAATATTGGTGATATGTAATATGTACTGTTCGGGTGCAATGTACATACAAGTACACTTCTACTCTTAAGTACAACTCAAAGTAGCTTGGTCACAGTGCAGTGTATTTGCCAGAACAGTAGAGGGCACACTGAAACAGGATATGGGACAGGGAATGGGAGGGAACAGGCTGAGAAGGGCAGGAACATACATTTTCAGTTTTTAATCTTTAAAAATAAGGTCATATGTTATCTTATTTTTAAGGTATTAACAATTTAGTGATGAAATGAAAGTTTTACTGCACATGATAATTCCTGCATTGTGTTTGTGCTTAACTATCTCCTGTGATTGAGATGATCTTTTTAAAGTGAAAGTAACATTTGAGCAGTGATGTTTTACCACCCTGTAGAGAACTATAATTGCAGCGATCTCTGATTAGAAGAAGCATGGGTTTTAGGCAGTCATGGGGTGAATTGTTTAATCAAGTCTGTCTTCTCATTAGACAAATGAGCTCTAAGCCTTTTGTCACCCTGTCATTACTTTCCTATACCGTTGCTGTCATGTAAACACACTTCATTTTCTCACTTTCTCACACTGTCCGGACATGTAACTGTGATATGTTTGACATTTTAATCAACCTTACCTTCAGTATTGTATATAATGTGTATAATACACACAAACCGTGTTGTGTAATTATAGCAATGCACTGAAATAATGTACATCATCATATACACAGTTAATACATTTAATAATACAGTATAAAAATAGTAATAATATATTCCGCACAAATGCACGCACACAGCTAAAGGCTAATGTTGGTTATGTAGTAACGTTATGAACAATAATGCAACACTTAGCCTAAACAAGCTAAAGTTAGCCTCTGTGGTAATATAAAATTAACAAATTAAACTCTCATTTTGAATTCTTACACTCTTTGAGATGCTTATCATTAGCTAAGTTTGAAGTACTTTCTTTTTTTGTTCATAGCTCTGAGACAACATTTGTATATCAGCTTTTAATAGCTTGTCCCTTAACCATCTGAGTCAAATGCACTTTCATACACGACTTTTGGAGTGGTTTTTCCTATAAGTCGCAGGCTGGTGGACCTTTTGCTGCAAGTGCACCATCCACATGTTTTTGTTAGTGTTATTTGCAGAGCTCATCAGTGCCAGAGAAATCACACTCCGTGACAGCTACTGTGGTGCTTTCCGGACCTTCAGTACTACAAAAAACAAATGCCATCATATTTTCAGAATGTTGGTATCAACTTAATATCAAAGTTCTGGTTCTTATGACATCCCTATAGTTAACTATTTGATTTTATTCAAAGGTTGAGGATATTGAAAACCAGCTGCTTTTAATATATCACTCACCTAATCTTGGTACTCAAATTCTAGAAAAAGGGATTATGCTTTCAGACTAATGGAACCTAATGGTTGTCTTTATCAAAGGTAGATCTAAGACTTTGAAGAGTGATTTATATTTACATAATTTACTCACAAGTGCTTTTGCATTTAATATTTATTCACAATGACCCATGATGTACTTGAATTTTCTGTTTTCCACATGCACTGATCATTGATCAGTCCACACCAAATGGAGTTTCAGCCAAAATGTTACCTGTGCGTGCGAGTGTTTTCTATTAGGATGTACTTATGGTAATCAAACAAATAATTTCAGGTAAAGAGTTTTTATGCTTAAGCAGACTTGACTCACACATTGACTCACCTTTCAAATTTCATTTTCAAAGTTCTTAATCTGTCAGAAATTAAAGATATGTATTGAGAAATTGCCTTGTTCTATGGGTCTTTTATAATAACTCAGTCCTTGGACTTAAATGTCTTCCTCATAGATCTCGCTATTGAAATATTAAATATATACAAATTTCAGCTAAGGTCAACATGTCTCATAGACCCCCATCCTAACTACACTGCTCAAAGATGTTTTACATTGAATCAGCAAATCTGTATTAGATCAGACCAGTCTATATTTACTAACAGGCTATGCATTACAGGCCTTTAAGATTGTTTTAATCCTTTTCTCAAAGACTTACTCTTGTCTCAGGGGTTTTAACAAATTATAGACCAATATCCAATCTGCCCTTTATTTCTAAAATCCTTGAAAAAACAGTTGCAAAGCAATTATGTGACCTCCTGCGCAGGAACCTGTATGGCCATTTTCCAGTGTGGATCGCACAATAGTACAAAAACAGCATAGGTGAAAATTACGAATAATATCCTCAGCTTCAGACAACAGACTTGTCGCTACTCGTCGTTAGTGTTGCATTCTGCACAATAGAGTAGGTTGTTTCAATCAGATCTATACGATAGATTCCAATTTGTTCATGATATCAATGAGTCTTTCATGCACCTTAGTTAATTATGAGTTCCACAGAGTTCTGTGGTTGGACCCAAACTTTTCACTTTATACATGTCTTCCTTAGGCAATATTATAAGGACACATATCATATACTGTATTTATTCTAGATGACATAGTGTTGGCCAGGATATATCTCCCATATAAAAGTAATCTGTCGAACTTTTACTTGAGGAATATCATTAAAATTAGGAGCATCCTGTCTCGAAGTGATGCTGAAAAACTAGTCCATGCAGTTGTTACTTTTAGACTGGACTGCTGCAATTCCTCATTAATAGGGTGTCCCAAACCCACCATAAAAGGCTTCCATTTAATTTATCAATTTATATGCCACTGTTTCTTGTCATTAACCTTCTTTCTCCCATAGTCTGCAGGTAAACCCTGCCTTGAAGCTCTCTTCACTTTCCGATGGCAGATGGCCGCCAACCCTGAACCTGGTTCTGCTGAAGGTTTTCAGTTTCACCTTTGCTTAAGTGCTTGCTCAGGGGGAATTTATTGTTTTTTTCTATACAATTCTATAGAGTTGTATATATTGTTCATATCATATTGTAAGGTATTAACCACACTATGTAAAATGCCTTGACATGTTTTTTTTGGAGTGATTTGGTGCTATATAAGTGAATTATACTCAATTCTATGTAAGAAATTGCTGGAGAACTACCAAGCATAAACAAATAAACTGCACAGCATCACAGGACTAGTTCCTAGGTAACCATGTGACAGTGCCGACAATTGCTATGGAAACCAGCACATCCTTTCTCTTTCTCTCTATGCAAATGTGTGAGAATATTCTCTTTCCTGTGAATTGCTTTTACTTTCCTAGTTTGACAGTTGGAGGAAGACACCATCACGTCATAATGAGTAATTCCCCCTCATACTCTGCGATACATGTAGAATAAGTTCAGTCAGGGTTATACAGTATACTGTAAAATGTTGCTAGTAGAGCAGACAGAGCTAAAAAGTATACACAATTTTGTATATTATCATACACATTTTTATTTACAGAACCTTAAATATTCTATCTATCTATCTATCTATCTATCTATCTATCTATCTATCTATCTATCTATCTATCTATCTATCTATCTAT
>JAUYWH010000024.1:17606538-17632102 GCA_034779795.1 Ctenopoma multispine
TCTATCTATCTATCTATCTATCTATCTATCTATCTATCTATCTATCTATCTATCTATCTATCTATCTATCTATCCTGACAATGGCACTGTTACTTATAAAATATTTTTTGTGATTTTAATTAAAATAGAAAATACCCAATGCTACTTATACAGACCACTAACTTTATGTAAGTTTCATACTGCATGTGGCCCTTAAATAAATCTTTATACTTTAATTGCTGATGCCATGCCTCTGGCTATCAATTTTTTTGCTGCTATTCAATGAGTAATTAATTATTCAGCATTACCTTGTGTTTAAACATGTTTTTTATTGTTATAACTGGTATATTCTGAAACTACTAAGTGCATGGGTATCACTGATATTTTAATACTTAAACCAGTAAGACTGTGAAACAGTTATTAAATTGAAATTTTAGTTGTATGAAAAATGTCTCTGAAAATATGAACCCTTACAGAAAGCTTGATGATAAAAAAAAAACATAATTAATATTATCATTACAAATGAAGAGATTTTTCAAGATTAGAGTAAACAAAAAAATTGTTTTATAATAGTTTCTGTAGATCTTTTCATCAGTAAGATAGTTTATGGCCTGCTTTGCAGCAGGTCTGTTGTTTTGATCCCATTTGTCAGAAATCCACTTGCAGTTCCAAATGGAAGACCAGGCCTCTCTTCAAAGAGTAACACATCACAGCCTGTTCTATTAAAAAAAGCAGGTGCAAATCAAAAAGAGATGCTTTGAATTGTGGACAATTATGGAGATCCCACTTGCGTCATCTTTATGTGAGTACTCTTTCCTATTCCTCTAAGCTGACAAGAAAAATTTGCCTTTTATTTCTGGTAGATAACCAGAAATGTAGCAATTACATGAATGAACAAAAACCTCAATAGTTATCATGTTATTCCACACACCTTATTAAACTTGTTCCAGTTCTCTAATGCCATCTCCCTTTTAATCACTCTGTGGTGTACACTGGGCTGCCCCCAATTAGCTGCCTCCTCCGACACCCTGACACCCTGCCACATCGTGATTGTATTTCAGTTTCAATTACTTTGAAAACCCTTCAGACAGAGGTGACCGGTCCACTCTTTATTCATCCCTTTTTGCTCTGTTTCCCATTCTTTTGATTGGTGTGAAGTGTGAAAGTATAGTTAGTCACATTTAGAAATCAAAGCGCCAAAATTATCATACGGCATCAAAGCAATACTACATCAGCCTGAGTGCCCTGGTAACTGGTTACAGCACATACCCCCCATGTTTTCTATCTGCATCAACATAATTCTGTTAGCTTTACTTTCCATAGCTCCTGCCTTTCTCATCCATGTAGGTTTACTTTATACAACGTCACAAGGATCAGATCCTATCTTTCTGATTGCATACCCAACTCTTTATGCAGGCCACTATCGCTCGTCTTGATGACTGTGGTGCCCTAGTAACAGAACTACCAACATACCCAGTAAAACCTCTCCAGATAATCCAAAATGCAGCAGCATGTCTAATTTTTATCAGTCAAAGAGGAGTCGTCACTGCAGTGTTCATTTGTCTCCCTTTGCTTCTGCATTGGATTCAAAACTCTTGACACTTGTCCACAGTTTGGTCAACTCAGAACCTTCCAAACTGAACAGGCTCATTCAGGTCTACAGTCCCTTTTGTTCACTGTACTCTGCCATGGAACAGCACCTGGTGGTCCCTATACCACACAGCAAAAGACACCTGTTTATTTCAGTGGTCCCATGATGGAACAAGCTGCCTAGTAGCCTCTTTTCCAGTATTCAAAAATCAATTGAACATAACTGTTCCAGAACTTCAAATGCATTTCAAAATCTACATAGGACATTTTGGGCTCTGGAAATGTATAATAGACATTTTAGACAACATTTTAGGGACAAATAAACTAAGATAAATCAATAAAGAAATGTATGTATGTTCAATGTGGCTTTTAAAATGGTTTATTGATCATTTATAACTATTATTTCTGTCATGCAGTTTGTTGCATGTGGAGAACAATAAGACTTTTTACTTCATTTCTTTATCTTCGGTGGTTTTAACTACTCTTAGTTGTATGAATCATCTAATAAATGCATTTATTCATTGGTTCATTGCTTATTAAGGACTACTATTAATACAACAAAAGCAGGTGAACATGTGGTAGTATCCATCTACATAAAAAAGAATACCCAGTAAAAGTTTCTTTTGACCAACAAATTACAGTATGTTTAATGTTGTTGAATTGTGGAGTGTCTGTTAGGAGATTTAAGACTCTTTATGGTCCAATCCCCACTTGCCTTATTTTTTATTAATTATTGTTAAAAAGCCTAATGTTTCTAATTATCTCTTCTGCCTGACATTAGACATTCAAGCAGTACAATACGTGTGTAACTGGGCTGTATATAACTAACACCCTCATTTTAGGTTGCCGGCCTCAACTTTGCATTGAGGGTTGTTGTACAAATTGTATATTTTTTAGTTGTTAGAGAGGATGATTGATTTATCGGAAGTCAGTACACTTCGCGTGTGTGTGCGCGCGCGGATGTTCATTTATACACACGCCGGTATATTGGTTGTCAGAAAAGGAAACCCCAGCTCCTTCAACTATTAGGATCAGAGCCCTGGTAGCCCCCAGTAGCCACAAGCTCTGAGAAATAGCTTTTTAAAAGGTACAATTCTCCCCCGTTTCCTCACGATCCAGGTGCTTTTAATTGGATTTCTTTGACAAGATTATTGCCTGCCCTTAAGGCCAAACTTGGGTAGTGTGTAGTTTTAACAAGTGTGCCTATATAGTCACTTCAATCATAAGTAAACTTCACAAAGAACTTTGATTTGATGGAAAATTGCAATGTGACCAAATGTTGACCCCCACCTGCGCTAATAGTGCAACTTCTTGTAATCCTACATGAGGCTAGTGACACTTCATCAAGTTATAAATTGTGATACATCAAGTCTGACATGCAGAACATATTGTTGTGATGTAATGCTACAGCTTTGGACAAATCAGAGATCCTGCTTTTCTCAAAAAAGTTCAGAGCCACTTTGTAAAAGGCCCTTCACTAAGGGATGAATTAAAATCCCCAATGTGTATACAGTATGAAAACCTTTCTGTCCAGGGACAAAGCCCCTCCAGGGTACGCTGACCTTCTTAAATGAAACTGACTTTAGGACGAACATGTACTGAAGGCAGCGAGTTATACCAACCAGCACTTAATCCCTTAGAAAATGGCTCTTTTAATATCCTATTAAAATAGCAAACCAGATCCAAGCCTGGTCAAAGGAATTGGTCAGAGAAAATGTCCCTCAGTCTAAACAGGCACATGAATTGATAAACACAAAGAATATGATTTTATCATACCAATTATAAGGTTTTATTGTTTAACACAATTTTATTTAATTGTGCTAGGCTATGTGGGGAAAAGCAAAAAGAAAAGGCACTGACAAGGACAATTAAAATTCAGGTTACAGTCCTATTGCTTGCACAATAGGTAATGGTCAAATTCTGTTATGTAAACTCATTTTCAAATTGTGTGTATTATGACTTGTAAGATAAACGTACTATACAATGAATACAGCCTAGTTACGAAATGTGTTAATAAATGTGGAAGATGGTCTTCCAGGTTAAATGGTTTTGAAAGATTTATGCCATTTTTGACTGCAGAGTCAGAGAAATCCAAGCAAGTTGTGATGGATTGATTCTATCCAAATTATATTTTACCTCCATTAAAAACATTAATATGTAGTCTGCTCATGTAAAGACTGGAACATTTGAATCTGTTTCATTAACTGCACTAAAAAAGTCGCACTGTGAGATCTGATTAATGTTCTGAGTTTTGAGAAAGCTTGGTCCTGATGGTATTCTTTTATACTGCGGGGAGGATCTTTAATAACTGATAGCATGAGTGTTATTAAGTATGAACAAGCCATAAACTGCTCTTTTTGATGATTAGCTGGGAAATTCTAACAAGGTCCAGGGTTTGGAGGCAACATCAGGTGGGGCAGTATGGTGGTGTGGTGGTTAGTACTGTTGCCTCACAGCTAGAAGAACTCCACAATTTCTGTGTGGAGTTGGCATATTCTTTAGTCAGACCTTAATTCCCCGTAGGTCTGAATGGTTGTCTGTATCCATATGTCAGCCCAGTGACCTGTCCAGGATGTACCCCGACTTTCACTGGAACTTACTGCAGCACCACTGCAACCCTTAATAGAACAAGCAAATAAGCTAGCTGATGGGTGGACATCAGACAGAAGTTTATTAATTTTATTCTGACTTCACTGTGTCATGCACCTCATGCTATGTCTCATCTGTTCCCACCTTGTCACTTGTTACAGCTAAAAATGGGTTATGGCGTTTCTTGCACTAACACCATACTTTTTTTTTTTTTTAAAGAAATTGAGGTGTGAAGTCACCACCCTGCTAAACTCCAAAAGTATCAAGGGTGAAAGAATTGAGTCAAATGTTACTAAAGTTAGAGTAGAAATCATTGACTTTTTGGGTTTTCTACATAATTATATATAGTTGTTGTATATGTTTTCTATATAATTCTGTGAGGCCTTAAGCTAAAAGCCTTGAGATGATTTTTGTTGTAGTTTCACACTATATGAATAAACAGAATTTACTTGCATTGATACAGTAACAGACTCATTATCAAAGCTAACCTAATGGATTTGTATGTTTTTTTAATGCTTCAAGGATGGTAAGTCATCTGGTAAGTCTATTCACCCATTGTATCAACCACTTTTAACTTGTCCAGTTCATTTGATATACATGATATTTCCATCAGTCTCATCAATAGATTTTGCTAAGAAGCAAATGTTAGCATGCTGACATGATATGGTAGCTGTTGTAAACATTGGGGGGTGGCATGATAGCTCAGTGGGTAGAGCAGTCGCCTTCAAACCCGAGGCTAAGCAGTTAAATTCCCAGTCCCAGCAAGCTACATTTTGAGGTGTCCTTGGACAAGACACCGATACCCTGACCCTTGTCGCCTCACAGGGGCAGCTTGTCCACAAGGAATTTCCCCAAGGGTATCAATAAAGTATCAGTTATTATTATTATTGTACCCACTACACCTGCATGTCAGTATTGTAATTGTGAGAACGTTAGAGTGCTGAGCAGCAGAACTCAAGCGTGGCCATGTAGAGCTACAGACTTTCAGAGATTGGACAGTATTTAAAGACTGTCTCAGTACCTGTCACGGATTTCTAGTCTTCATCAATGTGAAAGAACACACTGCTGACAACTGCCTCGACTGAGGGCATCAGTAACAACTGTGGAAGAAGCTAACTTCAGGCAACTGAATTGTGCTATTAGCACTGTTTCTGTTCTGATAATTATTACAGAAACCTAAATAATGTCTACTTAAGACATTATTCCCAACTTAAGGAAGAAGAGCCGATTAAAGAGACTTCATGTTCTTGCCAAACAGTACGTGGCTATTCCTGCCACCACCGTGCCCACAGAGAGTGTTTTACTCTAAGGGGGGAGTCTTGGTGCTTTGGCCAAGGATGTGTTTTCCTTCTTTCACAAGAAAGAAATAGTGAGATCTACATATTGTAGTTCTGTCAAATGAGTTTTCTTTGCATCATTCACACAGTTTCCATGAAAGTGCAAAGAATCAGTCAATTATTTATGAAAATACTGGTTTATTTTATATGAAGGTCTTCTGAAGCCTCCCCAGTTCCTAGATTGTTTAAATGGATCAGTTCTGAATCCAAAATATTCTCAAACAGGGAGTCCCCTATCCCCATCAGCACTTGCCATATTTCTCAGCTTGGCTGACTGCCTGTTATGGCGGTTCCCTATGACTGGTGGTGCGTGTTGTGCATTATAATACATAATCAAAAAAACAACAAAAAAAAGGCAAATGTGTTTGATAGCACTGAACGTCATACATTTGGGATTTCTAAATATCATGGTACACCTTCCATGTTGGCAGTAAGCTTGGGCAGTACCACAGTGGTAATGGTTATAAAATAAGTTCTTAATTTAAACTCCTGGAAAAGGTGTATTAGACAGGTAAAGATTAAATTAGAAAAACTTAATAGAAAGGCATTTTGGTGTACGTATTTAGTTTGTTCAGAATAAAATTAAGCAAGCAACAGAAAGACCTATAACATTAGTACTGATATAGGCATTAGTTTGTTGGTTAGGATGATGAAGTGTTTCACTATACAACGGATATTTTTCCTTTGAATGTAGTTTTTGTTAATCTTGTTACTTAGTTTATTTAAACATTGGTTATACAAAATTCATACTGAAGCACATTGTTTAATACAGCATGCCAAGTACCTTCCCACTGATGTAGTAGTTACCACTGAAAGCACAATTCATCTCTTCTTCTGTACAAATTAAATTACTGGCAGCTAAATGGGTCCACTTAGGGTCCAGCATGTTTTGTAGCTGCCATATTAATTCTGAGATCACAGTCACGTAATCCACAGACAAGAAAAGTAAAGGCCTTTTTTCATGACATGTGTGAATTGTTGCAAATTAAACAAACGTGTGTGGGTTTTTTTTTGTGAAATGCAGTATGCCCAATCAGTTGACTCCCATTGACAGCAACACCCAAATATCACCTGGCTGTATCATGGTTTAAATTTTATCTTCCACGGTTACTGTGTTTACATCATTTCATTCACTATTTAATAAAGACATAACGGGAACATTTGCCTTTTCTCCTTACTGAATAGCAGACTGCTGCCCTGCATGTGCTCTGTTTACATAATTTAATTCAAAGCGATAGAGAGCAACAGTTGCGGCAAGTGAAGCGTTTTCAGCAGAAATGTTCATGCTACTGGAAAGGAGACAAGACATTTTAACAAGAAGCCATTTTGGACAATTTATCTGTAAATAGGAGCTCGCATGAAATTAGTTGATTCTGGGTCTCCATAGAAATTCACAGACAGGTCACCAACATGTTTGCCTTTTAACTTTGCTGACTGACTCAGCATGTCATGATCTTATTAAAAGAAAGAGTCATTGTTGCTGGTGTTAGCTTGAACTGTGGGGGGGTGGAGACCAGTCAATAAAACTACCCGGTTTTGAATTTGCTGTACAGTGCCGCTCAGTATCAACAACACAAAGTCAGCTCTATCACAAAGTGGATCTATTGACGTATACGAAACATCAATGCAAGGAACAGCATGCAGGAACAGGGCTTTTATTAGATTTCTGTTCTAATCTTCAACCTGTTCCTGTGTGAGTGGTTGTAATTTTCCAAAGAGCAGGCTGATCTGGAACTGTGTCCAGGTTTGGTGGGTCACAAACACCCACACACAGACCTGGGAGTGATGAGGCATCAGTACATGGTCAACATCCATGACAAATCTCCTGTCAGATAGGTTTTCTTTCCACCTACTAAACACAAGAGGAAAACGCTGAAGTAAGGCTCCACCATTTTAAGATACAAAAAGCTATAGAGTAATAAAACCAGAGACAGAAAAAAATGACAATGAAAAATTAAATGTTTTTTTTATTAGTTTTACTAATAAAGTAAATCTGGAAATACAAATAACAAAAAAAAGTAGAACACTGAAAACAATCAAATCTCACACTTGCAACTAAATACAGTACCATATACTGTACCATTACAAATCTGCAAGTAAATTAGTTTTCAGCTTAGCCTAGCTGATGTAGTTCTCCAGCTCAACACACTGAGAGATTAATACAGCCGTAAATAGATGTATTATCTGTTGATTAATTACTTACTACTCAAGTGAAAGCAGTTTTGTTCCAAGACAGTTTGGGAAGTTGTATGTTAAAATAATTTTACCTTCAGAAAGTGTGGAGCCCAACAACCCATCTGAAAGCTTATGTCACGCCAGTTACGAGTAAAACCTACGTAAGAAATGAAATCCATGCAGTTGGTAATAGTATAAATGGTGAGAGATGCTGGGTGTGAAGCAACAACACCAGCTGGTCATACTTCTGTTCGAACTGTATATTACTGATAACGTATTTAGTGAGAGTCGGTATATTAAAATGCTCATTTTGTTATTTATTTCACATTTCTTAAACAACAATTAGCATGTAATCACGTTCTTTCAGACAGTCCATTTTATCTGGTCAATTGTAAAAAGTCGAGAAGTCATCTTGGAAACAAACTGTTAAATAATTGTGTAATATAAAAAAAAGTGAAGCTACCCTCACTAATAGACTTGTTTAAGCCATCAGCATATTTCTGTTATTGAGTTAGAGAAGTAATTATGCCTTAACTGTTTTGCAATTAAATACTGAAGAAGCTTCTCAGGAGAGTCCCATTTACTGGGAGAGACAGTCTGAGATGCACTAAATAATCTAGATCAATTACAAATGACAAGAAGGCAGAAGAAATAAACTCAATTCACATTTTCTAATTCAACACCTTGTTCTGTCTTTGGACACAGAGCAGACTGGTATTTATGATTATCTATGGTGCTCCTTATATCACACAAGTGTCATTGTGTATCGAGCTGCCGAAGGTGCATACTGTACAACTGTATCCTTTGTTTTAATCTAGCCTGGACCTTTTGTCATCTGTCATTTTCTTTTCTCTGCTGCGAAGCACTGTGAAGGAAGCACTAAAAAAAAAAAAACGCAGCAACAGATTATATGTCAGAGAAATGGGGTTGTGACTCAGAAATGCTACAAGGTTTTATGTTGTTTAAAGATAACTTGATTTTTACCGAAAATATTAGAATAGTTAAATCAAGACACCCCAAAAAAAGCTTTATAAATTAAAATGACTTTAGACCATGATGACCTAGGAGTTCTTCAAAGGTAATGCTTTACTTTGTGTGTATATATATCTATCTAATTAAACTTTACACATAATTTCCTAAAAATTGACTAGTACTGACTTCCTACAATAATTCCAAAAAAGGCCTGTCCACTTGGTACATATTCAGTAAGTCCTCCAACTTTAACGTCCATATGGATCATTTGTCCCAACCCTCTCATATGACCAAAGTGACCGTTTGTTGTAAAAGCGCCCCCACATACGGAGGCCGGAGTTTGATGAAATTGCACATAGATTAGGGTAAGTAAGAATGTAAAGAGTGAATTGTTGGTGCACTTGTAATTGCTACTGTATACAGTATATATATATATATATATATATATATATATATATTTTTTTTTTTTTGTTTGTTTTTCTGATGTAGTACTTATACATGATACTTTACTTGTTTGAAAACAGCAGCTGTAACTTAAAACATTTATGTCAAAATTAGAGTCAGATATACGCAAGTGAAACAATTAAGTGATTTCAGTCTGAACAACATTTGTAACAACCGGCTGTGCTTAGAATCTGTCGCTCACTTCTTGTAAACAGCACTGGCAGCGAGGAAATCAGTCAACATCTCATACAGCTTTTCATCAAATCGAGAAAAAGCAATTTAACCAGAAAGAGATGAATTGTTTGGTATCACACTAATGTGTTTCTGAGTGAGCCAATGCTTTAAATGTCAATAGAAGCAGTGGCACAGAGAAAGTCAAACTCCCATGACACACTGATAAGAAAACATAGGATTGTGCAGAGCTTCAGTTTTAATATCCGATGTGAAAGCGAAGCAGAAACAGGAGATTGGCTGTTGTGTTGATTGAGTTGTCAGCTCCTATTTGAATGCTTCCTCCAAACAGCAGCCACACTCTTACAGATAGACTGTGAGGAAGAGAAACAGGTTGATTCCACACGATCTAGATTTCAATAAAAACATGGGTCCATGCTGCGACAGCCGTGTTAAGGTCAGTGGGTGCGATAAATGGCTTCCTCCAGAGACAGACTGCAAACTGCTAAATTTTGAGCACATCACTGCTTATTCATCGCCTCCCTGGACAGCCAGAATGATCACCCAAGTATGTTGTAATTATCAGGATCCACAGGAGAAATTTCCCTTTTTGACTGCAAGAACTTTTACAAGAAACATTTTCACCTTTGGCCACAGAACCCAAGATGCAGTTTCAGCTTCTGGAACAAAGTTAACTAAACTTTTGACTAATTAAACATATGCTTCAACTGTTTGCTGCAAAAGCAAAAGCTGCAATGATGACTCAACTAATCACTTAGTTGATATTCTGAACTATTTTGAAAATTTAATAAAAAATTTCCAGTGTTTTTTTTTTTTAATGTTTTATGTAACTTTTTTGGTTTTGCTCTGTTTCCTGGACAAAAGGACAAGAAACCCGAAACATCACGAGTTTGATCATGGTGACGAGTATTATGAGAATAACTACTTCTCTTTCCAACCTATTTCTGGTCTAATTTGCCTAATCGGTACATGTGTTGACATGTGCTGGAAATAAAAACATGAAAAATATGTTTTAATTCCTGTATTGGATTTGTTTTAAATTCCTGGGACTATCTGGTCCAGAAGGTCCACAAGCTAACTTCTCCAAATGGCAATTCACTGATCTGAAACCATCCAAAACAAAACCTCCACAATCTTCCTGCTCCATTCTCTGAAGCTCTCTCCTGTTTGTTTTGGCTGCCATCCACACAGACATCTGAGCCACCAGCTCATTGACTAAGACCAAGGCTGACTCCCTCAGCTTGTAGCCTGGGGTGGTTGTCTGCCATCCATGCTGACATGCACAGCTCAGGCCAGCACTAAAGGGTGGATGAATAATGAAGGAGGATGGAAAGGAGAACCAGAGGTTCTCCATCTCCCCAAACAGTGTTACATGGTGCTTTTGTCCCTCTTTCTTCTATTTAAAAACCCACATCAACAGCCAGTGTTTCCAAGGAGGTGTTTTCAACAGCTCAAAAGAGAGTAAAAGCAGAAATGTTTGTTATGACATTAGTAGTTAGGAGTAGTAAAATAGTTTTGTTTATGGGATACAGGCTGTGCATTTGTACTTATAATAATCTTTATAGCATTACTTCTAGCATTGGCATCTTGTTTCATCTATATGGAAAATACTGCTTTTGTGGAAGCAGAAAATGTGCCGATAGCAGTTGCTAAGAAACTGCTGAAGTGTTGGTGTTGGACAGTGATAATTATACTACTGGAAAGTGATCACTTGTGAATGATTTATCCAGCATGTGATAGAGGGATAAGAGCACAGGGAATGTTGCATCCCCCATATGTGTCAAAACCAAAGTAAACACAGTGATGAGAAGTCTGCTAATGGAGCCACTTGGAAGACCTCCGGCACAGCCAAATGAAAGATAGCCTTGCCAGAGAGTGCGATATAAGTGTTATAATGATTTTGGCTGGATGAATTCTCAGATGGAGAAAATGACAGAGTGTACATCAGGATTCAGTGAGAAATGCAGCAGACACTGTAACAGCTTGTTACTACAATGAATACAACAGCTGTCACAACTTGCCAAGTGAGGACTGAATGATTTCTCCATTTTATTAAGCAAAATTTGAATTTCCCGTCTCCATCAGTACACACATTCTTACAGTCAGCCCCCTTTGTTTGACCATTTCTGAACAATGTTTATTTTAAATATTTTTTTAATCTTTTGGCACTGATCCTAAAGAATGAATTTAGTTACCATATTAATGCTCCCGTAACAAAATGTGCAAGTTGACCAGAGTCATTTCAGCTGCCCTAGATTTTACTATGTGCAGTATCCAGACTGGAAGCAGTACAGTTATAGAATGTCAACTTATGAACAGCCAGAAAAATGTCTCGGTGGATTCAGTCTTTGCACAGAAAGTAGTACTACAATGATTCTTTCTAAAACGCCACTGAGCACTTTGGAAACATGGAGGGCCTTAGCTCTGACTTCCCAAACCTTCCTAAATGGAACCATGACACCATGGACGTTTGTGTGTGGCAGTTTCAGAACCACTATGCAACCCTTAATAGAAAGTTATCTGCAGTTCTTTCTTTTACTCAGTGCTATTGCCCATCAGTTGTTTATCAAGTCAGGCCTGAAAACTAAAAGCCACAGGGATATTGTACTAATCTCACTGTTAATTTGTTTGAAATGTGCACCACAAAATCCCAGTATTAACTTAGGAAATAAGAGCGTTAAGCTGTTGCTGTACTTCATCTGCTTGTCGGAGAGTCAAACAGCTTTTGAACCCCCCTTCCACAACCACCATTTTCAACACCAGTGTGCATGCATCATGAATTTCTTCCAGGAGACCCTCTTTGAAAATGTGCCCTGCATGCTCAGATTTAAGATGAACACAGAGAAACTTTTCACTTTCAGCAGGTAAAAAGAGCTTTCTAGTGTCAAACTGCATGTGAAGGAAACATGAGTAAAACTAATTTAGTAGAGGAAGACTTTAATCCTGTATAACATAGGATTCAAGTGTTAGAAATCTAGTTTCGTCCCTGAAAAATATTTTACTATTACAGTATTTTATAATGCTTCATGCATATATTATATTTGACTGACAATGACCAAACAACCGCACATGGTTTAATAAATTTGCAAAAAAAAAGCTGCCTACAACAGCGTCTCAAATGTCAGGATAAGAACCTTATCAATTATTAACCTTTGTGTACAGCATTGTAACATGTCCCTGTAGTGTACTTGGGGTCATTTTGGTGCTATGTTACCAAGTTAATGGAAGTTTTAGGTTTCATGGAAACGCTGTACAGATGACAGGATATGCTCTGTGTATGACCTCATCTTTACCAGCAATAAAACAGTAACACTTTATTGTTCCTGGTTCAGTGGTTTCCCAAAAAGTTGTGGGTATTTAGATGTTAATCAACAGGGTTTTCCAAGAAAAGGTTAACAATTTGGTACTAATTATAAGGTGTTAATAAAGAGTTAACAGGCAATATGTGTGACATAAAATATATTGTGTTTTACGACATTCACATAAACTCCTCGCACAACTCGTGCATTTCAGTGGACGGCCGGCAGCCTTGTAGTGTATGTCAGCTGTGAACAAACTGTCCTCTGTCAGAGCAGATAGGCCTCACAGGCAGCAGCTAGTTGACTGATAAGACTCAGACACTTGCTTACTGGTCTCTCTCCTCTGCTGCCAGTCATTTTATTTTTACCATCTCCTCCTAAACCTGCCCAGAACCTGAAGCCAATCAAAGCACAGGAAATGGGATTTACTTGCAAAGTGATCACTTCAAAGGACACTCCTTTCAGACATGCGTGAAAAGTAAACCAATGATCCTCTATATGATGAAACTGCTTTCCACACCAATTTCTCGTCTGTTCCTCATTTTGCCTGCTTGGATATTGATTTTAAAAAGTGAACACCTGTGGCTGCTTCTTTATTTTGTTGGCTCACAAAACTCTCTATCACTGGGTTTCACTGTTCACTTACCCAGATCATTTCACCTCCAGGAAGATGGCAAAATAACAGCGTTTGACATTTTGTTGTGTGTATTTATAGCAGACGCCTTTCACTGCTTGCAAATGTCATGGATAACACACACACTGCAAAGATTTTTGTGAATGGTTAAAAATAAGCATTTATTTACTCCAGGGAGACTCCTTCAGATTTGATATCTGATGTCTGTCACATTCAGTGCTTAAACGTTTTCCAGTTTTATTTTTGTTTGGCAACCATGGGAACTACAAATACGCTATATATTTCCTGCCCCATTTGCCAACTAGACTAAATGCTAAGAAGATGGAGCAGAAACAAAATTCAAATTAAATACAGAAAGAAAAAAAAAAACAAGTGATAAATGGCAAAATAAAAACAAAGTCATCGATCAGTGAGGCCTCTGGCTTTGGTTTTTTGGTTGGAGCCAGCAGTAATGCTGTAGTTGTAGTTTATTACTTGTGAAATATTGCATTGGTACAGTATATAAAATATTTGAGGGACTGTGGTTTGGATACACTTTAAGGTTTGATATACATTCTTCCAAAAGTCATCAAAACAGGACATGACTAGAGTACTATATACAGCAACAATTCCCTTTGTTGGCCTGGTACTGTCTCCAAAAATAAGAATTAGGTAGACTGCTTTGGTCCACTGAGAATACTTGTTCAGCTAAAAAGCTCTTTGTCTCTCTGAGCTCCCTCTCTTTCTTTAGAAACAAGTCATCTGCACATTAATGTTATTTCATGCACCTGTAAGCCTTATGACATTTGTGTCAGGTGGAATGTGAAACTCAGTGCTGAAGCACTTTTACCCTCAAATAACTGTCCATTAGCTTTGGAGAAAATAGTCTGGAAAATTAATAAAAGTAAAACATGATAAAATGTAAACATTTAGTCAGTTATTAGTATGGATTAACATTCAATCTTTAGATACAGATTCTTATGTGGTCGCCAGAGGATGAATCTGTATCTCCCATTGGCTTGTGATATTTAGTAAATGTCAGCACGCTAAAATGTTAAACTAAGATTGTTACTAGATAGAGTATAAGGTCTACCCTAAAGATAACACCAGACTGTTTTTATAGGCACAAGTTGTATAAGTTCTTAGATTTACTATGAGATTCCTTCGACTTGTGCTTAACTGATGTCCAGTAGTGTTGTCTTATTTAAAAGTCTTTGTGTGTGTCAGCTGCCACTCGAGACTTTCTAGCCAGTCAGAAGGGATTAGCGACTCTGTCAAATGCCTTTGATCAACAAACAAGCTTGAAAGGGACAAGACACTCCACTTTCTCGCAGCTAATTATCTTGAGTGAGCTACCAGGACAATGACAAAGCCAGTGCCAAAGCTGTCTGCTCTGTACTACACGCTTATCATTTGCCGTCACAGATAACATACTGTTACGGCCATGACACAGAGTCACTGTCATAACACAGTCTGCAGTGTGCTTGGTTGTGAATACTGACCTTTGAAATAGAAGGATTGAGTCGACACTTGGTATAAAATAAGCCCCCATTTATATCAGGATAAAACAAAACCTTTTCAGTTAGTAGGGTAAATAGTAAAACTAAACTTTTTCCTTGCTTTCTGCTTTTTGGTAGTAACAGCAACTTCTAGACATTTTCAGATATGATGCTAAATTCTTTATCTTTTATCCTTATCACATAAAAGTTTTTCACTGTAATCATTTCATTACAGCCACACCTGCTTATAGTTGGTAAATCTGAGAAGTATGTGGCTGTGAATCTCCAAGAGCATTGGAGAGAACATGTATTACCACAGGGCACCAGGAGAATGCTGCTATTAAGCTTCTTTGGGAGTTTTTAGAAAATAAAAATAGATGCTTCTATAAGTTCAGAGTATGACTGACAGGTTGGTTGACAGGAAAGTTGTTCTGAATTCATCCTTAGAGGAAAATAGCCAGCAGGGGAATTTACAGCCCCCCGAGAATATAAGACTTACTGATCCTGCTCTATGCTGTTATCTTAACCATGTCCAGATACATATGTTACTCTTCTTATAGAAGTGCTGCCCATTACCCGAAATCAGAACAAACCAGATACAAGACAACACTGAACAGAGATATGCTTTTAGTTTTTCCAAGATGAATCTGGTTCTAACGCAAGGAAAGGCTGTGCTGAGCTACTGACTGTCCGCTTAATGTGCAGTGGTCATACGGACTTATCCTCAGGCTCCTCCAGCTGAGAGACAAAAGGACAGAGGCTGACCTTTAGCATCTGCATATGCAACATCATTACTACAGACAGTAGAGTCCTGCCCACAGGTGTGGACGTGTTTGTGTGTGTGCATCCATCTGTAGGAATAAACCTCAGTGTGCAATAAAGAACATATTCCTTCCATCATCATCATAATATACTGTAAACAGACCTAATAATCAGACGATGGTCATAATGGGTGAATAAAAATAAAATGTATTTTTAATTAAATAAAGCCTTTAAAAGGAGGGTCAGCACATTTTTACTGGGTTGGAATTATTCATCTCAATGAGGCTTCTTTGGTTTACACAGCAATGCACTGAGCTAAATGCTAATGTCCGAATGCCAACATGTTGACAGTTTTAATCCTAACATGCTAATGTGTAGCATAAAACGTGGAAATAAATTAGCATTTTCTGAACGAGTGCCTGGTCAGACGCCTGAAATAAGGTCTGTGGTTAACACAAGGTCAAGAGATTTTTCACTTTTATTATATAAGGATGATATATGATGATTAAACACTTTAAATAAATGGCCTCAGTTCCTACTTTTGTGCTTTCCTGCAATTCAAATTGCAGATTGTACAGAGTACAACAGTCGGTGTCTCCTTTGAAGCGCTTTTGCACTTCTTTGGTCTCTGTTTCTCTTCGTCACCCCCCTCCTTTGTGGTTTCAACAGAAGCTCTTGAGCTGACAACTTAAATGGGTCTTGTGGAGGACAACAAATACCATTTAAAAAGGCAGCCTCTGTCACTGGGGAGCTTCGCTTCACGTCTGCTGTTAAAGCCATTTGGGAAATTAACTGAACAGCCAGTTTTCTAAGAACATCACGTGGACAGCAGAACAACTGCTCAGAAAGAGTTAATGGCTGATGTGTTTTCAGTCACGTCAGTCTCTGATGAACCTGTGTTTAATTTCAAATTGAGAATGTTCTGAGTCTGTTTTAATAGGCAGTTTTAGATTGATGGCCATGATTTAAAATGGTCAGGTTCCCTTAAGACCGAAGCTTTGCTCTGTGAAGCAAAAGATTAATTTTTGTGAGTGGATTTAATATGTTAATTAGGATCCTAACAATTAACCCCGATAGAAAATAATGGTTTTAACTGAGTGAGCTGTGACAAACTCTTTATTGTCTTTTATTAAATAATCATTGTGTATTAGTACAACAATTGAAATTTAAGCTATGCAAGTGTTTGTACATTTTCACAAATGTTAGGTATTTTGTAATCTTACATTAATCCATACTAACAGGCAATTAAAGAAATTTAGAATGTTATTAAAACCTGTGTCCTATTTTTATAGTTTAGGCTGACATTTATATAATTAAACAGGACATTTTACTCAAAAATATCAGTGCTGACACACAAGCTAAGTTTCTAACCACTTTAACATTGATGCTGAATTACGACAATGTTACAATCTCGTCATCACTCAAGCTGATGTTTAAATCACATGATACATTATGGTTATTTCACTAAAACTCTGTTGCAGTCTGTCGCATAACTTTTCCAACTCAGCCAACCACCTACAGAGATGCAATGTGACTGCTGCTTGGTGCACGGCACAACTATGCAAGTAACTACATCACAGTGAGTTTAAAACACAGGGTGATTATGTGATCATAACTTTTATTTTTTACATTCTTTATTGATTCCAGCCAGAGCATAAAGAATCACCTCTGAGCCAGTTTCAAAACATCAACCTAATGTAATGATTCGTCTATCCACTTCCTGCACAGACCTTTATTTTGAAATTACAGCACCATTTCCTGTCTGGTATTTCCTTCATTCACATCCACTTTACATCAGTCTGATTGATTTCACCTGTGCTTCCCACACCCTGATCAATCATCAGAAATAACTTGGTCCATGTCACTCTGAGCGCTGCCATCATGGACAAGCCCATTCAGTCTACACTCGCCTGCAGCCAGCCTTCACCATTTTGCACTCACCTGAATCCAGCTTCCACCATATTGCAAATCCCTCTTCTTTTCCTACCACACCTAGTCTAGCCTCCTTTAGTAATATTCTTTGTTTGGTTTTCTTTTAATAAACCTCTGAAACCCTTGTGGCACATCTGACTACTATTCTGTTTCCAAAAAAAGCAATCCCTGACACCTAAGGATGTCTCTAAATACAACTCTACTCATCTGCTCTATCAAATGGGATTACAGTAATAATGTAGTGTAGTGCCGTTTTAACAAAACTGCAGAGGAAGCCTTTCCTCTGTTGCATTTCTATTTTGTTCTAGTGCAATATAGACCAGAATTTTAATCCTTTAGTGTATCCAATAATAGTTGACCTTTCAACATGCGTGTTATCGTGCATCATGCCAGGGTTTATGTATGAGAGTGCTTGTTTTTTTTATGTAGAATTTTTAAATGTGACAGTAATGTTTTAGAGGACAACGGCTTCATAAATGCATATAAGTAAGAATGCAACTAACAGTTTTTAGCACAGATGAATCTGTTTTAATCTGAGAAACCTTAACATCTTTGGAGAGCTGAAAAAAACTTTAATGGCTGTTTTTCTGTGGAAACAGTCTGGTTTGTGAATGACAGATCTAAACCTGTGTAGTGGCAGCATATCTTTCCATGTTCTGTCAGTGTCATGTCAGGACAACAGTCTGGCAGCAGAAATGCTGCACATCTCTATGGCACAGCTGCACTAATTGTTTTGTCAGCCAGGAATCCCAGCAAAGCAAATTAAATCTTTGTGTCAGAATTGCTTCTGTTACACTTCTAGCAATGTAAACATGTTACAAGTTTGTTAAAGATACAGTTAATAATTTATATGTTATTGATTCCCCCTTGGGGAAATTCTTTGTGGTGCCAAAGCCTCAAGGTTCAGTGTCTTGTCCAGGGACACTTTGACATGTGGCCAGGAATTGGGGAGAGAATAGGCTGTGAACCATTAACCCTGGGCTTCAGACAATTGTCAACTGCCCTACCTATTGTGCCACTGTTGCCCCATAGGTCTAAATAGCAACTCTAAATTGTCTCAAAGCTCAATTGGGAGAATGAAATGTAAAAAAAAGAAGAAAAACTTAATCTGTTGTCAATGTAATGTGACTAAACAACTTATGTATATTTTTAAGTTAAAATACTAAACATGCTCTGCTTCTGTCTTCTTTAAATGTTTACGTTTTCTGCATTTTTATAATTTTAAATGAATATTTTTGAGGTTTGGACTGTTTAATTTAATTTAACAATTATAATTTGTAACAATTTCCTGAGATATTAAAACAGAACGATAAAGCCTTTTCTATGATGAAAATAAATGTTGGCTAATACAAACCTAGCAAGTCTACTTAGAAGATGGCTTTTCGTTGACTGAGTTGACCAATAAGTAGTAGCAGCTGATATAAAATACTACTACCAGCAACTCAATGATAGCATTGCTGGGTATCTTTTTAAACTTTTAAAAGTTTTAATTTTAGAGGCAAGTACTAAACTAGTAAAGTAGTACAAAACACAGCTCGGCTATGAAGGCTAAAAAAGATACATTCCTTTAATCCAGAAAGCTAAAAACAAAGAAATATTGTTATTCACTGTGATAAATCAGGCCTGTGTTTATAGGGAACTTAAGTCATATCTCTTCTGAAAACCTAACTTATTTATGTTGATTACAAGCTACCTACACTGATGGGAGGGAGACCTCCCATCTCAGTGCTGGTCACTTGTGTGGGAGGAAATAAGTTCTGATTATATTGGTGCAGGTCCCAGTAGAGGTCAGTGAAGGTCATCAATTACATAATGTCCCTCCAGGTCAAAATATATTAAACCGGGAAGGCTGAAAACATATTTTGCCTTGGTATGTTTGGTCTAAATCTAACACTAGAGCTCACATTAAACAGTGTGGTGTAATAAAATCGCCTCAGGCGCTGGAATGGTGTTCAAACTCTGTAGCTGCCAAAGCACACATGGGAGATCATTAAAAGTGAGAAGAGATGGAGTTCCATTTGCCAGCCACCTTACCAAACTCTGAGACCATCTATTAGTTTGGCATGGCGGTCCTATCTCTTCTCTGTGTATCTTAACACCAGTGTCAGTAACTATGTGCTTTGACACAAACAGAACTCTCAGTGGCCTAACCTACCATTCTTTTCATGCCAAGGCTGGTGTGAAAGGCGCCTCAGTCCAGGATTATACAGACACTCTAATGAACTTGCTTAAAAACTGGTATTTCAATAACATTTCATTTCCCAGACATGTGAGTACAATTAAAGCTGATGCAGGTTCATGAGCCGTCTTAAAAAGCAACAAACAAAGACAGGGATAGTACGCGGATATGGGACGATTAAACGATTCTGGTTCATACACTGCAGTGCCTATATGAAGAAGTGGTAGCAGTAGTGGAGATTTTCCTCACTCCTCATCACAATAGCCACCTGTATTCAGTCAACTAAACTGAACTCCCTGAGCATGAGTCATAGCTCATCCCCTGGAATGAATATAGTGGGTGTGGGAGTTGACCTTTGAGTCATTCAAATCATTTACAGACATTGACTTTTTGGAGGATGACGGGCTTTCTGTGCTGCTAATGTCTAAATCAAAAAGCTCAGACTGGAGTTTCAGGCTCCATAATTTTTGCCAAATCAGCCTCTTTTCACTTTATTCATACATTTCAGCCAGATGATGACCTGAGCAGATTTTTGCAGAAATGAATGGTCTCATTCTAGTGCTGTGCAAAGTTCACTTGTATTATTACAGTGAATGTCTTTGCATAAAGGTCATTTTTACTCTGGATGAAAAAATACACATATTTGCAACCGATGGCTTTTTAACAGATGTCCCTGGGTCTTCAGAGTATTTCAGTTATATCCTTTGAATTAAGGATGTTAATTAATAGTCAAATAATACACTTGATTCCAGATCAAGTAAGAGCACATGAAGGAATTTACTGGGTTGGTCTGAATACAATACAAGCCTGCTTAAAAGATGAATATTAGATCACCATGGTTATGTTATAAAAAATGTGTGTGTAGCTTATCTATCACTCACACAGTCAGACTCACTCCTGTAAGAGGTCAGAAGTATTTTCTTTATCTTTCAGACTAAAATCTTATAGCTCCCATCATCCATGTAACTAGTAATTCTTGGCTGCCTGACAGCTTTTCTGCTGCCTGGTGTATCTGTGTAGTGAAGGGACCCTATACCCCTGTTCAAATTAAGCTATTTTTGTCCAGATTTAAAAGTTTTGTTCAGCCATTTCTTCTGGTTCCTCCCAAATCGTGACAATAGACCTGATTTTGGAGACTATCATATCAGTCTGTATCACTACAGACTGCATGTAGTGACGATAGTCATCACGGAAGCTAGTAGATATTTTTGGATATAATGGTTAGGTGTCCCCTTTCAAGACCACTGGGGGTGCTTTTGACTTTGACAGCAAAGCATGCTGCACATGCCTTTGAATTATAATAAAAGTGTTTTTGAATAGAGCATTTCACACTCTTGTGAGTCCATGTGAAATAAAAACATGATATTAACCACTGGTTAATGGTTAAATTATTTCCATTAGCCCTATATCATAGCAGCACTGTTGTTCCCCCCTATGCAAGTTTACAAATCAGCCTGTCACCCTGTGCTTTTAGTTCTACCCTGGTGCAAAGGGCAACTGGCTTTAAACAACTTCCCTAAATTAGGGCAGCTTGACTTTGTTGGCAGGTTTTCACCAAAGGTCAAACTATTCCTTTTCTAAATGTGAGGCAGGAAAGCATTGGCAGGTATTAACATATTAATAATGTGCTGTTCTCCATATAAATAGGCCTGGTGGATAAGTTAATTCTCTCACCAGTTAAAGGTCAGTCACAGAGCAACTTGTCTGGGTAACATGAAACAGAAAGAATACCAAATAGACTGAAGGAATGCAATACTTTGTCATCCTGTGAAATGTTTTTACTCTTACTTATTTTTTGAAGTGCATCCAGAATGAAATAATATGACATGCCTTAAAAATGTCTAAATAATTGCTTAATATTCTTAATGATACTCCTTCATACCATTCAAGTTATCCCAAGTACCATTTATTTACATGCCTGTGGCACATTCACTGGTCTGGGTGGTTTTTCATGCCCTGCTTCCATAGAAGCTGAAGCATGAAATAAATTTTACATGAGCTGAGGCTAATCCGCGGCGGTCTTATTAGGTGCTAAAAAGGGGAGTAATTCGCCAGATAATGAATACAGCTCAATAAAAATGTTCTGCAAATGTCAATGATGACGCATAATCCCTCAATAACTGTCATTTTTTTTCTTCTCCTTTTCCTCACATGGCTTTCAAGTCATCTCTTTGCAATTCCAAACAAAATAGATGTAGGGAATGATGTCAGTAATGTGAATATAAATATGTATGAAAATGACATGTATCACGTAACAGACCTGCTGCTTCAGACAACAACAACTCCCATCAATCTACCACAAAGTAAATGAAATAACCAAAGTGATTTACAATCTGCACTGCTGCGTAACGGCAGGGTTCAGCTCACACAGACAGCTTGACATCTGTCACTCAGACTAAGTTAGCAGCTTGCATGTTTCTCAGTTTTACATGCTGGTTTATAAGATATCTGCTTGGAGTCAAAGAAATAAAGTAAAAATAAAGTAAAAAAGGCAGAGCTCCCTTACACACAACTCTGACCAAAAATGGTTTTCAACACATTTTTAAAGAAAGACGCAGGAAGAAAAAAAACCTCAGCAGGGAGCGAGCTGAAGGAGAACTGGCCAAAGAAAAGGTCCAGGTTATACTCTTTTATCTTTTCAAACACACTTGGATACACACTCTTGTCCAAGCAATGGTGATGCGCCCATTGTGTTCTGGAGGAGAGGAACTCAGGTGACAAAATGACAGAAGCTATTGTGTGTCACTCTTGAGATGGATACTTTATAATGCATTGGCAAAGCAGTGGCAGCCTGTGGCACCGCAGGGCTGTCAGCACGCTCCGTCGGTATGCCTTGGCAGGGCAGATGTGACATTTAGCTGGCCGTTGCCCTGCTGGTCGCTCCTTTGTGCTGGAAGAGGCAATAATGACATGGCTCACTCTCCTAGTTGGAGAAGTGCCCTGTGTGCCCAATGTCACAGATAACCTTTAACATTTATGTAGCAATATTTGTCACCGTCATTTATCACAAGCTCACATGATGATCATTCAGCTCCTTGCTGCAGCTAGGAATCAATATTGAAATGTCAGCTTCTGCAGTCTTGTTTGTATGCAGGTGCCCTTGTGTGTTTCAGTGTTGTGATGCAAACTGCACAAGTTGAGTAGGAATTTAATCAGCGGTTCATAATTAAACAAAGGACACCAAAACAAAGGCAGATAAGTTGGTCTTGGGATTCACTGAGAAAGAAAAAGCTCAGCCTTTCAAGTGCATTTGAAGATCTTAAATTTTTTTGTTACAAGAAGGTTAGAAAGTTATGTAGCAAGACAAAACCAGAGCTGCTTGAGTTCTGAATGTAATCTATGCAAATGTTTCACAGAAAATGAGTGGCATGACTCACATGTATCAGGTTTTTTTTGATGAATAAATATGGTTAATCAAATGGCATTGTTTGAGTGCAGTGTTTCATCATCTTGTGCTGTAGTAGTGTGACGAGTGCATTGTCTCACACACACACACGCAAACACACACTTCACAAGAGCAGCAACATCATTCCTTTTTCGTAGTCTGTGCTCCTGTTGATGATGTTGATGATGGAAATGAATGTAGACATGTGTGACATTGTGATATGGCATCAGCTGATGTCCTTTATAACACTCCACACAAGATAAACCAATAAATAAATCAATTGTCGTCTCCAATGACTGTTTTTAGGTCCCGACACCCTACGCCTGTCCAGTTGGGCTGTTTAGGCTGATTAGGCGCTGATAAGTCTGAACCTGGCATTAATGTTGGTTGTTAATTTTATATGAAGTACTCAAGACTGCTTCAGTCAGAACAGAAACAACACAAAAGGCTGCTCCGGGTGACTTTAATCAGCGGTAGGAACTGACTCAAACGTCAAACTCTAACCTTCATCGTGTTTTTATTCTTATAAATAAAACTAAAATGAGTTATCTTAATATGTATAAAGACAACTATTACATTTGGAATATGGATTTCAAGCACAAGCAAGCAGATTTGCTGTTTTTCAGTCAGTCTGTTTCATATTAACTGATATCAAAATATCAAACTACCATTAGATGAATAATCGATTGACAGGTTTATTTTTCTGATGAACTTCTGGTGTATTTGTAAACACTAAAATTACAAAACCATATCGGTTTTGTTCAGCATCGATATGAAAATACTAGTTGTGTTTTTAGTCTTATATAATTTTAAACTGTAGAGTTGTTGTTCTCCCAACTTAACAGTTCTCTACATGAAATGATATTAAAGTTCCTGCAATTTGTACCACTAGTGATTTGGAAACAAACAGGAAGATATTGTGGCCCAGTTCATTTGTCTTTTAGTGTAGAGTCTGCGCTCCATCAGTTGGAGCCTACTCAGATCAGAGCGCCAGAAGATGAGTAGCTGATTCGCTGTATGAGATTTTTGCTCCCTTGGCAGGAAGTGAAAGACAGAGAGGAGGTGGAGGGTTTGTGGTGGGGTTATATACAAAATAGCAGAACAAAGTTTAGTTGCTGAGGCAAAAAGGAACTCAGCAAGCCGTGGGGTGGCTTTGAATCAGATTCAAGCCGTGCTACCAGAGAAGTCAAGCAGCTCATTATTACATGAAGTGCATATTAAAGGGGGATTATAGATGTGAAAGTGGGCTCAAATGCTAATCCTCTTCAACAGGTGCAGGAGTGTTGATTACGGGAAAGCTATGAGTGGTTCAATGAGTGGTCCTCACCATAGCTGCAGATATTCATGAAAAATCTTAATGTTCTATTTAGACATTCTGTTGTTCTACGTGATATGTTCTCAGATTAGGTTTGCTTCAAAACATGAATAGCTTTCATACCACCCTGCCTAAAAAATGTATCTGAAAAGTGCACAAAGAAAAGACTCTTGTTGTACTTGCATAGACAAAGACATCTGCGCATTTGTTGTATTTAAAAAAAATATATAGTGCCTGGAAAAAGCTGTTTTATTAAACCACTATTGAGCTTGATCAATTACTGCAGGCTTCACAGGCAACCAACCAGGTTATTCCCAGCTATGCCCGCGAATATAAGCGACAAGACAGGAGTAAATTATATAGACGCCCACCAGATGGGCAAGCTATTTGTCTTAAGTGTAATCAACCTGGCCATATCGCTAAGTATTGCAGTAGGACTCACCCTCCTCCAGCTCGCCGAGTGTTAAATATAGAACATCAACAATCTAACTATGATCAGTTAAGAACCAATGCTTCACAGAATGGTCATCCACAACTTAATGTATATAGTGATGTAATCCAGGCCACTCATTCTAAGCAATCGGAAAACTAGATCCCTCCAGTGATTCGAGTCGCTCATTGGAAAGGGGAAATGTGGGCTCAGGAGAGTTTTCAAAACTAGTGGGTGAATGCCGAACTGTAACCATTAATATGGATGGTGTAAATGTACGTTGCCTGTTAGATTCTGGATCAATGGTCACTACGATGACAGAAAGTTTTTTCTTTTCACATTTTGCTAACAGGGGGACAAGGGCATTGAAGGATTGCAATTGGTTGGGCCTTACAGCTGCTAATGGTTTAGAGTTGCCGTATTTAGGTTACCTCGAGATGGAGGTAACAGTTTTGGGGAAGAAGGTACCTGAACGGGGGATCCTAATAGTTAAGGATCCCGTTAATAGAACCTTGAAAAGGCAGAAAACCACTGTCCCCGGGGTGTTGGGTATGAACATTATCCGTCATTGTTTCACTGACTTGTATGATGAATACGGATCTGAGCTCTTTCAGTTACCCCAGGTGCAAGCAGCAGGCCCGGCATGGCAACAAGCTCTACGAGCGTGTGAGAGGATGGAAGCTGTGGTTAATGCTCCACCACCGTTTCCAGTTCGTGTGCAGGATGGGTCCCAGATAAGAGTCCCCCCAGATACGTTGTCTTTGGTTCCAGTCACGTGTCCTCAAGTTCCCCCGGGCAATTTAGGGTGCTGGTTGCTGGAGCCATTAGGTCCAGATGAGGGAGCCCTAGCAGAAGGTCTTCTTGTGTCCCCA
>JAUYWH010000024.1:17635330-17680126 GCA_034779795.1 Ctenopoma multispine
CTATCATGCATACTTAAACTTTAAACATTATTGCAAGGTGTGCCAAACAAACAAAAATATTTAAAAAACTATACCTCGGATTTGACATTTTGAGAGAGAGAGGAGAAGTAGCTGAAGAGTTTGATGTATAATATGTGCATGGTATGTAAACGTTGTGTCATTAAAAGAGTAAAAACCGATACAGATATTACATTTTAATGGCGATATTGGCCGATAATAACGGACATCCCTAATTCGAAAATATGGAAACTGTTGAAATCAGTGCCACATAATGCCACTTTTGGTGCAGACATGTAAAATACAAAATACCAGTCGGAGCACGTTTTGCGAAAAGATTTTTGTCCTGGTCTAAAAACATCCCACTTCACCGAGAAGTTCCAGGAGTCTCCCACTTATTAGTATCATATCAATAATGTCAAGATATCCAAAACAATATCTAAGAAATGTTTTTTAATGTGAGAGTGAAGGCATTCTATTCCTCCCTCTTTGTGCTACGTGGTTCTACCTACTTTCTGTTAGAGTGAGCTTTATGGTCAACCTCTATTTTTCCATTGTCATTATCAATTCAGTTGAATGTCCTGCAGTTCAAAGACATATACAACCTTATCAAGTATACACCTGTTCTAATTTGTCAATGAACCTTTTCAGTATATGCCAGCCACTGTCACTCGTCGGGTCATTTCTGGTTTTGTCAATTTTCAAATAGTTTCTAGTCATCCTGACAGTTTTCTGTTCCCAAGTCTCTGTTTGATTCCTGTTACTGGTGTTTTGTTTTCTGTTGTCTGCTCACTTCCCTCCACCTTTGTTTTCATCTCATCTTCTATTAAAATCACTTCAGTGTGCTTGCCTGCCTGGTAGTCGGTGCTTGGGTTGTACTTTCCAATTGCCAAATTGGAAAGTACAAATCTGTTGTCAGTTTAGAAAGGTTTAGCTAGTGCTACTATTTTAAACACATTAAGATGTCATGTTAGATACTGGCCTGGATAAAGGCTGCAAGTTGTCATGACAGCTACATTTACAATAGATCTGTTGCAAATGAACCTGAGCCCAGTGACAGTACAACCTATTAGGTGTCTTCACTTGTATTCCTCTGTGGAAATGCTAAATGTAGCAGAGAATCTGAGAAATATGTAGTGGGTGTAGGAGAGCTGAGATCATGGTGATGGACGCAAGTAGTAGCACCAAGAGTAGCAGTGTGTCCGCACCAAATGTGAGTACTGCTCCTACTGACTGTGAAATTAGAGCCAGGCTGTCTGCTGTAAGATGTTGATTAGTTGCTAATTTCTCCTGGATCAGAGCCATTAGTGATTAAAACATGGCAAAGAGCACTTTCAGCCAAAATGTAACACCGAGAACAATTTGTGTGCTTTTTCATTACAACTGACTTAAGAAACTGAAAAAATCCTTGTTTAAGCCTCAAAATTTTAAGTGTAGCTTTTTCTGCTTGTGTGTGTGTGCATGGAAAAACTGCAACCGAGAAGGTTCTATGGCATGGTACCAAAACATTTCAGCTTTTTAAATGCTTCTGTCTAATGAGAAGTGCTAATGATTAATCCCTAATAGAGGAAACTTGAAGAATATTGGGTTGTAGAAGTTAGAGCTGTGGTCGCATCAGTTGTTTTCTTGGAAAACCTCCTCGTGATAACATTTGTTGTCATTAATGACACTATAATGTGATCCTAAATGGCCTAAGGAAATTTACGTAAGGAACTCCTTGTATCTTGTGAATTTATCACAGGAAAAAAGCAGGTAATGGGAAGGAGTCAAAAGCTGCAAAAGCTAATCAATTAGTTAACGGAAAAAAGCCGTCCCACAACATCATTTTGCTCTTACTTACACAAGTCCTGCTCTCATTCACACTGTTACTCACCAACACTAGAGTGGGCGCTGTGGACCAGCCAAGAGCAGCATAGAGGAGGCTACTGTAGAAGAAGAAAGCAGGTAAAGCATCTCTCTTAAAACTTTACAGTTTTGGGATATAAACACTGAACAGCATGTGTGGTGAGTTCGACTTGATTTTATGTTGTGTTAAGTCTTAAATATGCCGGATATCTTATTATCAGTGGATGTTGACAGGATGAGAAAATGGACAATCCAAAAACATCCTGCCTCCAGCCCTCATCACTGTCGAGGACCCCAAAAAATGTTGGATTTACTTCACTGTAGCATAATACATACTTCACACAATTCCATACAAAGTAAATGAGTACAGTCAGTGTAACTTCAATTGGTGAAGCTACAGAGCTAATCAGGTCCACACCAGCTGAAGACTCCACTAACATTACTTTCTCACTATAACCTGCAGATTCTGTACCCAACTTCATAACACAACAGCACATTGTTAGCCAAATATCCATTGCAGAAAACTGACCTATTCAGCTGACACACAACACTTTCCTCTGTCTCTCTGTCAGTCCAACGTGTGCACTAAAGACCAGTCCAGTGTAAAAAAATATTTCATCCCATCTCCCTCTCTTTCTGCCATACACGAGGAAGAGCACTGCTTGTGCTGCTGGTTAGCTGCCGATTAGCTCTATTGACGGATTCAGGATTGCACAGCAATACATGAGGTTCTCTGAGTTCAAATACTAGATGGAGTAAAAATTTGGGTAATACTGCTAAATATGACAGAATGTATGAACAATTAGAATCATGCATTATGTGCCTTTAATGGATTGTGCAGAAACCAAATTAGACACATTTTATTATTCAAAGCAAAGTAATTTTAAATTACCCACTGCATGACAAGAGGGGGCCTTTATGTAACAAAATTTGTTCTTTCATTTTCTTTATCAGTACTTCTGTTTAATAATAAGGTATTCATTGTATTAACCAGTAAAGAATAAATTAGATGAAGTTGAAGCAAATGATGCCCACTGGTTCACACGGGCTTCCTGATCAAGTCGCATGTAAGCCTCTGTGACTTTAGCCAGATGTGCATGACAGCTGCCTGAGATCTTCCATTATTAACCTCATGGAGCAGGTGTCTGCCTCCTCTCTGATTCATCCTGGTAATCATCTCTCTGACTTGCTGCTATTTCCAGATTAATTGATGTCTGAAAAAGCAAACCCGTCCAGGTCCTAGAATAGATCTGACTTCCACCCCCTCTTCTCACAAGGAATCCAAAGTGGCATTTGTCCAGTGCAGCTACTCTCCTGTCAGTACAGGCACAATGTACACATGGATGACTCACTAAAGCCTCTGTTTATTTGTGTCACACAAAGGCACAAGGTCCCCCAGCGTGTACAGGTCCATGAAAATACCAACAGGTTTGTGCAATTCTTCAGAATATGAGATTGCAGATTCAGAAGTACAACAAAGACAAAACTTTCCCACATGCTGTGAAAATGCTTTTGAGATTACAGTGTGATTCTTCAGGCAACTCAAGTGAATGTATGTCTACATGAGCACTTTCTCTGTGAAAACAGATGAAAGTGTTGGAGCAAAGGTGGGCTGGATAACAAGTGGCATGTCTGACCCTGCCTGCTGGCACTTTTGGGCTGTGTTCCCATAATATGCTCACCTGCTGGTCTCTCACCCCACCTCCAACCTCTAGCCCCGTCAGACGCTGATCCCTCTTATTTTTTCCCATCTGCACCCTGAGTTACAATGGTCAAAAATGGAGCACTCAAATTACAGTCTTGTAGAGCCTAAAATAGCTAACAACTGTGTGTGTGTGGAGCAAGTGTGGATGGTCCTGTTTTTGCGTCAGCCCTGCCATGGCAACTAGGTCTTGCTCGTCTCCCTTTCTTCTCCAAATGTTTCTTTTCATTAACATCAAAGAAAACTGTTCACACCAATACTGCTAATTGAACTCTGTCTGTGGTGTGTTGTGTACTAATCGAGCTTCCTAACATGCAGATTTAAGAAGTAAACATGCTGAACACCACAAACAGTAGAGACTGACATGAGTATTATATCTGGGTCTCACTTTTTCCTCCCTCTCTTTTACATCTGCACAGTGACTATATTTACAAACCACTGTGTGTCGGTTATTACAGATGAGGGTTACGTGAAATTGAAATTCAGTATTAAAGGGGACTGTTGCATTCATGACAGAATTATTACTTTAATGCCATAACATGCAGAATGAACACTGAAATGTGTCAAATCTATTTGCTGATAAGTGTTGAACATCTACTGATACATTTCTGCTTCATCCGCCTGCTTCATTCAGTCTAACATCAAGAAAATGTCTGTAATTGATGGATGTTTGTGCAGAGGAATATTTCAACTTTATCCAATGCCCAGTGTAGAAAGACAAGCACGAACCTCATTGAATCCAAAGTTATTTTATAATATGACTTAAGTTCGGTGCGGGTATTGCACAGTGCACTTTGTAACTGCCAAAAACAATTCAATTGAAAGTAGTGAGCCTAAGTTAAAACAATAACTGTTGAGAAAACAGAAACAGGGAGCTGAAAGGTGCTATAAGGCTCTGTAGAGGGGCAGCTGAATAGGGTGATGGGTTGGATTCTGATAGCCAGCCATGTTTTCAAATATTAATTTTATGGTATTTCATTGTATTAGCACATTCACAACCTACTGACCTTGGCACACATTACTTTCCAACAGCTACTTACCTTAAACACCTGCAAGAGAATAAGGTTCACTTTTCATTTTTTCGAACTAATGAGACAGTGATTACTCCAAAGGGTAACAAAGTAATACCTCCTACCTCATATACAATCATTGGCTACACTTAGTGCTGTTGGATTATAGCCTATTTCTCCTCCTGTTAGCACCATCATTTTAAACTGTCATGAATTTCAATCATAGAAATGATTAATTAAGTTAGTTGGCAACAGCTGATCCGAGATGTTTTCACATCTTAACGAGAAATAGTGAGAATCACTGCTAATCAACAAGAAAATGCTTTGTAAACAATGCAGGTAATTTATCACATTCACACACACAATAAATCTGACTCACAGACTGTAGCTCAAGTGCATCAAAAGTTGAGTATCCAGAAAGATGATGCATTGTTAGCATTAACAGAACTATTGAGATGCCACAAAATCACTGTGCTGCAAGATCTTAACCTTAACCTCAGTGAAAACACTGCAAGAGAAAACGTATCAGGGAATAGATAGTTAGCTTATAAACAGTCAGCATCACATGTTAACTAACTCCTGACCGAGACTGGCAGAAATTGGCCAATGAATAGGATTGGATTTGATAAACCCAACCTTAGTGATAATTTTGTGATCTCTTCCATTTCCTGAAATGTTGAAAATATGGATTATAGACAATATGAAGTAGCTCTCGACTATATGTTTTTTTCCTTTCATGTTTTACAAATTTGGACTTTAGAGTATGACCAACCCCTGGAACCACCAGTGGAGTTTTTCTGCAGAGCCAGAACTGCACAGAGTTAAGTCTTTACACACTGCCAATACTGCTCAACTTCTTCTCAAGCTCTAGGGCTGACCATTCCTCTCCTTCAGGGTAGAAAGGCCACAACAAAGCTGCCCGTTCAGACTGGGCTTAACCTGGCACCATATGCAATTCCAAGACTAACCACCAGCCTCAGGCCTGGCTTTAGGAGATGGCCCTACTGTCCTACATTTGTCGTCTTTTAGCCACTTCATTAAAGAGTCTGAATGAACATTTTCCTCTGATCTCTTGCCTGGATCCAATTTGACATGGGAGACACCACCAGTAAAATTGTGACTGAATTCCAAGGTCATGGAGACATGTAGATCCCTCCGTTATGATGAGAGTAGGGATTTCCAGAATAAGATTGCTTACTTAAGATCCTAAAATAAATAGGAAAAAACTTGGTGAAAATACACTCCACTGATTAAATAAGATTAAATAAAATTCCAAGACACTTCAAGTCCAATAAAAATAAACTGACAACTTTAATTTCTATCTGAACACTGAAATTCTCAACACAGTGGTACAATTTATACACACATTTAAAATCACAGTTCTGGGTCTATGTGACAGCAACTGCAAATTATCCACTTTGCAGTTGCCATTTACTTTTGTTGATCAGTCTTGTGATCATCTCGTCATTAATTCAAAACTATGCAGAATATTTTCAGTGAGGTTAAATGAATACAGTAAATTTCTCAGAAAGTGATGACAGGGACGGTGTGGAGAAAATTACATTGGTGTAGGCTCGTGCACCATATGGCAGAACTGATATCGCCCACCTTAACAAGCCCAATGGACAACACTTAAAACCGAACAATTTACTGCAATAAAAGAAGGGCGTTTTTCAGTAAGTAAATCCTTTCAAATTAAATATGTTATATTTATTTAATTTCCACCCAACTGCTTGTGTTCTGTGAAGCTTAAGGCTGCCTGCTGTCATCGCTCATCTGCCACTGGCACTTCAGTGAGCAGTCAAACTGTGCTTGGGTTCTTTCTTCTTCCACTTCATCCACCATTCAGGTGCATCTGTGCATGCGTGTGTAGGTGTATGTTCCCAATACGTTAGGGAGTTGGGGCTATTGCCAGATCCTCCTACAGTTTACTGATCAGTATATGTGGTATTTATTGGACGACTGCATCAATGCATGAATTGTTCAAATCAGTTTTTAAAATGATTATTAATTGATAAGTTGAGTAACTAATTAACTAAGTAACTAAATCCTGATTTAAAACAATTGAAATCAAATGCTTTAATTATGGCATGACAGTTTGGAGTGGAGTTTCTGTCAATCAGCTGACAGAAAACACAAAAAAAATACGGGCAGTTGTAGTGTGGTGTTGAGGGCCATTCACACATATGAAAAAGGCTGGAATAGCGATTGCTGCAATTGGGAATGAAACCTGACTCTAAAGCTCCCACTGAGCTGAACAATTCAAAAAACAGTCCGCTTCACTACAGCAGAAAGTTGAGAAAGGTTTTACTTCATGCAAATATCCACAAATGTAAAACTAACGAAGCGGAAATGAAACCACAAGGTCGTTTATCATCGCCCCTCTACTACAGGAAGAAATTTTAGACAAAGAGGAAAAGCTGATCATTGCGGTCAGATGACGTGGACACACTCACACCGAAGGTTTTCAGGTTGAGACATCTGACAACTTTCTGACAGTTTGTCCCTTGTGGATGACTGCAGTTGTTGCAGTTGCAGAAACAAGCATTTATTTATTCATGCAGGCACTCTACCTGGTTATTATTTGTGTCTGAGCAATTGTTTGAATTCCAAAATTTATATGACAATGATATAAGATCTTGATAATAAAAGACTGAACCAAAAGAGATTGTGTATAAAACTGTATGTGTTTTTATATACATAGTTTTGTCATTGATGTATTGTGTCTGTCTTGTTGCACTGTGAGCTCAGGCAGATTCCTGACAACATTTATTTTAATGACAATAAAATTACCTTACTTTACTCTACCAATAGTAAATAAAAATTTAAAAAGCAATGAGCTTTGTCAGCATGCAGTGGGCACTGCTCTGCATGCAGGCAGCTTCCAAGTGTTTGGTCAGAGCTTGTGTGTACTGTCTGTCTTGTGTCATGTTGAGTTAATCTTTTGTGATTCATGACAAATCAAATTAGAATCACCTCGGCTGTTGTTTTTTTACAAGGCTTTAGAGACTGCAAGGGAGTTTTTCTCTCATCTTCCTCCCACCAGTCACAAAGGGACAGACACACAAAGACAAAACACAGACACTGAGGTGCATTAACTCTGAAGAATTGACAGACAAATCAAACAGTGAGAACAGATGAAAGACAAGGCACAATATGTCTGTTTGCGTATGTGTGTGTGTATGTATACGATCAAAGCCATCTTCCGTTTCCTCAAGGCGATCCCAAAAAACACAGTGTCACTGTTCGCTCAGCACAGGCTTGAGTGTGAGTACATTGCTATGATTAGAATTGCACGTTTCTTCAGATCCCAGGGTGACTAAAACATAACACATTACAGTTTAAATGGAAAAAAAAGGAAATATATCAGAGCAGAACAGATATGGTTTTATGAGAAATAAGTAATCAGTATTTTGATATACAACTTTGGTTAGTTAGTTTGGTTTAGACATCTTGAAGTTATCAATAATAAAAAAAGATCATTTTCTGATTCAGTATTGATTTTTAAAATCTGAGATGTATCTTTGTCTTTGCAACCTTTCCAAGTAAACATTGGTTCATCTTCACCAATTACTATGCATATGCAGTTGTTACTTGGATGAGTTGCAGCTACATGGTGTAAAATATCTATTTTGTGGAAATCAAGTTATTACAAGATGCACAAAAAGTTGAAATGCAGATGACAGGTGGCGAGATGACATCTTCATTCAAGTGAATAATTACGGTCTCTGCAAATTTAAAGCAGTAAGCGTGACCGTTGTGCCTTAGGATGGTTACCTGACTGACTGTCTCAGAGAATCGAGAGATCACGAGATCTACAAGAAGGATGGACTGAAACACACAAATATGAACTCTAGTTGCATTTAATGTGTATTACAATTGTTCCTCCTCCTTTGATAAAGTCTTTTGCTAGACAGACACACCTGCTGGAGATAAACGCTGCAGCTGATCACACTGACCTGATATACCGCATCACAACACTAGTGCAGCTTAGTATTAATGTATACAAATAAAACAGCCAAACCAAGTTTTATTTTTTATTTAATTCTATTTGTTTTCAGATTCACCATCTGACTAAAAGTTGTAGAATATCATCTCTCATGAGTAGGCTGACAATTTCTGTCTGTCGGGCACAATTTGATGCAACATATTTACAGTTTACATTTGTTGGAAACATTTGGATCAATAAATAATTTATACAAAACATTAAGCTATAAAACATAATCATAACCTGGATTTAGCCTACAGAATAATGAAATGATAAAAGACAAAAAGGAAGGAAACGATGATGCTTAGAACAGACTTGAGATGCACTTTCTGTTATTGCCGAACAGATGTTATAGTATCTCTGGCTAGGACATGTGACGCTACCGATGTTGAGCATGTGGATTATGGAATATCCAGTATCTCCTTCCCCTTGCCGAGGACCTAAGGCTAGAAAAAAAAAATTAAATTTCTGTCCTAAATTCTGAGAAACACTTTATGTAGCCTTATGAAATAGACAAAAGCAAATGTATTCAAAGCTGTGAGTTCAAATTGAAGCCAAGCTCAGTGCTGATATTTAGCTCCAATTTTGAGTCCTAACAAAGCATTTATCATATATATGATAAACAGGATAATATATGTGCAAATCAGATTTTCATTTATGATTCTCTCAACCATGGAGGGGATTTCCAATGTGACCCACAGCTGATTCATTACCGAGGCTGAGGACCTCTGAGCTCTTTCGTGTTTGAGAATTCAAATATTGTCTCAGCACAATAGAAGGAGAAGGATGACTGATATTTGCTGATGTTACAGAGAGCTTATATCTTGTCTCCATTTGTGACATTTTTCAACAAATGTCGTGTTACAGCTCTGCTTGGGGCTATTCTAATAGATCTCTTGCCATCTGTCTTCCTCTCTGGGACTATTCAAAATATTGGATTCTAGCCGTACTGTTGGGGGATTCCCTAAAAAACAGAGAGGAAGACTTAGATTAGCAGTATGTGACCAGAATATACTGTAGAGTAAAATTTATTGAACACAGAATTGCTTGAATGACCATAGTCTACAGTATCTATTGGTGCAGTTCAACTTTTAACTAAACCTTTCCAAATAACTGTTAGCACAAAGTTTAATATTAACAGAATTATCATGATGCCATTTTAATAAAGTTTAATTAGCTTTTCCTGTACTCTGTGTTCTTTCCTGTTCTGCTCTCTTTTCTTTGAGCTAATAAAATTAAATTGTCCTTGAGTTCATGACTCCTCCTTTGAAGATTTGACAGCTTTGCCTTATGAAGTTACAGTAATGCCAAGCACTGGATGGAATAATAGAGATTTATGCATGAGAGCAGCCTACTTCTTTTTACTGCATTACTACCAAGAGCACCATTGTAAAGTTATTCAGCAATGAGGTGTCAGGACAAATGCAAAGTGTCAGTGCAGGGCAGCTCTACACTGGTAGTTAGTGATAACATATTGGTCCTTTGTTTTGTATTTCTAGGATCTGGGAGTACTGTGGTGGTAGGAGTTTAGCGAGTTGCTACAGTACAGAAAGCTTCAGTAGATAACCTACTTTCTTTGGTAAAGTTTAGCTTCCAGCTGACAGACCAAACTATCCTGAGCCTATGAAATGTATTCATAAGTTAGAAAATGAATCCAAAATACTATAAACCTGGTGAAGATCTTGAAAAAAGCAACTTCTGCCATCTCCACGTCATAGTGTTTTATTGTGCTTATATTGCAGCATGTTCTTTTGCCAAAATGAAAAAACAAAACAAATAACTAAGTTAATTTCTAGCTATCCATAATACTTTGTCTCTCGTTTCTCCTGTACTCGAGAGACAGCAGTTTTGAACTTTTTACACTCAGTATTGCCATATACTCCTATTTCTTTATATTTATGAGAGAAATATTGTAATTTACACTACACTACCTCTATTTGACAGCTACATTTATTTTTACTTTGCGAGTCAGATTTCTGAATTATGATCATCATAAAGTATCATGCACTGAACAATTATAATTTAAATCCACATCAGCCTCAAGTGCAAATATGCTGGTGTTTACTCTTTTCGGACCACACGGACTGACTGGGATATTTATATTTGTTTGGTCAACACTTGGAGAGGGGAACATCTTTACTGCAGTCAAATCAAACCAAAGTTTCTCTTCTCTGATACACAACGTGAACTGTAAAAGTGATCTGAGTAGTACCTCTGCCAGAACTCAGTTTATTCTGTGTCAGCACAGAAGACGGCATAAAAACGTGTCTTGTTTATAAAGTTATGTACAAGTGAGGGCTAGCTCTTTGCTCCAGCTCTTTGAAAATACGGTTTTATGTGATTGAATTTCTTATAAATGTGTGGTAAACCCAGCATAAACTTGTTAGTTCTTATTTTTGCTTTGTCAGTTTTAATTGGTGCATCTCTAGCTAAATTAAAGTGACATGCATATTTGATCTGAGAGAGAGCTGTGTGTTTTTTGCATTCTACTGGTGGACATGAATGATGCAGATGTATATATTTTCCTCTGTCACTTCTGGTTGTGAAAAAAAAAATCTCAGCGGTATAAATTATTTAATAAGACAATCACAAGGCTTAGTATAAACAAAAATTATGTAATGCCTAGTCCTTGCCAAGTAGTTTTGCTTTGGACCTGACTGAAGTGCACTGCCATGCAAATAAACTGTGACAGGTAACACTAACCTGAAGGTTTTAATCCTGTTATGCTTTAATGCAGCACTTGTACTTGTAGCGGAGTATTTGAACACGGTGGTGTTGCTACTTTTATTTAAGTAAAAAAGTAAAAACCGTTATGAATAAGGAGGACTTTTACTGATGTACTGTACTTCATGTATATTTGCTGATTATAGCTATGTGCTTTCATTTGAGTACATTTTTGAATACTAGTATTCTACAGTAAATACTACAGTACCTTCTTTACTGTACCATTTTACTGCAAACAAAAAGAGAAGCTGTGCTAGAACTCACAACATTTTTTCACATGTATCTTTCTGCAGTTGGTTTAACCCATCAGAAGTGTGCCAATTTCACCAGTGAGAATTAACTGGTAACAGGCATGTAGAGTAGAAGCACTGTTGCTATGGTAACCTGTAGTTTAACATACCTCGTGCACTGAATTAGAACAGTGGTTAAACTGTTGACTGAAACTACTGTATGTTTGAAGTTTACCCGTTTCAGTTTTAAGAAGCACCTGCAATCAAATTAGAGTATTTCTGTAGCTACACTTTGTTTATCTAGGAGTCATTTAAGGCAGTAGTTGAATGCACTTGAAACAAGGCTGCTGCAGTTACCACATGTTCATGCAGAGTAGCGTAAATAGGAGATTGGACAAAAACATGTAGAGTACTGTATGCACACGTGAAGCTTGCCCTCACACCATAGATTCATTACTATTGATTCTTGTGAATTAATGGTTATGCATTATTCTTATTATCTATACAATTGTGCAAATGTGCTTCAGGCTGTTGAGCAAAAGTAACCTCTGATCCCTGCAGCTTAGCATCCTCCATCTACACTAAAGGAAAACATCATTGTAGTGGATCTATATTTTTAAAAAGCAACCTGGCACACTCACTGAACTTGAATCTGGAATGCTTTATCAGTTGCTATCAAAGTTGCTTTGAGATTTCTTAATTTAGCCAGTTACAGAGTATAACTTGTTCTAATCACTCTAATTAAAGAAAAGAGTATCTCTTAAGAGACCCTTGCAGTTCCAACAACTTGCAAATGCTATGCCGCTAAGATATTTGCTTTTTATAAATAGACCACAGCCATATTTCAACAACCATAACATAATGTAATTTATCTTACTAGAGCATGGAGATAAGATATGGGTTTTATATGTGTTGGATTAGTTTAATCGTTTAATATTTTTAACAAAATGATCCACTGGTGTATCAACTCAGCTTCAGAAGAAGAATAGCCACCACAAAGGTATACGGATCCTGCAATGTTGCCTCACACACATCGAGGTCAGAGGTCAGCTCATCAGTCACGAGGAGTGTGCCAAGAGCTCCACTCACATCCTGAGGTCACCACGCAGCATGACACACACACAGTGTAGCTATCTAATCACTTTGTGCAATCACATGAAATGTCTCTTATCGTGATTTATGATTTAAGTGCTCATTATTATTCTGTCTCTAATTAGCAACACATCCAGAAACAAGAACTTTGGCACAGATTTCACTTTTTTGTTTATCTGCTCCAACGAATGTAGTATATTTGTACTGTTTTGAAGGTTTTCTTCGTTTTAGTTACCCACCGAGACAGAGCATTTAAAAGGGCTACAAGAGTCCAAAAACGTTATTAATTAATTAATCAATTAATAATCAAACACAATATACTTGAGACTAATGTCTGGGCCGGCTAGAAAAAAATTTAAACCTAGTTTTGGGGAACCTGAAATCAATAAGGGCTAATACTTATCTGTTATAGTAGCATTTTGGTTCCCACGGGGTTAATGTTCAAATCCTGAGCAGGTATTTTTCTAATGTAACCTGTAACCACGTTACAGCTGATGAACCCCAAACCACATTTTGACGTTTTTGCTCTTACGTTTATGCTTTTTTAAAGTGTTAAAAAGACTCAACAATCCAAATGTTACAGATGCAGAGTATCACTCTAAGCATACCCCTATAGATCAACACACAGAGAATAAAAGCCTGAAAAAAAATCTGAAAGCCTGGCTTGCCTTGTTGCAGCTGACTGACTGTGATTTAACAATTGCTGTTCATGGATGTTGTTTAGAGAACAGTGAATAAACAGATGTGTTTGACAGACTGATGTTTTTTTTTAAATGCTTACAGCTTCACAGAAATGTAGCTTTCCTTTGCTTTATATGATTTTAAATTCTGTGCCCACTTTAAGTGTTCAGGATTCACAGTGGGTGAAACGTGTTGTATAAGTGACTGTTATCCATAAATCTGTCCAGGAAATACCAGCATGGTAGCAGTGTTGTGGTTACAAAGGAAGTTTGAGAGATCCTGTCCCCACAACAACTGTGCATCATGTGGCTGTGTCTCTGAGCTGTTACATACAGCCTAATTTTAAGTTCCTCTGGGTAAGTATGTCTCTAAAAGCCTCAAATGTAGACATCGTATAAATAGTCCTGTGATGTGCCGACGTCTTTGTGTGCCTTTGCTGTAAAAGGCCTCGTGGAGGACGTCCTTTAAAGCCTCAATGGACAATAATGTTTGTGACAGAGAACCGGATACCATCTTAGCATCTCAACTGCTCGCCTCCAATTTAGACACAGAAGCTGCTGCATTTATGAAATATCAAAGGAAGGATCAAAACGGGGCTCCGGTAATGTGAAACCTTCACTATTCCCAGAAGTACAAGTGCAGATGATACATAGTGTATAATTCAGCAGACTTTATCTAGCACTATGGTAAATACTACTTTAGGGTTTTTATACATTTTTACATGAGCTATCATTTTTATATAAAGTAGCTTTCAGGTTTATTTAACTAAGTTGCAGCTTTAGTTTTAGATGCAGTCTAAGCAATTTTAGTAGTGATAGCAGTTTTAGCCACGTTAGCAGTATCATGGATGGAAAAGTTGGCCATCATAACCCTAACCCCAGACTGAAATTCTACTAGCACCATGATGTTAACATTTGTGGTGTGAGTAAAATATCTTAATTATTGGATAGATTGCCACGACGACGAGTAGACATCCCTCACGATTAATCAGAATCACTTTGGTATTTCCTCTAGCACCATCATAAGTCCAAGCTTTCACTTTGGATTATGACCAAATACCTATAAAACTATACAAGTCCCCATTAGTTAATTAGAAAATGAAACTTCAGGACATTATTTTTCTAACACTTTTGTTAACAAAATAGTTGTAATAGACATAAAAGTTCATGCTAATTTCTTTTAATGTATACCAAAATCCCTCTGAAAAAAGGTGGAAAGCAGTGAGGCTTTGGACAAACAAACAGAAACTGGAGATGAGAGAACGCATGGTTGGCAAAGATTTACAGGATTTCTGGGAAATGGAGAAAAATGTCCAGGTCAGGAGGTCAGTTTGTGTTTCAGACCTCTACATGCCTATAATATATTTAACTCAGCATGAAAGCAGACAATCAAGGCAGAGAGCATTTCATAAGTCTAAACAAGAATTTAAAGTGGAATATTACCACACATTATTAAGGAAAGTGCATTATGTATTAAATGAGCATCAGAGGAGGGTCACTGATGCCTCTCTGTGATTAAAGCTTTATCAAAGAGGTAATTATCACAAATGTTAGCTCTACGTGAGAGTACACTGGTTCGACAAGTCAGAGCTGTGAATCACTGTCTGACACACGAGGAGCCAGACATCCAGGTGTGTTAGATTTAACTCGGGCAGACATAACAAAAGCCTCTTGCCACAGAGATTTGCAGTTTTAATGTTGCTGTTAAACATTTTTGCATTAATGCCAGAATGGGCTCTAGCTTAACTTATTGTGTTGGACGGTTTCTAACATGTTTCACTTTCTGGTTTTAATTTGCTGCACTACATTGCTAAATCTATCAGTAGGGTTGGCTTGGTACAGAAGCCTGAGCTATAAAAGGCTTATTATAAGTGAAGCAGAAAGTTCTTGAAGAAAAACTCTGTGTAAAAGACAGCACCTGAAGGAGGCCTGGTTACTTCCTAGCTTAAAATGTTACAGTAATGTGCAGAATCCTGGAAAACACATGATTAAAACAAAAAGGAGCACAGAACGACATTTCTTGCATAATTTTTGCTTTTAATCAGTGGCCATTCATTCATTCAGCTTCTGAAGTATTGATTTTTCTTCCTATAATTTTACTGGTGGCATAAAGTTAAGGAGAGAGCCACTAATAACATCTCTGAATGTGAACAATACATTTTTATGTTAAATGCAGCTAATTCTTCCATCTCCTTGATTAATTTGAGACTCCTTTATTATTGTATGACTTGTCACCGACTAGTTAGAACCTGTCACAGGATTGTTAGAAAACACAAATTTACATCCTTGCTGCTCATAAAACGTTCCACAGTCTTTACAGCATGCAGTGCTGAAGAGATGTTTTCTTTTTATTTATCGATAATGCAGAAAAGAAAAAAAAAAAAAAGACAGAAACAATCCTGAGCCAGTGGGTCTGTCTGAGAGTGGAATTGATTTCAGTGCTGAGAGTCCCTGCATTGTTTTCTCACTAATTATCCTGGTCCAAATCGACAGCGAAGGCAACAATCACTACGAAAGACACGGCTGCTCTTGAGGTGAAAAGCTGTTGAGCTTTGTACAAGTAACAACTTAATTTCTAGAGAGGAGTGTTGTAATAGTGAATCATCTTTAAACACAGACAAAAAAGTAATTCCAGTGCTTTCTGACAGCAGTAACTCTGTGACAGTGACTATGACCATGATGAGAGAAGCTTTGTTAGTTTGTTTTAGCCAAAAGTGGATTTTAACATTAGGAGCACAGTGGATTCTCACATTAACTCATTTTGAAAGCTTTTCCCTAAAATCTAATGCTAAATTTACATGGACCATAGTATCACTTCATCACAGATGCTCTCCCAGCTGAGGTTTCAGAGGGAAGCATCATCACAGGTAACTGTGCTTGAAGCGATGAAAAGGGCAGATATACCATTGACAGCTGGTAAATATTTTATTTAGCTGTGTCTTTATTTATCTTGGCCTCTTCAACTTCCGAATAGGCTGTACAAAAAGATTGTAAGATCAAATGATTTATGATTTAAAAAGTAGAAACTGTAATAGGCTTCTGACAACTTTCTATGACTTACTTTGGAATCCCATCCTTGGGAACTCTCACAAGAACTGCACCACGTCAGACACAGCCACAACAAAACTTGGCGGTGTTCTGTCTTGACGTAAATACTGTGTGCATTGTCAGACAATCTTCTTACCACGGGGCGGTTAAAATTTGCTGATCACTCAATTTAATTCAGGGTAGTAACACACCAGGCTAACAAAATCAGCTAGCCAACAAAAATAACCTCACAAATCTTTGGTTAGGAGAGACGGCCTCCTGCTCAACATGCTCTTAAAGATGAGCAATTGAGTACAGTCTGAAGAACTTTTTAGTTGTGTTAGGTTCTGACAGCACACGCTATTCATATTTATATGATGAGGGTAAAATGACTGTAGAAAGGAAAAAGTAACATCACAGCTGACCAGAGTCTTGGCAACATGATGAGAGTTGCAAAAAAGTTTGAAAGCTATTTCAGTGCAGTGCCAGGACTGATTTGTCACTTCACATACAGCAAGAGATGACATCGATTACATGTACCACTGATTCATACAAAACACAGAGGAGGTATGATTCAAAACCTGTCAGAGAGCCCTTCCACTTCTTCTGCAGTACTAAGTCAAAAAAACTCAAACTAGGAAACATTGACGTGGAGGTTTTACTCCTGACTTCACCAGAATCTCGTAAAATCAATTCACCAAACAATAATTTGACATAAAAATGCTAGTTAAAGTTATATTTTGCAACAATTAAAGTTAATTTCTCCGTGTGTAAATATGCATCTAGTCTCACTTTTTAATTCTCTTCAGACATTGCTTGTGGTGAGAAACAAGCTGCTCAGCTCAGAACAACGAGCATTCAGAAAAGGCCATAATAACTACTGCACAGTGCGTTCACTGGGTTTGTATGTTTTTGAAGGAGAATTAAAAACAGTTATTCTAATATTTTTCAGATGTTTGATCTGTTAAAGGTTAAATCTTGTAATTAAATTACTGATGTTAAGCGAAGCCCCTTTGCTTTCGAAACAGAGTTTACAGCTTTGCAACAAGCAACACCACTTTGAAGGTAATTAGGAGGACACACTTCCCTGAAGGAGGGAAATCATGCAGCCAGCCATTAGGTGACTAACAGAAAGTTAATAGTTATGTCTGATATGTTTCATAAAGACTGTCTCATTCACATAAGTAGGTGCAAGTCTGATGTCCTAAATGGAGGCATTCTTTCCAAGCTTACACTTTAACAACAATGAATTGTAAGAGCTAATATAAGTCAGAGTCCATTTGGGAATTAGACGGTCAAATTCGATTTGTTTTCCTTTTAAAAAATTTTCAAATTTAACCAAAACAAAAGCAAAAACAAGTAAAAATGTTCAAAAGTGGCATTTTGTGATTGTTTGAGTCATTAGAAAGCAGCCGGATGCACATTTCAAAGAGCAGCATCAATCTAAAACCAGAGGACATGCAATGACTTGCAGGGATTTTCACGATTCCCCAAGCCTCCTGTAACCTCTATCTAGTGCGCTTAAGCAGGGCCCCTGAGAAAAGCTTGACAACAACATTCACTCACTTTATTTCCATGGGACTACACAGCATGAGCTGCAGGACACAAATTCATAGCTGGGCTACATTTTGCATAAAAACCTAAATTTATTTTAAAAATGAATTCTCTACAATAGAAAACAACCCAGCACCAGAGGCTGGCAGAGGTTGAAGAGAGGGGGAAAAAAAACAGACAAAGCCTTTCAAAAAGTAATTTCCTTGCACTTGGACCATATACACAAAGCTAAGCTGAAATCTCATTTTCTGAAGACTGAAAGTCACATCTGTATCAAATACCCTGCAGGTTTAATGGTGGACCATGTAAGCTGATCCTCTACATTCATGGAGCCTCCTAAAAAGATTCAAAGAAATCTTCTAGAGCTTGGCTAAAAGGAGGAAAGGCCACGCTAGACAGAAAGACTCCTATCACCCAAATCTCTCAGAAGAGGGAGGAACATTTACCAGAATAAAGGAACGCAAATTGGAATGGATCATTTTAATTCGATCTACGAAGCTGCAGGTATGATAGAGGTGATGAATTCCTCCATGCTCACAGCCATTTTTATTAATGATCCCAGCTGTGTGGGAGACAATGAAGCAAGGAATGTGTCATAAACACAACCTAAGACCTCAGCATGCTCACTGACAAACTGTGTACTCTGCAGTCAGACGAGAGGGCACACACTTGAAGACTCTTATTTTTCCTCAGCCATTACAAATAATAACTAATCTACTTATGGTATGAAAGGCATCAGTATACTCGCTGTCTGATATGCAATCATTGTCTTGTGACTAAGTGATCCTAGTGAACAATCCACACAGTTTCCCTGCTTTGCATTCATTTATCATGACCTCATTTCCCAAGTACATTTCAAGCTTCTCAATATTTCATAAGAGTTTTAAGGGAAATGTGTAATATTTACTAACTGGCATTGTGGGTGAATGTTGCATATAAAAACGGCAATCCCAGCAGCTCATTTCCCCACAGCTCTTTTCTGAGAGAAATAAAATTTTCTTTTATAATTTTGAGATTGTTTCATGTTCATGATTCTTGTTTCACATACAGTGAAAATGCAATATGATTTTAAAAAAGCGATTTACACCAGCTATCTCGCTTGCTAAGTGTTTGTATTTGCACTGAATATTGCTCACAAAGGGAATAGTGCACAAAAGTTGGCATGTGGATGAACATGCTGTACCAGAAATGACTAGTTATACATAGTTATACAGACATTTCCTCACAGCAATCTCAGAGTCTGTGCGCATACACACATGATGCATTATATCGCTTCTTTGCATACCTCCCGGGCTGATCATCATACAGCCCAATCCCCACATAACCTGCCCGAGGCCTCCGTGTTTGGGTCATCCTCCTTTAGACAGAAACCAGAGCTCCCAACTGAGATGACACACTACCCACAGTGCACCATGGGAGTACCTCTTGTTCGCCCGGCCAGTAAGCGAACATGCAGCGTCAAGATGACATGGCCATATGTTAATACCGTTCATTTTCCCACTCTGGAGAAATTCTCCATCACTTCATCTGTGCTGTGACTGAGGGTTTCTGTCACGTTGCCTGTGGTGCGCACGTCTGTCTGCATGATTTACAACATTTTGACACTTTATCAACATAATTGAGGAAAGTGTTGGGCTGGCCCCTGAATCACCTTTCAGTGATGTATGTGACCTTAGTGATCCATTGCTGTGTGCATATTGACCCAAGTATGCACCATACTCAAGGGAGACACTTAGGCTTTCTGGCTGCCATGTCACATCAGGAATCAGTGGAGCAGTGGAGAAAGACGGAGTATCGCAGTTTCAGCATGTTCCATACACACAGGCTGTGCTGCCACTGGCAAGATCAAGTCACCAGTGACAATACAGGTTTGTGTTTACTACTGTGATCACTACAAAACCAACAGCAATCACATTTTGATGGTTAGGGACTTAAAGCCAGCAAACCTGTCCTCTGAGATTTGACAAATATTTAAATTATTTTAAGTATAACCCAATAACAGCACTAAAAATGTTGAACACATCTGTGCTCTTGTAATGCATTTAAATTGTTTGTAATTCAAAATCCAATAGAAGCAAAAAACAGCAAATCCTCACAACTGTGATGCTAAGAGCAGAAGATAATTAGCATTTCTACTTAATCAAATACCATTATTAAATTTTCTTCTGGTCGACTTTTAATCAACCAAGTGTTTCAGCATTAAAATAGGACTACAACTAATTTCAATTAATCTGAAGATTATTTTCTCCACTAACTAAGATCAAATCAATGTATTAATTGAAAAGTTTGACCAAGCATTTTTACATCAGAGCAGTATCCAACAATGGACGTGCTCCATTTTCTCCCATGTATGTACAAGCTATGATGTTGTCTCATTGTTATTCATATTGTATTCATATTCTTTATCCATGCAAACTTCAGCAGTATCTACTAAACATGCACCTATTTGTTTGTATGTACGTGTATGAGAAATCAAACCGCAGTACAGTTCTCATCAGCGGAATAACCCTTACTCAAGCACTCATGGGAGAGAGGAGGGTAGATTAACTCTCACTAAAATGTTAGCACATTGTGAGACAGATATTTAGAGTAAGATTTTGTGTGTACGAGAGAGAGGGATAAAGCATGAGAGAGGGGATCTTTAAAAAAAGGTAAAAAAAAAACAGGGTGATTTCACTCATGAGGGCACAAAACATCACATCACAGAACTAACAGGAAGTCTTTTCCCTCAAGAGGAAACCAAGTGTTACTGTAAAAGCAGCTGACCTCGTGGCTTGTGTTGGGAAGGAGGGCATTCAGAGGAAACAGACAGATAGATAAACAGGAGTTCATAGAGGATCACCCTCCTGTGCATATACACAAGCGCTCTCTCCCCCTCCCTTTCTCACTCTCTCTGTCTCTCCCCCACTTACTTAGTATCGTTTCATCTCTCCCTCTCTCTCTCTCACACACTCTCAGTCGCTGTGCTCTGACGGACGGGGATACACTGCCAAGGACGACTTAGGAGAAGAGTGTTTCTTTTCTTCTCTGGTGTGTTTTCTTTCACTTCCGCCTGGCTTCCTTCATGAGCTGTTAATTCCAGCCCCAGTCCCGAGGATGAGGAGGATCTATTTGTGAAGAAGACGCAAAAAAAGGAACAGAGAAGAAGGAGCAACAGGGTGGTAAATACTGCGAGCGGGAGTGAGTGAGAAGATCTTTTCTTTTTCTCCAGGCTTTGAGCAAGGTTAGTGAGGAAAGCTGCTTATCGTTAAAACAAGCACTGCTGTTATTGTATTACCCTCTATTCACTGTATTGTTACCTCTAACAAGACATTTCATTTTCAGGTGCTTTCCATCCTTTAGTATATAATGCTTAATTTGAATGTCTTCGCAGAGCAGGTTTCTAAATTGAAAACAGTTCCTCTCTCAAAATTAAAAGTCTCTCTGAAGAATTTGAGATATTTCTTTGTCACACAGTAGACTCGAGGTTGGTTACTTCAGTTTCATGCTAGGTCAATACTACTGTGTAATTTCCAAGAGGTATACAGTACGGTTCTTAGGTGGAGTCTCTCTTTTGGCATCGTAGCAGAGAGTCAGCTGCTAGAAAAGGCGAAGACAGCTCCTCAGCTGCTTCTCAGCTGTCACTTTACACAGGAGGCAATTAAGCGGGATTGGCAGCTGACGCTGCCGGTAACTTGGAAACAGGCGTGTGGGAGACGGATGGTGGCACACGATAGGATTTAGGGGAGAGAGGAGCAGAGGAGGAAGGAGATTCCCTTTGTTCATTCACACAAAAGCCTGCTTGCCTGTAAAAAAAATAAAAAAATCCTGCCCTTGCCAATGTGTCTTTGTGAAAACTGGTCCTTTTATGATTTTGCAAGACAGTGAACATTATTTGAGTTTGTGCTCTGTAAATGCACGTGCATGGAAGGTGTGTTTGTGTTCCATGGATGGTACAGAGAGTCTCTAGTGCGTACTGGAGGTAGTAATTCTCTTAGGTGAGCTCTCATATTTAATTACCACAAGTAGAAGATATTATTCACAGCCAAAAAAAAAAAAAAAAAACCCACCATAGCCTTACAACCATCATCACCTTTCAAACACTGAGAGTCCTGGATGAGCTATTGTGCAATTTCTGTAATAACTGGATGAGCCGTTGTGTAATTTATGCCTCTGCGGACACTTCCTTTGTTTAGACTGTATTTATTTACAGTTTATGATTTAAAAAAAATCTCCTTGAGACCCATAAAGACCTATTCTGCTCATTATTTGTCACAATGCCTTCTTGCAGCAATTTGTCATTGTGGATATAAGATAAGTTAAATGAGCCTGAAGACGCTGATGTTGGCCTCTGGCTCCTGGCAACAAAGGCCTGTGACGCAGGCTTAAGCAAACTGATTAACAGGGAACTTTTTTTTATTTTTAAGATTCGCTGATGGGTGGGAGCGTATTAAAAAAAAAAAAAAAGGAGAATAGTGTGCTTGGAGTGTAAACACAGGTGGGCAGATGGTGGGGCAATTATTCTGGACTGTGTATGTTTTGACACAATAGGAGAGATATTGCATAAGCTTAAGCCTTATTGTCCATTCATTTCAGTGACAATGAAGTGTTGGTCTAAGTTCAGCAGGATGTGTTTATACAGAGGCCTTTAAAGTAAAAAATTTCCTTTTAAAAATATGAAAAAGAACCACTCAGTATGGGATTAAAGCAGCAGCTCTCCTAGCTTTGTGTTTAGTCTGGACTGGACTGTTATTTTTGTCACATAAAAACCACCAGTCTTTATTAGAGTGGCCGATAAGTGAGGTCAAGATCGGCAGAGGACTGGTAACTGTGTCACCTTGTCACAGGTGCACACACCTACACAAAGCCACAGACGGACAGGTATAGTTGGACCAGAGTGGCTAGCTTTTTCTGACTAGGAGGACATTGCACAATGTGTTCTCGATCCACACATTAACTTCCATCTATAGTATACACACTCACACTCTCTCCAGGAATGTGCACAAAAACACAAATGGAGAATGACACATGCAGCTGCCCTATAGCTCACAGACAAACATACTCACACCAGGGGAGGCGGAGCAGGGAGAGGCATCGTGACCGGTGGCTTGGCAGAATCCCTCAAGGTTAAAATTTTTGAGCGAGGAACATTTCAAACTCAGAACAGATGATCAAACTGGTATCAAAACTGCAGAGTAGCTGGCAGCGCCAGATGCAGACAAACTTTTGGCAGAGGAAGAGTTTTTGGTGCCTGTATTTCAAACATAAAAGTCAGAGGCACTGAGCTGAAATTAATATAACTGTGCTTATCGTCATCTCACGGATGGTGGTTCTTATCACAGCCTGCATGAGGCAAGAATCTCCCAGCTATACCAGACATTTTTCTGTTCAGCTATCAACACCACACACCTTATCCGGCTGTATATCTAGACACATCAGTGAGTGCAGACAGAGTAGGTTATTTAGGAGTAAGCACAAACTGAGACTATGTTGTCAGAGTCTATCTGTGGTCATGGTGAGATTGGAGTGTGTCGCCAGTTTATCACTTACATACAGCTACACAACTGTTTCACAGTCTACTACTATTTTTAACTTTGTGATAATTCTTATATAAACATTTTCCTTTTACCTCCCACCCACTGAATTCTGACACAGGCATATATATTCTGAATTGATAAAAATAATTAAAAAGCACAAAAAACAACAAAAGTCAAAAACACAGACCAACAACAGATAAAAAAACAAACACAGATCTTCAAAGGCCAGAGACCGTAAGTCTGATGGTTCTTCTTCTTCTAAACCTCCTCTAAACTAGCACTTTTACTCCATTATGCCGACAAACTGCAGCTGTAAACCACGCTGGCACCTGTTTAACATTCACAGATGAAATGAAGAACAGTCTACAGGTGGATGGGTTACATGAGCCCAGCTGAAGGAACACCAACCACATGTGCAGGCAACAAACAGTTGTTTTAAAATCACACTTATGAAAAACGTAATAATCAATTTCAATTAAAATTCAGTTTTATTTATATAGCGCCAACTCACAACATAAGTCATCTCAGGGCACTTTACAGTGTAAGGTTTAAGACCTTACACATTATATAATATATACAGAATAATGTAGAAAACCCAACAGTCCCACTTGAGCAAGCACGTAAGGCAACAGTGGAGAGGAAAAACTCCCTTTAATGGAAGAAACCTCCAGCAGAACCAGGCATCAGGGGTTGCAAATTGTGATAATGAGTGATTATAATCATGTAAACTCAGAAAAGCAGCAACCTCTCATGTTAGAGACTGATAAGTTCCAACTGCATTTCTAATATCTGATGACGCATCAAATCACAATGTGAATAACTATGTCAAATAAAACAGTTACTCTCAGTGAAGAACCTACATCACCCAACTCTGCAGTGTTGTATAGTGTGTTTCAGACCACTCTCACTGCTCTCACACCAGCCAGATGTTTTCTACAAACCCACTCTGAAAACCTACTTTCCACTACCTGCTCAGCACCAAGCAGCATACACAGACAGACAATAGTCCTTGAACATAATGGAGGATTTAACAACTATAGAGTTTGATAGGGACCAAACCAGAGCTGTAACAGAGACCTAAATGAATGATAAAACCACGCCGTGTTTGCCAACACATTTTGTATATTAACTTAAAAGGTGATAATATGTGAGTGCTGTGCTTACAACCTGTTTCTGCAAACTAATCTTATACCACCACCTGTTTTGTGGACATATCTTTGTTGTAGCTCCAGCTCCAAGTATACTGCCACTGTGAAAGTCTCTGTAAGACACTAAAATATGTATTCTATTATATAATACTATGCTATTTTAATTAGTCTCCTTAATTTGAAAATAGTGATCTAAAACAATTCAACAATCCACAAAAAGCCTAAACGGCGGCACAGAGATATCTCCGTTTGCACATCTGAACAAAACAAAGGCTTTATCCGACGTTCAGAGTGCAGAGGATTCCCCCATATCAAACCCAGACCCCCCCCCCCCAAAAAAAATCATATTGAACAGTTTCCAACTGTGTGTATAATGGATTAATAATACAATGCCAAATAATTACGTTCTCCAACCCAAAATAAACAGCAGCATGTAGTCGCTCAGTATGCACAGAAGTTTCTTGTTTTCCAATCTGTGGTGCAGAAAACTCTGTATTTTGTTTATCTGGTCTGTCACTGTGACATCTCTCTCTCTGTAGGGTTCACTCTGAGTTCCCCTGCCCTGGGCTTGGCTCTGTGTGTATGTGGGAGTTTTATACAGTTGATGTGTGCTTTAATTTGCATTGATCTTCATATGTGTGTTTGTGCACTTATAAAGAATAAGAGTTAGTAAGAGAGCAACAGTTCGTACAGTATGCATGCGATTACAGATGTGTGGTTCAGAATGTAAGAGTGTGTGTGTGTGTCCATGTCTATAATTTTGTAAAAGGTGTGACCAAGTGGGGAATAGCAAAAAGGAGAGAAAAGCCCATCAGAAACAGATTCCTTGATGAAGCCTTGGTGTTGCCTTTGATGCTGGCTTCCTCCCCCTCGTATCAGGTTCCACTGAACAGATGACAATCTAGAAGGAGGCTGTACGACACACACAAACACACACGCCTCTCTTTCAAACACACTCATCAGATGTAACCGCTCATCCTCCCGCCCTACGGCCCCCATTGTTCTTCCGTGCTGTAACCATTAGATGCCAGAGGCAGAAACCAGCTAGCACTTTGTCCCATTATACTGTCAATGCTAATATGAGTAGCCCGCTCTTCATCATAACTCTGTGCATCCTGACCCCTGTGGGTGCTATTGTAATACTTCCGTTTTCAACAGCCAAACAAGTCAGAACAAAAGCACTAAAATTTTTACTCTCTGCTTGCTTGAAGCTGATAAAACAGCCTATTAAAAGGTTTTATTATACCTAAATGTCATTATGCTGAAGTGCATTTATTTCTTTTGTCCTCAATGCATTTGAAGTATTGTAGACTAGTTTGAGCTTTGATGCTGTGTTTTTTTTGAGCGGTGAGGGGTTTTTATTGGCGTCAAATGGGCACTTCCTCAGTCCGTGCTGCTACTGAAATGAGAGACCAAATAATAATCTGCATCTGTAAGTTGTAATCTTTTTAATGTAATCAGTTCCTTAACAATTTGTAAAAATCTTAATTGAAGGAGGAAGGTCAGGGGGTCTTCCCCCATTTAGGTGAATAACTATTGAAGCGATACATTGAGATGTAAATCACTAAGCTTTGTCAGTTCTCATTATTTGGTGTACAAGAGAATGACCTCTGACCAGAATAATTTGGCCTGTTCGACTTGTATTTATCACCTCCAATTGATTATTCCCAATGTATCATCTAATAGATCAATGTTCTATGTGATTGATAACGACTGGTTAAGGTAATTCCTGCCAATGTAGGAAATATGGCCTAATGAGACAATACTGTAGAAAAAAAAAATCTAACCAAACTGACTCTTATCTAAACTGCTAGAGATCTTAAAGTTGCTTACAAAGTGTGTATATTTGCCAACACTTGAGATCTGGTGGTTTTGGTGGTTTTAAGGTCTCTTTACACGAACCATGGCACCTTTCAGTTTGCAGAATACACTACTGTACATGTTAAGAGAAAGTCGGTCAATTAAAAGCACATGTTCATAGACAAATAAAAAAAAATCTGTTTTAGCTAATCTTGTAAATGAGCAGCAGAAATAGGGCTACATATGGAACACAGTATAAACCGAAAAAAAAAACAAAATAGAAGTACATGTAAAAATTGTATTTAATGTTACACTATTAACCACTGTAGGAAGTCCCGTTTAAGAGCAATGAAAAGATCTGTGAAGAAACTACTGCAGTCTATAAATATACGGTATAATATTTGTGCCCTTGTGGACACAATTTTTTTATTTAATCTGCAGTAAAAATCCTCTTTCTTTTTGACAGTACTTGGTTTGATTCCTGGTGCTTCAGTCGACCAGTAAAAATAATTCAAATTACAGTAAGTACTCTGCAGACCTACAGTGACATGACAGGAAAATACTGGATTTTATGGCTGTGTATACCCTGGAATGTGAATTTAGTACTTTTAATTAGCTCCAGAGTAAAATCCCAACAGTAATCATAAAAAATAAAAGGCACAAAGACAAAGTAGAAACTATAAATCCAAAGAGGACAAAGAAACATTTCACTTTTAACAACTTCCATATAAAGCCATACGTTTCACTGACCTGCTTTAATGATGTGTTGTAGGGAGAGAGCAGATATTAGCGACAGCTGAGATACACGAGTGGTGGATGAAGGGTTAAATGCCAGTGTCACTGGCTGTTGATTACACAGCCAGACGTGTGGAGGAGCCTCTGTCACTTTGGCTCAACTTTGCAATGCAGAGACAAAAAAACAAACAAAAAAAACACGTTTGACACCAGATAAAAGGAAGTAACAGCGTAAATGCATCAACAGTATCAACAAGAAGGGGCAAGCGAGAGGTGTGAAGGAACAGCTGGGCACACAACCTCTGGATCAGCTTGCAAGATGCTCACATTATTCTTTTAATACATTTTTAGGTGATATATCAGAATAGTCTGTTGCTCTATGCTGTCTGAACACAGATGTTCATTGTTGAAAAACATTCTGTATGAAATATAAAAATCTTGAGCATTATTTTTTGTTTTTTACATTTGAGCACAATGCACCTCATCAACTGAAAGGGAGTTGTTATTTTGTGTCAGTGACCAAGGTAATTTTAGATATTCACTAGAGCTGCAACTGTCAATGATTGTTTTTCTCGAGTCTTCTATGATAGTATATTGAATATATTTGACTTTTGGATTGTTTATCTGACAAAACAAGATATTTAAAAATGTCAGCATAGGGTTTGGGAAATGCAGATGAATATCTTTTAGGGCTGCAACAACGCAACGAATAATTCGATTAAAATCGACTACTAAACGCATTGGCAATGAATTACCTAATCGATTCGTTGCGTTGCGCGATGCAGAGATATTTGATTATTTAGTTAGCATTAGCTCGTTAATAACAGTAGTAAAGCAGGGGTGGTATAGTTTAGGGCTATAGAATTGAGGCTCCGTTCATATAACTCGCGTGAAACAGCAAGTTCCGTTTGTGTATCACACGAACTGTTATAATTGACGCGCATTCAACAAAGATGGTTAAGCAGGACAACGCGGTCCAGTGTTTTCATTGTAAAACTGAGCTGGCGTACAACAAACATACAGACTTGACAACATAACTCATGTTTTTGCGGAAGCATCAGCACGTTAACGTAACATGACGTAACCCCAAAAGACACACAAACCGCGGCGCTTCATATTAAACTATACAGCTGATTGTAAGCAAACAAAGCCATCTACTTCTATGACCTTAGCGCCTTTTCCTTGTTATGTTTCTAGCAATAAACAACATATTTCTACAGTCAGGAGAATTCTGTATTCAGAATTGTTTCTGTCTTTGGAAACGTCGCGTGAAAGGATCCATATGAACATTTACACAGTGAGAAGTTCTGTGTATTTCTGGAAACATTACGGGCGGCCAGGGCATTTTAAGACAGAAAGTAATGAAGCTAGGTTTTATACTGGGTAGACAGAACAGGGTTGGAAATGAATGCTTTTCTTGTTTTTTTGTCTTTTATCCGATTCATTGATTAACTGAAAAAAAAAAAGACAGATTAATCGATTATTAAAATAATCGTTGGTTGCAGCCCTAATATCTTTCACTATTTTTGAATGTTATTCAGGAAGACTAATCGATTGAAGTACAGGTCTGTTTTATGTATTTGAGGATTTAAAAAGACAATATAAAATAAAAATATGAACAGCACAAAATCTTGTTTATTCATCATACCAAGGCTCCAAAGTTCAAACAATATATCTTCCTTTGAAAGTCTACAGTAAGACTACCATGCAGTCTCTCGGTTTTGTCCTACTCAGCTACAACTGAGCCTGCAGCTTCACACAGTCAAACAGCTCAAACCAAAAAGGGCATCTTCAAAGGCCACACCTCAGCAGTCAGATCTGTTTTAGGTGGCACACAAAAGACCAACAGCATATTAACCAGGGGTACTTTGGCCTCATCAGTGCATGTGTTCATTACACTGGCAGAGATTATGTGTTATATAAAGCCTCAATATAATCCATTAATCATTATGGTCTCAAATGACTATAATTTTTGATTCACTATATAATATAATGGATCATTATAATCCCTCTGTCCAATAGTGGCTAATAGTTTTAATAGACATAAAAACCACATCCAAATAATATCAGTCAACACCATCAGGTAACTCTGCTATTGTTAATTTTGATAATAAAAAATAAGTAAATCAGCTCAATATAAGATTTTAGTAGTTAAGTAAGTAAGTTATAATATTAAAGGTTACAGTTGAACTCACTGACATTCAGGGAGCATTTTAGGACATAATAGGAAGTTATTATTCACAGAAGATCTGCCAAATTTATGCAAACGGAGGTAAGTTCGCTCTCTGTGGGTCAAAACCAGGACAGCCTCATTAATGAGGTGCAATCCCATTACAATAGTCAGTCGTCCAACACTTCCAATAATGATTGCTGGAACTGCTCACATACCGGTTTCTTGCATTTTAAAGTTTTTCTAACACTTGATATAAACTGGCTGCCAAAACACCATTAGCGTTTGGATGTGGAGCAGTGTGGAGCTTTCATCCAAGGTATTATTGGCAGTACAGTGTCAGTGACCGCTGAGACCTTAAGGTGTGTCAGAGCCCCCCAGGTCCCCACAGTGTATCTGTCATGAGTATTTCAGTGCGAAGTAGAATGAGGTTTCATCTGGAGGGTCTTAAACCTCTTAAGACAGGCTTTTGTTCATGGAGGTTATCTGAAGGCAAACTCAGACATCTCCCCATGTCCAGTGTGCCACTTTTGGATCTGACATGCTTTTAAAGTCACTGGATTAGGATTTTCTATTATTATTTTCAAGCAGCCCAGGTTGATATAGGCAGCATAATACTCAAAAGAACATGGTTTTACATCAGTTACATCTTTGGAACATGTATATTTGGTCAGTTTTTCCAGTTTAGGTAAATTTCTCCATGATGTTTATTTCATTGTTTATTTTAGGTCTGTCATTGTTTGCGGACTGATTTTCTTGCAGACATTTCCATGTAATGGTTTGCCTGCTAGTAGCCAAAAGTTTAAAAATTTATATTATAATAATTCATCCTGTGACTTAGTTTATCTGTGATTATAATATGGGTATAATGTGACACAACTGCAATCAACTTCTGTAGAATTTTTTCTTTAGCAATCTCCTGTCAATATGTTCTGCCATTTTTAACCACACTGCCTCCAGCATTCATTTTGTCTCTATAAATTTCAGTTCTGCAGGAGTATTTCTTCTGCACATTTCTGAGTGGGGCACTGAATGTAATACACTAAACCTTAACCCTAAGCCTTGTAAAAACTACAATTGACATTGGGGTTTTTTTAAGTTATTGTTGGTTCATTAGATTAGCTATGGTAATAACAGTGTTGCTTGGCTATCACGGTGGTCTGTGTAAGTCAAGAATATTAGTGCAGGTCATGTGAGGACACAACATTAATCATCAAAGTGATGTGATTCAGCTGCAGTTTTGTCATGCATTACTGTCCCATGTCATAATTTTCTCTTTATTCTTTTTTGAAATTCCCACCAGGCAATTTGTCTGGGGTTAGAAGCTATTTTAAATCCAGGGCCAGGCAGATGATGACAGCGAACATTTCCAAGAGAAACCAACTGAGCCCAGAGTGGTGTGTTAAAGAAAATCCAAACAAACAATGGTGGCTTGTGTCTGGGAGATACTGTCGTGTCTGTCTGCATCACAGACACCAAATAGTCCACAGGATATGTCTCCCAAACCCCAGAGCCAAAACAAGTCCAGTTATTCTGCATGAGTCACAGTCCCGCTACCAAAGAAAACTGAATTTCAGTGCCAAAGCGCTGATGCGTTGACAGATGAGGCCTCCATGTAGCCTGCAGGCAGCTCAAACCTTGGATGTGTTGGGTGCTGCTTTGGAACAATTCCTGGAAGGCATTCTGTGGCCTTGAAAGTGTTTTAACTGCGACAGCTACTGTGTATCTGTGACATTTAGCAGTCAAATTTAACAACACCCGACTCAATGAGTTGCTTGATCAAAGCAAAACTGAGGAACACAGACACCAAAAGGATATATCAAAATATGACTGCAATTAAGCGTTATTGTATTTATAGTATTGATTGATCTGGATGCTTTTTGGATTAATCAATAAATAATTTAGTCCATACATCAATACATAGTGGAAGAAAGTCCATCACACTTTCTCTAAGTGTGAAAAAGTGTCGACACATCTTAAAAACTGTAATCCAAAAGCTAAAGATATAAAGAAGCATGAAGAACAACTGTGCCACTCAGGAGAATAATCATTCAGTAGGTTATATGTGTGACACAATTAAAGCACTCAAGCAGCTAATAAATGGACTGAGTGGACTTTGTGACTTATTTTTTCATCTTCAAATTTTTAATACACAATATAAAACAGGGTAAAACAATAAAGCTGTAACCAGAGTTTTTGCTTGATAGATGACTAAGAAATCATGGGAAAACTCATGAATTGTCAACTATCAACAGATAGGTCAAGTGCAGTTGTCTAATAAGGGTTTTATCAATCATAGAAGTATTACGTACCTTTAGGTGACCTGTATTTATTGTTACTGCTTTGCATGGAATTAAGATCTTTGTAGGTCTACAATATGGTAGATGGGCTCCAAGACTTTTACCCCCATATGAATTTGAGGCCTTGATTGTATAATGAATTCAACTTATTAGACTCCAGTAGCTGTCTCATTAGCCATCTCTCCCTTGCTGCATGCATATATTTATTGCCAAGCACAAATTACTGATGAGAGAACTGCACTGTTAAAATCTCATTTGGTCAAGAATAGCCTTTGAAATAAATCTCCAGGGCGTTTAAGCATCTTTTTCACTGTTCTGTATGTGGTTAAAACTTAAGATGCATCCGATTTTTCCCCTCATCACTTCTATAGTTTAGTTATGGGAGGTTTATTTCTAGATGGATGTTGGATGTTGTCCTTTGCAACAACTAAAATCTCAGAATATCAAAATATCTGTATGTATTTTTAACTCTTTACAAAGCTCTTAACACAATGCAGGGTATATTCAGGTCTTTTCAAGACATTTTACATTTCAATACTTTGAAAAGCAAAGTCTTAAAAAATGTCTACAGAGACTTTTAAAATTCTTAGATTTCATTTAGACAAATTGTAATGTTTTTTTAACTCTTGACTTTTAACATGTTGCTTATAAATGTGTTTCATATGTGATTATTAGCAAAAACCATCTGTAAAGTGTAAAGTACTGGAGAACTTAAATGCATTTGCTAATTCTGAATCTGTCCGTTAATGCTGCTTATTCTCTTTATCCTAGGTTTTTAATTAATAATAATAATAATATAATACTAATGGTTTTATAATATTAAAAAGTAAATAGTTGTAAAAGCAGGAGTTCATTACATTAAATGTATCTTCTTCAATCTTCCTGGTGATGGTGCTTCTGTCATTCCTGCCTGATATTACCAAGTCTACTGTATGTGTAATAAAAATAGAGTTATTATTTTTATTATTAGATCTGGGAAAGATTTTTTAAACAGATTGGAAAAGAATACCTATCTGCCTTTGTGATTGAGATTGGTGTTGGATTATGAGGTTGTGAGATAAAGTGAAGGAGGCAGAGGCAGAATTGTTTCCATCAACACAACAGCTTTCTACAGGTAGAAACACAGGGAGCCTTTAGGAGATTTAAGTTTCATTATAGCTTTTCTCTCATATTCTGCTCATGTTAAGGCAACAAAACCATTACCAAGTCAAAAAACAGAAACGGACCACCCATGCTGCAAGGTAGCTGCTGTGCACAACTGCTGAGCCTACCATACTGGCCATCTCTCCACAACAAGCTCTATAGCAACCCTGCTGTGTTATTCTCCTTTTTCTTTTTTTAAGATCGACTGCATTCATTTCCTTGTATACAACACTACGTGCTAATTACTAGATGTTACATTGTTCCCTGTGTCTTCTGTGGCTGGGACGTCTCCCAGGCAACATCAGGTCACCAGAGCAAAACATGCAGCTGCATTTAGGCTTTATTTAGAATATTTGATCTGGAAATTTTACTCAGGTGACTGATCATATAAACGGAAGAAAACGGCTGTTCATCAGTGAAATGTATGTTTAGTTCTGCAGCTCTGAGCTCTCAGTGATAAGCAGTTATTACCCTGACACTCTTTCATCAGTTTGTAATGGAAAGATGTCTTGGCTGTGCTTTTTCTGTTTTAAAGGACAAGTAGATGAAGCACATACAAGAGATATTTAGCCACAACTTTGTTCAACTAGTTGTAGAGCATGTTACTTGGATGAGTTATTAGAATCACTGTTTTACTGTGTAACATTTTGTATAAGCTTTGTTTTTGACTAGTAAGAGAATATTTAAAATTAAAATCAATACTAAAAACACTGACAAAGAAAATATAATAATCAACTTCCTACATCTCTGCTGACCTGGTTATGTGGGAATTTCTGTGGGAGCCATCAGGAAAACAGCTTGTAAAGGCAATAAACTACATTGAAATTGCTATCAAGCAGTTCCGCCTGGAGTCAGAGCTGCCACTTAAGAATCATAACAGTGTATGCAGGATTAATATTTTTTTCAAAGAATGACACACACAAAAATACAGTAAGCTACAATAAAATAAAAAAACAAAACAAATACATTAGATCATTGAAGACACCAATACTAATATAAGGTGCAGAATCTGTTTTCTGAGCTTCTTGTTAAGTTCTAGGATTCATTTTATTTACAGATATAGTTTTGTACAGAATTTGTTTCTCTATAGTTGTAATCCTTGTAATATAGACTCATGGTAAATATTTGTCTTGTTCAGATCAGATTTTGATCAGTCAACATAAAATCACTATAAGATCACGTGTTTCTGATTAAGAGGATTGATCTTTACCTTTACATTTGTAGAAGGAGAGAACATTTGTTTCAGCTTAGCACCAATCCTGACTAGTTTGTACTCTGCATCCTACTGATTACTGTCAGTCTGTCACTGAGGGCTGTGGTCCTATAGCCAATAACCCTGCAGGTCCAAAAACTAGATTCACATTTAGTTAGCCTGTCACATTTTAGGGCTTTCAATTCTTTGGGGAAATACCCATTGCGCCTCTTTGCCTCAGCTGGAGGCTGGAGTGGCGTATCTGTGTTTGATCGACAGCAGCTGGCATGTTGAGCTTAGGTAACAGCGAGAGAATGAGAAAAGGTTGAATACAAAAAACAGAAAAAACTTGTGATGTAGCTAAAGTCATGGGTAGACAGTGTTTTGTAAACAGTTGAATGGATGAGTACAGACCACACCAGTATCTAAACACACTGAAGTGATATTCACAGGTAAGTTTACATGCAGTTTAGTGCAGCTTACTAAATAAATCTAAATAGCCGGCCACATAGCAGTGCACGTTTGTTTGGTCGTGTTTAACACACTAAGGTGCAGGACAAGATGTATTCATATTTGTCAGTTCGATAAGAAGGAGCAAAGCTAATGTGGGTTGTTTTTTAGAGTCTTTGGCTCTTTCTACTTTTTATAGCAGGTTGCTGTTTGACACCAACACAGTCATTACTGTAAATATAGTTTCAAAAGTAAATAACTGGCTATGTGAAAAGTATTTATGTATGTGGACAGGGACTACCAGGTTCTATATACAGCATTTATAAACATAACTAAAACAAATAACTGAAAATCTAATTTCTTCCTTATGGTTTGTTATTCTCAAATGTCTTCTTTACAATTTGCTGCACATGCTGTACTACACATTCTTACCATCAGCCATATTATTGTACCTCAGGCTCATTGACAACACTGCACCCAATCCAGGCATCTGTGCCAAAGATGATTATACTATATAACATCTCCAAATCTCCCAACATGGGCTCCTGTTCTAATAGAGCACTGTAGGACTTCTGAGCAAAGCTCTAATGTCATCAAAAGTAAATGAAAACCAATTTATTATGATGACAGTCAAAGGGAGCATCAATTAGGCATAGGGCTCATTACAGCAGAATACTGATCACTATTTGGATGCAAGCCCATCAACAGACCCAGAAATGAGATGCTGTCTTTTAGTGTGGAGTGTGAGTCTCATCTCTAAACTATACTTCAGTCCAGATGCTCACAAACGTGATTGATAATGCATAGTAACGTGGAGGTCCAGCATAGCAACAGTGAATGTATTTGTGTGCTGTGAGGGAAACACAAACCTAATAACGAGACACGCAGAGTGCATGAATGTTGAACTACTATCATCCATGGGTGAAAAAAAAGGTGAAAACACCAGGTGTAAATATTTCTTCTATAAATAAAGTTAAGCTGTAGAGAGAGAGAATTCTGATGTCAAGTTTGTGCCTTTTCAAACCTGAAAGCTTCTCAGACAAAAAATAAATAAATAATGATTTTAGGCAAGAATAATAACATTTCACAGCCTTTACAGTTGGTGTCTGAAAAAAAAAAAAAAAAAAAAGGCTTGGACATGACCATTCATGAGATAGGCCTTGCATATCACTGAGTGTATTCTATAAATAGCCCAAAATCTTTCTGTGCACTTTCTCTCATCAAACTTCTGACAGATTTAGGTCTCCTGCTGTGTTGTGATGAACAGTGTGCTGTTAGATTACAGTGGCTGCTGCAGTAATTGGTCACTTCAAATTTTCTTCCTCTTTTGAGCAACAACAGTGTGTAACATGTAGACAAACAAGCTCAGTGTGCGTTGGTTACCCCAGGAGTTTAATTGTTTAGATATTTCTTCTCAGAGCAGCACATACATTTACTCTGGGAATGGCAACACAAGAATGTCATGGTCTTTATGTATATTTTAGTTTGATTTCAGCCATAAACAGCAAGTAGCAAGACCTTCCATCTGGGTTGCATGCCTGTTCAGCTGGGCAGTATGTTCTATTTTCAGCTCCCGGGAGCTATGCACTCTGTACCATGTTTTGCATTCACGTCTGTGCATTTACAGTACACATTCTGCTTCACTACAATAAGGCTCATTACACAAACCCTTCACATTCACTTTGCAGTGTGACGAACTGAACCTTGCCCTTTTATAGCTTGTACAACACAGGGAGTGATGCGACAATGATGTGACTGCATGAGAGAATACTGGGGAATGAAGAATTAATGTATAGGAATATAAAAAGCCTCTTGTAAAAGACCACAGCTGTAAAAAGAAACTGGAGTCGTGTGTGTGTAGGGATTTGAGAGGATGGGAATCCCTCGTAGTACTGCACATGTTGTCATCTGACAGCACACTGAAGCTCTCGCCAGAGGTAAAAGTTTGGAAAAAAAATATATATTAAAGCGCCACTTTAACAAGCCTCCTGGGACCTCAGCTGCCTGGCTTTCTGTAGAAGAAACAGCTTGTCTGATTTAAAACGCTCAGAAACAGCATGCTGTGTTACACATACATACACAGTGCTGTGAAAAAAGTATTTGCCCCCTTAAATGCCCTAATATTAGAATTTGTTTGATGATCTGGATTATTTAAGTGTGACATACATGCAAAATAAAATAATACAAAAATCAGAAGGGGGGGGGGGGGATACTTTTTCACAGCACAGTACAAATTATGTCCTTACAGTACATTAGTATCAGCTTAGTGCCCTACGACAGAATAACAGTAACTAACACGGGACAGGACTCTTTATGGTGTTTGCTCGACTTAGTAGGAACTTCCAATACATCTGTTTATCCCCATAAGCTCAATTAATCACATATTTTTTGAGTAATGCTTGACTTCACATTCACATAGCTACATATTTAACCAGCTAGGGCTTACATCTCAACCAGAATAAAAACAAATATATATTTTAAGGAGCATAGTTCAGGCAGGCTCTAATGTGTCCACTACCTTCCAAGGAACAGGATACAAATTAAATTCAGTCTAATTGGGTCAGGTAGAATCTCATTGTATTGTTGTGCAGGTTTCAGGTCGCTGTCGAGTTAGTGTGATCTGTAAACTGCATGGACAAATTACATCTACTCCATTCGACAATGGCTGCTTGTTAACTGGTGGCGCATCATGCTGCTGCCAGGAAGGGTGTCCCGTATCTTTTTAAATGTGTATGGATCAGCCACATTTTGGATATGGTAATTATTCCTGGGCTTGTTTAGATCAAACGAGCAGCAACATCTCTAAAAGATTGTGATCAAATATAAAATTTTGAATCTGCAAAGACCACTAATTTAGAGTTCTGCTTCAACCATATTTTGCAGCTTTCTGACACTGCTTTCCAATTAGCCAGGATTGCCAATGCAGTTGTGAAAACTTGTTGTGTCATTCTTCATCGGCTATTTTAAACCCAGTAATCAGTTTGTATTAGTATCAATAACGGTGGAGAATTTTAATTTCATTTATTGTGGCCGCAGGACGATGCAAAATCTTGTTATACTTTAGTTGTTGTTAGGTTTTTTGATTTTAGACACTCAGCTGCACCCCTTGCCCGCCTGATAGTATGTTTATGTAAGACAAAGTAGTGCCCTAAAACAGATTTCTCAGCACCACACTTGGCAGTGACGACTTGCTAAAAAAGTTCACAAATAGTCAAAAAACAAACTATAGGCCATCGTGATGCAACATTATCTGCATGTGATTTGCCATTACATTGTATTTCATCACAAGAATATTGAAGCCTTTCTACTTCATTGTTATTGCTCTTTATATGCGGTTTCTATTCTTCTGTCACCTGCTGTCGGCTTCTCAATAATTCAAGACTTTTGTAATACTTTTCATGTGGCCTGTGCAGAGAATATGTCCATGTGTGTTACAATGTACAGTATGTGTATATGCAGCTAAAGGAAGGTCATTTTTAAATTGATTCTGATTCTGCAGTTAAAAAGGAATCATGTCATATATATGGGAAATTGGGAAAGATTTCATGGTTTTGAGGATGGAATGTGTTCTAGTGTCACAACAATAAGGTTTTGCACCTCAGATTAACAACCAGTTATTGCAATCAAACATATTTACTGATTTTGTAATAAATTATCATAAACATTGCCTTTAACTAATGTAGGGACCACATAAGAGCCATATATGTGCATTTTCACTGGGCACTATTAAATGGATAATACTGCCAAACAACAGAAACAAGCATAGCTAAGCAAAACATGCTGCCACCCTATTAATCACACTTAGCATCAGTTCAAGATTGGCTGTGATTCAGCCTCAAATTATAATTGCACAATGATACACATGTAGAAGAAGAAGACTCATCACATCCCACAATTCATCATTTACAAGCAGAGAGCTCCTCAGCAGTTCTGCAATCAAAACTTGTAACTGTGCTGATGGCGCACGTTCTGTGTAATTTATTCAATATTTTGCAAAAACAACACCACACTTTTAGTGCATTTGTAGCATTTTCTTTTACTACCAAGTTTAGTTATGTAATTAAGTACATAATGGCTCTTAGATGCTGTTGCTCTAAGTGCTCTACAGCACTAGATAAATTAGACTGATCTTAGTTTGAAACATTTGTAGAAAAATGCTACTATCATCTTTTTAGCACATATTTAGTACATTTGAAATTCAGGTGCAATCTGCTTGTACACAGGTGGCTGCTGTCATTGTTGAGAAGAAGAGCGATAGGAGAGTTAAAAGAAACACTGAGAATGCTTTTTTTCCACATGTAAAGTTTGGAGCACTAACTAATTTAGTTACAGGCTACAAGAAGTAGCCACGCAATACCTGCCATACCAAAACGTCTCTGCATCTGCAACTTGTGTTGTAAGCATTTCTGTATATCATTGCATTCGGATCATTCCATTGTACTGTAGCTGTCACTGCTGTGGTCTTCCAAAGTAGATTTGTGTTTGTTTCTAAACACTGCATTTATTTATGAATAATGATTTCTTCATTCTAAGGAACAACTTCTTTTTCCAACTTTAAAATATGGTCAGTATAGAAATGGCTGAGTTTTAGATGAATCGTAAGAACTCTGACAGAAGCCTCATTTAAATATGGCCACTTCCACCAAGATGACTTAATGTCATTCACTAAATTTTTCGTTAGATCGTCCGCAAAACGTCCAGCAACAAAACATGCAAGTTTTAAAGGTGGGAATTTACTACCAAAGTAAAGTCAATGTCAAGTTAAGATGAAAATTATATAATTTTTTATTGGAAATATTAGTCTCCTTATGAGTAAATATTTCTCTAATCAAATGCTGAGAAACTGTGAAAATTAGTATGAAATAGGCGTTAGCCCCAGTGTTGCCAGCGTGCCAGTTTCAATTAATATAAAGTCCAAGCCATCATATCATGTAGACCTCAGGACAGATTTCATGGGCACTCACTGCCAGACAAGCTGTCCACACAGTAGGCTGGAACTAGAAATCTATATCAAATATCTTAATCTTTTCTCTCCCTGCTTATTTTGTTCCCATCAGGAGTCCGGACTCCCAGCAGCAGCCATGTAAGAGGAGCTGTCAACAAGCAAAGGATGCCTATGTCTATCTAAAACTGAACAGTTCCCCTCCTTCCTCCCTCCCACCTGCACCCTCCCATCTTCCCATATGAAGACGAGAAGATGACTATCACCAGCCAGCAGTCCTTCAATGTCCTGACAGTCATTTTCCTCCTGCTGTCCACTGCAGGTCTGTAAATTTTAGTCTGTGCTTATCAGTCTGCCTGTCTGGTCCTCCAAAGTTCACATGTTTTTCATTACAGGAGCCTCCAGACACTCTTATGAGCGTCTTAGGATGTGTTCATAGTAGGCATGCTAGCAGTTGTTTCTGCAAACTCAGTCTTTTACTAGTGCCATGAATTAACACACAAGTTTACAGATCAAATGAGATACATGTTGAAATCTGATGGCCAGATGTAAAGTCAGAGACACTTAACATCAAGGACCACTTACTGCCGAAAAATGTACTTGGCAGGAAAACCTCTGGACAAGAAGGTGCTCTCTAAACAAGGTCTTGCAGCATAAAACTATAAAGAGGGAATATTATAATATCAAAAGGTACAAAAAGAAAACTCCAGCCAACATAAAGAGCTGTGAAAAAGTATTTGCCCCCTTTGCAACTGCTCTACCAGAAAATCATGGCCATCTTTCTGTTATGTCAAGCTCAAGTGCTCTTGGGTTATGCAGCAGGACAAAAATCCGAAACAAACCAGAAAGTAACAATAATAATAATAATGTTTTATTTGCATATCTGAATATATTTGGTTTGGAATTCCTGTTTGCACAAAAGTTTAACAAGTAAGTTTGATTCCTATTTATTTTAAATGCTGTTGAAGTTGCTGCCAGCTGACAAATATTTATTTATTATTTTAACAACAGTTTTGAGCGTTTCTCTATGCCTTCATTTGTTACATTTTGTTTTATAAAGTCAGAAAAGCAATGTTTCAGTCAAGTCATCCACATGGTGAGGTATACGGTTTAGTAATTCAACATTTGGACTTGATCACCATCAAAAATCGGCCAATAAGCAAAATCTGAGTATCCTTATCGGAAGTCAGATCGATGCATCCCTGTTAAAAATATCAATATTGTAAACAAAGATGATCATACTTAAGATAAAAGATTTCAAATTGAATTTCACAGTGCAGTGAATCAGCCACTTGTAAGTCAACATGACATCTACTGTAGTAAATCTTTAATCCTGCAACTGATCACTGAATCAAACACAAACACAATAAAGCTAACTTTTCTCCTACGTTTCAAAACAGTCAACAAAATGTTGGTGTGACTGCAGCTACAAATAAATGTTATGTGAGCACTGTCTGATGTTCAGATGTCCCTTGTTGTTGGCTGAACTGAGAGAACCATAGCTGTTGTGAGACTGTAGGTTCTCAAACTGTGGCAAGGGCCAAGCCGTTAACTTTATCCTACATTTCAAGAGGTGTTAATAAAATTAGGCAGGTGGGTGTGTTTACAGCTTTATCATTTCCAGATCCAGCTGTTGTTCATTTGAGAATCCAGATACTTTCCCTGAACGCTTCTCTTTTCAAACCTATAAGTCGTGCATCATTAGAGGGTTTTATAGTCCACTTCCGATGTCAAAGGCCTGTGTTTACTTCTTGCCAGTTCATTACCTACTTTCACTTTATAGGCCATGCTTGACTTCTAACCGTACTGCAACATTCATTTTACCGTCTTCTGCTAAAATTATGATTGTCGAAGGGAAGATGGCTGTCCACACCAAGCTCATTATAACCCGAAAGAGCTCTCCCCTTTCAAATGCTGATCCTACCCTCTCTGAGATTAGAGAAAAACTATATCACTGAGCAGCATACATGGACCCTGAACAAAATCACAGCAACAACCCTTTTACTGACAACACTGCCTGATTTTAAGGCACCACTGATGCAAATACAAAAGACAAAGACAAGTTCATCAGTTCACTACATCACTACACATCATGTAATGGCATAATTTACACTTTAACACTGCACTCCTTTTACACTGTAGTAAAACTGATACAATAGGATGAGACATATTTCTTCATTCTCACATTTTAATTAAGTGCATTTATTAATTGATCTGTTATAATGCGATATTTAGGTCAGAGTCAAATATTTGCATTATTGTTTTAAAAATTAAATTCAGCATTTTGATTTTATAGCACTTTGATTTGTTTTACTTTGATCTGATTTACATCATTTCTCTTCTTATTGTTACCAGTACATACTTAAATACTATATAGTAAATACTCAAAGTTAGGCTTTCCTAGTTTAATCAAACATATCAAAGTACAGGATAGTTGACAGCATCAGTGCCATAGAGTTTTACACTATACTGTTGAGTAAATCTAATCGCATAAAATTCCTTTTTTTGCAGTTCTCACTACACAGTATTATTACACAGTTCTACCCCATTAACACATCTGTCTCCAGACAAACTGCAACATTCATTTTCGTTCTCATTACTAGTAACAAAAAGAAAAATTATGCTAAGAAGCTGATACTGAATGGTTATGAGATTGCTGAACAGCGCAGTGTCCTGGTCCATTGTGATGTGCATTTTTATCAGCCATGTAAACTGACACTGATTATATCTGGACCGTTTCTCTGACAGATCGGTAATTTATTATTATCAGATGGAGTCTCTGCCCCTGCTGAAGTAAGTTCCTGCAATTTCATTTTGAATCAAATCCTTATAGGTTGCCAGACTCCATAACAAAAACAACACTGTTTTTTCTTCTAAAGCCGCAGGGATTTAAAGCACAGTTAGAGATGAATTCAAATAAGTGAGAGAAGTATTTCTATCACATATCTTTGAATATGGGACTGTGTCATCTGAAATAAATCCAGCTGAGAAAAAGTAGTAGTAAATATTAGGGTGTACTGTATTTCTGAAGCATGAAACTGTACAAGACTTGAGTCCATTTTCTTACTTTTGTGTTTAGTTTTTATGTTTTCCTAGTCATGTTGGGGAAAATATTTTAATCCTTGTTTGTCCTTTCCTGACCTCGGCTAAAACCACCATATATGGATATGTAGCATATTTCTGACACAGCAATAAACAAATGCCTGATATATTTGTTTTTTCTACCCAGACACACTGACAGTCTTATGTTTGTGTAATTACCTAACAAATTAGATGTACTTGATTTATTTTGGGTTGTTGTGTTCCTTCAATAATGAAGGTGACAGAGCTTTTGCCATCACAGCCTGTATGCATAATATAATGTCTCCAATTTGATTATTTTTGCTGGTACACTGTTTTCTGTTCCTTGTTCTACATTATTATTATTACATGCATTTTCTCCAGTTTCTGAGGCTTCAAAAGGATAATTCACTACTTTATCTTTGTAAATCTGCTGCTGCAGGTAAAGGGTGTTTCCTAAATAACTAGAATAAACTTAATAGAATTAATAGTTTCCATTAATAATTCTAATAAAGGGTTGTCATTTCTTTACAAGAAGGGGTAGGAAATATGTCAGCATGATACTCAACATGGAGACATTTGCCAAAAAATGTGAACAGAAAAGAGTGTTCAGGTCAAAATTACTTGTTTTGTTAAAAACCAAACCAGTGTACACTGTAAGAGCACTGATCAGCTAAGAAACTATAAATCTAACTATGCACTTATTTGTGATGTTTACGAATAAATTTATTCTACATCAATTACAGAGTTATTTGGTGACAGCAGCAGATAGCGTAGGGACAGTGCTGAGCTGTCTGAAAGCAGCTGAATGTGTTCCCTCTGTTTTTGATACTACTGCATCTGTAATATTATATTGACATGACTTTCTCAGGCTTCCTGAATGCACTTTGAGTTTTGTTTTTGTTAAGGGACTTAACAGGGTTACAGTATGGTAATTAGCAAAAAATAGCTAATTAGCTAAGCTAAAAATATTGATACACTGTATTATTTATAGACAAATGCAGACAACCTATAATATAGGCTCCAAAATAACCTAAATACTTCCTTTTTGACAATTTTTGAATGGATTTTATTTTATATCTTACTTGTTGTCTTCTCCGACACTACAGCCCTCTCAGCTCATTACCGGGTGTGTGAACCCTACTTAGACCACAAGGGGCGTTACCACTTTGGCTTTCACTGCCCACGCCTCTCAGACAACAAAACCTACATGTTCTGCTGTCACCACAACAACACCGCCTTCAAATACTGCTGCAACGAGACTGAGTTCCAGATGGTCATGCAGATCAACCTCACCACCACCTCGGATGGATATGCACACAAGTGAGTGATAATATGCTGCCATTTGATCAGTTTAAACAGTTTATAAGACTAGTCAGGTCTTACTGGTCCCGCTTTTTTTTGTTTAGTTCGACTTCACATGGGTTTTTTGAAAAACATTGAAAATTTTACTTTTAAGATAACACCGAACACAACAACTACAATGTTAAAATTAGTAACTAATTCAGCAATTCTCCAGCAACACAAGGGGCAAAAAATAATAAACTCATAATTTTAACAGGGGTGGCAGCCATACTTTCTTGGGAGAGGTAATTAGGATGTGCTGGATTTACAGTAGAGTTTTATGCAAGCAGGTATGTTGTAACATTATTTAGGTATTTAGAAATGTGACATATCTTCAGATCAAATGAAAACAGCCAGTTACAGTCTACAGACTCAAACGGTTTGCTTCCTCAACATTGACACCATTTGCCTCTTGCTCAGAAGGGTTGCTGACATTGATCCACCTACAGAGGCATTCAAAATTAACCACAGAGAGGAGCATATGCTGAAAGTAGTTGTGTCATGAGTGGGATGACTCTGCACGATAGCTCTCTAAAGCAGGTGTTAAGTGTTGGATATTATATCAAGTATCACTATACAGACCTTTGTTGTATTGTGGAAAATCAAATATTAAAATAAAGTACATTTTATAATGATATTAATGGTGAACTCTACCACACATGTCAAGAAATAACATTTAGAAATATATTTTCACAGAGTTCTCGTTGCAGTATAAGCAGGTTTAAATTGAGTGAAGGACACAGAATGATGTTCAGTGGGGGCTCTCAGTGGGAGCTTTGGGTGACAAAACAACAGCTCTCTGTACTAAAGCCCTCCCAGCACGCCTCTGTCCCAGACAGCTCACATTGCCCTGCAGTCGGTCATGATATTTAATTTTAGTGTCAGATGGCCTGTTTGGTCACTCTTTCATCCTGGCTCAATGGATGAAATGACTGCAGGTTGGATATTTACCAATGGCCAAGTAACGTAAACCATAATTCTGCTCTCTACTCAGACACAGTCAAAATTCTATTATAGTTTGAAATTTACTGCAGTTCAAAGCATTTCTAAGTCAAAATCTGTGACTTCCTGTGAGTGGACTTCCTGTTTATACCTGTCCTAACCAATCCTACCTCTTCCTCGCGGTCACCTGACTCGCTCACCTGAC